>CM044003.1:71597808-72197808 GCA_024085815.1 Flaveria linearis | reverse complement strand
TGATTGACTGCACGTTGTTTATCAAAGAGAAAGATGGAGACTTACTAATGGTGCAGATTTATGTGGATGACATAATCTTCAGTTCTCGAAACGAAGAATTATGTAAAGAATTCAAATCTATGATGATGGAAGAATTTGAAATGAGTGCAATGGGAGAGATGAAGTTCTTCCTAGGTTTACAGGTGGATCAGACACCTACCAGTATTTTTCTGCATCAGACAAAGTATGTTGGAGACATTCTAAGTCGATTTGATATGGAAAATGTCACTGTTGCCGGTACCCCACTTGCCACAAACCATGATGTGGCACCAGATGATAATGGGGATTTGGTGGATGCCACTATATATCGTGGGATGATCGGATCTCTCATGTATCTCACTGCCTCGCGTCCAGATATCATGTACGCCACATGTCTAATCCAGATATCAAGCCAAACCAAAAGTAAATCATCACATCGGGGTGAAAAGGATTTTTTGTTATCTGAAGGGTACTCCAACACTGGGGTTGTGGTATCCTCATGGCGATCAATTTGAGCTAACTACGTATAGTGATTCTGACTATGGTGGCTGCAAGATGAGCTTCAAGTCAACATCAGCAGGGTGTCAGTTCTTTGGAAGGCGTTTAGTCACCTGGCAATGCAAGAAGCAGACATCTGTTGCCTTGTCAACATGTGAAGCTGAATTCGTTGTTGCTGCAAGTTGCTGCTCTCAGATGATTTGGATTCAACAGCAAATGCGGGACTACGGTTTGCAATTTTTTAATACCCCTATCTTTGTTGATAATTCTGCTGCCATAGCTGTAACTAAAAATCCTGTTCAACAAACTAAAACAAAACACATCGGCATAAAGTATCATTTCATACGCGACTGCTATGAAAAACAATTAATTGATGTGGTTAAAATAAACACGGATTTTTAACGCGCCGACCTCTACACGAAACCTTTTGATAAACCCAGATTTTTATATCTGTTAGAGGTAAATGGCATGAAAAAGAAAAGTGACGTCATTTCAGAAGATGCAAATGCTTAGTCCGATACTTGTTTAGTTTCGTTTTCTTTCTATTTTTTTCTTATTTTAATTTCCCGCCTTAAAAATCCAAAAACACAAAAATATTTTGGTTATAGAATTTTAGGAGGAGATTAGTTTAGTTTCAGTATTTATTTACATAAAAAACGGGGGGAGGGCAGATAAGCCAAAAGGCAAAAACAACGAATTTAAGATAGTGATTCAACACTATGGAATGTGATGATACACAGGCGTCGAGTTACTTGGAACACCGAAAAGATTTTCAGTTTTGTAATTTCAGTTTAATTAATCACAGAAAATTGTTAGTCAGAGAATTCTAAGTCTAACAAATTGGGAAAATGATATTAAGCTTGTTTGTTACTGTAATTACAAGGAGGAAGTCGATCTAGGGACGTGCTAGTTCATTATACGATATGTCGGTAGTTTCAACACAATAGAGTAGTAGACACCATTGGTGATTCAACTTAAATTAAAACAATCAACAGGTTGTGGGTTCCCATAGATTCCCTGGTTTGCACAATCAATCAATTTCCAATAAGGGGTGAGGAGCAATTAAATGCCATAAATGTGTGCAAAGACCTGAAAAACTGAGCAAATGATGACAAACATCACTGCTTAATTGTATATTAAATAATATTGCTCTAAGAAGAAGATAGGTCTTGCGCCTCTCTGCTATGCGATGGCACTGACCTGAGTCTTGGCATAACATATCCGTTCTAAGAATTCATTGTTGTTTGTGCCTCTCTGCTGTGCGATGGCATTGACCTGAGGCTTTGCATCTGTTTGAAAGCTTTTAGAACCAAAATCTTCTTATTCCCCGGACCGCTCAAACATCTCCTTAGGAAGATTGATTACCACATACCTGTGGGACACACAAATACTTGTTGATCTAATTCAACTAATTAATTACGGATGTGTGTCAAAAATCTGTGTATGGATTTAAGTGGACAAGTATACTTTAACAATCATAGTGGCTGCACTGCCTGATGTTCAAAATCAATGTGTGTTACATAACAGATCAAGCATGATTTCCGGTTAGCGCTTAGCGGTCTTAGATGAATGAGAAACTGTGATTTGTAAATATGTTTGTTTCCATTTCAATATATCTATAAAAGTTCCAAGTAATTGCGTTTATGCCTGTCTGATTCCATATGAATCTGCCTTATAAATGACGTTAATGCTGATAGGCTGTTCTGCTTAGGGGGTAGAATCATTTTAAAACGATTGTTAAAGTATTTTTAAACCCTACCCTAACAAAATCACAACAACATGTTCATTTTTATTACTTAGTTTAGTTTTCTAGTTTTTCAGGTTTTATGTATAGTGTGTCAGTGTCGGACTGTGCTACGAGATTCATCTCTGTGAATGTCACAAAACGAACTTCACGTAAATCTTGAATCACTTGTTTCTGAAAAAGTAAATGGATCACGTCTGAGGTGATCGGGTGGATAAATGGATCACGTCTGTGGTGATCGGGTGGATAAATGGATCACGTCTGAGGTGATCGATTGGATAAATGGATCACGTCTGAGGTGATCAAAGGTTCTTTATGTTAAAATGGTCATGTCTGAGTTGATCGAATGCACAAAATGTTTTATCAACTGTTAAAAAAGGGGATAAGTGTCAAATGTTCATAAAGTCAAAATTCATAAGTATGAGTCATTCGCACCACTGGACCATGAGTATGGACCAGTCGTACGATTGGACCATAAGTACGAACCCAATCACACGATTAGAGGTGACCGACTGTGACAGTCACACGAATGACCCTCAATCGCACGATTAGAGGTGACCGACTGGGCAAGTCGCACGACTGGCCCCCAGTCGCACGAATCAATCATGCGACTAGGTTCAATCGCACGACTTGAGGAAACCCTAGTATAAATAGAGGGGGAGTCGGTCGCAGTTGTTTCATTCACTCCAATCGCCCACTCAAACGCACGACCTAAACTCACCCTGCCAAAATTTCATTTGATCGATTTAGACCCTTGTTTGATGTTCTCTGACGATTTGTATTGATCCTACAGGTACTTCTAGACAATCTTAAACCTTAAAATCAGTACCTACATGACTAAATGATCGAAATAAAGATTTAACTCTAACCAAAACTTAGTTTGACCAATAAACCCCTAAAACTAAGTATCTTGATCAACTAAGAGTTATTAGGAGTTTAGTCGGACATATGCGAACCTAATGAGCCAAGCCACAATGTTTAACATCATGTTTTGCTAAAAATTTGAATTTGAATGGCCAAACAGTCTGTCATGCGAACGGACACCCTAATGAACTTCAATCGCACGACTGAGCTATGCGAATGGCTCAATCGCACGACTGAGATGGATGAATCGCTCAATCGCACGACTGAGCCATGCGTACGATTTCAGTCGCATGACTGAGGTAACCGCATGAGAGAACATACATCTAAGTCCAGTCGCATGACTCAGTCGTACGTATGAGCTCATGCGCACGACTAGATCTCAGTCGCACAGTTCATTCGCACAACTGAACAAGAATTTTCAAATTCATTGAATCAAACTGTTACTCTTTGACACTTACTAATGTTATTTACTTTGTGTCATAGACGGCGAGTTGGTGGACGATGAGCACAAAACACAACATTTGTGCTCATCTTGATCTGTCATCCCGCAACGCAGCTGAGTTCTCCAGCATCATTACATTTCTACAGAGATAGAGGATCTTCAGAGCTATCTCGATACAGTGCACACCGTACAGTTTAGTGCAACAGGCTTTCTGGGAAAGTGCTGTGGTTGACAGGTCCTCCGAGCCCCATCAGATCAGGAGTTCCATTTTTGGGGAGGCGATAGAGATAATAGAGGAGGATCTCAGGACTGTTTTAGAGTTCGGAGACGATGCTGACTACCCCACACGATTGCATCCCTTTACAGTTCGAGGATGTTTCCTGAGAGCCAAGTACTCAGGGGACATCAACGTAGGTGTGCTCCACAAGAGCAACCTGTGCCCCCAATTCAAGTACTTGGCCGACGTGCTGCTGGGATGCATCGCCTCTCGGAAAGGAGGCTTTGACCAAGCCGTCTTATTGGGAATAACAAGAGCATCTATGAATACTCAAAGTTTCATATCCGAAGCGAGTTTTCGAGAAACCGCTCGAGTTTTAGCAAAAGCAGCTCTCCTGGGGCGTATCGATTGGTTGAAACGCCTGAAAGAAAATGTTGTTCTGGGGGGATGATACCTATTGGTAGCAGCTTCAAAACACCTTCAAGCGAACCAAACAACATTCCTATCAACATTGCCTTTGAACTCAAAAAAAAGAATCTATTAGAGGGGGAAATGAAAGATATTTTGTTCTACCATAGAAAATTATTTGATTCTTGCCTTTTAAAGAATTTCCATGATACACAAGAACAATCATTTTTTTTAGGATTATTGGGATTTAATGATACCTAAGAAGGGATTCACCCCTTTCTTTTATCTTTTACTTTCTTTTATCTTTTAAAAGGATCCGTTGGTTTTTAGGTGCAGTCATTTGATTTGGTAATAGTAATCAAAAAAAAAACAAATAGAAAAGAATAATGGCTTGGGCTGTGTATCTACGCCAATCTACGTAGAAGAGAAGGTTCCATCGGAACAATTATTTATTTCAGTGTACCTCTTCGCTTTTTTTCAAAAGGGGGAGGCAGTGTGGGGAGAAATGAAAAGAAGATATTGGAACATTAATTTAGAAGAGATGATGGAAGCAGGAGTTCATTTTGGCCATGGTACTAGGAAATGGAATCCTAAAATGGCACCTTATATCTCTGCAAAACGTAAAGGTATTCATATTACAAATCTTACTAGAACTGCTCGTTTTTTATCAGAAGCTTGTGATTTGGTTTTTGATGCAGCAAGTAGGGGAAAACAATTCTTAATTGTTGGCGCTAAAAATAAAGAAGTTGATTCAGTAGCATGGGCTGCAATAAGGGCCCGGTGTCATTATGTTAATAAAAAATGGCTCGGTGGTATGTTAACAAATTGGTCCACTACAGAAATGAGACTTCATAAGTTTAGAGACTTGAGAACTGAACATCTGATCAGATGCAGAACGCCTACGTGGCGTTGGTGCTAAATCACCCTTTCAGCTTTTCGAGGATGGTCTTCACCTATCTGGTGGAGAACATTGAGGCGAAGGGGAAAGAGAGCTTCTGCATGTACCCACGCTTTATGTAGATGATTATAGATCAGATGCTCCCTTCGCTGCCTAAGGAGAAGGAGGACGTCGTGGTCCTAGAGGTGATGGATGACACCACCCTTGGATGGATGAAGGTGTACCAGGGCAAGCAAGTGAAGCCCCCGGTTAGGTGACTGTTCATGCATCTGGCCCGGGAGGATTATGTGGCGCCGGCTAGGCGAAAGTGGCGCCACGATGACAGCAATTCGGATGCCGAGCAGATTGTGCTCCCGGGTGACGACTCAGATGATGATGACAGTGGTGATGGTGGAGATACGGCCCCTCTCAAACTCGGGCCACTGCTACTGATGTTACATCTCCTCCATCCACCCAAGGAGGTCTAGACACTGCTGGATTCTATCGGGAGTTTCAGCCTGATGAGGAGGAGGAGTTAGACGAAGAGCCTCTGGTACGAACAGTGGGAAGCCGTGTTGTAGCCACTGTGAGTGGCGTGAGGGTGGTTGGTGGACGCCAGGGTGAGTCTGGGGACCCTACTTCTGATCCATCTTACTCCCCAGACAACCCAGCAGCCAAGGGGAAGCCTCCATGTCAATGGGGACACGGAAGAAGAGGATGGCTCAGCCCTATGGCAAGAAGAGGAAGAGGCTGAGATTCACGTTGATTACCACCACCTCTTCCACTACAGCCACCACCACTACTACCACACCACCCACTACTACTACCACACCTCCATCTTCCACAGCTACACCCTATACTTCTCCAACCATTCACTCACCACCACCCATATTCACCATAGCCACCACTACCACCACTACCACCACTAGCCACCAAGCCGGACCATCCTCACACCCCATATTCCCCACATGATCTTCTCTCCCTCCCATTGGAGTGGAGGAACAGCTGTCAGCACTAAACCGGATGGTGCTGAAGCTGTTGGCTGCTGATGAGGAGAAGACTGCACAGATACGTCGGCTTGAGGAGCTCAATGCTACTCAAGCCCAGCAGATCTCACAGCAGGCCCAGCAGATTGCCCAACTTCAAGAGCATAAGGTGGAATCAGCTAAGAAGTTAGAGGAGTTGGAGGCTGCTAATAAGACGATCATGCTCAAACTCAAAGGATCCAAAGATGAGCCTCTGAAGATCGGTAAAGGAGATGATGATGAGGATGATGGAGAGGATGATGAGAGTGATGATGATGAGGGAAGTGGTGATGAAGAAGAGAAGGAGGTGGGCAGAACGATGATGATGATGATGATGAAGGAGATGCAGCTGCATCTGCCTCTGCTCATGGTCAAGAGCAAAGAATGAAGAAAAGGCAAGACCAAGGAGCATCATCGTCTGCCCCACCTACTTCCCCATCTATAAAAGACCCGACCATGATTCAAGGCAAAAGTAAAGCTTAGATGTCTATATGTACTCGAAATCATGTATTAATGTTAATTTAAATAAATGAAAAGTTGAACTGTCATGTGTTATGTGCATAATGTCTATTAACTCTTAATGTGTTTGTTTATTTCTTTAACAGGCTCAACTAAACCGGTTGATGAGCATGATGTGGTACCCCTTAGACAAATCAAGACTCAGTTGACAATGATTCTTGATTTCCAGGGGATTGTACAACGCTCAGTCAGCTATACACCTAAAGAGGAGAGATCATCCATGATCTGATAGATGAACAAATTGCCAAGATATTCAGTCTGAATCCAGATGAATTTGTGAAAGATGCTCCCGAAGTCGACGTAGTCAGTGATGAAGAACTACAAGGTGTTATGAGGTGGAGATCGAGGATGTGACTACTGACCATTATCCCCAATATACTAACGCTGATGGCGAGGTACTACCAGATCTGGGAGAAACATTTGGCAGCAGTGCATTTGATAAGGTTGAAGAAAAATTAGCTGAAAAGGAAGCAATAAAAGAAGTTCCTCAGGCGGATGATGCTGATCTAGCAAACAAAAAGGCTGAGTGGGCAGCCTGCCTGGAAGAAATGAGGAAACAACGGGAGCCTGTAAAGTCTAACGCCTACACCAATCTCTACAAAGTAAAGAAGCATCAGAAGGTATCTGGCAAAATCATAAGTTGGGCGTATTTGAGGACCTAAACGTCTATGCTGTGAAGAGAGAGAAGGGAATAGAGTATTTCAGATTCCCACACGATCTGAAAACTCTCCCTGGATTTGAGCTTAATCGTCTTGCTAACTTGAACCTACTTTATGTAGTTCCCGGAAAGAAATCGGGATGGTTCGAGAAGGCATTGAAAAGGGAATACCTCACGAGGTGGGTCAACTTCAAGCCTCACAGCCAAAAAGGTTTATTGATTAGACAGAGTTTGACCCTATCTCAGGAAGACCAAAGGTAGTCTTGAAATGGCACCCTCCGCGCACAATGTCTCGTATACCTTTGAAGGAGATGCCACAAGACTTTACACCCCATTTCAAATGGTGGTAGTATGACTGGCGTACATGAGAAGCCGTCATTGTTTTGGATCGAGAAGGGACTTTGGAGACAATAAGGGTGTTCGACCCAATGTGGCTCATAAACTTATCAGAAGCTGATATATATATATGTTGTACAAGTGGCCACTGTTTTTTGATACGCATGATATCATGCAAGCACTTCAATTTCAACATATATACGCTTATGCTTTGCACTTGATATTCATGCTGGGGTTTCAAAAGAAGAAAGAGTCAAGAGATATGAGGAGTTTACAAAGGAGGTCAAATGTAAATGACTTTCATTTTGTTACATCGATGTAATGTCTTGATATATGTAATGAAAACTCTTTGTTGAACGATTATTGGTTATTTAATGTCATATCTATTTATTGTATTGTCTGTTTCAAGCTTATATGAACATGTTATATGGGTTTATAGTTATTAGACATAGTTTTGTATCGTTAAAGGTTCAGGAATGTGTTTAACTAAGGCTTATGATCCAGTCGCACGACTGGACCATGCAAATGGGCCAGTCACACGACTGAACAAGGTGATTGAGCCAAACACATGATTGAGTGATAAGACTGACTCAGTCATATGAATGAATCAATCGTGTGGGTCAGTCGTACGTGTGAATGGATCGTATGACTCAGTCTCACGACTGAGCCATATGCATGGCTCAGTCTTACGAATGAAGACTGTAACCTATAAATACCACTTAATTCGTGGAAAAATGAAGCACTTCAAGATTTCACAACCATAGCCATCCCAGAGCGTCCAAGTCTTCCCTTCTAACTTCATAGAGCGTTCCTGATCATTGCTGATGAATTCTTAACATTTTCTAATCGTTAGTTTTGATCAGATTAACATTCTCCCTGATTGGATCGCCAATCAAATAGGATTTCGCACTATTTGATCTGGTTTCACGTAGTTTTGGTTAGTACCAGTTCGTACTCGGTCCTAACAAGTTTGCAAGTAGAATTTGAATCTTTAAAACAAAAACTGTACAGTTGGCAAGTTCTTCTCACATAGTTCAAAACTTAGTGAAAGAACAAAATGGCGGGGAATGTCTGGGTTATAAAGTAGTACCGCCACCACATGCTATCCTTTTGAACACTAAATGTAGAGCAATCAATAATAACCTAGTAAAGGATTATGTGGTGTCTACTCCTCTGGTCAGTGATCCAGATTCTACCGGTAAACCTGTGAAGTCTGTCACTAAACAGAAGAATACTGCTTTGGGATCTAAAGATAATATGCTTGTTGAGGACTTGACTGATAAAATTGAAAAAGTTAACTTAGGGTCAGGTTCAAAAACGTCTATTTCAGAACCTAAACAGTCTAAGTCAACAAACCCTAAACCAGTAAGTCATCAAAATCTAAATAAAATGAAAACAAAAGATGTTCCAAATGTCAAAACAATTAATTTTGTTAAAAAAAGTGAAACATCTAAAACGGACAATAAACTATCCAGCCCCCGACCAAACTCAACCCACATCAACGCTTTCCTCATACTGTCGAAGGGAGATCCTGCTACAGTTGTGGAAAACAAGAACACATCTCTCCAAATTGTCCTTACTATCATACACCTAAAAAGAAAATTGAACTTTTTGATGATGAAAAACCAAGATTTTCTAAAATCAGATCTAATACTCCTCCAAAACACCAAAGTAAACACAGACAAGCTAAAGGCTAAGCTGTGCCACCTAAGGTTAAATCGAGGATTATTAGTGAACCTAAAGTTCAAACTATAAGTCAGTCGTCTGTTACCACAAACAGGTCTTACACAGAACTGGTTTATGGAAGGAAAATCTAGTATTGTGTCTGATAGTGAACACAAAAAAAGAAAGATATGCCCTCATCATCTGAGGTCAGTGGGTTGAGTTCATGATGTGTGATACCTCTGGGATACCCAAGTCAGTTATGGCTTTGGTCCCAAACCTGAACTAATCATTTCCACTGTATGTGCAAGGTGTCCGCTACAGCGCTATCACTAATACCTGGATTAATGATAGTGGGGCGTCCGGGCATATGACTGGGAATTTGTCCCTCTTTTTCAACATCAAGCAAATTAAAGGGGGACACGTATCATTTGCTGGGAATAGAGGAGGTTATATCACCGCACAAGGCAAAGTGGGAAACGACAAAGTAAAGTTTGACAAGGTCAACTATGTTCAGCAATTGCAAAACAACTTGCCTTTAGTCTCCCAAATCTGTGATAAGGAATTTAAGGTTGCGTTTGACAACAACAGGTGCTACATACTGAAGAAGGAGTATGTCATCCCGGTGGAGCAAGTTCTAATATCGGCTTCAAGATATAATGACCTCTATTTCTTGGACCTATCCAAAGCCTCCAAAACAGAGTCTACTGATCAGTGCTTCTTGTCAAAAGCAACAGAATGAGATTCAGTCTCCTGGCATAAGAGAATGGGACACATCAATCCTAGGAAGATGAATCATTTAGTTCAGAATGATCTGGTTGATGGAGTAACTATCAAGAACTTCCAGCTTCCAGACTTCTGCATAGCATGCAATAAAGGGAAACAGACCAAGAAGTCTCACAAGTCAAAGAAAGTTTATTCGATCGACGTTCCTCTCGAGCTTCTAGATATGGATCTGTTTGGCCCAGTCAGCACAAAGAGCATTGCTGGAGATTGGTATTGCTTTGTAGTGACTGATGATTACTCAAGATTGTCTTGGGTGATGTTTCTGAAAGCCAAGTCTAAGACATTTGAATCATTCAAGCATCTACTTACAATATTGGTATTACTCTACAAGCTGAAAGTCAGAAATATTCGTTCAGACAACGGGACAGAGTTCAAGAATCAGTGGATGGAAGAGTTTTGTAGAGAGAAAGGAATTGTTCGTCAGTTTACCTCTGCCTACACTCCACAAATGAATGGTGTTGCTGAAAGGAAGAATCGGAGCGTGATAGAGACAGCAAGGACAATGCTAGCTGACTCCAAACTGCCAGTTCAATCCCGGAACAAGGCATTGGCTAATGCATGTTACACTCTAAATCGGGTCTTGGTAGTCAAACATCATGGAAAAACTTGTTACGAGTTTCTCCAACAACGTAAACCCAATTTAGAGTATCTGGAACCATTTGGTGCACCCTGCATGCTAATAAAGAAAAATCAGACTGGGAAGTTCTACGAGAAGGCAGAAGAAGGTATCTTCCTTGGATACAGTATACCAGACAAAAGGGTTTACAATAACTCAACTGGTCAGGTAGAAGTGTGGTGCAATGTTGATGTTCAAAGATACACCACCCCGTGCTAGAAAAGGACCTTCCTTTTTCATCGACTATGATGGATTTTTCAAATCCTTCAATCTACCTCCTTCCCACTCTGATGATGAAGCAGTTGAAACCGCAAATGTGGAACAGGAGGAACAGGTTCCCACTACCGAAAGTACCCCAGCCTCTGATCATGATGCAGCTGAAACTTCTGAACCGCATACTCCAACAGTTCAGAATCTGGATAATGAAGTTGCAGTACCCACCACTATAGGAACTCGAGTTAATGTACATAATCCCCTAGACAACATCATCGAGGATATTCTATCAGGAGTTCAGACAAGAAATCAGCTATACTCAGCTGATTATGCTGCAGTCATGGAAAAGGGATACTTACACGATAGTGCTTATCGATGCTTTGTGTCTCAAGTTGCGCCAAAGCATGTAAGAGAGGCTCTAAAAGATGAGGCATGGGTAAGTGCTATGTAAGAAGAACTCCTTCAGTTCAAGAAGTTAGGAGTCTGGACACTTGTGGACAGACCAAAAGGTGTAAAGGTGATTGGCACGAAATGGGTTCTTCGGTGTAAGAAAGATGACCAAGGGATCATAATCAGAAACAAGGCTCGGCTTGTCGTTCAAGGGTTCAGGTAAGTCGAAGGCATTGACTACAATGAAGTGTTTGCACTTGTGGCAAGGATGGAAGCAATTCGTATCTTCTTAGCCTATGCATCCAATATTAAGATTAAATTATATAAACTGGATGTGAAAAGTGCATTCCTTCATGGTGAAATCCATGAAACGGTGTACGTCAGTCAACCCGAAGGATTTGAGGACCCTTAGCATTAGGATAGAGTTTACAAACTGGACAAGGCTTTATATGGGCTTTATCAAGCCCCTCGAGCCTGGTACGAGAAACTCTCTACTCATCTACTGAAACATGGTTTTTGCAGAGGGGTCATTGACTACATGCTGTTCATCAAGGAAATGGATGATGATTTACTACTCGTGCAGATATACGTGGATGGCATAATCTTCGGTTCCAAGAACGAAGCATTATGTAAAGAATTTGAGACTGTGATGAAAGCTGAGTTTGAAATGAGTGCCATGGGAGAGATGAAGTTCTTTCTCGGTTTACAAGTAGATCAAACATCAAATGGTATCTTCTTGTGCCAGACCAAATATATAGGAGATATCATTAGTCAGTTTCACATAGAGAATGCAACGGTTGCTGGGACTCCACTTGCCACGAACCACGATGTGGCACCCAACGAAAATGGTGATCTAGTGGATGCTACTATGTATCGAGGAATGATCGGATCTCTGATGTACCTCACAGCTTCTCATCCTGATATTATGTACGCCACATGTCTCTATTCCAGATATCAGGCAAAACCAAAAGTAAATCATCTAATTGGGGTAAAGAGGATCTTTCGTTATCTAAAGGGTACTCTAACACTTGGGTTGTGGTATCCTCATGATGATGACTTTGAGCTAGCAACGTATAGTGACTCGGATTACGGTGGTTGCAAGATGAATTACAAGTCAACATCAGCGGGATGTCAGTTCTTTGGAAGACGCTTAGTCACCTGGCAGTGTAAGAAGCAGATGTCGATTGCTCTATCGACATGTGAAGCCGAATACGTTGCCGCTGCAAGTTGTTGTTCTCAAATCATCTGGATTCAACAGCAAATGCAAGACTACGGTTTACAGTTTTCTAACACCCCTATTTTTGTTGATAATTCTCCTGCAATTGTTGTCACTAAAAATCCGGTCCAACACCCAAAGACTAAACACATCAGTATTAAATATCACTTTATACATGACTGTTTTGAAAAGCAATTAATCGATGTTGTTAAAATTAATATGGATTTTAAACGCGCCGACCTTTACACAAAAGCGTTTGATAAACCTTGGTTTTTATATCTCTTAGAGGTCCATGGCGTTAAAAAGAAAAGTAAAGTGATTCCAGAAGAATCGAGTTCTTAGTCCATCTTTATGTTTTATTTTTTGATTTTCTTTATTTTATTTTCCTGTCTTTAAAAATCCAACAACACAAAAAGATTTTCGGTTGTAGAATTTTAGGGGGAGAATAGTTTAGCTTCAGTATTTAATTACTTAAAAAAATGAGGGCGGGCAGAAAAGCTGAAAAGCAAAGACATGAAATCTGTGAGATTGATTCAAAACTATAAAAATGACAGTACACAGGGAACTAATTGTTTGGGACATCAAAAAGACTAACATGCTCAAAATGTTACATTAAAATTACAAGTTTGAGAAGGATAAGCCAAATAAAGGAAAATTGATAGTAAACTAGTCTGTTACTGAAGTTACATAGTGAAAGTAGACCTAGGGGTTGCTAGTCCATTATATGATGTGTCTATAGATTCGACACAATAGATGAGTAGACTTCATTGGTGAAACAAATTAATACTAAATAGTTTAACTAGCTGTGGGCTTCCACCTTATCCCTGGTTAACACAATCAACGTATTTCCAATAAGGGGTGACGAGCAAAATAACGGCCACAAATGTGTGTGGATGACCATAAAAATGAGCAAAGCACATGAAAAGTGTTAAACACAATCAAGCTAATGACTAATGTTGTTGGTGCGTAATGTGTAAAAGAAAAGTGCTCAAACAAGAAGATAGGTTGTGTGCCTCTCTGTTGTGCGATGACACTGACCTGAGGATAAGCATAACCTAAATATTCTAGAATTCATTGTTGTTTGTGCCTCTCTGCTGTGCGATGGCACTGACCTGAGGCTTGGCATCTCTTTGAAATCTCTTAGAATAGTTTCTTCTTGTCTAAACCCGTAGACCGCTCAAAAATCTCCTGAAGAATGTTGATTACTATATAAGCATGGGATCCACAAATGTTTGTTGAAATTACAAATCTAACTAATCACCAATGAGTGTCAAAAAATCTGTGTATGGATTTAAGTGGACATATATACTGACAATCATCGTGGCAGCAGTCCTAAACAGTCAAAATCATTATGTGCTTCTTACAGTTCTAGTATGAATTCCTGTAAGTGCTTTTGGCTCTCATTCAAATAAGAATAAGTTAAACAAGCACATGCAAAAGGGTCCTAAATGATTATGTTTGTACCTGTATGATTCCATAAGAGTCCTTCTAGATAAGATGTAAATGCTTGATGCCGATCTGTTCAGGGGGAGAAATCTTTTAAGGAAAATTAAAATGTTTTCAATCCACCTCAAACAAAAACACAAAAATATGTCATGTTTTATTTCAGTTGAAGTTGTTTTCTGTTTTATCTATCAATTAGGTGTCAATAGCGGACTATGTAATTAGATGAACCCTATGAATCCTAAATTAAAAAGGGTCATGTCTGAGGTGACCAAATTGGTGTGAATTTAAAAGGATCATATCTAAGATGATCAAGTTTTGAAAATTAAAAGGGTCACGTATGAGGTGACCAAACGATTTTAATTAAAAGGATCACGTCTGAGGTGATCAACCGGTTTTAATTTAAAAGGATCACGTCTGAGGTGATCAAATGATTTCTATTAAAAGATCATGTATGAGATGATCATTGGTCATAACGTTATCTATCAAAAGTTAAATTTAGTGTGTGGAAATGGAAGAAGTCAAACTCATAAGTATGAATCAATCGCATGATTGGATCATAAGTATGAACCAATCGCATAATTGAATCATAAGCATGAGCCAATCGCACGATTGGACCATGAGTATGGACCAATCGCATGTATGGACCATGAGTATGAGCAAATCACACGAATGGACCATGAGTATGAGCAGATCACATGAATGGACCATGAGTATGGGGCAAACCTTGTGATTGGGTCATAAGAATGAACCGATCGCATGACTGGATGAAGGAGTCTGAGTCAGTCCCCAATCGCACGACTGAACCCCAGTTGCACGATTGAGTCATGCGCATGGCTCCAGTCGCACGACTGAAACCCAAAAGAGTATAAAAGGATGCTCAGTCGGTCGTAAACCCTACGCACTTCTAATCTCACAAAAAACATACCAATACCCAGACACTCTGCCCAAATTTCCATTATTTGTGATTACTCTCCGATTCTATCTCCGACCATATAGTGCTCATCTTCAGGTACTTTGCGGACAAAATCGAGACAAATAAATAGTTTAATCAAACCAAAAATGACCTAAATTATTAAAATCAAGAACTGAGAAAAAACCTTAAAATAGACCACTTAAATGAACTTAAACGATGATTTAAAAGACATTAAGTGATATTTCGAGGCCTTGTGAACCTAATCATTCTAAACATGAAGTCTAATTTAACGTTTTGACAAACATTCAAATTTATAGTGTTGAACAGTGCAAGATACGAATGGACAAGCTGATGAACTTCAATCGCACGATTGAGCCAGACGTACGATTCAATCGCATGATTGAATCAATCGGTGACTCTGTCGCACGACTGACTCAACCGCATGGTATAACATACGACTAAGTTCAGTCGCAAGCTCAATCGTATGACTAAACTCAGTCGTATGGTTTAATCGCACGATTGAACCTGTTTGTCGCAATCTGTTCAAATGCAATTGTTATCTCTTCTGAACGGATCTAACGTATATGTTTCTTATGTTGCAGCAACATGGCTGAGAGATGGACGATGAGCTTCAAGCATACCATTTGTGCTCATCTTGATGCTACATCCCGGAATGCGTCTGAGTTCGTCGGGATCATTTCTCTTATCTACAAGGCCATCTCCACTTCCTGCACATAATATAGATCGATTCAGCAGGCCTTCTGGGAGAATGCCACCATCGACCGTTCTGCTGAGCCCTACTGTATCCGGAGTTCTATCTTCGGACAAGATATTGAGATCAGGGAGGACGACCTGAGGCGAGTCTTGGATCTGGGTGAGGATGGAGCCCACCCAGCCAAGCTGCATCCCCTAATGGTTCGGGGATGCTTATTAAGGATCAAGTACGCCGGCGACATCAATGCCGGCATGCTGAACAAGAGTAACATGTGCCCCCAATTTAAGTATTTGGCACATGTGATCCTTAAATGCATTGCCTCCAGGTGTGGAGAGTTCGACGAGACGTTGGACCAAATCCAGAACGCATATGTTGTGATGGTACTGAACCACTCGTTCAGTTTCTCCCGCATGTTCTTTACTTACTGGACAGAGAACATCGAGGCCATGAGCAAGGAAGGCTTCTGTATGTATCCACGATTCATATAGATGATTATAGATCAGAAGCTTCCTCTGCTGACCAAGGAGAAAGACGATGTTGTTATCTTAGAGGTGACGGATGACACTACCTTGGGCCGAATGAAGGTATACCGGGGGAAGAAGGTGAAGCCCCCAGTGAGGAGACTCTTTGGCCATCTTGCCAATGAGGGATACGTGGCACCAGCTCGTAAGAAGTGGCGTCACGATGACAGTGATTTCGACATTGAGCCCATTGTGGTTCCAGTGGATGTAGACGACGATGATGATGACGACCATGATGATGGTCAGGGTGGTGGAGATGCTGGCCCCAGTCAATCACGGGCCATCGACACGTCTACTATATCTCCACCACCTCCACATAGTACATCTGCTCCCGGTGGAAGGGACTTCCTGGATGGTGAAGAGGAAGATGAGTCGGACGAGGAGCCTCTAACGAGGACAGTCGGTAGGCTAGTAGTGGCTACCGAACGGGGCAAAGAGGCGGTTGGGGGACGCCGGGCTGGTTCTGAGGGTGCTGATACTGGTGATCCTACTTATACACCCACCCAGCCAATTAGCCAAGGGGAGCCCAAATTGCAAGGGGCTCAAGGAAGAAGAGAATGGCCCAGCCCCACGGCAAGAAGGGCCAGAGATGGAGGATTGTACTACTTACCACCTCCACAACCACAGCCACTACTCCCACCACCACTACCACCACTCATATCACCATCACTACCACCACTCCTATCACCACCATTACCACCACTCCTACCACCACTACTACCACCACTACAGGCACCACTATT
The DNA here is from genome assembly GCA_024085815.1 of Flaveria linearis. Lineage (NCBI taxonomy): Eukaryota > Viridiplantae > Streptophyta > Magnoliopsida > Asterales > Asteraceae > Flaveria > Flaveria linearis. Next base: position 72,180,981 of record CM044003.1, on the reverse strand, counting down.
CCCACCACCACATCTACCATACCCACATCTATTCCACCTCAATTAACTTTCATTCCCACTCCCTCATGCACCACATCCACCATTATACCTACCATACCCCAACCGGGCCCCTCCACAGCATCTACACCTCCACAGGGATCTTCATAGCCACAGATTTTATCTCTTGAGGCTTCAACATCCTCTTCCTCTTTGTAATCTCCAAATATTGAGGGTTATCCATATCTAGCACAATCATCTTGTTTGTTTGCTTTTATGTATCTTGGAAACTCCTCGCCAAATTCCTCAATGATTCTGATTGCAACCTGTTAAGCTTCTTTCTTGGATAGTTACGTGCTTGTAACCATGATCTTAAAGCAAAGATGCTCATGTCTTCAGAATCTGGATGGTGTAATTCAGAAGATTGAAGTTCCACAACATTAATACTTTCTTGCAAATGATTCCATTCTCCATGTTCCACCACTATCTCATTAGGATTAACAGGTGCAACAGACCCAGCGGTTATGCACTTTTCATATTCTTCATTTATATAAGAGATAGTCAGACCATCAAGAAAAACTTTGTTGTACTCATTTTTACCAAGTAATTATACCTATCTTCAAAATCAAGAGGTACATCATCTTGTGTTGTTTCCATTGGTGAAAACATTGGTTCAAAGTTAGCTTCAACAATATCCTCACCTTCAAGCACCTCATCATACCAATCATCATCAAATTCCTCTTCTATATCTTCATGAGCTCCAGTTTTCTCTGGAATAATTTGTTCTTCTTCTACTTGACTAGTAACTGTCTTTTGAACTTTGAATGATGATTCAGGTAAGATTGAAACAACTATATCATCAAGCTTCCTTTTCCTTTTATCAACTTTAGGAATCTTCTCAACATCAATAGGGTTTACTTTAGAAATAGTTACAACTTTTGGAGAATCAGAATTTTGTTTTTCCTTCATCTTTTCTAATTCTTCTTTCAACAGTTCATTTTCTTCCTTTAACTTATTAATCTTTTCTTCCATCAAGTCATAGTCTCTCATCATTGTAGGATTCTATATGCCCAAGACACATAGAATATTGATGTGGTTAGTACGTTATGATCCAAGTCGGGTTATACCCAATAACAAGCTTAGCAAACACCAATTAATATTTAATTGATGATATGATCATGTAATTAAATATTTACATCAATTTAGAAAATAAGTTTTCTAAATAAGTTGCATATGAGATGGAATAATTTATTAGGATATTTTGTTCAATAATATTATTTGTAATGTTATTTAAGTAAGTTAGATAACATTACAAGTTAATAGTGAGAGTATACTACTTATATAATTAATTGGTTAATTGTATAAACTAATTAAAAGACTAGACAATATTTATGTGTGTGTAAATATTTGTTTTGTAAGAAAAAACATCTATTTTTCTTCTTGTGGCCGTCCACCACAACACACACATGCATGTGTGAGAATGTGTTATTCTCTTGGTAAGAACATTTACATGCTTTGGTCTTCCACTATCTCATTCCACTAACTAGTTTTTGGAAAGAGTAAACACATGCATATGTCTAGCTCCACTACAAATCCAAGTGTGACTCTCATTTTCTCAAAAAATAACACACACATGCAACTAACACAAGAAAAATCAGCTCTCTCTTTTCTCTCTCAAGGGCTACGAAATTTCAGCCAGCAAAAGAGGGTTTTCAGCAGAAAATAGAGCGTTTTTGGAGCTTGTTTTGGTGTCTTCTTCCTAACAAGAAGGTGTTCTTGCAAAGGGCTTAGGGTATACAAGCTTGAGGACTTCTACTCTTGAAGTCTTGCCCATTTTCAGCATCATTTCTCCTCTCATTTTGGTTGACTTTTGCTGCTGCAGTAAGGTTGAATCACAGCTCTATATAGCTGTGATTTTATGTGCATTTACATATGTTCATAGCTTGCATATTCACATAAATGATCCTTTGTTCTTTGGGTTTGTTTTATATATTAATATGGTCATCTAATGAACATAATTTTCAGCTTATAAATGAGTTTATAAAGTTGTAATTCCGCTGCGTTTTCAGAAAGTTTAAGAGGTTAAACTATGATTTTATGTTCTAACAAACCCAACAACGGCATCAAGAGCTGGTTATGTGAATAGCTTGCTTGTTCTTATCCTTTAAAAATCGTTTTAAAGGATATTAATCAACTAATTAGGGGCTGATTTTGGTTGATTTAATAAACCCCAAGTCTTTCAAAGTTATATCTTCATGCTTATGATTAAACTTTGAAAGATAGGAATGTCAATTGGTTGATATGTTTGGTTGTTGTTTGTTTGGACAAACAAACCCAAATTTTCAGTTTATGTTGGCTGAAAATTTAGGGTTTGATGGGGTTTATTTTGTTTATTGAAAAATGTTTATGATTGTTCATATGATAGTGCATAACCTAGCCTTTGGCCCTATGTTATTTGGATGATTGGAATGGTTGTTTTAATTCATTCAATTGGGTTGTAATATTTATGTTTATTATTTGGGTTGTAATTATTTATTCATTTGGTTATGTAATAAATAGATTAGGTGCATTTCTTTTATTAGAAAAATGTATTAGGATATAATTTTTGTAAAAGGAAGATGCACAAGATCAAGACCCAAAGATGGACATCAAAGACATGGACCTTGAAGTATTTGGATATGGATTCAAGTGGGAGTCCATGGACACATATAATGTGTCATTACAAACCCTTTAGAAAGACCTTATGACAACACTTGTGATGGCAAACAAGTGTTGTCAACTTAGTAGCTATGGTTTTGCACTCATGTTTATATGTTTATGCTTGTTTGAATGTTTGTTGTTTGATTGTTTGGTTGATATTTAGACATATATTACAAACTCATTAACATACTTAACAAGCTGAAAATTGATGGTTCTTAATCATTAAAAGTTAATAAAAGGTTATTAAAAAGGATTAATGATTTTATAATAAAATGGGTTTTATTAAAAGAACCATAGGGTATCTTGTATTTAAAAGCATGCAAATACAAGTACATAGTGTTGGATCTAGATAGTATAGGTCTTGATCATTTTGTATAGGCTTAGAACTTGGATCAAGTCTTGTAATTAATAATTGTAACAGTCAGTATATATATATATATGTGAATTGAATCTATAGGTTAACCCATATATATTTGTGTTGCTTTGTGACTGTTGACAGGCAAAATCAATATACTTGGTAGGATTCCTGAAATTGACCAAGTGTAAGAAACATCTACGGATGAACATTATTGGTAATCCGTAGATATGTTTCTTACAAGACCATACAAGTGAAGATTCCTGTGGATGATCAAGGATTGTATGAAGTGAAGACTTCTACGGAAGACAGTTCCTACGGAAGAACAACACTTCTACGGAAGACCAAGACATCTACGGAGGAACAAAACTCCTGCGGACGACAAGACTCCTGCGGAAAAACAAAATACTTGTGTGATTTCAAAAAACCAAGAAGTCAAACAAGTCAACACAATCAATAACAAATCCCAAGAGATCTGGTGTTTCCTTAACCGACTCTAACCGTCTATAAATAAGAGTCCTAGGTTTCACATCTCGGGAACACAATCAAGCAATATCACGGCTGTCAAGAGTTACATCATCGTGCAACCCAAATCGCCGTCACATCAACAACAACATTATTCGATTCACAGAAATCGTTGTTCATAGTCATTCTTAATTATTCTTTTATAATCATTACTGATATTTAATGAGATACTTTGAATAATTATTGAGTTTATATTTATTGTGTTTTTGTGTTTGTGTTCATCAATAATCATTAAAACAATTAAACATCAATTGATGATAATTCCGCGATCATTGATTTGATTTATTTTAATACTGATAATTCCTGAATTGAGATCCTTGGATTCACAGGTGGTATTAGAGCCAAGTTCTCATTGATTTAGATCAATTGATCTATCAGTATTAAAATTGTTTAATTAATTTTTAAACAATTATTTCAGCGACTTATCGTTCAGCAAGCATTTTCTCATTGCTTGTTTGATTTAGATCTATATTCAAATCAATTAAATACTAGATCTGAGTCTTTGATAGGTTTGTTCAATTTAACATTCAAGGTTTCATTCATAACATTGCATTAAACATGAGTACTTTTGGTGGAGGATCATATCAACCGCCGAAGTTGGAAACCAAAGCTGATTTCAAATCCTGGAAGATCAAGTTCAGAAATCATGTGAACTACACAGATTCTGACTTGTGGGAGTCCATCACTGAGGGTCCTTATATTCCACCCACTCTTGGGCCGGATTATAATGACAAGAATCAGCCTATCAGCACAAAGGACTTGTCACCTGATGATGTAAAGAAGGTTAAAGTTCATATTAAAGCATACAGTTTGATTAGTATGGCTTTGCCTGAAGAGATATTAATCAGGTGCGAGAACTACAAAACAGCAAATTCCTTGTGGGAGATACTCCACACTCTCTGTGAAGGGAGTGATGAGATCAGAAGCATAAAGAAAGACACCCTCAGATCAAAATATGAAACCTTTCATCATATTGAGGGTGAATCAATTCCTCAACAACTCCATAGATTTATGCAACTTGTTACTGAAATGAACATCTTGGAGTTGAAGTATACTACTGAGGAACTCAACAAGAAAATGCTCCACACTTTGCCTGAAAGTTGGAAGCAAACTGTATCCATGTTCAAGAACACCATAGAACTTAAGACAACTGGTCTGGATACTCTGGTTGCTAAAGTAGAAGCACTTGAAATGGATGAACAGTCAAGAAACAAGAGTGTGAGAACTCATGTCTCACCTTATCACATCAAAGAAACCAAAAATGCTGCAAGTGCATTTATCTCAAATAATGAAGGTGATAACTCTTGTACTTTGAGTGATGATGAAGAGGAAGTTAGTTTCTATGCCTCCAAACCAACTAAGAAATCATCTCAATGTAAGAACCAAAAAGAAAAAGGAAGATCTGCTGAGAAAAGAGATACTAAAGCAACTGATAAATCTTCTCAACAAAACAATCAATCAGAACCAATTACTATGATATTAGATTCTGAAGAACAAAAAGCAGCCTTTGCAGCTTTTAGTTCTAGCTTTCAAGCTTATCTTGGAAGCTCACTAACATCAGCAAACATCTGCCAGCAAGATTTGGAGGAACTGCCCCCTGATGTAGTAGAAGAGATGGATCTACAATGGCAGATGGCTATGATTGCTTACAGAGCTAAGCAATATCTAAGGAGAAATAAGAATCTGGCTGTAGCTAGTAAAACGTCAAAGATTGGTGTTGACAAGTCAAAAGTCAGATGTTTCAAATGCAATCTCTATAGATACTTCTCTAGAGAATGCAACCAATAATCATCTCAGCAGCATTAGCAGCAGCATCAGCAGCATCATCATCAGTAGCAACAGCAATATCAGAATCAGCAATCAACCTCTCAAATATCTCTGCACAGACAACCTCAGCTGACAAATACTTCCCCACCAACCACAAATGTATCAGCAGGAACAAGCAATTCTAAGGAGTTAGGACTGATCATACTTCAAGATGGAACATGTGACTGGAGCATGTATGAAAAGGAAGTCTTGGAAGTGAATTAAGCATTAATGGTACACATGGAAAACAAAGTTCCTCCTATGGCCAGAGAGGTAAAAGACAGGTTATGTTCGTCAACATGCGTTGAGGAAGTTGAACGTTATAGAGTCCATGCTCAACAATTGGCTGACAAAGTAAAAGTGTGACACCCCGTAATTTCATATTTACATTATTTAAACCGTTGTTGTTAACGTCGACCCGTACTCGCAAATACTTGAAACGTATACAAACACCGCCACAGACATCGTTAAACGAATTATGATAAATACTAACGCGGGTGTTTGTAGAGGATTCATATAAACGAGATTTCCTAAGGAATCCTATTAATTAATAGAGCTCGCTCATCAACGTCGTTATCAGCCGAAACAAATTTGGGAAACTCGGTACCTAAAGTGCAGGGACTAAACCTGCCAAATTGGCAAACTGGGGCTGGGTATAAATACCCACCCACTAGCCCCAAACACCCACACAACCTGCTCTTTCTCTCTTACGCTCCCTACACTCCGATTCTTCACTCTAGCACCAAATTCCACCCGATTGAGCCCGTTTTCGCCGGCTAAACCACGCAACAGCTGAGAAATCACGTTCCCTGCAGGTAGGCGACCATTTTCATCCGTTTTATCACCCGTTTCACTGCTGCAAGTATGGGATTCGGGTGTTCGGGTTCAACCCGAATGCATGTGGTCGTGGGGGTGCGTATGAGGTCAATCAGCGTATGCATTTCACTTAGACTTGTTAGGAGAGTGTTTCTGGAAGTCTTGATTGTGAGAAAACCGAGCACGGAACCGCCGAAGGCTGTTCGACCCACCCAGCAGTCGCGACCTGCTGCAGTCCGCGACTGGGCCAGCCGTGCGATTGGGTCAGGCGACTGGTCCCATCGTGCGGTTGAGTCATGCGACCGGTCCCACCGTGCGATTGATCGGGGCGACTGGGGTGAGACGTGCGAATGAATGCGTGCGACTGAGTCAACCGAATGAATGTGTGCGATTGAGTCAGCCGAATGAATGTGTGCGACTGAGTATCACCCGACTGAAGGTCCAACCGCACGAATGAAGGTTCATTCGTGCGATTGGTTATTGATTCGGGTGAATGAGTGATGTGTGGTGCGACTGAAGGCTGAGTCGCATGAATGAGGGTTCAATCGTACGAGGGAAGTTGATTCGTACGATTGAAGGCCCATTCGTGCGAATGAAGTGTCCAGTCGTGTGTCTAGCCTTGTTATGCGATTGGAGTCATTTTGAGTGAATTCTTCTGGTGTGCGATGTGTCTATCATGGAACGAAAGGTTAACATCAATAAAGCGTCATTTCTTGACCACAAAGATTAAGGTCAACGCAATCAACAGACATATACTTTTCAACCCGAAACAACGTAACTGTTTACAAATATCAACAACTCATTTGAAGTCTACATGAAGCCTAATACGTCTAAGACTGCTTGTGTGTGTAACACCCACGACCGAACCCATGCGACCCGACCCGACTAAACGTGTCTATTAATGCTAAACACAACATTAACGCTTAACACAACTGTCAATAGGTGTTTGACAGCGCATCATAAAACAACACTTGGGAGACTTGCATCCTATACACTTGCTACATCATCAGTGAGTTCACGGCCCCTATTTTACATCTCTTTCCTTTTGGGGGAGAAAACATGCAAACAGATTTACATTTACTTAAATGGTTGTAGTATTGATATCGCTTGTTACGTTAGTGCAAACACACTCATGTCCTCACACACTCGAACCGTTAGTAATGGGATTAGCGAGGTAATTTTGAGTAGTACTACTGGGTCTGACAAACCCCGCCCGGGCTAGTCGCGCTAGCTTGATTGGAAGTCAAGCGGGTGCCAAATTGACCTAACATACGATTGCCACGGTCGGTTAAGACGTGGTGGAAACACAATGTCATGGTCTGATGAGACATGACGGAACATACGATTTCCACGGTCGGTTAAGACGTGGTGGAAACACAAATAGGACGTAAACAGTCAGCTTCGGTTCGAAACGCTAAGTAACAAGAACATAGGCTAGCTACCTAACGATATGCTTTATGTACTAAACCATTGAAACGCAAAACGTGGAAACGCTTACGAGTACATTTCTTGTTGATTAAACCTGTGAACTCACCAACATTATGTTGACACATTTTAGCATGTTTTCTCAGGTCACAGGAACGCATAAGCTTTTGAGGCACGCTCCAGGATATGCACGCAGGACATGCATTCATCTAGTTTATTTTCAGCATTGAACATTTTGTCTAAACATGACTATTGTAACAGTATTGTAAAGGATTTACAACTTTTGTACATGCTTCCGCATTATTGTAAACGCTGCTTATGTTCGCGTGAATGAAGTCAATGTTTATTTCAAAATCCATATAGTGTCGTTCGATATGACTGTGTCTGAGATCCTGGTATGTCACACGCCTAACGGTAAAACCCCGTTCGTGGAAATTGAGGGTGTGATAAAAAGAAACAATGATTTTGAATGAATCCCATTTAAGAGAACATAAACTATATCAAATTAAAATTAGTTCTTTGCAAAAGGATTTAGAAAAATATGTTTCTGAAAATTACAGCCTCAAAGCCCAAGTCGAGCATCTGACCACTTCCTTAACAAAATCCATGGCTGATCATGCATCTACTGAAGTGAAACTTCAGAAGTTTCAACTATCATCTCAGAAATATGAGAAGTTGTTAAACTCTCATATTGAATCAAAGAACAGGTATGGGTTGGGTTATAATGCTGTTGCACCACCTATTAATAATAACTATAGAACTTTGCCTGAAACAATGACAAATACTTTGTCAAATCATTTTGTGCCAAGCACCAAAATTGATATAAAAACAAACATCAACAATGAAGCTGAGATGAGTGAAACTGAATCTACTGAATCAGAATCACTTAAACATAATGACTTAGATTTTGGTAAATATGATGACTTGGATGATTCTGATGAACATGATACTGATCAACTGAACATTGGTATGAATGTTCAAGTTGAAACTGGTCTTCCCCGAGTTCTTGAAGAATCAAAGCTGCAGTATCCTCCAAAGCAACGAAATATGCTGAAGACTATCTGTAAAAGAATTGCTGAACTGAATGAAGAACTTCAAGAACTGAATCTTCACAAGGTTGATAACTGCGGATCAAGTACTGATTTACCTTTATTTCCTTCAGATAAAGGTAAGAAACATCAAACTTCAACCAAGAAGAAAATTGAAGTGTTGAAGATCTGCGGAAAGAGAAGTCTGAAGAATCCGTAGAACATCTGCGGAAAGCAAAAATAGCCAGGTCCGTACATCTACAGGATAAAACTTGTGAATCCACAGAAAAACCATGGAAGAGAGAAACCGAATCTACGGATGAGGTCAAAAGGACTGCAAACAAACATGCACAGAAAATGTTGAATATCAAGCAACAAAAGGCAGCCAAAGGCAAACAAGAAATAGATGATGAGGCTCCTACCAAAAGCAAGAAGAAATCAAGTGATCCATCAGGAAAGGAGGCAAAGAACAAGAAAAAGAAGACTGAATCTAAAGAAAATTCAGAAGATAAATATTGCAAATGGTGTGATATGAAGAATCACAATACTGATGAATGCTATTTCAGCAGTTATTGCTCCATATGCAATATGAACAATCACATGACTTCTGACTCCTACTTCAACAAACATTGTGCTATATGTGACAAAAATAACCGTTCAACTCAGGAATGTTATTTCAACAAGAAGAACAAGAAAAAGAGCAAAAAGAAGTCACATGATGCATCATCTGAATCAGATTCTCAATCTTCAGAGAGTGAGAAAGAATCAAAGATGCAAAAAGAACAACAAAAATCAAAGAAAAGATCCTTTGCTGCGGATAAAACTTTGATGAAGAAAACACCAAGACAGTCTAAGACACCTCATAAAAAGGTGGATTTGTCAGATAAACAGACTGAAGCAGTTGATGGTTTCTTTGATAACTTTGAAAAAGGAACTCATGTACCTCAATCAAAGTTGAAAGATGAAGTAACTTTCAAAAATACAGGAGCATCCTCAAAGTTAAAATATCAGCCAAAATGAGATAAGTTGAAGAAAGAATCAGATAAGCAAGAAGACATCCAAACACCTGAATCATCTTCAACATAATCATCCTCACCACCATCAAATCAAAAAGAAACAACTAATACTGAAACTTCAAAATTAATTCATGAAGGAGTAACTATTGTTGACATTTCTGGCAAACCCAAGACAATTAAGGCTTAGGTTGACAATTCTAACTGATTTCTTTTTGTATGCAGGAACAATCATGGAGAGCTCACAACAAGTGGTATGTTGACAGTGGTTGTTCCAGACATATGACAGAAAACTGTGTACTTCTTCATGACTTCAAACATAAACATGCCTCTTATATGGCATTTGGTGGGGATAAGAAGGGAGGTAAAATAGTTGGTGAGGGAATTGTAACAAATGGTGTTTTAACATTTGAAAAAGTAAATTACTGTGAAAATTTGCAGTACAATTTACTCAGTGTATCTCAAATTTGTGATCAAAATTACACTACACTATTTGATAACACTAATTGTTACATTCTTAAGCCAGGTTTTGCAGTTCCAGCAGACTGGATCCTTCTAAAAGCATCAAGAAAAGGAAACACATATGTTTTGGATATGAACAACACATCACTCACAAGCCATGATACATGCCTACTGTCTAAGTCTTTAGAAGATGAATCACAATTGTGGCATAAAAGGCTTGTTCATTCCAACATGAAGAACATGAATAAATTGGTGAAAAATGACTTGGTCATTGGATTACCAAAGAAAGAATTTCATTGTTCTAATCATTGTTCTTCATGTTACAAAGGAAAACAACATAGAGTGTCTCATAAATCCAAAATAATCAACACTAATACTACACCACTCAAATTGCTTCACACGGACCTCTTGGTCCAACCAATGTGTTGAGCATTAGAAAAAGGCAATATTGTTTGGTGATAGTAGATGATTTCACTAGATTCACATGGGTCTTTTTCTTAAAACATAAGAGTGAAACATCTGAAACATTAATGGACTTCATAATCAAGATTGAGAATCAACTTGATTTAAAAGTTAAAATTTTTAGGAGTGATAATGGAACTGAATTTGTTAATGCTGATCTGGATTCTTTTTGCAGGAATAAAGGGATAGCAAGACAATTCAGTGCACCAAGAACTCTACAACAAAATGGAGTGGGTAAAAGAAGAAATAGAACTCTCATAGAAGCTGCCAGAACAATGCTAGCTGATTCTCAGTTGCCCATAACCTTCTGGGCAGAAGCTGTGAATACAGCTTGCAATATTTAAAATAGGACATTAATTGTCAAAGAACATAATAAAACTCCTTATGAGCTCTTATTTAAAAGAAAACCTTTTATAGGATATCTTAGAGCTTTTGAGTGTCATGTGTCTGTATTAAATACTAAAGAACAATTAGGAAAATTCTCTGAAAAAGCCTATGATGGTTTCTTTGTTTGATATTCATCCACTTCTAAATCATATAGGGTCTATATTCCAGAACATAACATTGTTGAAGAGACTCCCAATGTTTCTTTTGATGAATCCATGTTTACAACATCTGTAAAAGGATCATCTTAGTTATTTGATATTGATGCATTAACTAAATCATTTAACTCTGGTTATCTGATCAATGCAGGTTCTGCGGATACATGCTATCCATTTGTGCCTCTAAGTTTGAATGAAGTGCCACTGACAGCTGACCCACCAAGGGCACAACCTTCAACTGCATCTCAGCAAGAATCAAGTCAGCAGCATGCAGCTACATCCGAAGCAAATCCTTCATCCGCAACACATATTAATACATCTGCAGATGCATCAGCATCCGTAGATGTAAATCTTGTTTCAACCACTGACCAAAGGGATGGAGAGGATGTGTTGAATCAACAAAACATGCCAGCAAATCAACAATGTTCATCCGTGGATGATGAAGTAACCCCTACGGAAGTACAAAATGCCTCCGTAGATGTTGAAGTTACTCCTGCGGAAGAACAAAATGCTTCCGTAGAACTCCCTGTGGAAGAAGACAACCATGCAGCAACTGAAACTCAAGCTGATCCTAATGAACAAGAGCCATTTGATTACTTCATAGACTCATCTTCTCAGCTGAATGCATCTGCATCCATGGGTTTCTCAAACTTAGAATCAACAATTCCAGTTGATGTTGTTTCAACAAGCAGGATTCACAAGCCTCATCCCTCAGATAATATCATTGGAGACCTTAATGCAAGAACTACAAGGAGCAAAGGAGGAGTGGTAAACATTTGCCTGTTCACCTGCTTTTTGTCTCAGACAGTTCCTGCAAATATTACAGCTGCTCTAAAAGACAACAGCTGGATTGAGGCTATGCAAGAAGAGCTACAACAATTCAGAAAACAAAAGGTGTGGAATCTTGTAGACTTGCCTCAAGGTCAACATCCAATTGGAACAAGGTGGCTCTTCAAAAACAAGTTGGATGACAGAGGTATAATCGTGAGAAACAAAGCCAAACTTATTTCTCAAGGATATACTCAAGAAGAAGGGATAGACAATGATGAGGTTTTTGCACCAGTTGCAAGAATTGAAGCTATAAGGGTCTTCGTAGCTTATGCCTCATTCAAGAAGTTCACAGTCTATCAAATGGATGTGAAGTGTGCTTTCCTTTATGGGAAAATTGATGAAGAAGTATATGTGGCTCAACCCCCAGGATTTGAGGATCCTGACTATCCACATAGAGTATACAAGCTTGACAAAGCTTTGTATGGTCTTCATCAAGCACCAAGGAAGTGGTATGACACATTGTCATCTTTCCTGCTGAAGAATGGTTACAAAACAGGAACCAGATCAGACACTCTTCCTCAAACATCAACATCAAGATCTTTTGGTGGTTCAAATATATGTTGATGACATAATATTTGGATCAACCAACAAGAAACTGTGTCAAAGCTTTAAAGAGTTAATGAAATCTGAATTTCAGATGAGCTCCATGGGAGAATTGACATTCTTCCTTGGCTTACAAGTTCATCAGAAAACAGATGGCATTTTCATCAATCAAGAGAAGTACATTATCAAATCCTGAAGAAGTACAATCTTGCTGATACAACTTCATGCAAGACACCTACCACAACAATAGACAAGATTGTGCCTGACCCTGCTGGAAAATCAGTAGATCAGAGATTGTATAGATCAATGATAGGTTCTTTAATGTACTTAACTGCCAGTAGACCTGACATAATGTTTGCAGTTTGTGTTTGTGCCAGGTATCAATCAGACCCAAAAGAGTCTCACCTGAATGCTGTGAAGAGAATATTCAGATATCTGAAAGGCAAACCCGCTCTAGGACTGTGGTATCCAAAAGATGGAGGGTGTAACAACAACAGAAAATCCACAACTGGTGGATGTCAGTTTTTGGGACCAAGACTTGTTTCATGGCAGTGCAAGAAGCAAACTAATGTATCTGTATCCACAGCTGAAGCTGAGTACATAGCTGCTTCAGCTGGTTGCTCTTAAGTACTTTGGTTGCAAAACTAATTACTTGATTATGGTTACAATTTCCTTCAAACACCAATTCATATTGATAATTCAGTTGCTATGTTTATAACTGCTAACCCAGTCCAACATAGTAAAACAAAACATATTCAAATCAGATATCATTTTCTGAGAGATTGCTCAGAAAAGGGTTTAATCAAGTTAGTCAAAGTGGACACAACAAATCAGCTTGCTAATTTGTTCACTAAAGCCTTTGATTCTGTTAGATTTAATTTTCTGATAGAATCTCTGGGGATGATTAACTTGAATAAATCATCAAAAGCATATGACTATCCTTGTGTAGAGTAATGGTTAAGGATGATTTAAGTGTCTGATAGCATGTTTATGCAAGTCATATGTATGTGAAATGATAGTACACTATGCTTGGCCTTCTTTAACAACAACTAAAACTGACTTGTAACATTGTGATATGTGAGTAGGTTCATCTTGAGTGGAAACTACACTAATAGCATGCCAAACTAAGAGAAACAGGTATCTGTCTGTGGGATCTCCATTTTGAGAGTCAGGAAAGTAAGTTATCTCCTGATATGACCAAATCACTTGCACAAGCACACTATGTAAAATACTTTATAATCTTCTATCTTTGCAAAGTTATATTCCCTTTGTTTTGTGTGAATAAAGACCTGGGGATATGATTAAAAAGTATGATCTTCATTCTCCCTCTGTTTTGTGTAAACAAAGACCTGGGTTAAGTTCACATCTGTTTTACAAGAGTAAAGACCTGGTGACTATGAAGATCATATCTTAGCTCTAAAATGAATCACTTGTGATCAATTATACATCAATTCAAAGAGCTTCAACATCAAAGCATTCATGAGACTGCAATATGTCTCAAGATAGAACTTATAACTTAATGTACATAGTCATTAAGTGTGAAAAGTAGTGATTTGCCTCACCTATGGAGTACAAACTCTAATGACAATTGAATGTGGAACTCATGACAGTTACTGATTAACAAACTTCAAAACATGATAAATAGCATTCCAGTTGATACATTACTCATGTATGAATTTAAGTGGATCTATATACTTACAATCAGGTGTGCAATGAATCAAATAATCAACATCCGCAGAAGCGAAATCATAGTATGATCCCTTTATATATATATGTATGCATGCAATTGTTTAAGTCAGAGGTTTAATTTGTCCTTTTAACTGATTTTCTCTCACTTAGACTGTCATATGCCTCTCATGCCTGTTTACAGCTTAAATTTATGATGAATGCAACAGTTTAACATTAATCACAAATTTAGGGGGAGTAGTTCATGCATGAAAAACAATAAAAGCTCTTAATTCAGTGTGAAGGAATTGGAACTTGAGCACTAACTGGAATGCAGGATACATGACACTTGCTTTCTTGTACTTAATTGCCATTCAAACAAAGTCAACATGGTCCAATATCAACATATGATTCTACTTAGTAGATATCATACATTTAAAGTTTTTACAAAACTTTAGTTTCCGCAGAAGTTTCAGTAATATTTCTCATCCGTAGATGTAACAGTGAAATTTCTGCATCTGTAGAAGTAATAGTGAAATTTCTGCTTTAGCAGAAGTAACAGTAACAGTAACTGCATATTCGTAGGATTGGTAAACTACGGATGTGCTAGTAACAAGAGGGATTGCCTGAGCTGACATTCGCAGATGTTAAGGCATCCACAGATGTTAAGACATCCGCAGATGTTAAGTTTCCGCAGATGTTCTGCGGAAAGAGTAATGCTTCTGGAATAAACTTGGTATACGGAAAGGGATAAAGGGGAAGTGGGCCCAACATAATTAATAAAAGAAATTAATGTGTTTGTTTATAAATAAGGTTTTTGACTCAAGAACTCGTTAATCACCTTTTCAGAGAACTTTTTTCAGTTTTCTAACCTAGAAAAACGCACACTTTTCCCCTCATTTGAACTTTCAAAAATCCGCTCCAAACACCATAAACATCATCATTCAGTAATCGATTATCATTGTAGCGAAGGTAAATCATGTTCTAATCTTCAGTACGGAACGGGTTAATCTTTCAATGTCATTAAAACGATTCGAATTCATATGTTAAACTGATTTTCGTTTCTATTTACAGATGACAATAGATTCGTGAAGGAACACAATGTGTGTGCACTCTTGAATGCTTATGATCCTGCTGCGGAAGGATGTTGAGATATCATCAGATATCTTCGACGGTCCAGGCTCTTCTATGCCTTGACTGCTGATCCTGTGATTCATCAATCACACATTGTCGATTTCTGGAATTCGGCACGAGTAGAACAAGCTGGAGATGACAAATTGATTGTTGCTGAGGTCCTTACTGAACGAATACAGATCAATGAAAGCACAATCAGAAGATGTCTTGAATTGGGTGATCGAGAGATAGGGCACCCTGATGTATTCGAGAATGAATACATTGAGAAGGTGTTCAACTTGATGGGGTACGATGGAGATTTTGAGAAAGGGGAGATAAAGAAAGGAAGGTCGTGCAAACCATATCGATTTCTATGCCACACCTATCTAAAGTGTATCTCTAATAGAAAGGCAGGGCTTGATAGATTCTCTTGGCACATCTCATCCGGAATCATAGGGATCTTTGAGGGTAGAACTTATAACAACTCAAAATACATTTTCAACTGCCTTTGTGATCAAGTGAGACTACAAAGGAGTGACAAAATATACATGTTCCCAAGATTCTTGCAATTGGTGATCAACGCTGAACTCCCAAGGATTGCAAGAGAAGGAGAAGTGTTTGTGCAAGCACATTTGGGAAAATCAATGCTGAACAAAATCAGTGAAAAATATCAGGGTGAAGACATGCCCATGTTCGCCCATGTTGTGGATGCCCAAGCCAACTTACCATAAGAATTGGTTTGGATAGATGAAGAGACAGAGTCATCTGCTGAATCTGCTCATGCATCACATTCACCGAGCCAAACACCACCACTCCAACATCAATCACCTAGCCAAACACCACCTCATCAACCACAATCACCAGCCAGCATCAACACCCAACCCATCTCACCCATTCATCATCATGAATCACCACAACTAATATCTTCATCTTCCACCACCAACACTCAGCCAATCTCACCAGTTCAACACCAGTCACCATCACCTTCTCATTCATCCTCACATCACACTCAACCTCTCTCTCTACTCCAAATCCAATCCCCTATTCAACCACCACCAGACACACCAAAACAAGCATCAAAGGAAAGTGCTAGCACTGAACTAGTTGAGATAACCGAGTCTTTAAATTCTGTGCACTCAGGAGAGACTGAGTTACTGTCTCGAGCTAGCACTGTTCCCATTTCACCCACAAACACTGAAGACCAAGTGCCATCAGACCATATTGAACCCATATCTCCAGCTCTTGATGATCAACCTGCTAATGAGCAAATGGAAGTAGAAAAAGAGATTGAGAAGGATGTGATTGCCTATCATGAGAATGACCTAAGTGATAGTGACATCCCAGTCAGCAAAAGCTTTTTGGTTGCTGAGTACAACAAACTAGTACTCAAATCAATCAAGCGAAAACAAAGAAGCCAGGAGCTAAAAGGAATCATTCAAGAAAAGGATGAAGAGCTGATGCTGAAAGAAGCCAGATCGAAAAGGCTGAGAGAGGATGCCAAGAGCAACAATGAAGTAATCGATGCACTTTTGCAAAATGAACAAGAGTTGCAGGCATTCTTGAAAAATGAGAAAGGTGCAAAAGCTCAGCTAATCAAAGTGAAAGATGAAGAGATAGAGCAGTTGAAAAGAAGATTTTTGCACTGGAAACAAGGGAGGCCCAAAGTGTTAAACAATCTAAACCATCTGCTGAAGCTCCAAAGAAACTGATCCTATATTCCCGGAAAAGACAATACTTGGGTGGCATCAAGAAGAAATCTGAAGAGAAGCCTCTCCAAAAAGGCAAAAGCTTTCATCTCCTGAACCTGTACCTTCAGTAGATTTATCTATTGTGAAGGTATCATCTAGTAATGCTGATGAAAGTGATAAAGAATGGGAGGAGCTAACCAAGATGGAGTCTCCCACTGAGCAAAAAGAATCAAAGGCTGATGACCTTCTAACCACTGAAGATATCATGGAAGAGAGGCCTGAATCAAGTATGTTCATGACCCTCATCAACCATGGTTTCCCATATGACATGGTTGAGAGGATGAACTCAACTGAATTGAAGAATATTCTGAAAGAATTTGAGCTTGCAAGATTCATACTCCCAAACTGTGATTATGAAGCTTACACAGTCTTTCAATCAGTTGAAAAGATCAAAAAGGAGTTGGGCCATTGTGACACAGCAAAACTAAGCAAGTACAATATGACCTGTTGGTTATAAGGCCATAACTACAAACCACATGAACTAAAAGGTAGATCAACTGGTGAACTGCGGAGAATGATGGAGCATGTCATGGCAGTGGAACTTGAAACAGGTGTAAAATTCAGAACTGCAGCTCCACATCCATCCCATGACAAACTGAGCAAACTGCCTGCTGATCCAATAAGTGTTGAACCCAAGGATCAGCATAAAGAAAAAGGCAAACTAATCAGAGAGCCAAGGGCAGTTATCCCCGGAAAGGTATGGCCTCTGGGAACAACTGTCAGGGAAATAACTAAACAAAAATCCACTTTGATCGAACTATATGATCACATCCCAACTCCCAGTTCTGCGGAAGAACACAGGATTATGGCCCGGAAATATGATCCAGGCTGGGATTGTGCAATCATCAAGAGGACATCTGGAAGAATTCATTACTTCCATGATGTGGAAGCACTATTGAGTCTTCCAGAGCAAGACTTCAGAGATCTACAAAGCACACACATTTCAAATCATCCAATCCATCTTAGGGGAAGAGACTTCTCTGCAGTTGTTAGTGGAATGAAAACTAGATTTATCGATGATGTGCTCAAACAAGCAAAAGAGAGATGATATGGAGCACAAAAGGTCAAACAAAGTAAGAAAAGAAGAACAGCTGAAGTCTCATCTCTTGTAGATGATGATATGTTAAAGAGGGTTGGATGTATGAACAAACACTCAGAGTCCATCAAAAGCTTCACAGGAAATCAATTTACTACTCCCATCACAGAATGGGGATATGTTGAAAGAATAAAAGAGCTAGTTTTGTTAAGAAATGCTGATGGGAAGAAAGCTGAAAAGATAAGGATTTTTGACCCTGTAGAGATCAAAATGCTTAATCCAAGCTACACATCATATCTCCACGACAAATTCTTCCCAAGGCTAACAGATGAAAAAGCTCAGAATGATCTCTGCCTTTATGTGCATATGATTCAAGTAGTAGACAAATTGCATGCATAGGCATACAAGAGAAGGAAACATGAGCTGGGCTGCTGAAAGGATCAACAATAGAAGAAGTGTCAGAACTCAGAATCTCAAAGGAAGATGAGCTTGAAATTGTGCATAATGATAGTGTAGTGGAAACACTCACTACTGAAGAAGACATTTTGGGACTAAGCTATGAAACACTGAAGAAGATCAGCAAGATGAAGATCAAGTATAAGTACGACGATCAGAAGACTGCTGTATCTTACTTCTACAACAAGATGATAGCAAGAGTCAAAGAACTTGCAGTTTTGAAAGACTGATTACAAGGAGCTAAGCCTAAGGGGGAGTATTGTTGGATCTAGATAGTATAGGTCTAGATCATTTTGTATAGGCTTAGAACTTGGATCAAGTCTTGTAATTAATAATTGTAACAGTCAGTATATATATATGTGCATTGAATCTATAGGTTAACCTATATATATTTGTGTTGCTTTGTGACTGTTGACAGGCAAAATCAATATACTTGGTAGGATTCCTGAAATTGACCAAGTGTAAGAAACATCTACGGATGAACATTATTGGTAATCCGTAGATATGTTTCTTACAAGACCATACAAGTGAAGATTCCTGCGGATGATCAAGGATTGTATGAAGTGAAGACTTCTACGGAACACAGTTCCTATGGAAGAACAACACTTCTACGGAAGACCAAGACATCTACGGAAGAACAAAACTCCTACGGACGACAAGACTCCTGCGGAAGAACAGAATACTTGTGTGATTTCAAAAACCAAGAAGTCAAACAAGTCAACACAATCAATAACAAATCCCAAGAGATCTGGTGTTTCCTTAACCGAATCAAACCGTCTATAAATACGAGTCCTAGGTTTCACATCTCAGGAACACAATCAAGCAATATCATGGCTGTCAAGAGTTACATCATCGTGCAACCCTAATCGACGTCACATCAACAACAACATTATTCGATTCACAGAAATCATTGTTCATAGTCATTCTTAATTATTCTTTTGTAATCATTACTGATATTTAATGAGATACTTTGAATAATTATTGAGTTTATATTTATTGTGATTTTGTGTTTGTGTTCATCAATAATCATTAAAACAATTAAACGTCAATTGATGATAATTCCGCGATCATTGATTTGATTTATTTTAATACTGATAATTCCTGAATTGAGATCCTTGGATTCACACATAGAGTTTTCTAAAATAGAATTATGAAACCTATAAATATTCAAATCCCTTTTAAAATAAGTCAAACACCATCCTCTTATACAACACTCGAATCATTTGAGAACTTGATGTGGGATAAAGGTTGCCTAACCACATTAGAGGGAACTTATAAGTTTGAGGTGGGTTTGCCATATTTATGGGATAAAGGTCACCTAACCACTAATATTATCAAATCCACACGTGTGTCTAAGTAGGATGACTTAATTTGGAAATCATGCATTAGGATCACCGAAGCATGACGTACAAAGGGTGTTGATGGGATAAACATGCCAAACAAACATAAGATGTAACCGATCCCATACACTAGAAATTGTAATAGGTTACAATTGTCAAACGTTGACTACCTTGTTAATTTAAATAAAGGGATAAAGGTCACCTAACCGATATTTAAATGTAACGTTGGATTCTAGATTTTAATTATTAATTGTCTATGAGACGTAAAGGGTATTAATGATTAAAATGTAATTTTTCAGAAATACTAATAAGAACTTTGTTAATTTTGTAGAATGGCCGCAAACAACAACAACCCAAACCCGACCATCCATAACCTATCACTAAGAACAATCCTTGAAAAGGAACGTCTAAACCATGGGAACATCATGGATTGGTACCGAAACTTGAGAATCGTTCTCAAGCAAGAAAAGAAGTCCTATATGTTAGACGATCCCATTCCCGATCAACCCGATGAAAATGACGATGAGGCCTTTGCCGAGCAGGTCAAGTACACCGAGGACTCTGTGCAAGTCGCATGTCTCATGCTAGCAAGTATGATTCCCGATTTGCAAAAGGACTTTGAGAACCACAATGCCTATGACATGATCACCCAGTTAAAGGAAATGTTCCAACAACAATCAAGGTGGAGCACTTCAAACGGTTCGAGCACTCCATGCATGTCGGATGGACGAGACCCAATCGGTGTCATCTTACGTTCTTAAGATGAAGAGCTACATTGATCGCCTCGAAAGGCTTAACTGTCGTGTGTCCAATGATTTGGCAACGGATTTGATCCTCAACTCTCTATCCAAGAAGTTTGATAGCTTTGTTATGAACTATAACATGAATGGATGGGACAAAAGCATTGGTGAGCTTCACTCAATGCTCAAAACGACCGAGGAGGGCATGGGTAGAAAGGTTCTACCGGTCCTTACGATCAATGAAGGAGGTAGTAGGAAGAGGCACCTCCTCGACCCTAGGGCAAGTGTTGGAAGAGGGAAGGGGCACGTCAAGGGGAAGGGAAAAGGAAAAGCAAAAGTGGAACCGCCCAAACCAAAAGAAAAGAGCAAAAGGTTGCTCAAAATGACCCATGTTTTGAGTGTGGGGAGGTAGGCCATTGGAAACGCAATTGTCTGGTCTATCTCAAAGCATTAAGATCAAAGAGGGATGCGGGGCAAACCTCAGGTACAATCTTTATGATACATGTTGAGCTAAATGTTACTTCTTCTAACACATGGGTACTAGATACCGAATGTGGAACTCATATTTGCAATTTGTTGCAGGGGTTCAAAAGAAGTGAGCATTATGCAAAAGGGGAAATTAGTCTCTTCATGGGGAATGGTGCAAAGGTTCACGTGGAAGCCCAAGGAGACTACATTTTGAAGCTTCCAAGTGGTTTGGAAGTTATTTTAAAGAATGTTTTGTATGCTCCTAGCTTGACTAGGAACATTATTTCTGTTTCCCGTTTAAGACAATGTGATTATGATTTCAAGTTTGTTGACAATGATATTCATGTTTCTTTCAATCATATGTTTTATTTTAAGGCTATACCTTGTAATGGTATTTATGAATAGGTTCATGAAAACACAACATATGATAGCTCAATGTACCAAGCAACCACCAAAAAGCTCAAATTTGATTTGAGTGATTCCTATCTTTGGCATTGTCGCCATGGTCACATAAACAAGAATCGTATGCAAAAACTCCAAAAGAATGGTCATTTGAAAACTAATGAAAATGATTCATTTGATGTATGTGAGTCTTGTTTACAAGGTAAAATGACAAAGGCCCCTTTTAGTGGGACTAATGAAAGGGCAAAGGATTTATTAGGAATCATACATTCGGATGTATGTGGACCTTTTAAACCAATAACTAGGAATGGTGAAAGATACTTCATTACCTTTACCGATGACTATAGTCGTTATGGGTATGTGTACTTGTTAAGACACAAACATGAATCTTTTGAAATGTTCAAAATCTTCAAGAATGAAGTAGAAAATCAACTCAACAAAATGGTCAAGATTCTTTGTACAGATAGAGGAGGCGAATACCTAAGTAGTGAATTTCAAGAGTATCTTAGAAGTTATGGGATTGTCTCACAACTTACTCCACCTGGAACACCACAACATAATGGTGTGTCTGAGAGGAGGAATCGGACTCTATTGGATATCGTTCGATCCATGATGGCTAGAAGTACACTAACTCTATCATTTTGGGGTTTCGCGTTGCTCTCCGCGGTCCGTCTTTTAAATATGGCCCCAACCAAGAAAGTGGAAAGAACACCTTTCGAAGTATGGCATGGAAGAGTTCCATCATTATCATATTTAAAAGTTGGGGACGTGATGCTTATCCTAAGCAATACACTCAAAACAAACTAGAAGCCTGATCCACAAAGTGTATCTTCATTGGATATCCTAGAGATTGTATTGGAAATTATTTCTATGATCCGACAGAACAGAAAGTGTTTATTGCTCGAAAGGAAGAGTTCTTGGAAACTAAGTTTCTTTCGGAAGAAACTAGTGGAAGAGCAGTGGAACTTGAAGAGGTTCAAGATTCACAAGACGATACACAATTGGTTGATACTAGCAATCAACATGAGGATGTTGAGAATGATCATGTGGATGATCAAGATACACAAAACATTCGCAAATCTGGTAGAATTAGTGTTCCTCCTTAGACATATAGATTTTTCATGGATGGATGCTATGCGGTAGATTCGAATGAACCAACCACATACCATGAGGCAATGTCAAAACCTGATTTTGAGAAATGGCAAGAAGCCATGAATGTTGAGATGCAATCCATGTATGATAACCAAGTTTGGGAACTGGTTACACCACCTCTTAAGTCCAAGATAGTTGGAAGTAAGTGGGTTTTCAAGAAGAAAACCGATATGCATGGAAACTTGGATACCTATAAAGCTATACTTGTAGCAAAAGGTTTCACTCAAACTCAAGGGGTTGATTATGATGAAACCTTTTCGCCTGTGGCAATGCTAAAGTCTATCGGGATATTGTTTGCCATAGCAGCATATTATGACTATCAGATTTGGCAAATGGATGTCAAAACCGCTTTTCTTAATGGATATCTTGAGGAAGATGTCCATATGAAACAACCTAAAGTTTTCGTCGATCCAAAACATCCTAACAAGGTATGCAAGTTAAAGAAATCAATCTATGGATTGAAACAAGCATCAAGAAGTTGGAATCACCATTTTGATGATGAAGTAAAGAAATTTGGCTTCATCAAAAACGCTGATGAAGCTTGTGTATATAAGAAAGCTAGTGGAGCATTATTACTTTCCTGGTATTTATATGTCGATGACATTCTACTAATTGGAAACGACATTCCAACCTTGGAAGGGGTAAAAACCTGGCTTGGAAGCTGTTTTCCATTAAGGATCTTGGTGAGGCCACCTATATTTTGGGAATAAACATCTATAGGGATATATCAACGCGGTTAATAGGTTTAAACCAAAGTACATACATTGAAAAGATCTTGAAAAGGTTCAAGATGGAGAATTCTAAGAAAGGTTTGGTACCTATTCAAAAGGGGACTATATTGAGCTCATCTCAATGCCCTAGTTCAAAGGTTGAGCAAGAAAGAATGAATGGAGTCCCATATGCATCTGCTATAGGATCCATCATGTATGCAATGATATGTACTAAGCCGGACGTGTCATGTGCTCTAAGCATGACAAGTAGATATCAACAGAATCCTGGTAATAGTCATTGGATGGCTGTTAAGAGTATTTTAAAATACCTTAGAAACACTAAGGATATGTTCTTAATATATGGATCTGATGAGGAGGAGCTCGTTGTAAAGGGTTATACGGATGCGAGTTTCCAAACTGATCGAGATGATTCTCGATCACAGTCGGGATATGTCTTCATTATGAATAGAGGAGCAGTCTCTTGGAAGAGCTAAAAGCAAGATGTAGTGACACTATCTACAACAGAATCAGAATACATCGCCGCTTCATTGGCAGCTCAAGAAGCTGCGTGGCTTAGGAAGTTCATTGCTGATCTAGGGGTTGTTGCTACCATTGAAGACCCCCTAGAGATCTTTTGTGACAACGAAGGTGCTATTGCTCAAATCAAGGAACCTCGTGCTCATCAAAAGACTCGGCACATTGAACGGAGATTCAACTACATTAGGGATGAAGTTGAAAAGGGGAAGATATGTATTCGCAAAGTTCATACCGATCAAAACATTGCGGATCCATTCACGAAGCTCCTAGATAGGTCAAAGCATGAAAGTCACACTTGTGCCTTAGGACTTCGATATTCTAGTGATTGGACTTGATCAAATTTAGTATTTGAATATGTGGAACTCTTTATTATTTGAGTAAAATTATTTGGTTATAATGTTTCAATTATTGTTCCAATTTAGCATGTTTAATCCATGAGTAAATTATTTACTCTAAATGTTCGTAGTCGTTCATACTTGTGGGAACAAGTGTGAGGGTAAGATTATTATGAACTTGGATTGGTTGATATTTATAAGGATGAATATAGAGCAATGGGTTGCTACCAAGGTTCATAGATATTTATGGGATACAAATATTGGACTAACCCGCATCTCAAATTTTACTACATGGAATATTATCGATTGATCATAAGTAAATTTGAGTAAAGGCGAATATCATTTGGTATCCTTCGACCTGAGATACATATTGGGTTTTGATATTCACCAAGTATTATACCTTGAGCTAATTCTTCACTGTCTTGAAATAGTGGACAGTACATAAGGGTATGTTCTTTGTGAGAAACGTATGTAGTCAAGATGGAATTTGTTCCTCTTATTCGTTGAGAGTTAGATGTCTAAGGCCTGACTAAGTTAAATCAACAAGGAATGATCATTCTGTGTCCTTGGATTTAACATGACATCTGTAACAAAAGGATAGATGATTGATTCACCTAAATCATTTCAAGTAGGGTACTTGAATGGGATGATGTTATTGAATGGCTATAAGTCATGCGTATTAAGGGTAGTAAAACATTGTTAGGCGGTATTTACTGCTTGCATCAATCTTCTATGAATCTTGGGCAAGTGGGAGATTGTAGGATTCTATATGCCCGAGACACATAGAATATTGATGTGGTTAGTACGTTATGATGCAAGTCGGGTTATACTCAATAACAAGCTTAGCAAACACCAATTAATATTTAATTAATGATATGATCATGTAATTAAATATTTACACCAATTAGAAAATGAGTTTTCTAAATAAGTTGCATATGAGATGGAACAATTTATTAGGATATTTGTTCAATATATATTTAATATTATTTAAGTAAGTTAGATAACATTACAAATTAATAGTGAGAGTATACTACTTATACAATTAATTGGTTAATTGTATAAACTAATTAAAAGACTAGACAATATTTATGTGTGTGTAAATATTGTTTTGTAAGAAAAAAACATCTATTTTTCTTCTTGTGGCCGTCCACCACAACACACACACATGCATGTGTGAGAATGTGTTATTCTCTTGGTAAGAACATTTACATGCTTTGGTCTTCCACTATCTCATTCCACTAACTAGTTTTTGGAAAGAGTAAACACATGCACATGTCTAGCTCCACTACAAATCCAAGTGTGACTCTCATTTTCTCAAAAAAAAATCACACACATGCAACTAACACAAGAAAAATCAGCTCTCTCTTTTCTCTCTCAGGGCTACGAAATTTCAGCCAGCAAAAGAGGGTTTCAGTAGAAAATAGAGGGTTTTTGGAGCTTGTTTTGGTGTCTCTTCCTAACAAGAAGGTGTTCTTGCAAAGGCTTGGGGTATACAAGCTTGAGGACTTCTGCTCTTGAAGTCTTGGCCATTTTCAGCATCATTTCTCCTCTCATTTTGGTCGACTTTTGCTGCTGCAGTAAGGTAGAATCACAGCTCTATATAGCTGTGATTTTATGTGCATTTACATATGTTCATAGCTTGCATATTCACATAAATGATCCTTTGTTCTTTGGGTTTGTTTTATACATTAATATGGTCATCTAATGAACATAATTTTCAGCTTATAAGTGAGTTTATAAAGTGTAATTCCGCTACGTTTTCAGAAAGTTTAAGAGGTTAAACTATGATTTTAGTTCTAAACAAACCCAACAACGGCATCAAGAGCTGGTTATGTGAATAGCTTGCTTGTTCTTATCCTTTAAAAATCGTTTTAAAGGATATTAACAACTAATTAGGGGCTGATTTTGGTTGATTTAATAAACCCCAAGTCTTTCAAAGTTATATCTTCATGCTTATGATTAAATTTGAAAGATAGGAATGCAATGTGATATGTTTGGTGTTGTTTGTTTTGGACAAACAAACCCCAATTTTCAGTTTATGTGGCTGAAAATTTAGGGTTGATGGGGTTTATTTTGTTTATTGAAAAATGTTTATGATTGTTCATACGATAGTGCATAACCTAGCCTTTGGCCCTATGTTATTTGGATGATTGGAATGGTTGTTTTAATTCATTCAATTGGGGTAATATTTATGTTTATTATTTGGGTTGTAATTATTTATCATTTGGTTATGTAATAAATAGATTAGGTGCATTTCTTTTATGTTTCATTACTTTGTAAAATGTCTGAAGAAGTATTCTTTAGTTGTTGTGATGGTTTTCTCTTTCAGTTGTTTCCTTTTAGTAGTTTCTTATCAGTAGTTTTCTTTTATGTTTCATTACTTTGTAAAATGTCTGAAGAGCATGTTCTCCAGACGTTGTAGTTTGTAGTTTCTTTTCAGTAGTTGTAATAGTTTTACACTTGTCTTTTGTAAGAAGATGCCAGCTGTTAGACATCTTCAGTAGTTTAGTCTACTTTCAGTAGTTTGTTGTAATAACGGTTAGATGTCACTATTAAGTGACATCAGCTGACGTCATCTTTTCTATAAAGGAAAGATGACCTAATTTTAAACTGGCCGAAGCGTGTTTTTGAATGAATATATACCTTTGGTAGAATTCCCTCTCTCTCTATAACCATACTGTTTCATTAATATATCCTGTGTGTGTTGCATAATTTGTTCTAATTCGTACGCTATTCCGCTGCAAATCCAATCTAATTGATCAAATTATATGCTTAGATCCTTTCATTCTTCAATGAGATCAGCTGGATGAACGGTTCACATTAATCAAATGGAAATGATCTATATTCATGTCTACTCCATCTTGAGTAAAATTCCTCATATAATAAAACATAGGTACATTTTGAGCACCTGTAACCATAGCCAATCTTTTGTAAGAAATCAAACATATGCTCAAGGATTACAATTCTCCACCAACACCATACACATGGAAGTCTAGGTGTTCTTCATTTTAATAATCTGTAAAAACTTGGATACATAAGGTATTTTCCTTATACCTTTCTCCAAATTAAGATAAACCCATTTAAGATCCATCTGGTCATGTTTAAATCTTATATTAGTTGCCAAGCTACTATAGGAGATGCAATGTTTATAGGAAATGAATTCCATCCAGCACTCCTCTTAGACATGCATTGTTAGAATATGTAGACAGTAACTTCAATGGTTGTGGACTCTAACTCTAAAAAAACGTTTCTTGGGAAAGTGATCAGGGGACCCATTGCCATGAAATGTTTCTCTACATTCCTCAAATGTCAGTTCAGATAAGTCTTGTGGGTCATTTTGCCATAATCTTACGCAACTCTATAGAGTCTTCTGACACTTCAACCATTTGTCATTGGAGATAAGCCTCCCAATACTTTCCTTCATCATTGAATCAACTGATGCTGTGTTCCAAAACCTCTTGATCAGTCTAGCATAGATGACAGGATGGTAACACATGGCATAGACTACTTTGTCCTTAACAGAAATCTAATCATTTCTTCATAGCCAACAACATCATCTACATCTTCATTTAGAAATGCTGCTATGTTGTGCTTAGGCTCAAACTTTAAATCACCCATATGCACAAAAGAAATAAGACATTTAGTTAATTTAATTTGAACACTTCTAAGTATTGACATATTCTGTACAAGCACACAATATACTCAAGTTAGTATTAATTGACTTAAACATATTAATTCATTAAATTTTATCAAAAACATTTTTGGAATTTGATTTTTTATGACTTTTTCATTTTTATTAAAATTCCAATGCTTGACTATTCATCTTCATTGCTTCGGTTGTGAATCATCATCATCAAATTCAAAGTTAATGAAACTCAGTTTTAAATGTATTCAAAAGCTCATAATCAAGATTAAACCAACAATCTGCATTCAATTTCGGTGCTTGAATCTCATTTCATTTACAAAATTCAGATTATTGGACAACTTAGGGTTCATACGCCCGATAACGATGAAACGCCCATTCAAATTTGAATCAAAATGTTGAAATTTGTATAGATTTGATAATGATTTACGTTTGTAATCTTTAAACAAACTATCACACATAATCACAGAACACAAACATCGATTTTTATGGAATAAGGGTAATCGAGTATCGAGAGTGAAGTTCAGGGGATTTGAGGTGAATGAATGACTGAAAAATACAAAGTATTGTTGTTTACTAAGTGTAATTTTACACGCATGAGTAGTGTTTGTGTGCATGAGTCTGAAAATAACACAAAAAATTTAGGCGCATGAGGTTGAGTTTTTCACTAATTGTGTAGGCGCATGAGCACTGTTTGTACGCATGGGCTTAGGCGCATGAGCACTGTTTGTGCGCATGGGCTTAGGCGCATGAGCACTGTTTATGCACATGGGCTTAGACGCATGAGCACTGTTCAGACACATAAGCACTGTTTAGGCACTTTTGCACTGTTCCGGCGCATGAGACTAGCTAAAACGCCCCCACTTGGTAATTTCACTTAAAACGCCCAAATCTTGAAAAGCCTGGTACTGTGCAGCCGCATGAGAATTGATAAAACGCCCAAACACTTAACCAACCTTTTAGACTTATGATCACTGTTTAGGCGCATGAGTGTGTCAGAAACACCTAAAACACTTGTATATTTTCTGAAAATCATCATGCTCCTATTTGGACTTTTGAACACTATTTAGGCGCATGAGATTCTTTTCATGAGTCTGAACACTTGTTATTTTCAAGTCTTCCACCTGAACACTGTTTAAACACATTAGTACTATTCACATACTAATATTCAAACAATTTATCAAATTTTGACTTTCACTCAAAATTTACATAGTTGACCCTTAATTTTGAACTTTTGACATTTCAAATATTTATTTTTAAATTAAAATTTCATTTTTTATGTTTTTACCTTTTTATTTTTGTTTTAAATTTTCAAAAATAAAATCAATTTCGCTTCATTTTAGTCTCTGATTGAAACAAATAATCTCATTTAAATTGTTACAAAAAGCTTTTCCACTTTCAAATGTATCAGGTTCATTTTTACAAAATGACAAACACACACTTGCTTGAACTTTAAGCTTTATCCCATCCATTTAAAACATTTAATTTTGAATTTTCATTCATATCTTGAAATTTGATTTTTTTCTCATAGACACTTTTACTTTTTACTCCCCCTAAACTTTTAAGTTTAACAAAACTTGTAAGTTTCTTGAATATGCATACGAAGAGCACACTAGTCATTGGTTAATATGCATGCACACAGAAAACATGCACAAATCAAAGTTAAAGCATAATAAAATCTAATAGTTATAATTGAATCAATGTCTGGAATGAGATCATATCAGTTAAGATCAACACATTAAAATAAATAAATTATGGATAGTCATAGACAATGATGAACTCCTTATCAAGTGTGTTCCAGGTAGTGATTTCACAGCAAAGGAGACACAAGATCCAAGGACCGACAATGAGTGTTCTTGGCAAGAAAATTAGTACACTTACTTTTTCAATTCTTGGATTAATTAGAGTTGACTTAGATATGACAAGATGTGATCCATACATAGACTTAGAGAGATCAACTATCATCAAGATAGGCAAGAAACAGTAGTTTCTTTATCTTATTACCTGACATATATTCATAACCAGAGTTCATGTTTATAATTTAAATGAGAATTATCATGGATAAACAATTTGATAATCTCTAACCGTCCATTTGAATGGGTTGTGCACGTTGGCATCTTTTTGCATCAAAAGAGAGAATCCAGGTCTGTAGTCACTTACAATAAAGGATATCTTATCACTTCACGTCTATGATGACTCATAACAGAGAAGTGAGATGATGCTTCTAACAGATCTCATGGTTAGTCATATCATCACCAGGTGTGAGTTTTGTAAATTTACGAGCAATTAATCCGACAAGCTAATACTACTCATTAGTACTAGGGTAAACACACATACATGCATAGATGATTTAGTTTAATCACAAGAATCTACTTTTTCAGTATAACTGTATGAATATGCCTACACATCATAGCTGACCATGTCAGATTTTATTGACAAGTGAAATATGCAACTGATCCAACTACTGTACTATCGTTTCTCATATATTGCAAGGACAGATTCATTCCTAAACAATGAATTAACAAAGAAAAACTCTATTTTTGTAGTTTTTGATTTATATTTTTATCTTTTGAGTTTTCATTTTCTAATTTTGTATTTGTTTTTGCTTTTTCTAAGAAACATGCACACACAAAATACAATCAAGCAATTAACTCTGACAAGTTCTCATGATATATTCTATTTAGTTAAGGGATGGTTTTGATCATGTTACGACTCAAGTTAACTAAAGTGCTCATAAAACCATCCTTTACACATGGTTAATGAGACCAATTGACTCTACCAAATACTCAAACTGTCTTGGTAAGAAGACTTTAGTAAATAGGTCTGCCAACTGCTTTTCAGTTGCAATTTGAATCAGAATGATTAAACCTTTTTTAGAGTTATCTCTGAGAAAATGATATCGAATCTCGATATGTTTTGTTTTTGAATGTTGGATAGGATTAGCTGTAATGAATATAGCAGCAGTGTTATCAATGTAAATTGGAGTTTTAAGAAAATTGAACCCATAATCCAGCAGTTGGTTTTGTAACCAAAGGATTTGTGAACATCCTACTAAAGCAGCTAGGTACTTATCTTCTGCGGTTGAAACGGAGATATTTGTTTATTTCTTACATAGCCATGAGACTAATCTGGGACCTAAAAACAGACAACCACCCGTAGTAGATTTTCTATCTTGACAACATCCTCCATAATCACTATCAGTATATCCATGTAACTCGAAGTTTCCTTCGTAAGGATACCATAGCCCTAAAGTCAGTTTACCTTTGAGATACCTGAATATTCTTTTAACAACAATTAAGTGGGATTCTTTCAGGTCTGATTAATACCTAGAATAGACACAAACAGCATACATTATGTCTGGTCTTGATGCAGTAAGATACATCAATGAACCAATCATAGATCTATATAATGTATGGTCTACAAATTTTCCTTTTGGATCATGCTCAATCTTGGTGTTTACGTTTCTTGGAGTTCTAATGGACTGACAATCTTAGAGTTACCAGAATCAACTACATCACCATAAATAGATGATGTTCCAGACTCAGGTTCTACAAATTCAGTACCATCATTAGGAATAGGTTATGAAACATTTTGATCTTCTGATACTGAATGATCTGCATCTTGATGAGATTGATCATTTACATTGAATCTAATTATTGAATCTTTAACAAAAGAGAAAAATGGATAATCTGGGCTTGAATCATCTGCATCGTCAGAGTCTGAATCATCACTCAAAGAACCGAGATATCCTTGTGGTTCTTTTTACCTGTAGAATCGAGCAAGCTAGATTGATCAAACAAGTTAGGTTAAAAAGAGTTTAACAATGAATCTAAATTAAATAACCATGCTGGACCATTTGAAAGTGATGGAAATGAATTTTCCAGGAATTTAATGTTGAATGTTTCAAGTATAACATTTGTCCTAGAGTTATAAACTCGATAGGCTGTTGAAACAGATGAATATCCAATGAAAAATCCACTATCAGATTTTGCATCAAATTTTCCTAGATGATCGCTTGAATTTAAAATCATAACTGGACAACCAAAAGATTTAAGAAAATCTATGTTTTGTTTCCTGCCAAACATCAACTCATAAGGAGTTTTCAATTTGTTTTTCACAATTAAAGTACGATTCTGAACAAAACATGCAGTTGATATGGCTTCATCCTAGAAAATGACAGAAATTTTTGCATCTGCTAACATAATCATGCAGCCTCAATCAAAATTCTATTCTTCCTTTCAACAACTCCATTTTGTTGTGGAGTTCTAGGAGCACTAAACTGATGAGCAATTCCTTTTTCTGCACAGAATGAGTCAATATTAGCATTTTTGAATTCCGTACCATTATCACTTCTTATTATTTTCACTTTTTGATCTAATTGATTTTCAACTTTTATGATGAATTCTTTTATTAATTTAGCCATTTCAGATTTAGCATTCAAAAAGAAAACCCATGAAAATCTTGTAAAGTCATCAATGATAACTAAACAATAAGATTTTCTTCCAATAATCTTGATGTTGGTTGGTCCAAAAAGGTCCACATGCAACATCTGAAGTGGTTTGGAATTTGAGTTTATCAGCTTGGTCTTATGAGACGCTCTGTGTTGCTTCCCCTTTAAAAATGTTGAGCAGTGATCAGTAGTTGCAAACTTCTTGGATGGAAGTCCAATAACATGATTTCCTGCTACAGACTTGTTCATATTCTTGAAGTTGGAATGCCTGAGATGTCTATGCCAAAGCTGAATTTCACCATTTGAAGCTTTAGCAATGAGGCAAGTTGTTTCTGTAGATGGATCAACTTGAGAATATCCAGTTTGTATACATCTCAATCCCTAACAGCTTTAACAATCACCCAGTCTTTGCTAATCTGAAAACCTGGCTTCAAAACGTAACAAAAAGAATCATCAAACAAAATAGAGTAGGATTTATCACAAATTTAGGAAACACTAAGCAAATTAAAATTCAACTGTGAGCAATAGTTGACTTTATCAAAGCTTATTATCATGTTGGATATTGTTCCCTCTCCCGTGACCTTTCCTCCTGCATCACCACCAAAAGCAACATGTGTACCATCTTTTAACTTAAAGTCTTATAGTAAGGCATGATTGCCCGTCATGTGCCGGCTACACCCGCTATCCACATACCATGTGTTGATAGGCCTTCTCGGGCGTACCTACATAACAAAGAACTTAAGTTGAGTTATCTACCCAAGTCGAGAAGGTCTTGGGTTTTCCAAATTTATCAATGATGGTAAATTGCTTGAAATGGAGTTTATTCATATCAGGCTTATTTTTTTATGAATTTACCAATTCTGTTATGCTCAATTTTTTATCATTATTAATAAAATTCATATCATTTGAATGACCAACTTTTGAAAAATATTTATATTCAACATTTTTATTATACATTCTCACATACCTTGGAATGAAATTATCTTGAATGTATTTGTTTGGTCTTACAGAATCGTTTCTCTTAAATGATTTTAAACCTAAGGAAGGTTGATTAGTTAGTTTTTGAAACCAAACAGTTTGATTTCTTCAAAACCGAGGATTAGCATAACCTTTTCTCAGTTGAGTGTTGGCAAATCCTGTCCTTGGTGAACGCTTTCTAAAGTAACACTTTTCTGTATTGTGAGTTCTTTCATCACATAAGATACAGTACTTATTAAAATAACACTCTGCTTTTGAGTGATTTCTCATGTCACATATGTGACATTACTTGTTAAATAGCATTCAGCAGTGTTATGATTGTACATATCACAAATTTCAATACCTCTGTGGAGTTTTAAACAATAGTTTGTTAACTCTTGATGTTGACGCAACATATGATCCTTGTTTAGATTAAGGCGTCAAAAAGTTAACTTGTTGTTTTTGGTTTGACACATTTTGTTTCTGATTTGACAATTTGTTCTTTGTCATATTAATTGTTGACTTTTGTACATGAACTCCATTCTTAGATTCCTTAGAAACAAATCTTTTAATAATAGCGGAAGACTTTGAATCTAAACCTGTTTTCAGATCGGAGTTCGATTTGTCCTTAGGAGTTTGTTTCACTTCTTGAATTGAGTTCATGTTTAACATACCCGCAGACACAAATTTAATTGGTTTAAGTTTAGTTGCTTGATGTGTCTGAATTTCTTGATTTTTAATTTTATCAGTTTTAGCTTTAGCCAATTTTCTTCTTCTTCTTTGATTCCTTGATTTTGAAGAACTTGATTTTATTTGAGATTGAACATCTACAGGTGAAGATCCTTTTTCATTTTCTTTCTCTTTTAGATCACAAGAGTTTGAATCCTCTGATGTTCCTTCTTCTTGTTTTGTTTAATCTTTGTTTTTGATCATCACTTCTTGAATCACATATCCTTTTTGAATAAACATTTTCATACTTTTCTGTTTTGGTTCATATCATTTAGCTTCTATTGGATGATCATTTTTGATCTTTTCATCATCTTTTTCTTCAAAGATTTCAACATTAGTTTTCGCTTTTTACTATCAGAAATCTTGATTTTGTTTTGATAAGCTTTAAGTTTAGCCTTATTTTTAGGAGAATGATCATGTGTATTAAAGTTCTTTTGTAAGGTGTTTGTTATAGATTCAGGTATTTGTTCATCTGTAACGCCCAGAAAATTTTGTCAAATAAAGAAAGAAAAGAAAAGAGCAATAAAAGAAAGATATTTTGGTGAGAAAGAAAAAGAAGCCAAACAGGAGGGGTATAAAGTGTAAATAGGACAAAATAATATTATTATTTTGTATAAGGTGGGTATGGCCGCCCACATCTTCTGCTACATCAACTATCTTGGCGTTTAGAGAGATAGCATGAGATCTTCAACATTTAGAGAGAGAAAGCTACAAATTCCGTCCAAGGTAAGCAAATTTAACATAATTGGGTTTGGTTTTAAGGATTTTTGGCTATGAAACTGAATTCTACATGTTCTCATGTGTATGCATGTGTTCGGGTATGTGTTTTTGGACATGTTTAGGTGTTAGCATCATCTGAGAAGCTCAAGTTGAAGAGTTGAACTTGAGCAGCTAAGGTGAGTTTCTAGACCCTACATTTTACATGTTTTTAAAGATTTTTGGGGATGAAATGGATGTAAACAATTTTTAAAACCTGTGCATGTGTGACCGTATGTGTATTTGCTTATATATGGATATTTTATGGTTGTGCATGATGTGTTGAAGCTTAGAATGGTAGCAGGCTTAGAACATGTTAAGGATGAGTTTAGGAATGAAAAATATATTAGAAATGTGTATGTTGGTGTTCATGCGCCTAGATTTTTGCCTTAGAAAGAATTCAAGTAAAGTGATGCACCCAAACAAGGCTAATGGGCCTGAAAATTTGACTTAGAAAGTTAAGTGTATGATGATGAGCCCAAACAGTAGCCCATGCGCCTAGAAATGCCTTAGAAATTTCTAAAAGTGGGCTAATACGCCTAAACAGTGCATCGTGCGCCTAAGTTTTGGTTGTAATGCCTAAGTGTAGGGTCATGCGCGCAAATAGTGCTCATGCGCATGAATAGTTCATGTGCCCAAAATTAGTGGAAAATCAGTTAAGTATGAGGACATGCGCCCGCATAGTGTTAATGCGCCTGAGCAGGGCTAATGCGCCCAAATAGTTCCTATGTGCCCAACACTTAGAAAATTTTTCTGAAATTTTGAGAAAAACCAAATTTTAGGGTTTGACCCTAGTTTGACTTATGGATTGTGTTGGACTATTCTAAGCATGAATATGTGAGGGTTTATGCATAAATATTTGTGATGTGATAATGAATGTATTTTATGCATATGTTCATGACGTGTTATCTTTTACTGATTTTTAAAAACGTATATATTATATTATAACATACGTCAAGTATTATGTTATGACTTTACGTAGTATGATGAATGTAAGAATGAATGTAACGTATAACATAATGAAGTTAAAGATAACAAAGATGAAAAGTGAAACGTAATGAAAGAAAGAAAAGGCTTGCAAGCAGATTTAAAGGAGGATCACGACTCTTTGAGAGTTGTTAGTTCAACTGTGTGTTTTATAACGTGCGATTTTGACTAACCCGGGAAGCTTCACACACAGGGGGATCAGTCTTGGTGACGGAACCCATAGTACGAAATGGGATCCTTGTCATTCGACCCCGTTCTTTGTGCCAAGATATGATACGGCTTTGTGCCAGTTAGAAATGGGGCTTTGTGCCTAGAATGGTGGCTTTGGGGCACGATGAGGGAAAAGCTTGACAGGATCAAGAATCAGTGAAAGATAATAATAAAGTAGGAAAAGAACGAGAATGATAAAGTACGAAACGAACGATAATGATAAAGTATGAAACGAACAATAAACATAAATTGTGAAACGAACGAAAGGATAATATACGAAAGAAATGAATACGTGTGATAAAGAATGATAAACAAGGTTGTTGACACATCTTGCTGTACCTAGTTTATGATCTCAAATGTAAAAGTATTTCATGTCTTACACTGATGTAATATGATGTAATTGATGACATTAATGATATATGAAATGCATTATGATGTTTATTTGTGATTGATTATGTCATGTTATCATTATATTGAATGTGATTCACATGTATGAAGTTAATATATAGGTTTGATGTTGTTTTACATAGTTCTAAGTCAATAAGAACTTAGAAATATGTTTAACTTTGTCATGTGGACATTCATGCTACTGGACCATACTTATGGCCCATACGCATGAATGAACCACACTTATGGACCAGTCGCATGACTGAACCAGGTGACTAGATCAGTCGTATGATTGAGACATAAGATTGATTCAGTCGCACGACTAAACCTTCAGTCGTGCGTATGAGTCAACCGCATGGTCAGTCACATGACTGAACCATGCTAATGGTTTAGTCGTATGAATGAACACTAAGAACCTATAAATACCACATAATTTGTGAAAAAAACATAACACTTTGAATACTTTCGTACCCTAGCCATCCAGAGCGTCCCAAGTCGCAAATCGAAGTTCATAGTTCCTTCCTGATCGATTCCAATCTGTTCTTAACGTTCATTACATCGTTAGATCGATCGGATTATTCGTTTTCACTGATTGAATCACCAATCAAATTGAATTCCGTGCTATTTGATCTGGTTTCACGCAGAATCCGTTAGTACTCCGTACGTACACAGTCCTAACAAGTGGTATCAGAGCTTAGGCTCGTGATTTTGCATGGATTCAATTGGTTTTGGTGTCAAAACTAACATTTTCATTCGAAAGATTCACTTTTTCACTTCAAAACGTGTTTTTGACGAGTCTCTGTGTTAAAAGTTTTGACCTTTTTCCATACGGCAGATTAGGGTTCGTAAAAATTCGTAATTTTGAGTCAAGTGTTCAAAAATTCGATTTTTTCCCACAACAGCAGCTTCAGTCGCACGATTAGCTCAATCGCACGACTGAATCCTATTCGCATAGTTCAATCGCACGACTGGACTCATTCGCACAGTTCATTCGCACGGTTGAGTTATTCCATACGGTTGACCTCATTCATCCTGTTCATTTGCACGACTGAATCCAATCGCACGATTGAAGTCATTCACATCCTTCAATCGCATGGTTGACCCAGTGGTGTTGTCCAATCACATAAGTCAATCTGTCCAGTTCTTAGTTCATCAAGTTCAAAGCAATGGAAGATTAGTTTTCTGCATTCACTGCTGGAAAGGACTCACGTATCCAGAATCCACTACTTCTGGAAAGGGAGATCGAGAACCATAACAAACCGCCAAAGCTGTTAACGTTGGATGAATACCCACAGTGGAAACAACGGTTTGAAATCTACCTGAATGGAGTTGACCCTAATTTGTGGACGTCTATTGAGACTGGTTATGTGGTACCAGTCAGTGCTAATGGGGTAAAGCTGACTTTGGGAGGAATGAGTGAATCCCAGAAGATTATGCATAATGCTGAAAAGAAAGCATATGCCTTGTTGACTCAGTATATACCTAAGGACATATTTCAACAGTTTTATAAGAACAAGCAGTCAAAAAAATTATATGAGGCCTTGGAAAAGTGATACGAAGGCAATGCAACTCTGAAAGCACTGAAGGCAAAAGCTCTTAAAAAGGAATTTGACAATTTCTCACCAATTGGAAAAGAGATCTTAGATGATATTATTGATAGATTCTATCATCTGATGAGTGAGTTACACACTCATGGCATGACCACCTCCATGGAAGATAAAGTCTCTAGCTTTGCTGATAGTCTGCCAGACAAATGGGATCCATTTGTGTCTAATTTTAGACAAAATGACATTCTTTCCATATTAGACATAAATGATTTCATTCTAAAGTTAAGGGAGGAAGAGCAGCATCAGAAATACAAGTCAAAGAAAAGATCCTATGCTCAAAATCCTACACTATACAACTCAGTTCCAGCTCCTGCTACTTCAGGCGCACCGCTTCAAACGGCGTTTGTGTCTAACTCTTCTGCTCCTTTCCAAAGCAGATCATCAGGAACCGAAACGTCAGGGTCAACTAGTAACCAATACATTGTTCCTGAGGCAAATACAACCATGTTAAAGACCGAGAATCTTGGAAATGTCACCGTCAAAGTTGCTAAAGAACATATGGACCTTCTAGCTGTTGTTGTTTAATCTTATGATGGGTTAGTTGCGGGTAAGATTAGGAACTGTCATCTTGCTGACGAGGACTACGAGCAAGTTGATGAAACTGATCTGGAACGCATGGATATTATGTGGGCCTTGGCTAGTGCTGTTAGAAGAGCCAACAAATTTGTCAAGAAGACGGGGTAAAACCTGGTTGCAACTAAAGACACGACATTTGGATTTGATAAAACCATGGTCACGTGCTTCAAGTGTGGAGAGAAAGGGCACTTCAAACGTGAGTGCATAAAGCCAAACAAGACTGGAAATGGAAATCCTTTACCCACATTCAATCGTCAAGATAAGGAGAAGGTTGGAGCATCGTCAAGTAAAGATTCTAAAGCTTTGTTTGCTCAAGGTGATGAAGGACAAGCCTGGTCCTTCCGATTCGTATCCGAGGGTGAATCCAATGTTACATTAGTTGATACCTTGGATGATGGATCTGCAAGTGAGGGAGACATCATAGCTGATCACGATAGTTCAGATATCGAAGAAGCTAGGGATGTCTTTGATCATTTGGTTGAAGAAGAGTTAAGTGCTGCAAACTCAGAATCTCAAGTCACTGAAGAGTCTGACACTACACTAATGGCTGATTCACCTAGTTCTACACAGGTATATTCTAAAGACGAATTATTTGATAAACATGCTTGTTCTGAATGTGAAAAATTTTAAGAAAGCATTGATTTAAATTTTCTAGGTTATTAGAACATAGTGATAATCTAGTAAATGAATTACAACTCTACACTGAAGCAAATTGTGTGTTAAAACAAAATGAGTGCAGCTTCAAAGAAAAGATAGAATTGTTAGGGAAACAACTAAGAGAAACCGAGGTTGTAGCTTTAAATCATTCTAATGATATTAAGTTCTATTTAAACTCTTTAGAAGAAACTAAAAAGGAGAAAGCAGTTTTGCAAGTAGAAGTTGAATCTTTAAAACAAAAACTGCACAGTTTAGCAAGTTCTATTCACATAGTTCAAAACTTAGATAAAGAACGAAATGGCGGGGAAGGTCTGGGTTATAAAGTAGTACCACCACCACATGCTATCCTTTTGAACACTAAATGTAGACCAATCAATAATAACCCGGTAAAGGATTATGTGGTGTCTACTCCTCTGGTCAGTGATCCAAATTCGACGGGTAAACCTGTGAAGTCTGTCACTGAACAGAAGAATACTACTTTGGGATCTAAAGATAAGATGCTTGTTGAGGACTTGACTGATAAAATTGAAAAAGTTAACCTAGGTTCAGGTTCAAAAACATCTATTTCAGAACCTAAACAGTCTAAGTCAACAAACCCTAAACCAGTAAGTCATCAAACTCTAAATAAAATGAAAACAAAAGATGTTCCAAATATCAAAACAATTAATTTTGTTAAAGAAGGTGAAACATCTAAAAGGGACAAGAAACTATCCAGCCCCCGACCAAACTCAACCCCACATCAACGCTTTCCTCATACTGTCGAAGGGAGTCCTGCTACAGTTGTGGAAAAAGAGGACACATCTCTCCAAATTGTCCTTACTATCAGACACCTAAAAAGAAAATTGAACTTTTTGATGATGAAAAACCAAGATTTTCTAAAATCAAATCTAATACTCCTCCAAAACACCAAAGTAAACACAAACAAGCTAAAAGCAAAGTTGTGCCACCTATGGTTAAATCGAGGATTATTAGTGAGCCTAAAGTTCAAACCATAAGTCAGTCGTCTGTTTACCACAAACAGGCCTTACATAGAACTGGTTTATGGAAGGAAAAATCAAGTATTGTGTTTGATAGTGAACACAAGGAAAGGAAAGATATGCCCTCATCATCTGAAGGTCAGTGGGTTGAGTTCATGATGTGTGATACCTTTGGGACACCCAAGCCATTTAAGGCTTGGGTCCCAAAACCTGAACTAATCATTTCCACTGTATGTGCAGGTGTCGCTACAGCACTATAACTAATACTTGGATTATTAATAGTGGGGCGTCCAGGCACATGACTGGGAATTCGTCACTCCTTTTCAACGTCGAGTAAATTAAACGGGGACACGTATCATTCGCTGGGAATAGAGGAGGTTATATCACCGCACAAGGCGAAGTGGGAAACGACAAAGTAAAGTTTGACAAGGTCAACTATGTTCAGCAATTGCAAAACAACTTGCTTTCAGTCTCCCAAATCTGTGATAAGGAATTTAAGGTTGCGTTTGACAACAACAGGTGCTACATACTGAAGAAGGAGTATGTCATCGCGGTGGAGAAAGTTCTAATGTCGGCTTCAAGATATAACAACCTTTATGTCTTGGATCTATCCAAAGCCTCCACAACTGAGTCTACTATCAAGAACTTCCAGCTTCCAGACTTCTGGCATAGGAGAATAGGACACATCAATCCTAGTAAGATGAATCATTTAGTTCAGAATGATCTGGTTGATGGAGTAACTGTCAAGAATTTCCAGCTTCCAGACTTCTACATAGCATGCAAGAAAGGGAAACAAACCAAGAAGTCTCACAAGTCAAAGAAAGTTAATTCGATCGATATTCCTCTCGAGCTTCTACATATGGATCTGTTTGGCCCAATCAGCACAAAGAGCATTGCTGGAGATTGGTATTGCTTTGTAGTGACTGATGATTACTCAAGATGCTCTTGGGTGATGTTTCTGAAAGCCAAGTCTGAGACATTTGAAACATTAAAGCATCTAGTTACAATATTGGAATCACTCTACAAGCTGAAAGTTAGAAAGATTCTATCAGACAACGGGACAGAGTTCAAGAATCAGTGGATGGAAGAGTTCT
This sequence comes from Flaveria linearis, assembly GCA_024085815.1. Classification (NCBI taxonomy): domain Eukaryota; kingdom Viridiplantae; phylum Streptophyta; class Magnoliopsida; order Asterales; family Asteraceae; genus Flaveria; species Flaveria linearis. Next base: position 72,139,765 of record CM044003.1, on the reverse strand, counting down.
ATAGAGAGAAAGGAATTGTTCATCAGTTTACCTCTACCAACACTCCATAGATGAATGGTGTTGCTAAAAGGAAGAATCGGAGCTTGATAGAGACAGCAAGGACAATGCTAGCTGTCTCCAAACTGCCAGTTCAATTCTGGAACGAGGCAGTGGCTAATACATGTTACACTCTAAGTCAGGTCTTGGTAGTCAAACATCATGGAAAAACTTGTTATGAGTTGCTCCAGCAACATAAACCCAATTTAGAGTATCTGGAACCATTTAGGACACCCTGCATGCTAATAAAGAAAAATCAGACAGGGAAGTTCTGCGAGTAGGCAGAAGAAGGTATCTTTCTTGGATACAGTATACCGGACAAAAGGACCTTCCTTTTTCTTCGATTATGATGGATTTTTCAAATCCTTCAATCTACTTCCTTCCCATTCTGAGGATGAGTTAGCTGCACGAATGATGTACAATGTTCTGAATGCTCCTACACTAGACTTGACATCATTGGTTCCATTAGATGATACTTCTAGCCCTTTAGGGGGAGAGTTTGAGGTAAGTGATTCTTCCTCTGATGATGAAACTGTTGAACCACAAATGTGGAACAGGAGGAATAGGTTCCCACTACCGAAAGTACTCCAGCCTCTGATCATGATGTATCTGAAACTTCTGAACCGCATACTCCAACAGTTCAGAATCTGGACAATGAAGTTGCAGTACCCACCACTCAAGGAACTCGAGTTAATGTACATCATCCTCTGGACAACATCATCGGGAATATTCTATCAGGAGTTCAGACAAGAAATTATCTATACTCAGCTGATTATGCTGCAGTCATGGAAAATGGATACTTACATGATAGTGCTTATCGATGCTTTGTGTCAAAAGTTGCGCCAAAGCATGTAAGTGAGGCTCTAAAAGATGAGGCATGGGTAAGTGCTATGCAAGAAGAACTCCTTCAGTTCAAGAAGTTAGGAGTCTGGACACTTGTGGACAGACCAAAAGGTGCAAAGGTGATTGGCACAAAATGGGTTCTTCGGAGTAAGAAAGATGACCAAGGGGTCATAATCAGAAACAAGGCTCGGCTTGTCGTTCAAGGGTTCAGGCAAGTCGAAGGCATTAACTACAATGAGGTGTTTGCACCTGTGGCAAGGATGGAAGCAATTTGTATCTTCTTAGCCTATGCATCCTATATGCAGATTAAAGTCTATCAACTGGATGTTAAAAGTGCTTTCCTTCATGGTGAAATCCGTGAAACGGTGTACATCAGTCAACCCGAAGGATTTGAGGACCCTTATCATCGAGATAGAGTTTACAAACTAGACAAGGTTTTGTATGGGCTTTATCAAGCCCCTCGAGCCTGGTACGAGAAACTCTCAACTCATCTGCTGAAACATGGTTTTCATAGAGGGGTCATTGACTGCACGTTGTTCTTTAAGGAAAAGGATGATGATTTACTACTGGTGCAGATATACGTGGATGGCATAATCTTCGGTTCTAAGAATGAAGCATTATGTAATGAATTTGAGTCTGTGATGAAAGCTGAGTTTGAAATGAGTGCCATGGGAGAGATGAAGTTCTTTCTCGGTTTACAAGTAGATCAGACACCAAATGGTATCTTCCTGCATCAGACCAAATATGTAGGAGATATCCTTAGTCGGTTTGACATGGAAAATGTAATGGTTGCTGGGACTCCACTTGCCATGAACCACGATGTGGCACCCGACAAAAATGGTGATCTAGTGGATGCTACTATGTATCGAGGAATGATCGGATCTCTCATGTACCTCATAGCTTCTCGTCCTGATGTTATGTACGCCACGTGTCTCTGTTCCAGATATCAGGCAAAATCAAAAGTAAATCATCTAATTGGGGTAAAGAGGATCTTTTGTTATCTAAAGGGTACTCCAACACTTGGGTTGTGGTATCCTCATGATGATGACTTTGAGCTTACAACGTATAGTGACTCGGATTACGGTGGTTGCAAGATGAATTACAAGTCAACATCAGCAGGATGTCAGTTCTTAAGAACACGCTTAGTCACCTGGCAGTGTAAGAAGCAGACGTCGGTTGCTCTATCAACATGTGAAGCCGAATACGTTGCCGCTACAAGTTGCTGTTCTCAAATCATCTGGATTCAACAGCAAATGCAAGACTACGGTTTGTAGTTTTCTAACATCCCTATTTTTGTTGATAGTTCTGCTGCAATTGCTGTCACTAAAAATCTGGTCCAACACCCAAAGACTAAACACATCAGTATTAAATATCACTTTATACGTGACTGTTTTGAAAAGCAATTAATCGATGTTGTTAAAATTAATACGGATTTTAAACGCGCCGGCCTCTACACAAAAGCGTTTGATAAACCTTGGTTTTTATATCTCTTAGAGGTCCATGGCGTTAAAAAGAAAAGTGAAGTGATTCTAGAAGAATCTAGTTCTTAGTCCGTCTTTATGTTTTATTTTTTTATTTTTATTTTTTATTTTTCTTTATTTTATTTCCTGTCTTTAAAAATCCAACAACACAAAAAGATTTTCGGTTTTAGAATTTTAGGGGGAGAATAGTTTAGTTTCAGTATTTAATTACTTAAAAAAACAAGGGCGGGCAGAAAAGTTGAAAAGCAAAGACATGAAATCTGTGAGATTGATTCAAAACTTTGAAAAATAACAGTACACTTGAAACTAATTGTTTGGGAAATCAAAAAGACTAACATGCACAAAATGTTACATTAAAATTACAAGTCTAAGAAGGATAAGCCAAATAAAGGAAAATTGATAGTAAACTAGTCTGTTACTAAAGTTACATAGTGAAAGTAGACCTAGGGGTTGCTAGTCCATTATATGATGTGTCGGTAGATTCAACACAATAGACGAGTAGACTGCGTTGGTGAAACAAATTAAAACTAAATAGTTTAACTAGCTGTGGGCTTCCACCTTAACCCTGGTTAACACAATCAACGTATTTCCAATAAGGGGTGACGAGCAAAATAAACGCCACAAATGTGTGCGGATGACCGTACAAATGAGCAAAGCACATGAAAAATGTTAAACCCAATCAAGCTAATGACTAATGTTGTTAGTGCGTAATGTGTAAAAGAAAAGTGCTCAAACAAGAAGATAGGTTGTGTGCCTCTCTATTGTGCGATGGCACTGACCTGAGAATAAGCATAACCTAAATATTCTAGAATTCATTGTTGTTTGCGCCTCTCTGCTGTGCGATGGCACTGACCTGAGGCTTGGCATCTCTTCGAAAGCTCTTAGAATAGTTTCTTCTTGTCTAAACCCGTAGACCGCTCAAAAATCTCCTGAAGAATGTTGATTACTATATAAGCATGGGATCCACAAATGTTTATTGAAATTAAAAGTCTAACTAATCACCAATGTGAGTCAAAAAATATGTGTATGGATTTAAGTGGACATATATACTGACAATCATCGTGGTAGCAATCCTAAACAGTCAAAATCATTATGTGCTTCTTATAGTTCTAGTATGATTTCCTGTAAGTGCTTTTGACTCTCAGACAAATAAGAATAAGTTAAACAAACATATGCAAAAGGGTCCCAAATGATTATGTTTATGCTTGTATGATTTCATAAGAGTCCTTCTAGATAAGATGTAAATGCTTGATGCTATTTTGTTCAGGGGGAGAAATCTTTTAAGGAAAATTAAAATGTTTTCAATCCACCTTAAACAAAAACACAAAAATATGTCATGTTTTATTTCAATTCAAGTTGTTTTCTGTTTTATCTATCAATTAGGTGTTAATGGCGGACTATGTAATTAGATGAACTCTGTGAATCATAAATTAAAAAGGGTCACGTCTGAGGTGACCAAATTGGTGTGAATTTAAAAGGATCATATCTGAGATGATCAAGTTTTGAAAATCAAAAGGGTCACGTCTGAGGTGACCAAACAATTTTAATTAACAGGATCACGTCTGAGGTGATCAACCAGTTTTAATTTAAAAGGATCACGTTTGAGGTGATCAAATGATTTCTATTAAAAGATCATGTATGAGATGATCATTGGTCATAACATTATCTATCAAAAGTTAAATTGAGTGTGTCGAAATGGAATAAGTCAAACTCAAAAGTATGAATCAATCGCATGATTGGATCATAAGTACGAACCAATCGCACGATTGAATCATAAGCATGAGCCAATCGCACGATTGGACCATGAGTATGGACCAATCGCATGAATGGACTATGAGTATGAGCAAATCACACGAATGGACCATGAGTATAAGCATATCACACGAATGGACCATGAGTATGGGGCAAACCTTGTGATTGGGTCATAAGAATGAACCAATCGTACAACTGGATGAAGGAGTCTGAGTCAGTCGCACGACTGAACCCTAGTCGCACGACTGAACCTTAGTCGCACAATTGAGTCATGCGCATGGGTCCAGTCGCACGACTAAACCCCAAAATAGTATAAAAGGAAGCTCAGTCGGTCGTAAACCCTACGCACTTCAAATCTCACAAAAACCGCCCAATACCCAGACACTCGGCCCAAATTTCCATTATTTGTGATTACTCTCCGATTCTATCTCTGACCATATAGTGTTCATCTTCAGGTACTTTGCGGACGAAATCGTGACAAATAAACAGTTTAATCGAGCCAAAAATGACCTACATTGTTAAAATCAAGAACCGAGATAAAAAAACCTTAAATAGACCACTTAAATGAACTTAAACGATGATTTAAAAGACATTAAGTGATATTTCGAGGCCTTGCGAACCTGATGAATCTAAACACGAAGTCTAATTTAACGTTTTGACAAAGATTCAAATTTATGGTGTTGAACAGTGCAAGATACGAATGGACAGGCTGATGAACTTCAATCGCACGATTAAGCCAGACGTATGATTCAATCGCACCTTGAATCAATCTGTGACTCAGTTGCACGACTGACTCAACCGCATGGTATAGCATATGACTAAGTTCAGTCACAGGCTCAATCGTGCCACTGAACTCAGTCGTATGGTTCAATCGCATTATTAAACCTATTGGTCCCAATATGTTCAAATCCAATTGTTATCTCTTATGAACGGATCTATCGTATATGTTTCTTGTGTTGTAGCAACATGGCTGAGAGATGGACGATGAGCTCCAAGCACAACTTCTGTGCTCATCTTGATGCTACATCCCGGAACGTGTCTGAGTTCACCGGGATCATTTCTTTTCTACGTAGATCGAGGATCTACAAGGCAATTTCCACTCCCTGCTCACAATATAGACCAATTCAGCAGACCTTCTGGGAGAATGCCACCATCGACCATTCTGCTAAGCCCTACTGTATCTGGAGTTCTATCTTCGGACAAGATATTGAGATCAGGGAGGATGACTTGAGGTGAGTCTTGGATCTAGGTGAGGACGGAGCCCACCCAACCAAGCTGCATCCCCTAACGGTTCGGGGATGCTTATTAAGGATCAAGTACGCTGGCGACATTAATGCCGGGGTGCTGAACAAGAGTAACATGTGCCCCCAATTTATGTATTTGGCACATGTGATCCTTAAATGCATTGCCTCTAGGCGTGGAGGGTTCGACGAGACGTCGGACCAAATCCAGAATGCATATGTTGCGCTGGTACTGAACCACCCGTTCAGTTTCTCCCGCATGTTCTTTACTTACTGGACAGAGAACATCGAAGCCAAGGGCAAGGAGGCTTCTGTATGTATCCACGATTCTTATAGATGATTATAGATCAGAAGCTTCCTCGGCTGCCCAAGGAGAAAGACGATGATGTTATCTTAGATGTGATGGATGACACCACCTTGGGCCGAATGAAGGTAACGGCGCCAAAAACTTTGATGTGTGCTAGACTATACTAAATTAGACTAACAAATAAAACTCTAACTAGACACTAAAAAGCTTTAAATTTATAAAACTAAGACTCGATCCTAAGCAACACAACCGGCAGTGTACCGGTCGACTGCAGAATAGCTATTAAGTCCGAGTTATCGAACCCAAAGACTTCTGTATGGAAAACGTAAACTGAACTTACCTAAGACTCGACTAAAAATACTAAATGAAAGTAAATGAGGGGGGTTTGTTTTAAATTACTTTAAAAGAACTAATACTGGACAGAAAATAAGGAATTGACTAGATTTAAATCAGGAGAAGAAATCACTACCTAGGTAAGAATCCTATACATGTTTTTTTTTTCTCCTAACGGTTTTGGAAAGACTTGTGTAACCGGGATCTGAAGATATTAACTTAAAAGGGACCTAGAGAAACCTCGACACTTTCAAGGGAAGCAACTAGATTGACCTAATAAGCCGATAAAACACCGGTTTGTGGATTACCCTCACAGGTTCTCCAACTAAGCTAACAACACACCCGAAAGAAACTCTACCTCACGGCGCGAGTGTCACAATACCTAAAGGTAAGGGGATAGATCTGGAATGCCTAATCAGACTCAGGAAACTGTGATATGAAAGGGAAACTAGACCGAACTCCTCACAGAAACTCTAACCTAGCAATCAATCACACAAGACAACCTGATAATCTATTAACCTCACAGTGTTAAGATTAGTTGCATATTTAGTTTGTTCAATTCAAGATAAATCACTTCAATGATTCAATACGTCTACCAAATCATCTAGAAACCGCAAACCCTAGGTAAACGATCTAGCATGCATCCATTATATGAAAGAAATTCATCAAGACACACGTGAAGCAATAAACCAATCACAAGAACAGATCTAAATACACGTACACAACTGATCATGCAAACCAAATCATTATCATTAACTTTAAACACAAGCACAATCCAAAAACCGAAAGAATACTAAGTTAAACATGCATAATCATCAAAACCTAGGAAGCTACAGAAGTTTAGCCTCTAAACATGATCAAAGCAGAAGTATAAGTCATGGAAGAAGTCATTGATTACAAAGTAATGAAAACTAAGAAGAGAAACGTAAAAACCGGGACGATTAAGTCTTCGATTCTTCACTTCCTAGCTCCAAATCTCCAATCCTTTGCTCCCAAGCTCCTGGAAATCGCCTATGATCGTCCTCAGCCGCTCCCAATCGTCCAAACATGTCCTCCTCCTCGAATTAGGGTTTTGGTTTGAGTTTTAAACAACTTTGCCGATTTTAGCACCCGTCGCGTAGCGCGACGGGCCTTCACATTTTGTCGCGTAGCGCGACAATCACCACAACCCGACAAATTAGTCGGGTGGCAAATCCGGTAAATACCCGATTTCATTAAGGGCAAAATGGTAATTTACAAACACTCGCGTAGCGCGACGGTTTGTCTCTATCTGTCGCGTAGCGCGAGAGAAGCAAAACTCCGATTTTTTTAATTCTTTTAATTCCAAACTCCTCGGCTCGATCCCGGCATCTCGTTAAGACTCGTTTAAGCTCCAAAATGCTATCTTTATGCTCGGGATCCTACAAAACCCACAATTGATCAATAGAAACGAATTCTGAGATAAAACGAACATAAATAATGCAATTATTATACAAAATATACACGGGGAATCCAACTAATTATAATCATATCAAATATCCCCACACTTACCTCTTTTTCGTCCCTGAAAAAGACTTATGCAAATGGAATCATAGTCAAGTTTAAATCTGATTTCCAACATTTAAGTCTAATTACTTATTAAAATTTACTAACGTGTTAACCGCGATCACAAGGTATATTTGTCCATTTAAACCCAACCACCGATCATCCAGGTCCCCAAGAGTATAGCATTTAGGTTCAAGTATTCTATTTTATTAATCATGAATTCTCACAAGTCGGTATCTATTCCTGTTATCAAATCTCCGAAGCATAGACTAAATCAAAAATCCATGATTTTTCTACCACTGTAACCCAATACCCACATGTATTTAAAACTAACTTATTTTGATGGAAACTAAGCTGCACTATAAATATTTTTCTTTTCAGCACTTATTCTTCTCTTGCAACTTTTCATATATATATATATATATACATATATATTTTTTTTATAAGACTCCACCTAGAGGGTTGTTGCCCACTGAGTCACCATCCCCTTGAGTAACACCATAGGCTTTGTCTTTCTTTTTTTTTTTTTTTTTTTTTTTATTTTGTGCAAGATTTAAAAACAACAGGATCACGACCCTAACTCAGAGGTGTTGCCAGCCAAGTCGCCATCCCAGCTGTCAAGCACATAAGCTTCAGGCCACAATCATTAAGCACTGGCCTAGAGGTTTTTGAATGCCCTCTCGCACCTAATTGTCATTTTCAAACTCACACAATACTAAGATGGAATCCTAAGGCGCTACATAACGTGTGCCAACTATGCTAATCTTAAATACAAACGGGTATCAACCTACAGTGGTGCTTTTTCAAACTTCCAACAGTTTCGACTTCCATCTAGTGAGAGCACATATAGTAAATTAAATATTTAATTAGATGGATTAGAATACATCTATGAAAACACTTCAAAATCGGCTGGGCCTACCCGTGCATCCCAAATCAGACACGCTTTCAATTATTTATTATCTCATACATATAGTAGTTGAAAACCAGACACCTGACTTTACCTATCATTTTCCATTTTTAATATATGCAGACATCAAAATCAGGGAAATTTTCTAATTTTTTTTTTTTTTGATTTTTTTTTTTTTTAAAGACACACTAAAATAAAATTAACTAAACACACGCAAAAATTAAAAGAATGACTCAATGAAATTAAACCTAAGACACATGTCTTCCTATCCCCACACTTAATTTAAACATTGTCCTCAATGTTGAAACTAAAAGAAAGACATAAATAAAAAGAAGAGTTTTGGAAAAGACTTAGCTGGTAAAGCAGTGTCCAGCTGTGCAGAGTCTGAATCCAAAACCTCTGATCGTATAGCATTTCATTCGCGATCAGGGATCACTGGTTGCCTTCTTATAAAATTGTTAGATATATTCACCCGAATGGAGATTGAGTACGGGTGAATTATTCCAGACCTGCAAAACAAACAACTAACAGGCAAACACAGCATCAAACAGACTCAATAAAAAAAACAAAAACGACTCACAAAACAGAGAAACACACGTATGAAATTCAAGTTGCTTTGAATAAGTGGAAAAATGGATGACATGATGGTAGAAGGTCGAAAATGGTGGAAAAATGGGTTAAATGGTGAAAATTAGGTAAAATAAAAAAAATTCAAAATTCTGGGATCCCTCGCGTATCGCGAGGGTTAGGCATGAACACTTCTCGCTACGCGAGAGTCGTCGCGCTACGCGAGAGAAATCAAGCAACCTGGAGCGTAGCGCGAGGGTGCATTTTTTTCAGAAAGTTACGAAATTTTTCATGCCTTAGCCAAATTTTTGGCCCCAACTGTTTATTACCTCTATTAACATGAACCAAGTGGGAAAACTTACCTGGTAGCCTCCCGGTCATGTGTCAAATCGCAACCATAAGATTGTTTCCCTGCAAATACTTAACAAGACACGAAAACAAAACACACGAAACACAAAAACCGACACAAACTACCAAAAACCAACTCTACAAACTCTACAAACGGGTAATTACCCCAAAACCATCACTCAGATCAACTTATGGGGGATCATGAAGACCCAGCTCACCCCCGAAACTAACAACCTCACATCCAAACTCACCACTAAACAAGAAACCACCAAATTCAGAATCAATCAAATCACAACAATCCCTACACTTGGGTTTTGCTAATGCTGGCGGTTCTCTATCAAACTCTAACATCCCCACACTTGGGGAATTGCTATCCTCAACCACAAACTTCTCAAATTCACAATCAACTAACTCATCACCACTTTCACATACCCTCAAAAACTCTTCAGCAACTCTATCTAACTCATCATCCTCCTCAACCGAATACACTCTCTCATTCTCCATCATCCTATCATCCACCTCACACGAATTGATCAAGAACACCGACCCTTTCGGAATACTAGGACCCCTAATCGATTTGGCAACCTCAAACACTACACTCTCCTCTCCCACGTGAAGTGTGATCTCGCCCTTAAACACATTAATGTTAGCTTTAGCAGTACACAAGAAGGGTCTACCTAGAATGATAGGAACTCTTTCATCAGCCTCCATGTCTAACACTACAAAGTCCACGGGAAACACAAACTTATCAACCTTAACCAATAAGTTCTCTACAATTCCTCGCGGATGCTTAACAGATTTATCAGCAAGGGAAAGTGTCATGCGCGTTGGGCTCAACTCACCTAAACTTAGCTTCTCATACAAGGAATAGGGCATAAGATTGATACTAGCTCCTAAATCCGCCAATGCGTGGCATTGAACTTCACTACCAAACAGACACGGGATTGTGAAGACCCCGGGATCTGCCAATTTCTCCGGTAGTTGGTTCATGACCACCGCAGAACACTCACCCGACAAGGAAACACTCGAAATTTCACCTAGTTTGCTTTTATTCTTCAAAAGGTCTTTCAAAAATTTAGCATACCTAGGCATCCACTTAATTACCTCTATGAACGGGAGATTGACCTTCAATTGTTTAAACAAATCCAAAAAGTGCCCGTAATCCTTTTCATACTTTTGATTCTTAAGCCTATCGGGAAATGGGAGACGGGAATGATCAATCACCGGAGAACGCTCAAACACACTAGGCTTCCTAACAGCACTATCCCCAGAGGGATTCTCTACTACCTTCTCACTCTCATTCTTCTCAAACATGACCTCCTCAACTATAGGGCCTCTCACCTCATCTAACTGCCTACCCGACCTAGTTGTAATGGCCTTAACATGTGCATTCGGGTTCTGTTGAGTATTACCGGGTAACTGACCTGGGGGCCTCTCATCTAACCTTCTAGCTATATCCCCTACAGTCCTCTGAAGATCTAGGAAAGCTGATTGCTGATTTTTCAGAAAAGTATCATGCTCAGCTAGAATCTGCTGCGTCTTAGAATCCTTAACCACTAACTGAGTCAACAGATTCTCTATCCTACTTAAATCTCCACTATTCTGCCCTGACTGACCACCTGAACCACTACCCTGCCCCTGGTTTTGATTAGAATTCTGTGAGAAACCTGGGGGAGCACCTGAAGTACGCCAGTTGTTCTGATTTCTCCAACCGGAGTTATAAGAATTGTTACCTACATAACTGGCTTGCTCTTGACCTATCAAAGGGCACTCACTAGTGGCATGGTCACCTCTACATAGCTCACACCTATCAACCTTCTTTTTCAGCTCTCTAACCTCACGGACTAGGCTATCAAGAGCAGCAGCCACACTAGTATCCATGGTGACATGGTGAACTCCTCGAGATGAGGTACCAGTGGCAGGACTGGAATTCCTGTTTCCAGATCGCTGCTCATGTTCTGCTTGGGCAAAACTCTCAAACATCTCATTACATTCATTCACATTTTTCTTACCCATGAGATGCCCACCCGCAGACGTGTCAAACCTAGCTCTAGTCTCATAATTCAACCCATTGTAAAACTTTTCTACCAAAGCCCATTCAGACAAACCATGCTGGGAGCAACGACTAAGGAGGTTTTGAAACCTCTCCCAAGCACGATAGTAAGGTTCATCGGGCTCCATCCTAAACGAATGTATCTCATCTCTAAGCTTAGATGCCTTGGCCGGCGGAAAATATTTATGAAGAAAACGCTCACGAAGAGCCGGCCAGGTGGTGAAAGTACCAGCTGCATGAGATTCGAGCCAAGTGGCGGCTCGATCAGCAAGTGAAAAGGGAAACAGCTGTAAAAAGATGGCATCATCAGACGCACCCTGCAACTTGAAAGTTCTACCAATTCGCTCTAAGCGACCTATGTGTGCAGGTGCGTCCTCATCCTCGCGTCCATGGAATTGACAATTATTAGAGATAGCTGTCATGACGTAGGATGGGATCTGCCAGGAGTTATCATTAGCAATGGCAGGAAGTGTGATTGGATTGCTAACTCCTGTGAAGCCATTGGTGGCTTACTGATGAACAGTCTGATTCTCAGCCATATGTGTGTGTGGTGAACTAGGTGGGCTAGAATCTGCAGAAGAAGTAGAAGAAAATGTTGTAGGAAAAGGTGTAGAATCAAAAACAGAAAGAGAAGAAGTACCACCCCTAAATTTGGGCAACGCAAGCTGCAATTCTTGATCTGGAGGTGGTCCTTATGATCTCAAGCGGGGCATAAACCTACAAAACACAAAATTAAACTCTAAGACTGACTCAAATAAATAAAATAAAATCAAATAGAATTAAAAACAAACTAATTAAAAACACTTAGCACAAATAGCAATTAAATCAAGTAAGTCTATTTAACGCAATCGCCAAGAAGTCCCCGGCAACGGCGCCAAAAACTTTGATGTGTGCTAGACTATACTAAATTAGACTAACAAATAAAACTCTAACTAGACACTAAAAAGCTTTAAATTTATAAAACTAAGACTCGATCCTAAGCAACACAACCGGCAGTGTACCGGTCGACTGCAGAATAGCTATTAAGTCCGAGTTATCGAACCCAAAGACTTCTGTATGGAAAACGTAAACTGAACTTACCTAAGACTCGACTAAAAATACTAAATGAAAGTAAATGAGGGGGGTTTGTTTTAAATTACTTTAAAAGAACTAATACTGGACAGAAAATAAGGAATTGACTAGATTTAAATCAGGAGAAGAAATCACTACCTAGGTAAGAATCCTATACATGTTTTTTTTTTCTCCTAACGGTTTTGGAAAGACTTGTGTAACCGGGATCTGAAGATATTAACTTAAAAGGGACCTAGAGAAACCTCGACACTTTCAAGGGAAGCAACTAGATTGACCTAATAAGCCGATAAAACACCGGTTTGTGGATTACCCTCACAGGTTCTCCAACTAAGCTAACAACACACCCGAAAGAAACTCTACCTCACGGCGCGAGTGTCACAATACCTAAAGGTAAGGGGATAGATCTGGAATGCCTAATCAGACTCAGGAAACTGTGATATGAAAGGGAAACTAGACCGAACTCCTCACAGAAACTCTAACCTAGCAATCAATCACACAAGACAACCTGATAATCTATTAACCTCACAGTGTTAAGATTAGTTGCATATTTAGTTAGTTCAATTCAAGATAAATCACTTCAATGATTCAATACGTCTACCAAATCATCTAGAAACCACAAACCCTAGGTAAACGATCTAGCATGCATCCATTATATGAAAGACATTCATCAAGACACACGTGAAGCAATAAACCAATCACAAGAACAGATCTAAATACACGTACACAACTGATCATGCAAACCAAATCATTATCATTAACTTTAAACACAAGCACAATCCAAAAACCGAAAGAATACTAAGTTAAACATGCATAATCATCAAAACCTAGGAAGCTACAGAAGTTTAGCCTCTAAACATGATCAAAGCAGAAGTATAAGTCATGGAAGAAGACATTGATTACAAAGGAATGAAAACTAAGAAGAGAAACGTAAAAACCGGGACGATTAAGTCTTCGATTCTTCACTTCCTAGCTCCAAATCTCCAATCCTTTGCTCCCAAGCTCCTGGAAATCGCCTATGATCGTCCTCAGCCGCTCCCAATCGTCCAATCATGTCCTCCTCCTCGAATTAGGGTTTTGGTTTGAGTTTTAAACAACTTTGCCGATTTTAGCACCCGTCGCGTATCGCGACGGGCCTTCACATTTTGTCGCGTAGCGCGACAATCACCACAACCCGACAAATTAGTCGGGTGGCAAATCCGGTAAATACCCGATTTCATTAAGGGCAAAATGGTAATTTACAAACACTCGCGTAGCGCGACGGTTTGTCTCTATCTGTCGCGTAGCGCGAGAGAAGCAAAACTCCGATTTTTTTAATTCTTTTAATTCCAAACTCCTCGGCTCGATCCCGGCATCTCGTTAAGACTCGTTTAAGCTCCAAAATGCTATCTTTATGCTCGGGATCCTACAAAACCCACAATTGATCAATAGAAACGAATTCTGAGATAAAAACGAACATAAATAATGCAATTATTATACAAAATATACATGGGGAATCCAACTAATTATAATCATATCAGCTGCCCAAGGAGAAAGACGATGATGTTATCTTAGATGTGATGGATGACACCACCTTGGGCCGAATAAAGGTATACCGGGGGAAGCAGGTGAAGCCCCGGGTGAGGAGACTCTTTGGGCATCTAACCAACAAGGGATACATGGCACCAGCTCGTAAGAAGTGGCGTCACGGTGATAGTGATTTCGACATTTAGCCCATTGTGGTTCCAGTGGATGAAGACGACGACGATGATGACGACCATGATGACGGTTGGGGTGGTGGAGATGCTGGCCCCAGTTAATCACGGGCCACCGACACGTCTACTATATCTCCACCACCTCAACATAGTACATCTGCTCCTGGTGGATCTGAGCAGGCTGCCATCCACCGGGACTTTCTGGTTGGTGAAGAGAAAGATGAGTCAGACGAGGAGCCTCTAACGAGGACAGTCGGTAGCCAAGTAGTGGCTACCGAACGGGGCAAAGAGGCGGTTGGGGGATGCCAGGCTGGGTCTGAGGGTGCTGATACTGGTGATCCTACTTATACACCCACCCAGCGAATTAGCCCAGGGGGAGCCCAAATTGCCAGGGGCTCAAGGAAGAAGAGAATGGCCCAGCCCCATGGCAAGAAGGGCAAGAGATGGAGGATTGTACTATTTACCACCTCCACTACCACAGCTACTACTCCAACCACCACTACCACCACTCCTATCACCACCACTACCACCACTCCTATCACCACCACTACCACCACTCCTATCACCACCACTACCACCACTCCTAGCACCATTACTACCACCACTATAGCCACCACTATTCCCACCACCACATCTACCATACCCACATCTATTCCACCTCAATTCATTTTCATTCCCACTCCCTCATGCACCACATCCACTACTATACCTACCATACCCCAACCGGGCGCCTCCACAACATCTACACCTCCACAGGGATCTTCTCTACCCACCTGGTGCTCAAGCTACTCACGACAGATGATATGAGAGCAAACCAGCTAAATCAGTTGATGGCAGTCAATACTGCTCAGGGCAAATAAATAGCCCATTTGACTGAGAGAGATGCTGCTCATGAGGGAGCATTAGCCAGAGTTCATCGTGCCCTCACTGCACAGAATGAGCTGCTGATGGCTTCAGTGAAGAGGATTCAGGAGGTCGAGAAGAAGAACAAGAAGCTTATGTTGAGACTAAAAGGGACAAAGAGTGAGCCTTTGAAGATAAAGGGTGATGGTTATGGTGGAGATGATGATAATGACGATTCCTCCGATGATGAATCGGATGATGATGATGATGATGATGATGATGATGATGATGATGATGATAATAATGATGATGATGAGGTTGAGGCAGAAGGTAGCGGGAAATATAATGAAGAAGGAGATGATAATGAGCATGAGCATGATGGTGATGCATCCGCATCAGCCTCAAATCCATCTGCTCGGGAGAGGCACATAAAGCGCAATCAAGATCAGCAACCCTCTTGCTCAGCTCCTTAAGCTGAAGAATCGAGCGATCAAGGCAAAAGTAATGATTAAATGTCTTTGTATTTGAAAACTTTTGTACTTGAATTATGTATTACACTAATGTAATTAATGTTTATTAATGTTTAATTATCTTGATTACTGATTTGTGTGTGATTGTGTTTTAAATGTTTAATCAAACAGATGAAGCTCAACAGACAGACAACTATGATGTCGCCCCCTTCAGCAAATCAATACTCAGCTAACCATGATTCTTGCCTTCCAAGGGATCGTTAGGCGATCTGTGAGCTACACCCATGAGGAGGGAGAGATCATCCACGACCTCACTGACGAGCAGCTCGCAGACATGTTCAGATTAAATCCAGACGAGCTCGTCAAAGACGCTCCTAAGGTCGATGTTATTAGTGATGAAGAGCTTCAAGGCATGGATGAGATAGAGATTGAGGATATTACATCAGAGTGTTATCCAGAGTACACTGACCATGAGGGCAATGTTATCCCCAATCTGGGTGAAACATTTGCAGTGATACTTTTGGAACTCTTGATGTGAAGGAGAAAGAGAAAGAAAAGGAGGAACATAAAGCCCAAGCCTCAGACGCTGATGTTGAGTTAAAGAAGGTTGAATGGGCAGCTTGTTTGAAGGAGATGAGAGCCCAACGAGAACCTCCAAAGTCAAACGCCTACACCAAACTCTATAG
Organism: Flaveria linearis; assembly: GCA_024085815.1. NCBI lineage: Eukaryota > Viridiplantae > Streptophyta > Magnoliopsida > Asterales > Asteraceae > Flaveria > Flaveria linearis. Next base: position 72,123,612 of record CM044003.1, on the reverse strand, counting down.
AGTGAAGAAACATCAGAAGGTGTCAGGTAAGATTATCACTTGGACAAATTTTGAGGACTTGGATGTCTATGCGGTCAAGAGAGAGAAGGGGATTGAGTACTTCAGATATGCTCATGATCTGAACACTCTTTCCGGTTTTGAGCTGAATAGGCTTGCCTGTTTAGATTTTTTGTACGCCAACCCAAAAAAGATGTCGGGTTGGTTCGAGATGGCGCTCAAGAAGGAATAGCACACCAGATGGGTCAACTTCTGGCCTCAACAGCCTAAACGGTTCATACATAAGAACGAAGTTGATCCTATCACTAGAAGGCCTAAAGTCATGCTGAAGTGGAGTCCTCCTCACACAATGTCGATGATCCCACTACGGGAAATGCCTCAGGACTTCACTCCACACTTTAAGTGGTGGTATTATGACTGGCGAACGGGTGAAGCGGTCATAGTTTTGCATAAGGATTTCAACATTAGTTTTCGCTTTTTACTATCAGATGTTCCTATCACTGGAAGGCCTATCCTCTGATGTTCCTTCTTCTTGTTTTGCTTTATCTTTGTTTTTGATCGTCACTTGTTCAATGACATATCCTTTTTGAACAAACATTTTCATACTTTTCTGTTTTGGTTCATATCATTTAGATTTTATTGGATGACCATTTTTGATCTTTTTATCATCTTTTTCTTCAAAGATTTCAACATTAGTTTTCACTTTTTACTATCAGAAATATTGATTTTGTTTTGATAAGCTTTAAGTTTAGCCTTATTTTCTGTAGAATGATCATGTGTATTAAAGTTCTTTTATAAGGTGTTTGTTACAGATTCAGGTATTGGTTCATGTGTAATGCCAGAAAAATTTTGTTAAATAAAGAAAGAAAAGAAAAGAGAAATAAAAGAAAGATATTTTGGTGAGAAAGAAAAAGAAGCCAAAGAGGAGGGGTATAAAGTGTAAATAGGACAAAATAATATTATTATTTTGTATAAGGTGGGTATGGCCGCCCATATCTTCTGCTACATCAACTGTCTAGGCTTTTAAAGATAGAGCATGAGATCTTCGACATTTAGAGAGAGAAAGCTACAAATTCCATCCAAGGTAAGCAAATTTAACATAATTGGGTTCGGTTTTGAGGATTTTTGGCTATGAAACCGAATTCTACATGTTCTCATGTGTATGCATGTGTTCGGGTATGTGTTTTTGGACATGTTTAGGTGTTAGAATCATCTGAGAAGCTCAAGTTGAAGAGTTTGAACTTTAGCAGCTAAGGTGAGTTTCTAGATCCCATATTTTACATGTTTTTAAAGATTTTTGGGGCTGAAATGGATGTAAACAATTTTTAAAACTTGTGCATGTGTGACCGTATGTGTATTTGCTTGTATATGGATAAAGAAAGCATGTGCATGATGTGTCAAAGCTTAGAATGGTAGGAGGCTTAGAACATGTTAAGGATGAGTTTGGGACTGAAAAATATATTAGAAATGTGTATGTTGGTGTTCATGTGCCTAGATTTTTGCCTTAGAAAGAATTCAAGTAAAGTGATGCGCCCAAACAAGGCTCATGCGCCTGAAAATTTGACTTAGAAAGTTAAGTGTATGATGATGCGCCCAAATAGTAGCCCATGCGCCTAGAAATGCCTTAGAAATTTCTAAATGTGGGCTGATGCGCCTAAACAGCGCATCGTGCGCCTAAGTTTTGGCTGTAATGCAAAGTGCAGGGTCATGCGCCCAAATAGTGCTCATGCGCGTGAATAGTTCATGCACCCAAAATTAGTGGAAAATCAATTAAGTATGAGGACATGTGCCCGCATAGTGTTAATGCGCCTGAGCAGGGCTAATGCGCCCAAATAGTTCCTATGTGCCCAACACTTAGAAAATTTTTCTGAAATTTTAAGAAAAACCGAATTTTAGCGTTTGACCCTAGTTTGACTTATGGACTATGTTGGACTATTCTAAGCATGAATTTATGAGGGTTTATGTATAAAATATTTATGATGTGATGATGAATGTATTTTATGCATATGTGCATGACGTGTTATCTTTTAATGATTTTCAAAACGTATATATTATATTATAATATTCGTCAAGTATTTTGTTATGACTTTACGTAGTATGATGAATGTAAGAATGAATGTAAAGTATAACATAATGAAGTTAAAGTAACAAAGATGAAAAGTGAAATGTAACGAAAGAAAGAAAAGGCTTGCAAGCAGATTTAAAGGAGGATCACGACTCTTTGAGAGTTGTTAGCTCAACTGTGTGTTTTATAACGTGTAATTTTGACTAACCCGGGAGGCTTCACACACAGGGGGATCAGTCTTGGTGAATGAACCTATAGTACGAAATGGGATCCTTGTCATTCGACCCCGTTCTTTGTGCCAAGATATGATACGGCTTTGTGCCAGTTAGAAATGGGGCTTTGTGCCTAGAATGGTGGCTTTGGGCCATGATGGGGGAAAAGCTTGACAAGATCTAGAATCAGTGAATGATATTAATAAAGTAGGAAAAGAACGAGAATGATAAAGTACAAAACGAACGATAATGATAAAGTACGAAACGAACGTTAAAGGTAAAGTGTGAAACGAAAGAAAGGATAAAGTACGAAAGAAATGAATACGTGTGATAAAAATGATAAACAAGGTTGTTGATACATCTTGATGTACCTAGTTTATGATCTCAAATGTAAAAGTCTTTCATGTCTTACACTGATGTAATATGATCTAATTGATGACATTAATGATATATGAAATGCATTATGATGTTTATTTGTGATTGATTATGTCATGTTATCATTATATTGAATGTGATTCACATGTATGAAGTTAATATATAGGTTTGATGTTGTTTTACATAGTTCTAAGTCAATAGTAACTTAGAAATATGTTTAACTTTGTCATGTGGACATTCATGCTACTGGACCATACTTATGGCCCATACGCATGAATGAACACTACTTATGGACCAGTCGCACGACTAAACTAGGTGACTGGATCAGTCGTATGATTAAGACATAAGATTGATTCAGTCGCACAACTGAACCTTCAGTCGTGCGTATGAGTCAACCGGATGAGTCAGTCGGACGACTGAAACATGTTAATGGTTTGGTCGTACGAATGAACACTAAGAACCTATAAATACCACATAATTCGTGAAAAAAACATAACACTTTGAATACATTCGTACCCTAGCCGTCTAGAGCGTCCCAAGTCGCAAATCCAAGTTCATAGTTCGTTCCTGGTCGATTCCAATCTGTTCGTAACATTCGTTACATCGTTAGATTGATCAGGTTATTCGTTCTCACTGATTGGATCACCAATCAAATAGAATTCCATGCTATTTGATCTGGTTTCACGCAGAATCCTTTAGTACTCCGTACGTACACGGTCCAAACAAAGGTTATACTTTGTTGTATGTATGATGAATGATCATGTGCGAAAGCAAAGAAAGTGTTTTAAGGAAAAGGGTATTTTCACATACGAAACCTATGAAGTGTTTTAATACATAGAACTTAAAACTTACTCAGCAACGCTGACTTTTATGCATTTTCAGTTAGCAGGTAATGGTTGCTGAGGATGGCATGCTGGGAGGCTACTTGGTGAGGCAAGACTGGCATCCATTCACGTATATTATTATTGTTGTTTTGTAATACAATCAAAGAATGTTGTCTTTTGTAGTTTAATGATGTTGTATTGCATAAAAAAAGTAATTATTAATAAAATGAATGGTTTTTGTCAATGACTTCTGCTGTAAGGTTTAATGAAATGTATGTTTAGTGCTATGAATGTCTAGCTGTAAGCGTCCCAGGAACGGGGCCTTACAAGTTGGTATCAGAGCTAAAGTTTAAGTGAATTGGGTAAAATATTTTCAAAAACCTAATCTTAAACTGAGAATAGGACTAAAGCAAAGGGATGCCTGCCCGAGAAGCTACATGCCATCAAGTATTTCTTTTCTTAAAGTTAAATAGTATTATGTGTGTGTGCTGTTTGACTTATGTGTTCCTAGTAGATTTAGATACTAATGTAGTCAGGATAGGAAATGCTTAAGGTATGAAGAGTAAAGTAAGTGGCTAATCACAACTGGCCACTGTAATTAGGGACTTACTATACTTAACATAAACTGAGCTATTCCTTGAATGACCGTGTTAGTGTTTGAATCTTATAGCGATTAGAGAATGGCTGGAGGTAGATCATCTAAGGCCTCTAGGGGTGGAGTACAGGGAGGCCGTGGTGTTGAACCACAAGTTAAGAGAAACAAGGCTAAGACTACTGAGAGGGCCCGTGAAGAGCCCGAGATGCATCACCAGGAAGGTGGTGATGAAAGTGCAAACTTAAGGGCTTCAGTGAAAGAGACAGGGGTAGAGGAAGTGCAGATACAGCCGTCTGTGATGGCTAATGTTATTAAGGCGGTAAGATAGGACAAGAAGAAAGAGAGGAGAAAGACCACAGGAAGGGAAAAGAGGGAACGATCAGAGACCGAGACAGTTGTCTCTAGTGATGAGGATGAGGAGGAAGAAGTTGCGCAGGAAACTGCACGTGGTTGCAACTATGGGGTATTTCAGAGATGCAAGCCCCCAACAATCGATGGGAATGGCACTGCTGTTGTTGCTCACCGATGGGTGAGTGAAATGGAGGCGGTACTTGATATCAGCGAGTGCCGAGAAGATCAGAAGGTGAAGTTTGCTACCCACTCGTTTGTGGACACGACCTTATACAGGTGGAACAATATTGTCCAAGCCGAGGGTAGCAGAGCCATTGGAAGGATGAGGTGGCCAGAATTGAAGAAGCTGGTGATCGAGGAATTCTATCCTCACCGGGAACTCGATAAGATAGAGAGGGGGTTCCAACAGCTGGAGGCAGGCACCATGACACACCAGCAATACAACAACAAATTTAATGAGATGGCAAGGTTAGTGTCGGATCAGGTGACGCCGATGTCGAGAAAGATCAAGAAGTACATCCAGGGATTGCCAGCTGACATTCGCATGCATTTGATCGTTGCTCGATCGGGTACCTGATCGGTGGTAGACCTGGCACGTAGGTTGTATGATGAGAGGGAAGTGGCGGTAGTCGAGGTGAATAAGACGGGTGATGGTGATAAGAGCTGGTGCAGGAAGAGGTTTAGACGTGGTGGTTTCACTCCAAACAACAAAAGGATGAAAGTGGATGACCGAAGGGTGGTTTTCTCAAGTTCGAGGATAAAGAAGTGTGGTAAATACGGGAGAGAGCACGTTGGTGAATGTAAGTGGGGTTTGAATGTGTGCTTCAAATGCGGGAAGCCCGGTCATGTGGCAAAGATGTGTGGAGATATACGGTGTTATAACTGTGGCGAGGAGGGCCATGTGAGCAGGGACTGCAAGAAGCCACGGGGCCAAAGGTTCAGGGACGAAGAAGAAGCCGGAGGAAGGAGGATAGAGTGCAACTGCTAGAGCTTTCACGATGACATGGGAGGAGGCCAAGAGGATCCCGATATCGTGTCAGGTACGTTTCTAGTTGTGACAACCCGAATTTTCAAGTTAACCTCGTTTCTATTATCAAACCTCTCTCCATTAATTGTTAGTTAGTCAACCTAAACTATTATTATTGATGATGATTTCTACTATTATTATTATTAATATTATTACTATTATTAACAATTAACTTACATTGTTAACAATTAACTTACAACTAATTAAACTAAGTTAATTAATTATTAAACTTTGCAAACTAGAAGGGCTTGTTGTGCCAAGTTGTAAAAAGGATAACATTCAAGTACCCACTCATGTAACCAACCTCATTTGTCTTCCATGTCGGAAACCCTAAATTGATTTACTGCCGTCGACCACTTCCAACCGCAACAGCAACCTCCGGCAACCTCCTTATCACCGGCGAGACCCACGAAAACATTTTGTTCCGGCTTTATCGAGGATGCAGCCACCCTAGTTGTTGCTCATGCGTGTGGATCGGCCCTCAATATTCTTCTATTCGGATAAACACATCGGCAAACACCCGACTCAACTACGGTATGTTCTCTCCGTTAGTTACGCTTGTTTGTTGTGGGTCGGTTACGTCATGGTTTGCCATGTTAGTTTTGTACGGACCCGAGTTCATGGGGGTATCTTACGATTGCGAACTCGGTGGTCGATCTCGTGTTTATGTTGCCGTGTGTGTATGTGTTCTTGTACGTGTGTTTTCTGATCACGCGATGTAGTACGTTGTATACGGTTTCTTGCGAGACGTGTGTGGATTCATGTATGTATATGGCTGTGTTTTGTTGTGTGGGATATGTATGAATGTTCTTGTGTATGATATATATATATATATATATATATATATATATATATATATATACACACACACACACCCTATTTGGGTGTGTTTCTGCATATGTATAGATACACGTATATGTTCTGTGAGTATGTTCATGTAATGTAGGTATACTTTGTGTATATGTGCTGCATAAGTATGTATGCTATGAATCTAAATTATGTATGTGAGATCGTGGTGTGGTAGCACTTGGGGCTTTCGGGTTAATGGAAGTGGGTTTGTATATGTGCATGGATGCATATAAATATGTATATATATTTGATTGTTTGTTGTGTGTGTGTTTTTTGGGTGTGCACCGTGGGTGTGGGTGTGTTTGTTGTGTTTGTGTAATGCAATGTGTGTGTGTGTATGGAAATTTTGTGTGAATGTTTATATATTGTGGGTTGTCTTTTGAATGGTGAACATTATGGTGATGAGTGGAGTTTGGTATTTTGTTTCAAGTTGGTATAGTTAGGTATAAATTAAGGATTAGTGTATGTAAAATGGATGTGGGTTTGGGTTTGGCATTCTGAATTGGGATTGGTACACGCATTGTGTGCATGTGGCGTGAATGTATGTGGTTTTTAGTGTATAAACAATGTGGTATGTATATGTTCTTGCGGTGATGATGGTGTTTTAGTATGGATTACGTTTGTGAGATATATAATAAGTATATTATATATGTGTAATATATGTCATGTATGATATATATATTTACACTTGCTAAATATGTGTGGGTTGTGTACGTATTAATGTGTCATGGGGTGTAGATAGAGTACGTATCATGGGTTATAATTTCATGTAATGATTTTTAGTATGGAATTAGTATATGAATAATACAAATGCTTGAATAATACTTTATAAATTATAACTGGATTTCGTGCATTAGAAGTGATTTAATCTATACATGTGCTTGTTTGGGGGTGGGTGAACTTCAATAACCGACACCGTAACCAAGTCGTGAAGCGCAAAGCCATACACCTATTATATTTATAACTAATAACTAATATTAATTATATATATTAATAACTAACATTAATAACTATTATATTTATAATTAATAACGAATATTAATTATTTATAATTAATAACTAATATTAATTATTTATAATTAATAACTAATATTAATTATATATATTAAATGAAATTCAGGTTGATCGAAACCCTAATCACTGTGCTTTTGTTTATTAGTTGCTGTGCAATTAAGGTGAGTTCTCAGTCCCGTTTTACTTATTATTTTGGGGTGAAAGAAACGTGTGTTCAATCTCATTTTCATTGATCAGTATTACTGTAATATCACTTGTGTACTAGTGTTATACCACTTAAGTCCTCATACTCGAACCGTTAATATACGGATTATAGCAAGGTAATTCTGAGTAGATCTACTAGGTTTGACAAACCCCACCCGGGCTAGCCATGCTAGCACAACATTCATCAAATGGGTGTTTAATTGACCTAGTTTATGTTGCTGTGACCTGGTATTCACAGCCGAGGCGTTCATTTACATTGTCAGCTTCGGTTGCGAACTTTATACACTTAGTAACTGGTTAAGTAGACTAGCTATCTACTGATATTACTTTGTTTACTGTATCTGTTACATTATGTTCTGTTTATCAACACCTGTGAACCCACCAACCCTGCGTTAACTCTTAGCATGTTTCTTTCATGTTCTTAAGGTGGACACGTTAGGATCATCTCACGTTGCATTTATCATTGTTTGAGTCAACTGATAACATTTACATCTTCTTTATGATATACTTATTTGGTTTTGTACGTGTCGCACCATTTGAATTGTAAACTAATACGCTTCTGCAATTTCTATTATGTTTTCTCGTTAATGTGTAATTATGTTTTTTACAAACGTTGTGTGGTTTGGTGTAACTAACGGCTGAGATCCTCGTATGTCATGCGCCTAATGGTATTACCTCGTTTGTGGAAATTGAGGGTGTGACACTAGTAAACCAAATTTGTGCCTCTTTGTTATTCGATTCTGGTGCTAGTAGGAGTTTCATTTATGCTACTTTCTGTGCTAAGTTGCTTGTTAGTAGTAAAAGTATTGATCAGCCATTCGACATAGAAACTGCTATTGGTAAGTCCACTAGAATTACTGATATGATAGACGACTATGTCATAGAACTAGAAGGTCATAGGTTTTATGCTAAATTACATGTGATGCCCTAGGCGGATTCGATGTAGTACTGGGGATGGATTGGTTAGCAACCTATGAGGCAAACATCGTGTGTCACTATGGTTCCAAAGGTGATTTCGATGGCGGTGGCAGGAAAGTACATGAGGCGTAGATGTAGTGCCTACCTGGCCTACGTTAAAGATGTGGATACGTCGGTACCACCATTGTCGATGTGCCGGTTATATGTGACTTTTCGGATGTGTTCCCAGAAGACTTGCCAGGTGTGCCACCGGATCATGAGATTGAGTTTCAGATTGATCTGATACCCAGTGCTCAACCCGTTGCCAAAGCACTGTATCGATTAGCTCCTTTCGAGATGAAGGAAATAATGGATCAACTGTAGGAGTTTATGGATAAAGGGTTTATCCGACCGAGCATCTCTCCTTGGGGTGCTCCGGTATTGTTTGTGAAAGAGAAGGACAGTAGTATATGGATGTGCATCGACTACCGAGAGCTGAATAAACTGACATGAAGAATCGGTATCCACTACTGAGGATTGATGACTTGTTTGACCAGATCCAGGGTGCCAGTTGGTTCTCCAGGATAGATCTTCGATCTGGTTACCATCAGCTGAAGGTGAAGGAGCGGGACATTCCTAAGACAGCTTTTCACATTCGTTATGGACACTACGAGTTTCTCGTTATGTCTTTCGGTTTGACTAACGCGCCAGCTGCCTTTATGGATTTAATGAACCGTGTGTGTCGGACAATGTTAGATAAATCAATGATTGTGTTTAGTGATGTTATCCTGATTTATTCCAGAAGTGAGGAGGAACATGTTGGCCACATACGTGAGGTGTTGGAGACACTTAGAAAAGAGAAGTTATACGCTAAATTTTCTAAGTGTGCTTTTTCGTTGCGCGAGGTGCAATTTTTGGGTCACGTGGTAAATCCTGAAGGAATCATGGTGGACCCGACGAAAGTTGAGGCAATGATGCAATGAAAGTCTCCAAAGACGCCATCCGAGATCCGTAGTTTCTTAGGTTTGGTGGGTTACTAAAGGAGATTCATCCAAGAATTTTCCAAGATAGCCTTACCTTTGACCAAATTGACCCGCAAAGATGTGAAGTTTGTGTGGGGTCAGAAACAGGCGGATGCTTTTGAAGATTTAAAGACGAGATTAACTCAAGCTCATGTTTTAACGTTACCCAAAGGGAGTGAGGACCTAGTGGTGTATTCAGATGCTTCTTATTCGGGATTGGGTTGCGTGTTAATGCAACATGGAAGGGTAATAGCCTACGCATCCCGACAGTTGAAAACCCAGGAAGTCAATTATCCCACCCATGATTTAGAGTTAGCAGCAGTTGTCTTCGTGTTCAAGATTTGGAGGCACTAACTGTACGGGACGAAGTGCACAATCTTCACGGATCATAAGAGCTTGAAGTATTTCTTCAAACAAAAGGATCTCAACATGAGACAGAGGAGATGGTTAGAGCTCATCAAGGATTATGATTGTGAGATCCATTACCGTACGGGTAAGGCCAACGTTGTGGCCGATGCCCTTAGCTGAAAAGAGAGACCCGAGCCGATTCGAGTGAGGGCTCATCAGTTGGTTATGACCGCTGACGTGATGACCCAGGTGAAAGGGTTCCAAGATGAGGCGTTGAAAGAAGATTGCCTATATTTCAAATGAATGAGAGGTCTAGTCACAGAATTGGGTGAAAATACTCTCGGTGTTAGGATCCAAAATGGACGGATATGGGTCCCTTGTTACGGAGACCTACGGGGGAGGATTATGGATGAAGCTCATAAGACTCAATACTTGATTCATCCCTGTGCCACGAAGATGTATCAGGATATGAAGAAAGATTATTGGTGGCCAAGAACAAAGCGTGACGTTATAGAGTACGTGAGCAAATGCCTTACTTGTTTACAAGTGAAGGCAGAACATCAGAAGCCATATGGGAAGATCCAACCGTTGGATATACCCGAGTGGAAGTGGGAGCACATCACCATGGACTTCATTACGAAGTTACCCCGCACGGCAAGGGGGTGCAATACCATATGGGTGATTGTTGATCGAGTGACGAAGAGTGATCACTTCCTACCGATTCGCGAGACGTATTCATAAGAAAGATTGGCAGATTTGTTCATCAAGGAGATTGTAGCTCATCATGATGTGTCGGTGTCTATCGTATCGGATCGTGACACCCGATACACATCAAAGTTCTGGAAGAGATTCCATGATGCGATGGGGACGAGGCTACACATTAACACGGATTATCATTCTCAGACAGATGGTCAGTCTGAGAGGATGATCCAGACGCTTGAGGATATGCTCCGAGCATGCGTGATCGATATTGGAGGAAGTTGGGATGATCACTTACCGTTAGCTAATTCTCGTACAATAACAGTTATAATGCCAACATTGGTATGCCACCTTACGACATGTTATATGGTAGGAGGTGTAGGATGCATGTGTGTTCAGGTGACATCAAGCAGAAAAAGTTGGAAGCCTTAAGGTGATCGAGGCTACAACTGAAAAGTTGGAGAAGATCAAGGCCTTCATGAAAGCAGCGAAGGGCAGAAAAAAGTCATACGCCGATAAGAGGCATAGACCAATCGAATTCAAGGTGGGCGACCGAGTTATGTTGAAGGTCTCACCTTGGAAAGGAATCATTCGGTTCCAGAAGAGGGGCAAGCTAACCCTGAGGTACATAGGGCCTTTCCGAATCATCGCACGGGTAGGAGAGGTGGCCTATCGGTTAGATTTGCCAGATGAGTTAAGTGGAATTCATCCCACATTCCATGTATCTCATCTGAGAAAGTGCTTAGCTGACGAAGATATGATTGTACCACTGGATGATATTGAAGTGGATGAACGGCTCAACTACATAGAGTGACCAGTGGCAATCATTGATCAAAAAGAAAAGAGGTTGAGGAATAAAGTGGTTCCACTGGTACGTGTGCAGTGAAAACACAGAAAGGGTTCAGAGTCTACATGGGAGACTGAAGAAGAGATGAGACAACATGTCACAACCCTGCTGAGAGTGGAAACACGGGGATGTAAACGAGACGGGATCGTCATAACACATTGTTAACAATAGAGATGCAATATATGTAATTGATGATAAGGCGTGTCATGACGACACCCGACATAAATGGAGACTTGTGTCGTGTTTAGTCAGTTTTCATGACAACATAGCCATAAGCATAAACTTGTAAATGATTCACATAACCAAATATTGTATCCTTGTAATGTAATTTCCACAACCCGGGAACAAGTATCCAAAAGAATGTGTATTGTTTAATAGACTACAACAGTGTTTCAAAATGATTGTTTTTCAAGTATGTTCAGTCTCAAAAATGCATCCAAGGGTCTCCACTAAGGCAGCACTCCTAGATCTTCAGTTATCATTGTCACCTGAAAAGATATGCTCAAAACGATCAACAAAATTGTTGGTGGGCTCGAAGGTTTAAATAGTAAATAAGTAATTGATGCTGTATAGTAATTGTTGGAGAATACCGTGCATACAGTTATAAGTAAGCAAAATCACATAACCATGAGCTTTACAACCAAACCTAATGACGTACACACAGCAACTTGTCGGAATATATTCACCCAAGGGCCCGTTCCTGGCCACCGTTGGTACTAACTAGTATACCAACATACATGGGTGGGGGTGTCAACCCAGTAGTACTACCAATATCTATCCGTCGGTCCCAACACTGGAATTAAATGGTTGTAAAGAATGAACCACATAGCGACTCATGTATGTATCAGATAAGTACTCACAACACAGTATCATGTTGATTCCAAGCATGTAAAATTGTATGTAAATTGTGACTGGGTTTGAGAATGATATTCTCTGTTGATGTGAATCAACAAGGATCAAATATGTTGATTGAGTCAATGATTGAGAGGCGGAATCAAACAATCAATGAACATTTAACACTTGAAATACTCATAAATGCACTTGTATTGATTATCTGAACTGTTACAAAGTAAATGCTAGGGTTTAGCAAGCTACAGTAACAATGCAAGACAACCTCGGATGAAAACACAGAATAAGAGGTGTCAAAAGTCAGGAGTTTTGAGTTACAAAGTCTAAAGTCTCAAAAGTCGCCTCACATACGAGGTTTCTGATCTATTTATAGGCTGACTTACAGCTTGTACAAAATGACTAAACTACCCTAACTGTACAGAATAGTTTGTCTTCGTACGCATTTGTTCTTAGTCATCCGCATTTGTTAATGCGGATGAGTAAGTCTTCATCAGCATTAGTCTTCTATCTTCCGCATTGGTGTTTGGTCATCAGCATTGACAAATGCGGATGAACAAACACTGAGTGCATTTGTTACTGAACATCCGCATTGGTTAATGCGGATGAACAAAAGTCTTGTCCGCATTTGTCGGTTGTCCGCATTAGTTAATGCGGATGAACAAATACTTGTCAGCATTTGTTCTTGTGCATCCGCATTAACAAATGCGGATAGCCGACACTTGTATTATTTCATCTTGTTGTAGTAACTTCTTGATCCGCATTTCTTCTTGGACTTGGGGAGATTTCCAGCAGAACAACCATCCACCTCTTGAATTGGCATGTATGATCCTTTCAGGGTCCAACAATTGACTGGGTTTGAGAATGATATTCTCTGTTGATGTGAATCAACAAGGATCAAATATGTTGATTGAGTCAATGATTGAGAGGCGGAATCAAACAATCAATGAACATTTAACACTTGAAATACTCATAAATGCACTTGTATTGATTATCTGAATTGTTACAAAGTAAATGCTAGGGTTTAGCAAGCTACAGTAACAATGCAAGACAACCTCGGATGAAAACACAGAATAAGAGGTGTCAAAAGTCAGGAGTTTTGAGTTACAAAGTCTAAAGTCTCAAAAGTCGCCTCACATACGAGGTTTCTGATCTATTTATAGGCTGACTTACAGCTTGTACAAAATGACTAAACTACCCTAACTGTACAGAATAGTTTGTCTTCGTACGCATTTGTTCTTAGTCATCCGTATTTGTTAATGCGGATGAGTAAGTCTTTATCAGCATTAGTCTTCTATCTTCCGCATTGGTGTTTGGTCATCAGCATTGACAAATGCGGATGAACAAACACTGAGCACATTTGTTACTGAACATCCGCATTGGTTAATGCGGATGAACAAAAGTCTTGTCCGCATTTGTCGGTTGTCCGCATTAGTTAATGCGGATGAACAAATACTTGTCAGCATTTGTTCTTGTGCATCCGCATTAACAAATGCGGATAGCCGACACTTGTATTATTTCATCTTGTTGTAGTAACCTCTTGATCCGCATTTCTTCTTGGACTTGGGGAGATTTCCAGCAGAACAACCATCCACCTCTTGAATTGGCATGTATGATCCTTTCAGGGTCCAACAATACTCCCCCTAAGGATTATACAGCCTATGTACTTCAAGGGTTTAAGGGTGGATGAGGTTGTGAAGATTCTGCTGGGTCTTGTGCAGCAGGAGGATTAGTGTAGGAGGGATCCACTAGAGACTTGATCGTGTTGGAGAAATCTTGTGCTTCACGTAGTTTTTCCTTGTTCAGAACATGGATCTTCATATGTCTCATATTGTGCAATGCCTCAATAGGCATCTTCCTCAGTGAGATGGGCTCCCAGATGGCTACGGTTGACAGACCATCTCTGTGAATTAGGAGATACCCATCCACGTCTACCTCAAGTTTAACAATGTTCCCAAACTGCAAGGGAGTCTTCTTCCTCATTCTCTGATCTCTCTTTCTTTGTACTCGATCATAGGCCAACTTCAGGAGTTTAATGCACTTTAAAAGAAGAGCATATCAGCTTCACCCAACTTGTTGCTGATCTCCCTGAAGTGCCTTGTGAAGATGTACTGGATGTATGACTCATCAAGCAGTCTGACCTCATATCCACTGAACAATCTGATTTCTGATCCTTCCTTTCCTCCCCACTTCCTTTCAATCACCATCTCATAAGTCTTCTCATCATAAAATACATTTGAGATTGGTATAGAAGTGTGAGTACCAGCAACCACTTTTCTTTTCAATGATTCAGTGGGTTTCACTCTAAGCTCAGGAAATACCACTTCCTCTGCTGGTTTTCTTTGTTTCTTGTCAAGGGGATTGACAAATGATTTATCTTTTCTCATGCAAATTGCCTTTAATGACTTGAAGTTGTCAGTTCTCTTGAACATCCTTAGAATGTCCTCAAATTCATATCCCCTGAACATTGCTGCATGGTTGATCAGTCTCAGATTAGCAAGTTCCTTCAGATCATGGATCTCCAGAGAGTTCACCAGAGCAGAGTACTCTGTGAAGAATTGGACTAATCCAGATACTCTCTTCACCATAAACATATTCCAGTCACTGTCATACTTCCAAGCAATGATTTTCTGATCAGTTTTTCCTTTAGGAGTAGACACACCTCTGATCATCTCAGCAGTAGTTAACCCTTCATGTAGTTCAATCTGAGATGGTTCAGCAAACCACTCTGGGTATTTGTGAAGAATGGGTACCAATGAGTCATGATCTCTTTGAGTAAGGCTCATTTCTTGAGCAGAGATTCTTGTTCTTGGTTGCTGTCTGGGGATTTGTTCCTCCAGTTTCTTCATCTTATCTTTCTTCTCATTGATCAGCCTAAGGATAGCAGCCCTTAGGGAATTGGAAATTTGTTGTTGCTTGTTTCTTATGAAGTTTGACTGATGTCAATTTTTTCTTGGATTTACTTGTTCATCATTTGTGAACCGAGTTTCCCATTGTTGACTGTTCCTTTACTTGTTCATGAGGATGTATCTGTTGCATCAGTTGAGATATTATGATATAACTTCTACACCAACACAATTTTTTTTTTTTGAGAAAGGAAACATTTGTACAGAAAGATCAAATTTTTAAAATTTCTCCCCCTAAAGTTTGTATCCATAATAGATAGAAACTTTTAAGGATTTGAAAAATTTTGAAGGGAACACAATTTTTTTTTTTTTTTGATTTTTGTGTTGTAATCAGTACAAGAAGTTGAGTTATACCTTTCTTTGGGATCATAACAATCATACCTTTCACAGATGCAAGCAATTTTTTATAAATCAAACATAATCATGAACCTATTGATTGCAGGTATGTTTGTCCTCTTAAACTCATGCTTGATTAATAGTTAGATGGCAGTGATTTTATCATGTTTTGAGTTGATTAGGTATTCAACATGTACCTCACACTCAATAACATGGCAAGGTCAACTGTCTGCATGTAATGCATGGTAGAACTTTCAACAGCTTACATGACCAAGTTACTTAAGTTATGACATCTCATTTACTTGATCCTCATTGGGATTCTTTTATTTGATCCTTTTATGAATTTGATCCACATTGGGATTCTTTTAACTTCACTTTGGAAGGTGATCTCTAAGGATTCTTTTCTTTCATTCTCTTTGGAATGTTTTTTTTTTTTTTTTTTTTTTTTTTTTTTTTTTTTAAATTCATCCACATTGGATGTGTTCCACTTTGGGAATCTTTTAGGATCGTAACATCAACACTATGTGCTTGTCACTCCAGGTCTTTGCTCTGCAAAACAAAGGAGGAACTGATGTGAGTAAAGGAGATTCATAAGTCATCATTACTTGGGGTGTTTAGGTTGCTACACACACACGCATTTAGATAAGTCATGCCTTACACATACTATGAGATGACAGCATCACAGTTGAAGACAGGCTTTAATTTATCACTGCATGTAGTTTCTTTCTCAAGTTGAGCCTACCAACATATCAAATAAGTCAAGTCAGTCATTTGAGTTTTCTAAATGAGCATAGTGAATGATATAGTGACTGTAATTATATCATTTCCCACAGGTTAAATAGTATACTTCCTGAGCTGATTTTTGAAATGTTGAATGTTTTTGTTGATTTTCATTTTACTCAAGATTAATCATGCCAATAGATTGGACTAGGAATTCAAATCTGGTTGGATCAAATGCCTTAGTAAATAAATCAGCTAATTGATGATCAGTGTGAACTTGCATCAATTTGATTAAACCTTTTTCAGCACAGTCTCTCAAAAAGTGATATCTAATTTCAATGTGTTTAGTTTTTGAGTGTTGTACTGGATTATTTGTTATGAACATGGCTGCTGTGTTGTCAATATGAATTGGAGTGTGCAGAAAGTTAAAACCATAGTCAAGCATCTAGTTTTGAATCCAGAGAACTTGAGAACAGCATGCAGATACTGCTATATACTCAGCTTCTGCTGTTGAGACAGATACATTGGTTTGCTTTTTGCACTGCCAGGATACCAGTCTGGGACCAAGAAATTGACACCCGCCAGAAGTGGATTTTCTGTTGAAGTTGCATCTCCCATAATCACTGTTAGTATATGCATAGAGATTGAAATCTCCTTCCTTTGGATACCATAATCCAAGAGCAGGCTTGCCCTTGAGATATCTGAATATCCTCTTGACTGCATTTATATGAGATTCCTTGGGATCTGCTTGATATCTGGCACACACACAAACACCAAACATAATGTCAGGCCTACTGGCTGTTAGATACATTAGTGAACCTATCATAGAACGATAGTGAGTCTGATCCACTGATTTTCCTTCAGGATCTAGTCCAATCTTCATTTTGGTATCCACAGGAGTTCTGATGGACTGACAGTCAGCAAACTTGAATTTCTTCAGCATTGTTTCCACATATTTTGATTGATTGATGAAGATTCCGTCAGCTGTCTGTTGGACTTGTACTCCAAGAAAGAAATTGAGTTCTCCCATAGCACTCATTTGGAATTTTGAATGCATGAGATCTTCAAAGTCTTTGCACAGAGTCTGGTTTGTTGAGCCAAAGATGATATCATCCACATATATCTGAACCAGCAGCATATCCTTTCCTTTTCTTTTTCTGAAGAGAGTCTGATCAATTTTTCCTCTCTCATATCCATTATTAAGAAGGAATGATGAAAGAGTCTCATACCATTTCCTTGGAGCTTGGTGAAGACCGTACAGGGCTTTGTCTAGCTTGTATACCCTGTGTGGATATTCTTGATCTTCAAAGCCAGGAGGTTGACTCACATAGACCTCTTTAGAAATCTTTCCATACAAGAAAGCACACTTCACATCCATTTGATAAACAGTGAATTTCATGGATGCAGAATATGCCAGAAAGATTCTAATGGCTTCTAGTCTGGCTACAGGGGCAAAAACTTCATCATAATCGATTCCTTCTTCTTGTGTGTACCCATGAGCTACTAGTCTAGCTTTATTTCTAATGACAATTCCCCTGTCATCAGTTTTGTTTCTGTACAACCATCTGGTACCGATAGGATATTGTCCTTCGGGAAGATCTACCAGTTGCCATACTTCTTGTTTCTTGAATTGCAGCAATTCTTCCTGCATTGCTTCAATCCAACTGTTGTCTTGAAGAGCCTCTTTGATATTTTTGGGTACTGTTTGACATAAAAAGCATGAGAACAAGCAAATGTTGGCAATGCTTGATTTGCTCCTAGTCACCCTTTCATTTAGTTCACCAATGATGTCGTCAACAGGATGATTCTTGTGTATTCTTGTGGTTGGAATTGAGTCACCAGCAATGGTTACATCAAGATTGGAGACATTCAGTTCATCTTGGTGCGAGGCAACTTCTTCTTGTACTGTTGGGGAGTTGTGGAAGAAATCAAATTGTGTTGCAGTTCTTGCTTCAGTATCATCAGTGGGTTGATTACTTCCATCAGTTGAAGTTCTTTCAGTATCAACAGGAGGGATGACATGAGTTTGGGTGGTAACTTCTTCTTGAGTAGTTGTTTCAATAGATGGCATCTCTGATGGAGAGGGTGTTGTACTTGGACCATCCTCAATTGAAGCACTTTGATGTTGAACAGAGTGTCTGATAGGATCAGCTTGTAAAGGAACTTCTTCATTTAGTTGCTCAGAAGAAGTTGGAGGAATCATTGGAAAATCACTCCTTCTTTCTGATAATGATGAATGTGCAGCTGGTTGTGGATTTCCTGCATCAGACATGTGAAATTGGTCAAAAGACTTAGTGAATGAGTCAATATCAAATAACCAATCAGGACCATTAGCTGCTTTGGGAAATGAATGTTCTTTGAATTGAACATTCGTTGATTCATCAATAATGTTTAATCTGGGATTAAACACTCTGTAAGCCTTTGATACAGATGAGTATCCTACAAAGAATCCTTCATCAGACTTAGATGAGAACTTTCCCAAATGATCCCGGGTGTTTAATATTGAGACTGGACAACCAAATGACTTGAAAAATCCAATAAATGGTTTTCTTTGAAAAATGAGTTCATATGGAGTCTTGTTACTTTCTTTGACAAGTAAGGTTCTATTTTGTACAAAGCAAGATGTGTTAATTGCTTCCGCCCAGAAGGTGATTGGCAGTTTAGCATCTGCTAGCATGGTGCGTGCTGCTTCAATTAGTGTTCTGTTCCTTCTTTCAGCTACCCCATTTTGTTGAGGAGTTCTAGCTGCACTAAATTGATGAGCTATGCCTTTGATTGCACAAAATGAACTCATATCTTCATTTTTAAATTCTGTCCCATTATCACTCCTGATTGTTTTGACTTTAAGATCAAGTTGATTTTCAATTTTTGTGATTAAATCTTTTATTAATTGGAACGTTTCATTTTTATGAAGTAAGAAGAAGACCTATGTGAATCTAGAAAAGTCATCTATGATCACCAAACAATATTGTTTCTTTCCCATACTCATAACATGAGTTGGACCAAAGAGATCCATATGAAGTAGTTTCAATGGAGTATTGTTGGTGTTCACCAACTTTAGTTTGTGAGACGACTTGTGTTGTTTTCCTTTGAGACATGCAGAACAGTGGTCAACGAAATGAAATTCTTTTTGAGGTAAACCAAAAACATGATTTCCTTTATCCAGTCTGTTCATGTTTTTGAAATTTGTATGTCCCAGTCGTCTGTGCCAAAGTTGTGATTCATCAAAAGATGCTTTTGACAGAAGACATGTTTCTTCTTTTGGTGAAGTTGAGTTGAGGTTTATGACATAAGTGTTATTCTTTCTGGGTGTTTTCAAGACAACCCATTCTTCAGGAATAATAAATCCTGGTCTCAGAATGTAGCAATGAGTGTCTGTGAAGTGAGTGGAATATTTCTTGTCACAGATCTGAGACACGCTGAGAAGATTGAAGTTTAGTTGTTCGCAGTAATTCACTCTGTCAAAGCTCAGCATTCCATTTGTCACAGATCCTTCACCTGTAATTCTACCTCCTTGTGAATCTCCTCCAAATGCCACTGTCGTTCCTTGAATGTGCTTAAAATCATGAAGGAGGGAATGGTCTCCAGTCATGTGTCGGGAACATCCACTGTCCACATACCATATACTGTTGGACCTGTGTGAATGACCCTACAAGCACATAAAGAACTAGTTAGAATGTGAAACCCAAGCCATGATGGTCTTGGGCTTACCGTTTCTATCCATGATAGTAACCTGTTGGTATTTTCCTCTAAACTGGGGCTTTGGTGGTGGGATCATGCTTGATGTATTTCTGAAACTTGATTGGTTTGTTATATCAACTGAGGAATCAGATGAGTATTCAAATCTTTGATCCCTGTTTCTTTTCAGAAACTGGATTCGTTTTTTATTATCAAACTTGTTTCTTGGATTGAGAAAATCATTAGTTTGTCTGACCACTTGATTTCTATATCTTTGACTTCTGTTTGACATTTTCAGATTTTTCATGTCATCATCAGATTTGGAAACTCTGTGATGAGAATGACCATTGATTTTATGTTTATCAAACATGATTGGTGAGATAGGCTTGTTTTGGGGTATCCTCTTTCCCTTTTGATTGAAGAAACAGTCAGACGTGTTGTGATTTGTCATATTGCAGACAGAACAGTATTTGTTGAAATAACAGTTCTTGGTGGTGTGATTGTTCATGTCACAGATGGAACAGTATTGATTATAAAAGCATTTGTCTGTTCTGTGATTAGACCTATCACACACATCACAACGCATGTGCTTGTTTCTAGCCACTGATCCCGGTGTTGAGGATTTAGTAGCTTTGACAGATTTTGAATTTGATTCATTCCGAGGTTTTGATGAGAATGCCTGATCAGCCTTGTTGGTAGATTGTTTCACAACACTACTGACTCTTCTTTTCTTAGGCTGACCTCGCTTTCTCAATTGTTGTCTACATTCTTTTTCAAATTGATTAACATGCTCTTTGTTAAAAATATCAAAGCCAACTCCTTGCTTTGATTTTGAAGTTTGTGGGTCTGAGTGAATTCTAGTTTTTGTGACTCGAACAACTTTTCTTTTAATGGAAGGGGAATCGTTTTCTGACTTGCTTGAATTTTTTGAAGAGTTTGTCTCACTGTCAGATCTGCTTTCAGCAGTTAGATTCACCTTATTAGTTGTTATATTCTTTTCCCTTGAAACTGCTGGGATGAATTTCACAAAAGGAACAACAGCCTTGGTGGGGCTAGTTATTCTATTCACACTTACTGTCTTGTCTGAGCACTCCTTAATTTTAATGGGATGTCCTAACTTGATTTTATCCTCATTTGTTTCAATGTAAGCACTGGTCCTGTTTTGAGGATTGGTGACTTGATTTACCATTGTTTTAGGTTCAATAGTGTTAGGCTCATTTTCTTGTTGGAGTGAAACAGATTCAGGCATGACAGTATAGTTATCATTGTATGGTGGTGGACACGAGTTGTATCCAATACCTGACATGTCTTTGGGATCCTTTTGTGAGTCAAGCATTTCTTGCAGCTTAACTGATGACTGTTGAAACTTTTCTAGTTTCAACTCAGTAAGATTGAGTTCAGTTTTAGATTGAGCTAACTTTTCAGTCAGTTGCTCATTCTCAGCTGCAAGAGAGTACTTTTCACCATGCAATTTCTCAATGTCTGAGATGAGAGACTTAATTTTAATTTCAAAGCCTTTAATTTCTCTCTTAAGCATCTCAGATTTAACCTTTTCTTCTTTTATTTTATCAGCTAGTTTATGATTGTGCTCTCTATAACCTTGTACTTCATGAATGCATTTATCACTACAAAGGTTAGTTTTTACCTCAGTGGGCATGGGAGAAGGTCCATCATTGATGTGAGCCATGAGTGCATGATTTTGAAATTGAGGCTTCACTTCCTCTGCATACATGCTCCAGTCACATACTCCATCCTGCCTGATAACAAGAGCATTAGCTGATGGCTGATTGCTTCCATAAGCTTGATTGGTCAGTTGAGATTGAGTCTGTTGTGATTGTTGCTGATGATGATATTGTTGGTTATAACTGTTGGAGTGAAAGCTTGCAGATGGCTGTGATGATGACTGGTTTTGTGGAACCCTTTGAGCATTGTGGTTTCTTCTAGGAGCAGTACATTCTCTTGAGAAATGGCCAGTCATACCACAGTTAAAACACTTCACTTTTGATTTATCGTATCCAAGCTTGGTGTTTTCATTCAGGTGAAGCTTTTTACCTTTTCTGAAAAATTTCTTAGCTCTCATAGCTATCATTGCCATTTGCCATTGCAAATCCATTTCCTCTACATCATCTGGATCCATTTCTTCTAAGTCTTCTTGTATCAGATGTGCAGATGTGAGTCTTCCTCCCAAATAGGCTTCAAAGCTTGCAACAAAAGCATTGTAGGTTGCTTTTTGTTCTTCAGATTTTGGATCATCAGGGGTTGGTGTTGTTGGTAATCCTGATGAATGCCTTGTTGAAGCAGGTGGGGATGAGGTTGATGGCCTGCTTGGAGGTTGAGCTGCTATGAATCCAGTGGGTTTAGATTGATCCCTTGATGAGAGAAAGTCATCTTCTTCAGTGATGAAGGCATTCTCAATAGAGTGAGAATCAGTTGGAAACTTGTAAGCCTCCACAACTTTGGGTCCTCCAAGGTTTCTGCTTCTCTCATCTAGTTCCAAAGCTTCAATCTTGGCAATCATAATATCTAGAGTTGTGCTCTCTAGATCAAGAGTGTTCTTTAGCATGGTTACATTTTGTTTCCATGTTTCTGGAAGGCTATGTAACATCTTCTTGTTTAACTCCTTTGACTTGTAGGTGACTCCCATAATCTCTAGATCATTCACCAATTGCACAAATCTATGCAACTGTTTAGAGATAGACTCCCCTTTTGAGTGATGGAATGTCTCATACTGATTCACAAGCTTGTCTTTGTTGATTTCAGCCACTTCACTGCTTCCTTCACACATGATTTTCAGGTCATCCCATACTGCTTTTGCAGTGCCATACTTTTCCAATCTCTTGAGCACATCCATTTTGAGTGCTTGAGTGAGTATGGAGTAAGCTTTGAGGTCAATCTTGATCTTCTTGTAATCATCGTCATCAAGAGTAAGGTCTTCAATAGGGATTCTTGCAGTCTTGTATAAAGCAGCTTGATCTGCAGATACTGTAACAGGGATGTGTGGGCCTTTGCAAATAGAGATCCAATAATCAGGATCAACACCTGTAACATAATTCATGAATCTGATTTTCCATTGTTTATATTCAGATTTATGCTTGAGCATGGGTGGTTTTGAAGCATGCCCAAGTTCAGAATAGTTATGTGAGTCCATGGTTAACTTTTTGTTTTAACTTGCTTAGATCTGGTTTTAACTGATTTTATGTTTGATTCGTCCAAATAGTCCAAACTTAGTACTGTAACAAAGGATCTGCTGAGAATGTGTGTATTTCAGTGAGACTATTCTGAGTCTTGACTTTAGATGTTCTTGTTTTAATGAAAGTGCAACCTGAAACTGTTTTCGTTCGAAGAACAACTTTGGATGAACAGTAGCAGTTGAGTAGATCTGAGAGTATTTGGTTAGAATACTGAGAAGAGATGTTCGAAATCTCTAAGCAGCAACTCAAGCAACAGATCAATCGGGTTAAACACAGATCTGAGCGGATCTGGGTAATAACCGAGAGCCAAAGCTCTGATACCAATTGACTGGGTTTGAGAATGATATTCTCTGTTGATGTGAATCAACAAGGATCAAATATGTTGATTGAGTCAATGATTGAGAGGCGGAATCAAACAATCAATGAACATTTAACACTTGAAATACTCATAAATGCACTTGTATTGATTATCTAACTGTTACAAAGTAAATGCTAGGGTTTAGCAAGCTACAGTAACAATGCAAGACAACCTCGGATGAAAACACAGAATAAGAGGTGTCAAAAGTCAGGAGTTTTGAGTTACAAAGTCTAAAGTCTCAAAAGTCGCCTCACATACGAGGTTTCTGATCTATTTATAGGCTGACTTACAGCTTGTACAAAATGACTAAACTACCCTAACTGTACAGAATAGTTTGTCTTCGTACGCATTTGTTCTTAGTCATCCGCATTTGTTAATGCGGATGAGTAAGTCTTCATCAGCATTAGTCTTCTATCTTCCGCATTGGTGTTTGGTCATCAGCATTGACAAATGCGGATGAACAAACACTGAGCGCATTTGTTACTGAACATCCGCATTGGTTAATGCGGATGAACAAAAGTCTTGTCCGCATTTGTCGGTTGTCCGCATTAGTTAATGCGGATGAACAAATACTTGTCAGCATTTGTTCTTTCAGGGTGATTTCCAGCAGAACAACCATCCACCTCTTGAATTGGCATGTATGATCCTTTCAGCGTCCAACAAATTGTATAGCATAAGAAAGTGGGTGAGCATACTTTTTCCCCATGTTTGTAAAAGATTAAAATGTTGTATAAGCATAAAAAGGGGCCACGAAACTCACTTGTTAAGTGGTAAGTATGTATGATGAAAGCTTCCCAAACGTTGTATGCAATGAAAAGTCAAACACCTATTGACGGTTATATTAAGCATTAATGTTGTGCCTAACGTTAATAGTAATGTTTAGTCAGGTCGGGTCGTATCGATTCGGTTACGGGTAACACACACACAAACACACGCAATGGATCTTAAGTAGATCCAAATACAAGAAACGTTGCCATTGTCGATGATATTTGTGTAAAAGTGTCATTGTTGTTATAGAAATACTTAGTAAGCATTAGTGTTACAAATCGATTGTTGTTAGTTGTAAAATGTTAAGTTAATTCGATTTGGTTTAACTTCAGTGAATTTGATAGTGTTAATTTGAAGATTGTCCTTAGCAACGACAACCAGGTCGATGTCACCTTAACATCACACGACAAACAAACCGCACACAAGAGGAAATCACACACATCAACTCCAATCGCCCTACAGGACCAGACGCACGACTCAACACTCTATCCGCGCGAATCAACCTTCGATCGTACGAATTAGCTTCATTCGTATGATTGAACCCTTATTCGTGCGACTCAGCATTCAGTCGTACCACACAGCACCCAATCGCACGACTCAGCATCCAATCACACGATTCAAACTTCATTCGTACGAATTAGCTTCATTCGTACGACTGAACCTCCATTCGTGCAACTAGGCATTCAGTCGTGCGATACACGCACAATCGCACGCCTTCATCCGTCAGACTCAATCGCATGAATACACATAGTCACATGACTTGATCGCATGACACACACAATCATATAGGCTCAATCGCACGACTCACTCAATCGCATGGACTCAATCGCACGACACACCCAGTCGCACGACTCAGTGGCATGATAGACCCAGTCGCCAGAACAGCAGGTCATGACTACAGCAGGGCTGAGCAGCGTCCGGCTGCTCCGTGCACGGGTTTTCCACTTCAAGGACTTCCAGAAACACTTATCTAACATATCTAAACAAGATGCATATGCAGAAAGGCAACACACGCACCCACACGACCTCATGCGCTCGGGTTGAACCCGAGCACCCGAAACCCTAAATCGTAGCAGTAAAACGAGCAAGAAAGGGACAATCAAGGTCGTCTACCTGCTAGAAATGAGTAGTCTCAGCTGTAGTCGAGGTTTAACTGGTGAAAACGCGAAGAAACGGGGCGGTTTGGTGCAAAGGGGGAGGAGAAAAGTGGAAGAAGAAGAAGATGAAGAAGGAGGTGAATGAAGGCTAGGGCTGGAACATGGGTATTTATACCCAGCCCTAGTTTGGCAAAATGTCACATTTAGTCCCTGCACTTACCCCCCGAGTTCCCAAATTTTTGCTTCGGTTGAAAATGACTTAAATAGGCTAGTTGTATTAATGATAAAGATGTATTTAATGATATTTGTATCTTAAAATGATGTCATTAATGACATTAATATTATATCGAGATAATATATTTAATGATGACGGTGGCGATATTTGTAAACTTTTTAGGTGATAACGATGCAAACAATGATAACGCAAGTGTAAAAGATAACCAAGCAAGTATGATATCAGCACGTATAGCTTATAAAGATGAGGATTGACCAATTAAAGAAAAGATAACAGAAACTCGTCAATTAATGGACCTTTCGGTGACGGATGTCACAGTATCCCCCAGTTGAGAGAATGTCATCCCGAAATTCAACCAGAGTTAGGTCCTAGAGTGTCATCCTCAAATAGGTCTGGATATTTGCGTTTCATCTGGTCTTCCCTTTCCACGTAAACTCCGGTCCTTGTTTGGAGTTCCATCTCACGCAGACAATCAGGATCTTGCTGCGCCTTCATCGTTTGACCTTTCGGTCCATGACCTCTATCAGTTCTTTGATAAAATGAAGCTTTTCATCGATCTGGATTTCCTCAATTGGTACGTGTATGGACTCGTCAGCCAAACACTTTTTGAGGTTCGACACGTGAAAAGTATCATGTACACCGCTAGGTTCTTGTGGCAACCTTAATCGGTAAGCCACCGGACCGATTCTTTCTGTAATCTCGAATTTTCCTACTATCTAGGGGCTAACTTCCCTTTCTTTCCAAATCGAACGATTCGTTTCCAAGGAGAGACTTTGAGTAGAATGTGATATCCCATGTTGAACTCTAGAGGTTTCGACGGTTGTCGGCCTAGCTCTTTTGGCGATCTCTGGCTGCTTTTAGTCTGTCTTTGATCTGGAAAATCTTGTCTGTTGTTTCTTGAATGATCTCTGCGCCTGTCAATCGGCTTTCACCAATCTCTACCCAACGAACTAGGGATCTACATTTCCTCCCATACAATGCTTCAAATGGAGCACATCCATTGCTCGTATGGTAGTTGTTGTTGTAAGAGAACTCAATCAATGGTAGATGAGTGTCCCAACGACCACCAAAGTCGATAACACACGCCCTCAGCATGTCTTATAGTGTCTGTATGGTCCGTTCACTTTGGACATCTGTCTGCAGGTGATAGGCGGTATTCATATCTAAGTGTGTGCCCATCGCTTTCTGTAGTGTCTGCCAAAATCGTGAAGTAAATCGGCTGTCACGGTCGGATATGATTGACATCAGCACGACCTCCTTTATGTACAATCTCACGAACTTGTCCATCTTGTACTCCTCTCGGATTGGTAAGAAATGAGCTGACTTTGTCATCCGATCCACTATAAACCATATCGAGTCGTGCCCGCTACATGTTCTAGGGAGTTTGGTAATGAAATCCATGGCTATATTCTCCCATTTCCACTCAGGAAGTTCAGGTTGTTGTAATAATCCCGATAGATTCTGGTGTTCAGCCTTAACTTTCGAGCATGTCAAGCATCGGCTTACATACATAGCAATGTCTTTCTTCATGCCTGGCCACCAGTACAAATCTTTAAGATCGTGGTACATCTTGTCTGCACCAGGATGAACAGAATATCATGTCTTGTGTGCTTCCTCCATGATTAGGGTATGAACATCTCCCCATTTGGGTACCCATATACGATCCATGAAGTACTGTATACCATCATCCTTGCAAATCATCTGTTTATCCAACCCCTGAAATTCTTCTCCCGCAAGGTTTTCTTCTCTCAATGCCTCACTTTATGCAATTTGGATCTAAGCTTTCAGATTTGTTTGAATAGTCAATCACATCGCTCGAGCACGTAGTGGTTTCCCGCGTTCTTTGTGGCTTAAAGCATCAGCCACCACGTTCGCTTTCCCCAAATGATACCGGATCTCACAATCGTAATCACTAAGTAGCTCTACCTAACGTCGCTGATGCATATTGAGTTCTTTGTGATCCAGGATATGTTGAAGGCTCTTATGATCTGTGTAGATGATGCATTTGCTTCCATACAGATAATGCCTCCATATCTTAAGTGCAAATACTACAGCGCCCAACTCCAAATCATGAGTTGTATAGTTCTTTTCGTGCACTTTAAGTTGTCATGAGGTGTAGGCAATCACCTTATCCTTCTGCATTAGCACACAACCCAGTCCTTGATGTGAATCATGATGGGGTTTGTTAGACCATTTACAACTTGTTTAATCATTTAAACATATGAACGCAGCGGAAGGAAACATTAAATCATGTTAAAGTTTCTGAAAATTAACATTATTATGTGTAAACAAACAAACCCATAACAAGAGGGTCTTTATTATGTGAATAACTAGCATGCAATATAAGATTTAACAACCAAACATGACAAGAACAACCGCATGATAATACCTTTTATGAAGCTGCCAAAACGAAAATGTGAAGTCTGAAAAATGTCATGAACAGGCAAAACTCCAAGGGTAGGAGTCCTCAAGTGTCCATACCCACAAGCCTCTAAGAAAACACCATCGTTGCTAGGATTTAAAGCACCAAAAACGAACAACAATGCTGCTGGAACCTTGTTTCCAGCCGAGTTCTTCAATGGGTGGAAGGAAGAAAACCTTTTCTACTTCACACCAATGAAGGAGCATAGCTTGGGTCATTAGAACACCCAAGAAACGACCAAAAAGAAGTTCAAAAACCGAGTTTCAGCCGTGAATCAGGAGAGAATATGGAGCTTTTCTCTAGTTGTTCATTTTTTTAAAAATTACAAATAAGAGAGAGATAGTAAGATCAGATCTGCACTCAACCACTAACTTAATGAGTGTTGCATTTTCAAGACAAAAATCAGGAGTCCAAGGGGCTGCTGAAATCGGGTTTTAAAACCCCAAGTTCACCCATTTTTAAACTACTTGTAACACATTAAAAGTTGAGTGGACTTGTTACATAATTAACCCTTTTAATTATGTAACACAAGGCACATTATTAATGTTCATTAGTTAGATGATAAGATATATATAATTAACCTTTTAATTATATAACTTATACACCCTAAAATATAAAACCAACTAATTACATTAAGATGTTGATATGTTATATAGTTAAACCCTTTTAATGTATAACATAAGAACATATATTATTTGATGTTATTCAAGCCATTTGAATGACAATTCAAGCCATTTGAATGACAATTCAAATAATACTAATTCATTAACAAATTATCCATATAATTTGTTCTATCTCTCATTTCTTTAAATTAGAAAACCTATTTTCTAATTTGGTGCTCATATTTAATTGCATGATCATATCATCAAATAAATATTTATTGGCGTTTGATAAGCTTGTTATTGGGAATGACCCGACTTTGATCATGACATACTAACCACATCAATGTTCTATGTGTCTTGGGCATACATGATCCAACAACCTCCCACTTGCACAAGATTCATAGGCGATTGATGCAAGCAGTAAATACCGCCTAACAACGGTTTACTACCCTTAATACGCATGACTTTAAAGCCATTCAATAACATCATCCCCTTCAAGTTCCAAACATGAAATGATTTAGGTGAATCAATCATCTATCCTTTTGTTACAGATGTCCTGTTAAATCCAAAGACACAGAATGATCATTCCTTGTTGATTTAACTTAATCAGGCCTTAGACATCTTGCTCTCAACGAATAAGAGGAACAAATCCCATCTTGACTGCATACGTTTTTCATAATCACCTTGTGTCACACCTGAACATAGCCTTATGTACTGTCTATTATTTCAGATAGTGAAGAACTAGCTCAAAGTATAACATTTGGTGAATATCAAAACCCAATATGCATCTCAGGTCTGAGGATACCAAATGATATTCGCCTTTACTCAAACTTACTTATGATCAATCAAAGAGATTCCATGTAGTAAAATTTGAGACGCTTGTCAGTCCAATATTTGCATCCCACAAATATTTATGAACCTTGGTGGCAACCAATTGCTCTATATTCATACCTTATGAATATCTACCAATCCATGTTCATAATAGTCTTACGTTCATATTTGTTCCCATAAAAATGACCGACTACGGACATTTAGAATAATAAATATATTCATGGATATAAACATGCTAAAAGGGAACATAACTCAAATATATAAAAGAGTTAAAATTACAATTCTTCCATACTTTAAATACTAAACAAATCAATTCCAATCACTAGAATATCGAAGTCCTAAGGCACAAGTATGACCCTCATACTTTTCCCTCACAAGGAGCTTCGTGAGTGGATCCTTAATGTTTTGATCTTTATGAACTTTACGAATACATATCTTTACCCCTTTTCAACTCCATCCCTTATGATGTTGAATCTCCGCTCAAGGTGCTTAGTCTTTTGACGAGTACGGGGTTCCTTGATTTGAGCAATCCCACCCACGTAATTACCAAAGATTTCTAGGGGGTCTTGAATGGTAGAGACCACCCCTAGATAAGCAATGGACAAACTTATCCATGCAGCTTCCCAAGCTGCCAATGAAGTGGCTATGTATTCAGATTTTATAGTGAACAATGCTACCGTATCCTGCTTTGAACATTTCAAGGATACCTCTCCTCCATTCATAATGGAAGTACACCCGATTGTGATCGAGAATCATCTCGATCAGTTTTGGAAGCCCGTATCCGTGTAACCCTTTACAACGACTTCCTCTTCAACAGATCCGTATATTAGAAACATATCCTTAGTCCTACTAAGGTATTTCAATATACGTTTAATAGCCATCCAATGGTTATTTCTATTGGTATCTACTTTTTCATACTTAATAAGCATGACTCGTCCGGTCTAGTGCATATCATCACACAAATGATGGATCCTATAGCAGATGCGTATGGGATATCCTTCATTCGATCTTGCTCATCCTATGAGCTTGGACATTGAGACGTAGTCAACATTGTCCCTCTTTGAATAGGTACCATACCTTTCTAAGAGTTTTCCATCTTAAACCTTTTCATGATTTTATCAATATATACAATTTGGTTTAAATCTATCAACCACCTCGATCTATCCTTATAGATCCTTATTCCAAAATATGGGCGGCTTAAACAAGATCTTATATGGAAAAACATATTCCAAGGTAGGTTTTAACACCTTCCATAGTTGGAATATCATTTCCAAATAGTAGTGTTCATCAACATACAACACTAAGAATACAATTATGCTCCCACTAGCTTTCATATATACACAACCTTTTTGATGCTTGTTTCAATCCAAATTGGACATAGCATCTTGGTATGTGGTCAGCCTATAGGGGTCAACCACATAGCATCCATTCATGGAATATCCATATCTTTCAGATGCAATACTAACTCTACCAGATTTGTGAACGTTTTGTATGTATTTATCAACCTCTTGATCATCATCAACAACCTCTTGTTGGTAGCTAGTGTCAACCAAAAGTGTACCAGCTTATGGATTTTGATCCTTATCAAGTTCCACAGTTCTATACGTCATTCCTTCCACAAAGAACTCGGTTTCCAAGAACTTAGCCTTTCGAGCAATAAATACTTTTGCTCCGTTGAGTCAAAGAAACAGTATCCCATACAGTCTCTGTGGATTCTCAACTAATATACACTTTCTTTGTCCGGGTCATATTCATAATATGAGCCTCAGAGAGCGATGCGAAAACCCAAAATGATAAAGGTGGTAAGCTCATAGCCATAATAAATTGAACCGTATCCAAATAGGGTTCAGTTTCTCCTTTATCAGAATGAAGAACATAAAGAGTTATGTAGAGTTGATTTTCTACTTTATTATTGAAGATTTTGAACATTTCAAAAGCTTCATACTTATGTGTCATCAAGTGTACACAATAATAGCGACTATAATCGTCGGTAACAGTAATGAAGTATCTTTCACCAATCTTTGTCATTATCTTAAAAGGACCACATATATCCAAATGTATCATTCCTAATAAGTCTTTTGGTTCACACTTATCAAATGAAACATTTTCATTTGTTTCCAAAAGACCATTCTTTTGAAGTGTTTGAATCCAATTCTTGTTTATGTGACCAAGATGACAATGTCAAAGATAATAATAACTTAAACCCATTTTAAGTTTCTTGGTGCTTAATGTGTATAATGAGTTATTATAGGACGAATTATCATGAACCAATTCATGGATATCATTAAAAGAGGCATATCCTTAAAATGAAATACATCATCCATAAAACTTAATACCATTATTTACAAACTTTAAATCATGATCATATTGTTTTAATAGGAAACATTAATTATGTTCCTAGTCAAACTAGGTGCATACAAAATGTTTTGAGAACAACTTCCAAACCATTTGAAAGTGTCAAAATATAGTTTCCCTCCTTGAAGCGTTCTTTTGAACCCCTTTGCAACAATTGCAAGTATGAGTCTCACATCCGGTATCCAATACCCATGTGTTTGAAGAAATGACATTTAATACAATATGTGAATCATGGAAATTGTATTTGAGGTTTGCCCAACATCCCTCTTGTCTTTCAACTCCTTGAGATAAGAGGGACAATTCCTTTTTATTGTCCTATCTCTCCATACTCAAAGCATGGATCGTTCTCCGTTACCTTAGGCTTCATAAGCTTAGGTTTTTTGAGGTTTCGCTTTAACCTTTGCTTTGATGTATTCCTTTCCTTTGGCAATAATTGCCTTAGGATCGGGATTGGCCATTTCTTATAGCCTCCCTTATTGATCGAGAGAATAGGTAGAACCTCTCTACCCATCCCTGCCTCGGTTGCTTTGAGCATTGCGTGAAGTTCACCGATGCTCTTGTCCCACCCGTTCATATTACAGTTTATTATGAATGTCTCAAACCTTTAGTTAGGCAATCAAGGATCAAATCCTTGGCCAACTACTTTGAGACATGACAGTTAAGCATCTTGAGGCTATCATTGTGGCTTTTCATCTTAAGAATATATAAGATGATATTGATTGGGTTTCTTCCATGTGACATGCATAAAGTGCTTGAACCGTTTCGAAGCAATCTTACTAAAGTTTGTTGAAGGAACATTTCCTTCAACTAGATTATCATGTCATATGCCCTATGATGCTCCAAACCCTTTTGGAGTTTGGGAATCATATTCCCAACATGAGGTAGGAAACTTGCACAGAATCCTTAATGCGCCTAAGCCAATCGTCAAAAAGCCTTAACATCAACAGTGTTGGTTGGTGAGACATGGGATCGTCAAGGACATAGGCCTTTACTCATTCTTGAGAATGATTCTCAAGTTTCGAAATTGAGTCCATAAGGTAATTATGGTTAGGACGATCCCTCTCGAGAATAGATCTCAGTGATAGGGAAGGGACGATCGGGGTGGGAGCGTTATAGTTAGCGGTCATCACTACAATAATTGACAAATTTCATTTTAGTATTTCTGATAAATTTATTTTAATCGTTAATACCCTTAAATGTCTCATAGAAAATTAACAATTAGAATCTAGAATCCAACGTTACATTTAAATGATGGTTAGGTGACCTTTATCCCATTATTTAAATTAACAAGGTAGTCAACAGTTGACAATTGCAATCTATTGCAACTTCTAGTCTTATGGGATCGGTTAAACATCATATGTTTAGTCGGCATGTTTAATTCCATCAACACCATTGTACGCCAAGCTTCGGTGGCCCTAAGCACATGGTTTCCAATTCAAGTCGTCCTACTTACACACACGTGTGAGTTTTCACATACAAGCGGTTAGGTGACCTTTATCCCACAAGTACGTTAGACTCACCTCAAAGATACAAGTTCCCTACAAGTGGTTAGGTGACCTTTATCCCACAAATAGTTCCCAAGTGATTCGAGTGTCGTGTAAAAGGATGGTGTTAGACTTGTTACCAAAGGGATTTAAGTTTCCATTAATTCTAGACTTTGAAAACTCTATGTACCTTGTAATTGCATGCTTATAAATACTTGGTACCCTACGGTCCGTGTAATAAAACCTATTTTATTATGAAATCATTAATCCTTTTAATAACCATTTATTAACACTTAATGATTAAGAGCCATTTTTATATTAGCTTGTTAAGATCATTTTTATTAAGATTGTTTATCATATCCAAATATCACACAATCATTCGCAAAATCACAATCAAACAAGCATAATATAAACAACCACATGTGCATAACCATAGCTACTATTGTGACCACACTTGTTTGCCATCACAAGTATGGTCATTAGGACTTTCTTAAGGGTTATCAACAACACAAAATTGAGATCACAATGGATCTCCCACTTGATGTCGCATCCGTATGCTTCAAGTCCACTTTGTGTCTTCCTTTTGTGCTTCCTTCCCGACCATCTTCTTTTACATAATATATATCCTAATACATATTTTTTAGTAAAGAGAAATACTCCTAATCTATTATTACATCCCAATGAATAAATAGATAAATTACAAGCACAAAACTTACAACCCAATTGAACGAAAATATCTAAAACAAACATGCAGCCAAACCAAAACAACACAAGGTCTAAGCTAGGTTATGCACCATCAAATGAACAATCATAAACATCATTCAACAAACAAAATAAACCCCATCAAACCCCAAATTTTCAGCTAACATAAACTAAAAATTAGGGTTTGTTTGTCCAAACAAACAACAACCAAAACATATCAACCAATTGACATTCCTATCTTTCAAAGTTTAATCATAAGCATGAAGATATAACTTTGAAAGACATGGGGTTTATTAAATCAAGCAAAATCAGCCTCTAATGAGTTGATAAACATCCTTTAAAACTGACTTTACAAGGATAATGATGCTAGTTTCCACATAACCGGCTCTAGATGCCATTGATGGGGTTTGTTAGACCATTTACAACTTGTTTAACCATTTAAACATATGAACGCAGCGGAAGGAAACCTTAAATCATGTTAAAGTTTCTGAAAATTAACATTATTATGTGTAAACAAACAAACCCATAACAAGAGGATCTTTATTATGTGAAGAACTAGCATACAATATAAGATTTAACAACCAAGCATGACAAGAACAACCCCATGATAATACCTTTTATGAAGCTGCCAAAACGAAAATGTGAAGACTGAAAAATGTCATGAACAGGCAAAACTCCAAGGGTAGGAGTCCTCAAGTGTCCATACCCACAAGCCTCTATAAAAACACCATCGTTGCTAGGATTTAAAGCACCAAAAACGAACAACAATGCTGCTGGAACCTTGTTTCCAGCCGAGTTCTTCAATGGGTGGAAGGAAGAAAACCTTTTCTACTTCACACCAATGAAGGGGCATAGCTTGGGTCATTAGAACACCCAAGAAACGACCAAAAAGAAGTTCAAAAACCAAGTTTCAGTCGTAAATCAGGAGAGAATATGGACCTTTTCTCTAGTTGTTCATTTTTTTAAAAATTACAAATGAGAGAGAGATAGTAAGATCAGATCTGCACTCTACCACTCAACCACTAACTTAATGAGTGTTGCATTTTCAAGACAAAAATCGGGAGTCCAAGGGACTGCTGAAATCGGGATTTAAAACCCCAAGTTCACCCATTTTTAAACTACTTATAACACATTAAAAGTTGAGTGGACTTGTTACATAATTAACCCTTTTAATTATGTAACACAAGGCACATTATTAATGTTCATTAGTTAGATGATAAGATATATATAATTAACCTTTTAATTATATAACTTATACACCCTAAAATTAAAAACAACTAATTACATTAAGATGTTGATATGTTATATAATTAAACCCTTTTAACGTATAACATAAGAACATATATTATTTGATGTTACTCAAGCCATTTGAATGAAAATTCAAATAATAATAATTGATTAACAAATTATCCATATAATTTGTTCTATCTCTCATTTCTTTAAATTAGAAAACCTATTTTCTAATTTGGTGCTCATATTTAATTTCACGATCATATCATCAAATAAATATTTATTGGCGTTTGATAAGCTTGTTATTGGGTATAACCCGGCTTGGATCATGACGTACTAACCACATCAATGTTCTATGTGTCTTGGGCATACAAGATCCAACAAAGCATCGCAGTATACCACAAAATGATCAGTTCCGTCTGGGAGGGACAATATGAGTGTGTTGCACAACTTCTCCTTCAATATTTGGAATGCTTGTTTTTGTGCATGTCCCCAATCAAACTTCTTGTCTTTTTGAGTCAACAGAGTTAATGGTTGAGCAATCTTTGAAAAATTCGCAATGAAGCGACGATAGTATCCGGCCAATCCTAAGAATTGCCGTATCTCTGAAGGCGTCTGGGGTGTATCCTATTTCTTCACCGCTTCAATCTTACCGGGATCTAGATGAATCCCATTTTCTTTCACCAAATGCCCCAAAACTTTACTTCTCATAACCAAAACTCACACTTCGAGAACTTGGCGAAAAGTTTTTCTTCTTGTAATAGACTCAGTATGGCCCGAAGGTGTCCCTCGTGTTCCTCTTTCGATCGGGAGTAGATAAGTATATCGTCTATGAATATGATCATGAACTTATCCAAGTAAGGTTTGCACACTCGATTCATCAGATCCATGAACACAGCTGGTATATTAGTCAATCTGAATGGCATGACTAAGAACTCATAGTGCCCATAACGAGTCCTGAATGCTGTTTTTGGTATGTCATTCTCAAAGACCCTTAGTTGATGGTATCCTGATCAAAGGTCGATCTTGGAGAAATACGAGGCTCCTTGCAACTGATCAAACAAATCGTCGATTTAGGGAAGAGGATATTGATTCTTCACAGTCACTTTGTTCAGCTCGCGATAATCAATGCACATACGGAACGACCCGTCTTTTTTTTTTGATGAATAATACCGGTGCTCCCCATGGTGAGTGACTCGGCCGAATAAAACCCTTCTCCAGTAGTTCTTGTAATTGGCTAGATAACTCTTGCATTTCTGATGGTGCCAACCGATACGGTGCTTTTGCTACCAGCGTAGCTCTAGGAACCAACTCTATACGAAATTCCACTTGGCGTGGAGGAGGTAAACCCGACAAGTCATCAGGGAATACATCCGGATAATCTCGTACTACAGGAATATCTACCAGCTTGTTGTTCTCTTCTTTCTTTTCCACTACATGGGTCAAAAACGCATAACACTGCTTTCGTAAACATCGACGTGTCTTTATCCAAGAAATAAGCTTTAGGGTCCTCCCCGGTCGTTCTCCTTGAATCTTGAGAACCTCACCGTCTGGCATGGGGATTCGTACTACTTTCTCTCGACAAACGATCTCAGCTCCGTGTTTCGATAACCAATCCATTCCCACAATCACATCGAAACTTCCCAACTCAAAAGGTATTAAGTCTATGTCGAACGCATGGTTTTCCAATATCATGGAGCACTTTCTAATAATCTCATCGGCTTGTACAACTCTACCGTTGCCATTTCTACGGAGAAGCTAGTTTCTAGCCTACTAGGGTTTAAGTCAAGCATGTGAGCGAATTCAGAGGATATAAAACTATTCTCTGCTCTAGTATCAAACAATATAGATGTGAAGTGGTAATTGAGCAAGTACGTACCCGTAACGACATTCGGGTCCTGACGGGCGTCATTTGCTCCAGTAACGAACGCACGTCCTCTGGCAGCATTTCCTTGGTTCCCCTGGCCTTGATTACCGGCTATGGCCATCACTGGTGGTTGGTTGTTTCCTTGCTGACACGGCGCCCGATTCAGTCTAGGGCACATGTTCCGGTAATGACCCGGGTTTCCACACTCATAACAGACCCTGGCATTCCCGGCGGGGTTAACCGCGTTAATGGGAGCAACCAGATTCGGCGCAACTCTACAATCTTTCGCTAGGTGCGCCGGGCGTCTACAGTTCACACACACCCGACACTGCATCGCTGGGGGATGATGAAAGTTGCACCTGTCACATTTGGGGTGCGGCCCGACATATTCCCTCTTGCCTTGTGTCACCGCCACAAAATTCCTGGTTGTCTTGGACTTTTTATCAAATTTCCCGGCACTCGACCGACTCGCTTCCCCGACATCTTTTCTTTTCTCTGTCCCTCTTCATAAGACCCATGTTCTCACCATCTCATCCGTTAACGTACCAGCTTTGAGAATTGCACTCTGAATAGTAGGAGGGGCTGCTGCTGTTACCATTGCTCGGATTTGAGGCACAAGTCCCCAGATGTACCTCTCGATCCTCTTGGATTCTGGAGTCACCAGATGTGGAACCAGTCTTGCCAACTCATGAAAACGATCAGCGTAAGCTGCGTGCCCGGCTCCTACCATAGCATGGTTCCAGAATTCCTACTCCAACTTCTGTATCTCATTGAGTGGGCAGTACTCTTCAGT
The DNA here is from genome assembly GCA_024085815.1 of Flaveria linearis. NCBI lineage: Eukaryota > Viridiplantae > Streptophyta > Magnoliopsida > Asterales > Asteraceae > Flaveria > Flaveria linearis. Next base: position 72,085,865 of record CM044003.1, on the reverse strand, counting down.
GATCAATGCTTTAAAGTCATCCCAATTCATCTGCATTGCCGATTCTCTTCCCCTTGCTTGAATCTGTGTGTTCCACCAAGTTAGTGTTTTGCCCTGTAGTGAACACGTGGCATACTTAATCTTTTGGCTATCTAGGCATTCGCTGATATCAATGACGGCCTCCATCTTCTCAAGCCACCTTGTTAGAGCTATTTCTCCACCTTGCCCATCAAATTCTTTCGGTTTGCAGGCCACAAATTCCTTGTAAGAACATCCCCGCCTAGTATTAGCAACCCCAGTTTCATTACCAGCTGTTCCACCATTTGTAGTATCTTCCCCTGTTCCTTGGTTATGCTCATTGTGAGTATCATTATCCCCATGGAGATTATGATTCAGAAGAGTGTCGCTCACTTGAGTCACTATCGTTGGAATTAGTGCGGCTAGCTGCTGAGCAATCATAGCAGCTATATCAGGGTTTTATGTTCCCTGGTTGTTGCCGACGGAACCACCACCTATTCTTGGTGGCCTACCCCTACCTCTTGTGGGGTCTCACCTTCGCGATTTTTACTGCGGGTGACTCTTCGAGGCGGCATCTTCTAATCATAAAAGGAGCAAATATGTAAACTTTAGTCACTTTAAGATACACGTATAACTCCACTCATCAAGTTCCAACATTTCATGCTCCAGTCAATCAAATCATCATGTAGCCATATTCAAGCACATTCTTGGTATATCGTTGATGCTTATATATAGGGTCCCCCACAGCGTTCCCACCACATCCACGATATACCAAGAACGATGCCTAAACTGGTTATATGATATCTGATTTTCCTTAACAGCATCTCAATATACAACGTAATGTATGTGTAGAGAGTATCATCACCTTTCTATAATTCTTTGAAGTCCACTTTTCATTCTAAGCATTAAATCAGTTCCATAGTTACTGAAATGCTAAGTGGAGAAATGTTTCATGGAGAACAAGGTCAATATCATAATTGAAATTCCATGAAGGCTCTATGTAGAATAAGACTTAAGTGATAGTATAGGGTATGAATGTTTTATAACCACTTACAAGGTATTACTAAAATTATGTTCCTAGTACCCTAAGGTATACAATGGAAGATCTGTACTAACTGTAATCATTACCTCATGGTAAGATTAGCCAGACTTCACATGCACTGCAAATTGCAATTACGTGTGCACCCGTAATGGTAATTCGCCTTGCATGATCACCCTTAGCTTCACCTACCTAGGAATCCAAGCACATAATCATAATTAGTATTGACACCATTTCTCATGCACCGATTGTGTAGGTTCTCGCATTCATGAACCTATAAGGTTCCAATAGTTGTCCGTCATAAGCAATAGAATCGAAGCACATAATCTCAATTAGTATAACAAAAGTTGCCCATCCTTCATTCTTTCGGGACCTCAGGCATAACTATCTCAGGGTCGAACTCAATACCCGAGATCAAGACTTCATGTGATCTGTGAAGATCCCTTCAGGTTGGGTATCCCAACCTAATAATATAATGTGGTGCACATAGGATTGAAAGATTTTAGTAGAAGGCATCCCGTGAGGAAAGATTAAAAGTAATAATACCTTCCTCAGGATGATCAGATAACAAGACATATAGATATAGATATAGAATATGTATGGAAATAAAGAACAAGTATAGAGGAACATACATGTAATATCAGATGCAAGCCAATCCTAGCATTTATTCTACATGAAGGTTCCTAGGTTATAGTCTAGGTCAAGTGAATTGCCTAATTCTCTATAACCAATGGCTCTGATACCAGTCTATCACACCCCCGCTGAAAGCAGAAACATGGGGATGTAAACAAGACGGGATCGTCATAACACATTGTTAATAATAGAGATGCAATATATGTAATTGATGATAAGGCGTGTCATGACGACACCCGACACAAATGGAGACTTGTGTCGTGTTTAGTCAGTTTTCGCGACAACATAGCCATAAGCATAAACTTGCAAATGATTCACATAACCAAATATTGTATCCTTGCAATGTAATTTCCACAACCTGGGAACAAGTATCCAAAAGAATGATGATTGTTTAATAGACTACAACAGTGTTTCAAAATGATTGTTTGTCAAGTATGTTCAGTCTCAAAAATGCATCCTAGGGTCTCCACTAAGGCAGCACTCCTAGATCTTCAGTTATCATTTTCACCTGAAAAGATGTGCTCAAAACGGTCAACAAAATTATTGGTGAGCTCTCAGGTTTAAATAGTAAATAAGTAATTGATGTTGTATAGTAATTATTGTGGAATACCGTGCATACAGTTATAAGTAAGCAAAATCACATAACCATGAGCTTTACAACCAAACCTAATGACGTATACACAGCAACTTGTTAGAATATATTCACCCAAGGGCCCGTTCCTGGCCACCGTTGGTACTAACTAGTATACTAACATGCATGGGTGGGGGTGTCAACCCAGTAGTACTACCAATACCTATCCGTCGGTCCCAACACCGAAATTAAATGGTTTTAAAGAAAGAACCACACAGCAACTCATGTATGTATCAGATTAGTACTTACAACACAGTATCACGTTGATTCCAAGTATGTAAAATTGTATGTAAATTGTACAGCATAAGAAAGTGGGTGAGCATACTTTTCCCCCATGTTTGTAAAAGATTGAAATGTTGTATAAGCATAAAAAGGGGCCACGAAACTCACTTGTTAAGTGGTAAGTATGTATGATGAAAGCTTCCCAAACGTTGTAGGCAATGAATAGTCAAACACCTATTGACAGTTATGTTAAGCATTAATGATGTGCCTAACGTTAATAGTAATGTTTAGTCGGGTCGGGTCGTTTCGGTTCGGTCACGGGTAACACACACACAAACACATGCAATGGATCTTATGTAGATCCAAATACCAGAAACATTGCCATTTTCGATGATATTTGTGTAAAACTGTCATTGTTGTTAGAGAAATACTTAGTAAGCATTAGTGTTACAAATCGATTGTTGTTAGTTGTAAAATGTTAAGTTAATTCGATTTGGTTTAACTTTAGTGAATTTTATAGTGTTAATTTGAAGATTGTCCTTAGCAACGGCAACCGTGTCGATGTCACCTTAACATCACATGACAAACACACCGCACACAAGAGCAAATCACACACAGCAACTCCAATCGCACGATAGGACCAGACGCACGACTCAACACTCCATCCGCGTGAATCAACCTTCAATCGTACGAATCAGTTGCATTCGTACGATTGAACCCTCATTCTTGTGACTCAGCATTCAGTCGTACCACACAACACCCAATCGCACGACTCAACATCCATTCGCATGATTCAACCTTCATTCCTACGAATTAGCTTCATTCGTATGAGTGAACCTCCATTCGTGCGACTAGGCATTCAGTCGTGCGATACACGTACAATCGCACACCTTCATCCGTACAGACTCAATCGCATGAATACACACAGTCGCATGACTCGATCGCACGACATACACAATCGTATAGGCTCAATCGCACGACTCACTCAATCGCATGGACTCAATTGCACGACACACCCAGTCGCATGACTCAGTGGCATGACAGACCCAGTCGCCCGAATAGCAGGTCGCGACTGCAGCAGGGCAGAGCAGCCTCCAGCTGCTCCGTGCATGGGTTTTGCATGTCAAGGAATTCCAGATACACTTATCTAACATGTCTAAACAAGATGCACACGGAGAAAGGCAACACACGCACCCACACGACCTCATGCGCTCGGGTTGAACCCGAGCACCCGAAACCCTAAATCGCAGCAGTAAAATGAGCAAGAAAGGGACAGCCAAGGTCGTCTACCTGCTAGAAATGAGTAGTCTCAGCTGTAGCCTAGGTTTAACCAGTGAAAACACGAAGAAACGGGGCAGTTTGGTGTAAAGGGGGAGGAGAAAAGTGGAAGAAGAAGAAGAGGAAGAAGGAGGTGAATGAAGGCTAGGGCTGGAACATGGGTATTTATACCCAGCCCTAGTTTGGCAAAATGTCACATTTGGTCCCTGCACTTAGCCCCCGAGTTCCCAAATTTTCGCTTCTGTTGAAAATGACTAAAATCAGCTAGTTGTATTAATGATAAAGATGTATTTAATGATATTTGTATCTTAAAATGATGTCACTAATGACATTAATATTATATCGAGATAATATATTTAATGATGACGGTGGCGATATTTGTAAACGTTTTAGGTGATAACGATACAAACAATGATAACGCAAGTGTAAAAGATAACCAAACAAGTATGATATCCGCACGTATAGCTTATAAAGATGAGGATTGACAAATTAAAGAAAAGATAACAAAAATTCATCAATTGACGGACCTTTCGGTGACAGATGTCACATAACATTACCCATGGTTATTCGAAGAGTGACGAGTTTCGGGGATGAAACCTTAAGGGGGACTTGTAACGCCCGGAAAATTTTGTCAAATAAAGAAAGAAATGAAAAGAGAAATAAAAGAAAGATATTTTGGTGAGAAAGAAAAAGATGCCAAAGAGGAGGGGTGTAAAGTGTAAATAGGAAAAAATAATATTATTATTTTATATAAAGTGGGTATGGCCACCCACATCTTCTGCATACATCAACTGTCTCGGCTTTTAGAGAGAGAGAGTAGTAGATCTTTAACATTTAGAGAGAGAAAGCTGCATACATCAACTGGCCAAGGTAAGCAAATTTAGCATAACTGGGTTCGGTTTTAAGGATTTTTGGCTATGAAATCAAATTCTACATGTTCTCATGTGTATGGATGTGTTCGGGTATGTGTTTTTGGACATGTTTAGGTGTTGAATCATCTGAGAAGCTCAAGTTGAAGAGTTTGAACTTGAGAGCAGCTAAGGTGAGTTTCTAGACCCCACATTTTACATGTTTTTAAAGATTTTTGGGGCTGAAATGCATGTAAACAATTTTTAAAACTTGTGCATGTGTGGCCGTATGTGTATTTGCTTGTATATGGATATTTTATGGTTGTGCATGATGTGTTGAAGCTTAGAATGGTAGTAGGAGGCTTAGAACATGTTAAGGATGAGTTTGGGAGTGAAAAATATATTAGGAATGTGTATGTTGGTGTTCATGCACCTAGATTTTTGCCTTAGAAAGAATTCAAGTAAGGTGATGCGCCCAAACAGGGCCCATGCGCCTGAAAATTTGACTTAGAAAGTTAAATGTATGATGATGCGCCCAAACAGTAGCCCATTCGCCTAGAAATGCCTTAGAAATTTCTAAGTGTAGGCTGATGCGCCTAAACAGTGTATCATGTACGTAAGTTTTGGCTGAAATGCCTATGTGAAGCGTCATGCGCCCAAATAGTGCTCTTGCGCCTAAATAGTTCATGCGTCCAAAATTAGTGGAAAATCAGTTAAGTATGAGGACATCCGCCCGCATAGTGTTAATGCGCCTGAGCAGGGCTAAGGCGCCCAAATAGTTCCCATGCGCCCAACACTTAGAAAATTTTCTAAAATTTTAAGAAAAACAGAATATTAGGGTTTGACCCTAGTTTGACTTATGGACTGTGTTGGACTATTCTAAACACGAATATGTGAGGGTTTATGCATAAAATATTTATGATGTGATGATGAATTTATTTTATGCATATGTGCATGACGTGTTATCTTTTAATGATTTTCAAAACGTATATATTATATTATAATATACGTCAAGTATTATGTTATGACTTTACGTAGTATGATGAATGTAAGAATGAATGTAAAGTATAACATAACAAAGTGAAATATAACAAAGATGAAAAGTGAAATGTAGTGAAAGAAAGAAAAGGCTTGCAAGCAGATTTAAAGGAGGATCACGACTCTTTGAGAGTTGTTAGCTCAACTGTGTGTTTTATAACATGTGATTTTGACTAACCCGGGAGGGTTCACACACAGTGGGATCAGTCTTGGTGACTGAACCCATAGTAAGAAACGGGATCCTTGTCATTCGACCCAGGGCTTTATGCTAAGATATGATATGGCTTTGTGCCAGTTAGAAATGGGGCTTTGTGCCTAGAATGGTGGCTTTGGGCCATGATGGGGGAAAAACTTGACAGGATATAGAATCAGTGAAAGATAATAATAAAGTACGAGACAAACGATAATGATAAAGTACGAAATGAACGATAATGATAAAGTACGAAACGAACGATAAAGATAAAGTGCAAAACGAACGAAAGGATTGATGTACGGCATTTGGAATGAGGTTTATCATGGTTAAATGGTTAACTTTAATGTATCTAATGTGTTTAAGTGTAAGACATTGTGTTGAACAAGTTAACTACAATGATTTGATGTTTTGTAGGTTAAATGCAATCATTTGAGGGGTTTTGAAGAATGCATATGGATATAAGTGAAGAACATGATAGGTGAGATGAAAGGGGATTCAATTATGAGAACGTGGCTGCAAACGGGGAGGAAAACGGAGTTCGAACGAAGAAGTTACGAAGAAAACAGGAATCGAACAAAGCTGATTGGCCATGACCTACGGCGGAAACATGACCTACGGTGCATCAGCTCAAAACTAAACATAATGGCCCTAACCTGACTTACGGCAGAAAGCTGACCTACGGTACCTGAGGCGCTGAAATCACTTAAAAGCCGTAAAAATTAGGTTTTCAGGGAGATCTTTCATTCCAAGTCATCCCCAAGTGCTAGATTTGTACCCAAGGCTTCCCAAAGGCTCCCGGAGGCGCTTTCAAGGCTTTTCAAGTGTTTCTAATCATTGGGTTTGAATCTTTAACGTTAGACACAATGTTTACTTTTGATTTTCATTTGTTTTTCATTGCCATGTCCGGCTAATCCACCCGTGATCTTCTCCGGGTGTTAGGGTTTATACTATGACTTGTTCTTGATGGTTTTTGGTTGATTTAATTTTTGAACACGGCAAGTTAAGCCGAGTAACATTATTTATTGCTTAAAGATTCTAAAATACGTGTGTTTCTTTCAATTCAGTTGTTCTGATTTTGATTGTTTTAGATTCCTTTACATCTGTAAATGTAAATTTTGGATGGGGTTGGGTAATACAAACGTAGGATATGATTCGAGTAGTTCTTTACAACAGTCTCATTCAATCTATTGTCTTTAATCAAATCAACCCGGTTATGTCTATGTAACCGTTTTTAACTATCAAAGCAAGTCTAAGTTGTAAACCTTAACCCTGAGGGGATTACTTTTCCCCATCATTGTTTTTAATCAAATTACATATCAAGTTCGTTACTTTTTGCAATTAGTCATTTTTACTAAGTTTTTGTAATTAAGTAATAACCTTTTGAATTTAACTACACTTTCCACATATTCCCTATGGATCAACCCGACTTACCCTAGCTATTTTAGGTGAGTTTAGAACCTTATAAATTATTTTTGATTAGATCTGACAAACCACAATCAAAATGGCACCGTTGTCGGGGAATTAGTGCGCAAGGTGACAAGTTTAAGTTTTTATTTGTTTTGCTTGTTTTATTTACTTTCTCTTCTTTGTTACGCTAGGTGTGCTTGTGTGTGCAGGTGAAAGCTCCGTGCATGCATACCCGGTACGCAAGGAATAAGTCTCCGTTAATTTTTGATCCAGAAGTTGAAAAGACCGCTCGAAGAAATCGAGCACAATCTCGTGCAAAAACCCAATCATCAAGGGCAGTCCAAGAGTGCAAGATGGAAAACAACTCACCACCACCACCACTTAACCAAAATCCACCCAATGACCAACCGCCAAATCCACCACTTGATCAACCTCTACCAAACCAACCAAATGACCCATTACCATACCCAAATTTGCAGCCACAAACACAAAACCCAATTGGCCACAACCTACCACCTCAAAGACAAAATCCTTATCCTCAACAAAGGTAGAACCCCTACTAACATGGACCCCCAAGACAGAATCTATGACAACAAAGGGGGGGTATCATGTTCGAGGAAGAAGTGGATAGATTTGACAGACTAAGTATCCATACGTGGGATGATGACATAGATGGACGAAGTGATGGGTACGAAGAGGAATATGTTAAAGATGAGGTGCAATATGATGAACCCAATAACAATCCAGGCTGGTATAGACAGAATGAACAACCAAGGTAGCAAAGGCAGAATCTGGGCCGAGGTCAAGGTCGAAGGCAAGAATTATCTTGGGCGAATCGAAACCCCGGCCTACAACCACACCAAGCTATCGTTCAAGGGGTTGATAGTCATTTTCGCCCCATAATAGCTAGAGCTGTGTCATCCATAGTCAAGCCGCAAGTTAGAGGGAGGTCATTTGAGATTAGATCTAATAGTTTGGCTATTCTTCCTGAGTTTCATGGACTATCCAAGGAACAACCTTACTTGCATCTGAATGAGTTTAGTGCCATTTGTGAGACCATTGGGGCACTAGGTTTTACACTCGAGGAAGTGATGTTGGTTCTATTCTAGTTTACGTTGAAAGGAAATCCAAAGAAGTGGTTCCATTCACTACCTGCTGCCAGCATTTACACTTGGGAGCAAATGCAGCAGGCGTTCTTAGAGGAATACTATACACCTTGAAGACAAGTGAGGCCAGGACTGCCATTCGTACCTTCAGTCAGCAACAAGATGAGCCATTTCATGAGGCTTGGACAAGATTCAAGGAGTTATTGAGAACCTGTCCACATCACGACATTCCCTAATGGGAATTGATTTCTTCCTTTTATGATGGGTTATCTGCTGAAGATGTGAGAGATGTGAATTCAACAAGTGCAGGAACTTTCATGACTAATACTGAGGATGATGACCGAGAGCTACTGGAACGGATGAGTATACACTCCAAAAGACAAGCTCAATCTCATAGGAGATCAAGGAATGTTGTTGATGATGTGGATAGAAGGGCTTCTAGGTCGGGTCAGTCGGCAGGTAAGGCTATAATAAAGGCTACAAGCTCTTTGACTATATGTCAGGGATGTGGTGAAGCTGGACACACTGCCAGAGATTGTCCAGAGTTTGATGAGGGGTTGGAAGAAGTGAATTATGTACAGGGTGATAGGCGACCATACAACAACCACACCAATAATAACACCTATCACCCCGGTTTGAGGAATCACCTAAACCTCAGATATGGTAACCCAGAAAACCAATTGAACTCAAACTTTCAAGGTAATTCATATCAGCAATATCAAAACAGGTCTATGGGTCAAAATGGTCAATATAATCAGGGGAAATGTAACAGGGGTGGTCAGAGGAACTACCAGAATAACCAAGACCAGGGTGGATCGGTAGGAAATGCCGAGCTATCAAATAGGGAGCTTCTGGAATTTATGAAGGAGGTGAAGAAATCTAATAAAGTGAGAGACAAGAGTGTTGAGGGTTTATCTAAGCAAGTGGGACAATTGGCTGAAGAAGTTGCCATTTTGAAGAAAGCTCCAGGGAAACTTCCTAGTGATACTCAAAGGAACCCAAATCACAGCTCATCTAATGCAAGACCCTCAAGTAGTAGACATCCTTCAGTTACCCAGGTAAGCATTCTTCGCTCAGGTAGGATTTATGATAATAAAGTTGAGCCTCCATCGCAATTCATTGATGGTGTGGTGGAGGATGTTAATGAGGATGAGGATAGTGATTGTGAGAATGAACTCGTCACACCTAAATCACCCTAGAAAGTAACTTTCTCAAACAAAATTGATCGGGTGATGGGGCAAAAGTCAACTAGTGTCCAGGAAAAGGGTGTGGAGGCTAATACCATCCCATTTCCTAGGACAATAATTGATCTGGTTAAAAAGGTTTCATCAGGAAAAAGTGGACCACAACATGATGAGATGTGGGATGTTTTTCAACACGTAAAAGTCAACATTCCACTGTTAGAGGTAATCAAACAAGTGCCTGCGTATGCAAAGTTTTTAAAAGATTTGTGCACTCAAAAAAGAAATGTTAAAGTACCTAAGAAAATTGAAGTGTCTAATCATGTGAGTACCATACTAGCAGGACAACTTCTTCCACCCAAGCTTCTAGATCTAGGAGAGCCGGTGATATCTATTCAAGTGGGTGATTTTCACATATCACGGGCTTTGCTAGATCTGAGGGCTAGTGTGAGCATTCTCCCAGGCAGTTTATATGATCAATATGATTTTGGTCCATTGCATAAAGCTCACACCACCGTGGTGTTAGCTGACAGGAAACCCCGACTGCCTAGGGGAATGATCTTTAATGTTATTGTTAGGGTGGAAGACTTTTACTACGCGGTTGATTTCTTAGTTCTTGATTATGTGTCGGGAGAGTCAAATGATCAAGAAACAGTCATTCTGGGTCGTCCATTTTTGGCCACTTCCAATTCACTAATCAATTGTAGAACTAGGGTAGTTGATATGACTTTTGGAGATCAAATGTAGTTAATAAATTCTTTTTCACATACATCTAATCCTCTGGTCCATTGTGAATGCTCTTTGGTAGACACTATTGACAGGTGTGGTCTTCATGTCAATAAAGACGACACCACAGAGGCGTGTGTTTATTATGGTAGGGATCAGGTGGAGCTACGGAGTGAAATGAAGAAGGTTGAGAAAGAGCTAGAGGTGATGGCAGTCAAGGAAGGTAGACCCACTTGGACTCATCAAGTGGAAAGTCTACCCGGGCACATTGATGCAAAGCTACAACCATCACTAACATCGCCTCCTACATTGGAATTGAAAGAACTACCTAAGCACTTGAAGTATGCTTATGTTGGTGACAACAACACCCTTCTGGTGATTATTGCCTCAAATTTATCCGAGGAACATGAGAAAGCTTTGATGGAGGTTCTAGTAAAGCATCAGGTTGCAATTGGATGGACTATAGCATATTTGAGAGGAATTAGCCCGTCTATTGTTATGCACAAGATCATCACTGACGAGGGAACAAAACCAGCTAGAGATGCTCAAAGGAGATTGACCCCGAATATGAGGGAGGTGGTGAAGAAAAAGGTACTGAAATGCCTGGTTACAGGTATTATATTTCCTATCTCTGATAGTGAATGGGTCAGCCCGACTCAGATAGTACCAAAGAGGGCAGGCATTCAGATTGTTCAAGGCGCGGATGGTACAGAGGTAGCCACCCGGCCGGTAACTGGGTGGCGGATTTGTATTGATTATAGGAAGTTGAATGTTGCAACTTCTAAAGACCATTTCCCATTACCTTTTATTGATCAAATTGTTGAAAAATTAGCGGGTCAATAATATTAGTGCTTTCTGGATGGGTATTCAGGTTACAATCAAATTGCAATTCATCCGGATGATCAACATAAGACAACATTCACTTGTCCGTATGGTACTTTTGCATTTAGGCGAATGCCATTTGGCTTGTACAATGCCCCCGCCACCTTTCAAAGGTGCATGATAAGTATCTTCTCAGATATGGTGGGGGATTCGATGGAGATCTTCATGGATGACTTTTCTATTTTTCAACATCTTTTGAATCATGTTTAAATCAATTACAAAAAGTTTTTAAAAGATGTGTTGACTCGAATTTGGTCCTTAGTTGGGAAAAGAGCCACTTCATGGTTCAAGAAGGTATCATGTTGGGACACGTTATCTCAAGCAGGGAATAGCGGTTGATAAGGAAAAGTGCAAGTTATATCCACTCTACCACCACCAACAAACATTAAAGGGATTAGGTCATTTCTAGGACATGTGGGTTTTTACAGGTATTTCATTAAAAATTTCAGTGTCATAACAAAACCTTTGTGTAACTTGCTTCTGAAAGATGTACCTTTTAACTTCGATGATGAGTGTATGAAAGCATTTAACATTTTAAAAGAAAAGTTGGTGGAGGCCCCAATTTTGCAATCACCGGATTGGTCACTTCCTTTTGAAATCATGTGTGACGCCAGTGATTTTGCAGTTGGTGTTGTGCTGGGTCAATGAGTGGATAAGAAATCGATAGCTATCTATTATGCAAGTAAAACTCTTTCTGATGCTCAATTAAACTACACTACCACAGAAAAAGAGTTACTTGTAGTTGATTATGCATTAGATAAGTTTCGGTCTTATATTTGGGGCAGTAAGATTATTGTTTAATCGGACCATTCCGCTGTCAGGTATTTGATGGATAAAAAGGATGCTAAACCCCAATTGATTAATTGGATATTGTTGTTGCAGGAGTTTGATTTAGAGATAAGGGATAAGAAGGGAAAGGAAAATGTAGTAGGAGACTACCAGTCGAGAATCATCCATAATTTGGATGAGCATGAGCTAGAAATCAATAAAACTTTCCCTGATAAGCATTTACTGTCTGTTTATACATCTAATGATCCGTGGTATGCTGACTTTGTCAATTATTGTGTTACACGTGCAATTCCTGAACATTGTTCAAAGTCGAGGAAGAAACATTTTGTGTCACGAGCAAAACACTACTTTTGGTAAGATCCAAATTTGTTCAAGATAGGGGCTGACCAACCGGTCAAACGATGTGTTCCGGATTCAGAGATACCGGATGTATTGCGTTTGGCACATGCATCTGCATGTGGTGGTCATTTCAGTGGCCAGAAAACGGGGCATCATGTGTTACAATGCGGGCTATTTTGGCCTACTATTGTTAAGGATGTTTTGAGTTTGCAAAAAAATGTGCAAATTGCGAAAAGATAGGTAGTATCATAAAACTAAATGAGATGCCCATGCAACCAATCCTACTGATCGACATATTTGATGTTTGGGGGATTGATTTCATGGGACCCTTCCCCAACTCGTTTGGTAATTTATACATCTTATTAGCGGTTGATTATGTGTCAAAGTGAGTCGAAGCCATTGCCACAAAGACCAATGACCATAGTGTTGTGTGCAAATTTGTTCAAACCAACAAATTTCAGCCGATATGGGGTGCCCGTGTGATCATAAGTGATGGGGGATCACATTTCAAAAATTTTAATTTTGGTAAATTGCTTAAGAGATATGGTGTTGATCATCGGATTGCCACACCTTATCATCCACAAACAAGTGACCAGGTGTAGGTGTCAAATAAACAAATCAAGGAAATTTTACAAAAGACAGTATGACCTGACCGTAAGGATTGTTGGTCTAACAAATTGAATGACACCTAGTGGGCATATCGTACTGCTTACAAAACACCGATTGGCACCACCCCTTACCGGTTCGTTTACGGGAAGGGCTACCACTTACCTTTAGAATTAGCTCATCGTGCATTATGGGCCATTAAGGAAGCTAACTTTGATTATGACACTGCATGTAAACAGTGGATGTTAAGTTTCACGGAGTTAGAAGAACTACAAGAGGAAGCTTACAAAAATGCCACAATTTATAAAGACAAGATGAAACGAGTGCATGATGTAAAAATCCAACTAGAAGATTTTCAAGTGGGGAGCTGGGTCTGGTTGTACAACTCTCGTTTGAAATTGTTCCCAGGTAAATTAAAGAGTAAATGGACAGGGCCATACAAAATCACAAGGATAGGGAATTCGGGAAACATCGAAATCGAGGATTTCAATGACCACATGCGACAAATAGTTAATTGTCATCGCTTAAAGCCATACTTAAGACCAAATGATCTGAATGGATCGGAAAAGTAAACTGATGATCTTATGTCCGTTAGCATCCGGGTTTCTCGCCAACTCTAGAATTTGAGGTAACAAAAAGTCAAGCTATAGACTTTTCAATGTAGCGCTTCCGGGAGACAACCCGTGTTTGTGAGTTTCGTTATCTTTGTTTTTGCTTCCTTCAGTTTGTTCATATTTTGTTGGTTTTGTTTTGTTTTGTTTTATTTTGTGTTGTTTTGTTTAACCACTTTGTAGATCCTACAGCACCACTCGATCAGGTAGGTTCATGTTTAAATTGTGAGTCGAGGACAACTCGATTCAAAAGTAGGGGGTGGTGGTTCAAATATTCGTTCAGTGGTTTAACAATAAATTTTATGGTTAATTATAGTTGGTTATTTTTATTTTAAATTTTGGTAGTTAAAAAAATTAAAAAAAAAGAAAAAAAAGAAAAAAAAGAAAAAAATAAAAAAAAAATTAATTTATAAGGTTCCAAACTCACCTAAAATAGCTAGGGTAACTCGGGTCGATCTACAGGGAATATGTGGAAAGTGTAGTTAAATTGAAAAGGTTATTGCTTGATTACAAAAACTTAGTAAAAATGACTGATTGCAAAATGTAATGAACTTGATAAGTAATTTGATTGCAAACAATGATGGGGAAAAGTAATCCCCTCCGGGTTAAGGTTTACAACTTAGACTTGCTTTGGTAGTTAAAAACGGTTACATAGACATAACCGGGTTGATTTGATTAAAGACAATAGATTGAATGAGACTGTTGTTAAAGAACTACTCGAATCATATCCTACGTTTGTATTACCCAACCCCATCCAAATTGACGTTTAAAACTCAACAATTCAGGTTAATTTTTTTCTTTTTCAAATACGACACACAAATGCTAACCATCGCCCAAGGTTCAAAGTCATACGCAATTCCCAAACTTGATAATCATGACTCCGTTTACAACCACACAACCTCTAACCCATTGGATTGCCTAACTAAAACTCTCAGACCTTAAGTGGCTCCCTTGCACATGTCACACCCCTCACAATGAAACTCTCCACTCGGTGTAATTTCTGGCTCGACTAAAGATGTGCCGGTATTTATGAGGCACTCAACAATAATGCAAACTAGTGAGCATATGCTTGTAAGACAATCATCTCTCCACCCACTAACACAAGATAACACACCAATCATGAGGGCTTTTCAAAGGTTGTAATATTAGGCTTAGGTTCGGGTAGGGGTAATTTAGGATATAGTGACTAGAGTGATGGAAAAGTTGAGTTAATTATTATATACTGCAAATCACAATCTTTTTCTTGTTTAATACCTCAATCTTTCAACTTAATTATTTCGACAGAATTTTCTTTCTTTTCATTTTCTTAGATTTTTTTATTATTTTTTTATTATTTTTTTTTATTTATATTTTCACAACTTTCAAACATGAAGTCGGATCAAACTTAGTACTACAACTATCACCAAGTAACTCAAGTTCATTCACACGGGTGACCAAACGAAAAGGCTAAGCAACAGGCTAATGGTTCAAGGGGTTTAGTGAAACAAATGAATGGGTAAAGGTTTAAAATTGGCTACTACGGATAAATCTTAGGTAAGTGGGTCCTATGGGGTTGTTCTAGGGTTGATCCTAATGCCTCAATCATTTTAATATGAATCCTAGTCTCAAGTTTCAAGATGCACGCGCCCCCCAAGTTCTACCACTTAGTAAGCATCATTGCATACTCCAAAGAAGCAAATAGATATAATAATGTCAAAGAATAGGCTTCTCACATATGGAAACGGTGGAATTAGGTTACCGACATGACACATGCAAGTTTACTACAACCAAAGTTTGCCACCACTATTTAGGCATTCCCTTTCCAACATCCACAAACCAATCGGGTTTAAACATTTAGGGAATCAACCATGACCAAGAACCTTAACCACTTATTAGTATTTTATAGAAAAATTTAAAATTTTCAATTTTTGTGTCTAAATTTCCGTTTCTCCAAAATGTGTCTGCTTGAGCTCCCCCATTCCCACACGTGGAATACATTGTCCCCAATGTATGGGTTTGTTTTCTAAAGATTTCAAACATTTCGATCTTATTTAGACTTTCCCATCAGCATTATCAAGGTTCTTTGACTTGACTCGCAATGAAAGACAAAAATGAATATGAACACATTACTTATTTCCTAAGAACATAACATAAGACTTCAGACATCAAACGTCAAACACCACCCATATTGTTCCATTGTTCTTGCCACCAACCCGAAACATAAATAGATAAGCACACAACCACATAAGATAATCTAGTTCAAATTAGAGCAACTGGACCTGATCAATCAGAACAATCATGATCAGCGATTGCCCCCAAAGTACCGTGACTGACGTTGTCCAAATATGTTGCTCAGCTCATCCATCCTTTCACTAAACTGGAATGCACCCCCTTGTGGTCTGGTACTGCTTCCTTCTCCACTCTGTTGCTGCTGAAACTGCTGCATCTCAAGCTGTTGTTGCTGAAATTGTATCGGATCAACCTACTCCGAGTGATGCCACTCAGGTCTCGGCAGCCTCTCCACTCTATCGTAGGGTGGAAGAGTGAGGTAGTTGATTGGTGGTGGTGCTTGCACAAACGGCTCTCCGCGGTGGTAAGCTTCATGATAGCCAAGTTGCTGATGTGATTTCCAGTTGTTTTTTACTTGAATTTCTTGATGCACAAGGTTAACACGATTCCAATGGTTTTGATTTGCAATCACTGCTTGAGCACGTCTCCCGCTTGCAACCTGCTGTGTTGTTGTAAATCTTAATTGTTTTGATGGTAGCTAGGCCACATGTCAAATCCTCAAGTCCCAACCTAGTTCTACACTCGAGTCCACATGTCATCAGGCATTGGGTATGGGGGTCTTGTGACTGACCACTCTTCCTCATGTTGATTATTCAAATCATCCTCATCTTTACTATCCTCACTGCCAGCTTCACTTTCATCACCTGGTTCTAATGGTCTTGCATCCAGTCTTTTTACTTTAATCTTTTCCCCATTCTTATGCTTCCACCTTGCATACCTGTCATTTGAACTCCATTCCCAACGTACTCGTGCCATAAGAACCACATTGAATGGTTACAGATCCTTAACAATGTAACTCGTTAGTCTTTCAATTGCCGAACAATCTATTACCTTAAAATGTTTGAACAAAGCTGAATTAACCTACAGTGGGGATGATCTGCTTAACCTTAGTGATACGGGCTAGCCAAATGTTCATCATGGCCAAGTAGCAAAATAACATTTTGTGGTCCCCTGTCATGATAGAGTAGAGCACAGGAACATCAAAAAACCAAACTGAGTCCTTGTCCCCCCTGCGAGGCATCACATTCTAAGTTACAATGGTTTGGATCAACCTTGCTTCCTTCTTCAAGTCCACCCTTTTCATTATGCTGGTTTTCCCGGGTTTAAAAACTATATCTCTCATCAACTCCCATCACGGACTGTTGTTCGGTCTGTTCCACAGGTTGTCCTCAGAATGGAATTCATATTGGCTGATGGGTAGAGAATCAAATGGTGCCAACTTTTTTAGGTTGGTCATGGACATTGTAACCTTCTGCCCTCGGCAATAACCACCAGTTTCATTTGTTGAATATTCTTTGTTCCTTCCAACTGAAGTGTACTAACCCATTCATCTATCACTGGCGTGAACAACTTGTCTTCTTCCTGGTCATAACACTTTAGCACCGCTTGCCATCCTAATTTTTCAAATCTTTCATGTACCCGGTGATGGGCAAACAATGCTTCAGGGACCTCTCTTTCCACCAAGTATGCCTCTTTTCTATCTCTCATTTTTACATTTTTTATTCCCATAAACTTGGTTGAAATCTAGGGTGAAACTTTGTCAAAGGTCCACCCTTCCACTTAGGTTTGTCTTCCATCATCACTTCCTCTCGTAATGGCATTGGCTCGCCCCCTATCATAAATGGTGTAGTCGCCTTCTTTGCCCTTTTTGAAGGGCTAACCTGATCTCTCCCTGATCGTCCCATCTGCACACATGATACCATAAACAATCAAAAGAATCGCTTAGTCAAACCAGCCCATATAACTGACGAAACAAGTGTGAAATAACCACATCCCCACACTTGCTTCATTGCATGCCATTAGTCCCCCGACTTTCTATTGGTGGTTACTCTTAGTGTGGTCATTGAATTAAGCACTTACAACTAGTTACAGTACGAACTTCATATCTTCACACTAGCATAATGTTTTACTATTTTCATCAGATTAGTTTCTCAATAACAACTGATCCATTTTATTCTTACATACCACTACATGAGAAATTACATGTTTAATGACCACCACTAAAGTAACATATGACATTTAACAACACAAGCCAACACCAACCATCAATCTAATCTCGTCATAACCTTAATAACTAACAGAAGTTGAGTTACGTGTGTAATGAGCACCATTGCCACAACCGTGGTATCTACCTATTGCAAATCCGTTCATATGAGCAATTAATTACTTTCATCATGCATAACTCAATCAAAATGACAACACTCGTGTGAACCACTTAACAAAGGTCAACACTTCTACCATTCTTACAATGTGGTGAGAAAATCATACCTTTGTCGTTTGAGGAGGTTAGTATGAACTTTAACACCAAGAAAATCAACCCGGAAGTAAAAAATTCACACTTTAAAATTTAGGGTTCGTGACCCCCTTTGCATATTTATAGAAAATGAGTTGAAATTCGAAGAAACTAACCTTGGGTTCTTGTTCCTCTCGAAAAGTTACTCACTTTGGACTCAAGAACCGCTTGATTTGGTGAAGAATCGGGAAAGTTATGGTTGAGGGTGATTGGGTGTTCTTTAGAGAGTTTAGGGAAGAAGAAGACACATGATGAAAAGTGGAGTTTGATCTGATGTGGTCTTTGTTTTAAAAGAGAACAAGTTAGATAAATATGCTGAAGACCCCCTCCTAGTTTCCCTTTTTCTCTCTTTTTTATACCTGCGCAGCCACCGTAAGACTTTAGCCCACCGTAGGTTACAGTGGGCCCTTTCTGTTTTTTCGAGCTTCTTGGCCGCCGTAGGTCTTCTGCCCGCCGTAGGTCACGGTGGGCCCATTCTACATTTTCGGCTTCCTTTGCCACCGTAAGTGTTATGCCCACCGTAGGTTACGGTGGGCCCAACCTGTTTTGCCCGAGTCCTTGCCACCGCAGGTTACGGTGGCTTGGTGACCTACGGTGGTTTGATTTTTAATTGATTTTTAATTGATTTTTAATTAATTAATTAATTTTTTTATTTTATTTCATCTTTTATACCTGCGCAGCCACCGTAAAGGATAAAGTACGAAAGAAATGAATACGTGTGATAAAGAATGATGAACAAGGTTATACTTTTTGTATGTATGATGAATGATCACGTGCGAAAGCAAAGAAAGTATTTTAAGGAAAAAGGGCATTTTCACGTACGAAACGTATGAAGTATTTTAACACATAAAAACTAGAACTCACTCAGTAGTGCTAACTTTTATGCATTTTCAGTTGGCAGGTAATGGTTGTTGAGGATGGCACGCTGGGAGACTACTTGGCGGGGCAAGACTGGCATCCATTCACACATATTATCATTGTTGTTTTGTAATGAAATCAAAGAATGTTGTCTGTTGTAGTTTAACAATGTTGTATTGCATAACAACGATAATTATTAATATGTTTTTTGTCAATGACTTCCGTTGTAAGGTTTTATGAAATGTATGTTTAGCGCTATGAATGTCCAGCTGTAAGCGTCCCGGGAACGGGGCCTTACATGTTTGTTATATATTCAGGCATGGGTTCATGTATGAAGCCTAAGCCTGCTTTTTGCTTATCTTTTCATTCATTTACCAGTTGTTCCACAATTATTTTGGAACTTTCACTTTAGCAAGATCAATTTGAGTAGCAGCATATGCTATTTTTTCCTATTCCAAATTCTTATTCATTTCTTCAAGTTGTTTTGAAACAATTTCTAATTCTATCAAAGTTTTGTTCGAAGATGTTTGAAGAGAAATGATCTTCTCATCTGATATTTTATGATCAGATTTTAGTTTTTCATGGAGTAATTCCTCTTGCTTAAGTTTTTCACAAATTTTGTACGAATAAGTTTAATAGTATTCGGCATGTTCAAAACAAGATTTGGTGCATAGTTTTTCTCTTACATCAGATGGTATTTCAGGATATTTAGGTGAAGAAGTTTCAGAGTTAGAGGATGAAGTTTCAACCTTTGGTTGATCTAACTATGCCATTAAAGCAACCTCATCTAAATCCTTTTTAGGATCAGATCTATCATTCCAGTCATAATCTTCTTCTTTATTCTCCATATTACCTTCAACTTTAGGATCATAATCCTCTAACCAATCTTCTCCTTGAACTTCTGCAATAAGAGATAAACTAAAGGTTAGATCATTAGTAAATTGCTCAGCATATGCACTTCAGTCATATCAGTCCTTAACACTGACAACTAGAGCTTTCTTTGGCTCATCAAATGACTTAGATTCATCTTTAAGCTCAGGCATTGGAAGACTTTGATATGGCTTTTGGAATGTCTTCTATATGATTGTTCAAATCTTTGATTGCTAGAACTAGATTGGGCATTTCCTCCATTGTTTTTGGGAGCTTTGATTTCCCGTCAGAAATGTCCATAACTATCACAGTTGAAACACTTGACTTAGACCTGTCAAATCCAACAGTCTTATTAGCACTTGGCTTGTATTTCCTGTTGACATAAGAGTGTTTTTGAGTTTCGTAGGCAATCATCACCATCTGCCAGTTCAGATCCATTTCCTCCACATCTTCTTGATCCATCTCAGATAAATCCCGCAAAACAAGATCTAATTATGTTAAATGACTACCCTGATAAGCTTGAATGCTATCCATGAAAGAAGTAAAGGCAGTTTTAGACTCTTCATCCTCTAATAGGATGTTTATAACATCTTTAAATTTGCTAGATTTAGCAGAGTTAATAGATGGAGTCTCAGTTTGAGGTTTAGAACTTTGAGAATTAGGAGGAGACTGAGGTTGAGATTGAGTTGCATAAGCAGGAGCACTTGTAAATGAAGAGTCTGTAAAGAACCCTGCTCTAACAAATAGATCTCCCTCTTCTTCAAGTGAATTTTCGTTCTTTTCCATAAAGGCATTCTCAACAGTATTGGCAGGAGATTCAAAAAATTGGTACTGAGACATTGATGTTGTTTAGTCATTGTTCCTTGAACTTTCATCAATCTTTACTGATTCAATCTTGGCAATTAATAGATCAAGATCCATAGGAAATTTCTTAGTATGCTTTAACAGTGTTTTCGTTTGTTTCCAAGATTATGGTAAAGCATTGAGAAGTCTAAGATTTAGATCTTCAAGATCATGTTTAATGCCAGCTGTTGACATCTCAGTTGTGAGTTGCACACATCTGTTCATCACTTGATTAATAGTTTCACCAGATAAATGCTGAAACAACTCTAACTGCCTCTTCAGTTTTTGCTTCTTGAGATTTCAAATCTCCTTACCACCTTCACAAATTGTCTCTAAAGCTTTATACATGGTATATCCTGTTTGATATCCATCAAGTCTAGCTAGGAATTCAAGTGATAGTCCTTTACACATCAAAGAATATGCTTTAATATCATTCTTAACCTTTTTAAGATCATCACCTCGCAGACCATCTTCAAGGTAAGGTTTCAAAGAGTCTTTAGTATAGACAAATCCTCTATCAGGCCCATCAAAAGTTATAGGAATATGGTTTCCTTTTCCTATTGATTTCCAAAGATCTGTATCAATAGAATTAAGATGATGTTTTAACATAAGTGACCAGTTTTTAAAATGAGCTCTATTTTTCAACTTAGGAACTCTATTTTCTGAATCCTCAGATTTCACCATTTTTATATTTTGATTTTAAGAAGAAATATTTTTGTTTTTTTTAGCTTTTAAATTAAACTAAATTGAAAATATTTTTGAATTTTTTTTTCGAATTTTTTTTAAAAAAATTCTAAGTGTTGAGATGAAATGCCTAACAGTGCTAAAACGCCCCAACAGTTGTGATACTTCTGACTTTGACTCAGAAAAGCCCAAGGGATTGCCTTAGTAGAATTCTCAAAAATGCCCAACTTGAGATGCGCTTGAATAGTTGTAAAATGTCCAAACAGTTGTTAGACGTCTGGGTGTAAAAACGCCCAAACAGTTCAGATGCGCCTAGACAGTTGAAATGCGCCAAGAATTACTTGGTTTCTGAAAGTTCCAAAGTGTCCAAACAGTTGAAAAACGTCTCAACAGTGGTAAACTGCCTAGACCAAAAACGCCCAAACAATGCAAAAGCGCCTAAACAGTTGTCAAGCGCCTAAACACTTAGGCAATTTTTTTAGCGTATTAACCCTAATGCGCCTAATTCAACAGATTCTTATGAACTTAACGAACACAAATTTTCTGAATTTTTCAAAACCTTGATGAATTGATCTAAAAACTTCCAATTAGGTAGTATTTGGATCAATTAACTATCCTTTAACTTCAATTTATCAATCAACAACAACAATTCACTCTTTTAATCGATTTTTCAGTTCGAATATGAAGAACAGGTTCGAACTTCAATTTGAACAAATTAACTGTTTTGAACTAATTGACCTGCCAATTGTGATTCAATTCATGTTTATAATGATGAAACATAATTGAAATCGACAAATTTCAATCGAATTTCTTATCAATCACAGATTCAAGTGATTTTAGAGTTTGAAAGTTTGAACAAACTCAACCATTGAACCAACAGCTCTGATACCATTTGATAGAATCAAATGAAACGATCTGTGATGATATTACTGCAATTCAATCAAATCATATACATGTAATCAAATCAATTCAAACGAACAAATAAGAAAAATTCATAGTTGTTCATTAATAGTAGTAAAGACAATTACAAGTACAGAAGCAGATACAAGTTTGTTCAAACGATTCTTGTGTCTAATCTCCCTGCAAAGAAACGCATCTAAGCTATTTATACTATCAATAAACAAAAAGAAACAAATATTTACATAAACAGTCCCTATACTATGACAAAACTATACAAAAGACAACTAAAGACTAAATGTTAATCTTCAAGAGCTTCAACAATAATGGTTTTCCACCATTCCAGTGCGGGTCCTTTGAGTGATCGGGAAGCAAACCTCACCATATGCTCAAGCTTGCACTCACAGATGTCTAGTACAGCCTTAATCTCATCCACCCATTTGTAAGTCTCAATTGCACCCTCGGTGCCATAGAAATCTTTCAGTTTGCAGACCATGAATGTCTTCTAGGAACACCCATTCCTTATCTCTTTAGTGTCATCATTGTTGCCTTCATCATTACTGGTTCCATCATTCCTGGTTGTGTTTCCCCGATCTATGTTGATCTGGGTGATGATCATCGGAATGGCTTTAGCAATCTATGGTGCCACTAGGTTAGCAATCCTCTCGTCATTCTCAGGGTTGATATTTCCTCCACGTGGAGTTCCAGGTGGAGTAGGTGTTTGGTTCCCGGACTGTCTGGCTTCCTCATATCGACCTCTAGTAGCTCCTCGTCTCATGATACGAGTTCCTCGTCTGGTCGGCATTCTGGTAACATCATAGATAAATTCGTTTAGCATATCATATATTTTGGTTTCAAATATCCCATTTTGTTGAATTTATCCTTATTAGTCGTGCTAACCAATTACATGGAAGTATAATGCATACAACACGACACATACATATATATTTCTTCAATTAACATGGGGTGAATCATTCATAGTATGCAAATCAATTTTCATCGCAAAATATATTGTAATCCAAATCAAGTCACCCTGCAATATTAGCATCATAAGCAATAGTTTCTTAGATAGTTCAAACATAGTGTCAACCAAACAAAATGGTAATAGTGTCATAGTTTCACAAAGTGGAAGGTGTCATCACCTCATAAATAATAATAGTCTCTAAAATAGATAAATAAAATAGTTTCTTCGAATAGTTTCGAAACCTACGGCCCATAAGGTGATATCATCATATCATCATTGCCATTTCTTCTTCAGCCATCCAAATCGACTCGAGGCTCTTCTTCCTCTGCTCTTGCTCTAAGCGTTGCACACTATGTGACGCGATCATCACCTGAAACTGGGCAGACTGGGAAGTTCGAGTGGCGTGCTGGAGAGTTAGCTTGTGACGCTGGATGATCTTCAATATGTCACTCAGAGTAGGATCAAAAGGTCCAAAGTCACTAGCCTGACAGCTAGACTGGGAGTATGGTTCACCAGCAAGAACACTAGGTCCATCATACAAGCTACGCCTAGGCGGCATCCAATACTCATCGTGCGGGTGGCTTCTAAAGGAGGAGGTGGAGGAAGGGGCATCCTAAAGGAGACTGAAGGTCCTGGTCTAGCACTCTTGAGAGGGCAAGTAATAACACACGCACCCCTAGTCCCAATAGCTGGAATAGGTGAATGGTAGGTGCAGCGACGTGTGGCGAGTTGGAGCGCGTTCGGCTCCTGAATGAGGATGTAGATGATGAGTCTTCTGATGGCTCGGTGTCATCAGAGGTCGAAGATATCCAGCCTGGATGTCCACACCTTCGTACGTACGCCTCATACTCTATCTGGGGTTTTGCCCTCGTGAGTTCCCAACGGGATCAGTCTCATCAGTCGGGTGTGCAGGTGCTATTTCCCTATCAGCTATAGTCTTGTTATCCTGTAAATATTATCATGAGTAATTTGGTTTCTCATAGCACATGACAATAATGATAACAGTACTAATAGTAGTAGTGATGGCAGTAGTATCAATAACCAGTAATATCATCAAGCAATAACAGACATGAAAGTTTAATTAAAATCAACCTTAGACCGTGTTAAGAAAATTCCTTAAGTCATCTACTCCAAAATCACACTTTGAGTTTCGTGCTGGAATTTACACATCCGATAAATTCATGATTACGTTGATCAAGTGTAATCATCAATTTATCCAACCTGCTTACTCCAACACTTACCAAAGCAAGGACAGTCCTAAGGTATCAGGCTTGTAGCCTAGGGTCTACTAAGGTGTTCCTGACTTCTCTACAACCTGTGGCTCTGATACCAAACTGTCACACCCCAGGCCCAAGGAGGGTGGGACGTCACAGACTAGCAACATACATGGCAGCGGAAACAAACCATCATAAGAGCACAGAAGGAGAGAAATAACATGGAATTACATTTTAATGTCAATTCAGGCTATAACAGTCTAGCCCATCATACAAGAGTACAAATTTATTACGTAATCCAAAGTGTTTAACCAACCACAAATAAAATTGTTCAAAATGTTTTCAATTCAAGTAATGCCATGGGTAGTCAATTGTAGGTCATCCATATCTGGTTCAAGCCACTTCAATTAGGGATTACCTTAAACATGCTCAAAAAGATTTTGTGTCAATTAAAACTTTGGTGAATTAAGTGGTTAAAGTTTAAAAACAAAAGGACTCTTTGAAATCCATAAGTTAATTTTAAAACCAAAGCATCACTGTTGTGGGGTCACAATCAACCCTGCACTCAGTCCCGGTTAGCCTCTTATAAAGTTATGTTTAAACCAGTTAACCCTAAGGAAAACTGAGCCTCAAATAGTGCGCCAAACCTGCTGGATGGTCCACCATAGTATCTTATAAAAACCTGTTACATGACATAAACGATCCCTCAGGATCTCAGTAGGGTACCCTTCCTGTCCGGAAGGCACTGTATGGGGATTCCCTAACTAGATCTACCCATATAGGATAAACGGTTTACACAAGAATTAATGATTGTGATACAGTTAAGAGCAGGTTCAAACATTATCCACAACATATAAGTGTCAAACAATAACACAATTATAGTTATAGTTTAACCAAAGCATGTTTCATCCCAAACCAGTAGCAAAAAGGGAACACTAGAACTCACCTTAGGTAAATCAACAGTTCTTCAGTCACAGAAATGAGTCAAGTGCTAGCACCCTATGACCAAGATTCAAGTAGTAAGCTATATGTTCTTAGACTATTGGAAGTGCAACTAAGTGTATTTTTATGGTTATAAGCTCACGTGGCTTTGTTTCTTAGAACTTTACGTCGAAAGTTTCCTTTTTAGGAAAGTTAGGGTTTTTGGCATGTGAATGACAAGTTCTTATGATTCTTATAAGTGTGTCTACATAATAATAAGTTTAATAAAAGTTTCTGGTCATATAATTACTAAAATTGAGTTATATTCGTAGGATTTACACTTTGGTCCCACAAGTTTCAGAATTTACAATTTTTACCCCAAAGTTGTGTTCTTCCATTTCTTGACCCAAATATGGCCCTTATTAGTTACTAGGGGTTTTTATATTAACTTTAGGCTTATTTAAACTTATTATTTTCAATTTTATCTTGAGAGGTTTAAAACACAAATTCAAGTTAACGGTTACGGTTACGGTAAAACCAAAGCTTTAACAGTTTCTTTTAAATCCTTCTGTTTTCATCCAATTAACCTTTTAACATTTTTAATGACTTATAATAAGCTGTCAAAATATTTTTTTGCGATGTTTTGACTAAGAACTTCATTTTTACAATTTACCCGTTAAAAAGCGTTTTTACCCATAACCGAACGTCGGAATACGTTTTAATTCAAGTTTTCACCTATTTCTTGACTCAATGTCTCTAACTTACTGAAATATTTTGTTCTTCATAGATTTCAAGTCTCTTTTATTATTTTCAAGATGTTACCCAAAAATTACCCGGTTAAGTCCCGTTTTTAACGTTTAATTCCATTTAATCATGAGTTTAATCCAAATATCATCAAATCTGACCATTATGCCCATGATTTTTATATTAGAGCCTGAAATTATTTTTAATATGATAATTTCCTTTTTTTTCTATTTTTAAGAGCTTTTCTCATTTTTTCGTGTTTCCAAACAAGTCAATTTATTCCCTAGTTCTTTCTTTTTACATTTCCAGCCATATCACCAACTTAGAACATTTAATATTTCCCAAACCTATTGAAATTATATCAAAACTCTTAGATCTAACATGTAACACATATATGTTGCTCTTACTAGGTGATTTGCACCATTACACATGTGTAAACCTTATAGATCATACACAAACATCACCTAATCATTTTGTAGCTTTCAAAGCAGGTTTTTATGTGTTCATAAACTGTTTTTGAGAAGGTTTCAATGGTTGGCTGGGTTTTCAAACATGTACATAGATGGTGTTATTTCATGTAAAAAAAAGTGTTTTCTAGGTGTTAACTTGTGTTCCAACCAATGATTTACCAACTTATCATGATGTATACCTTGTGTGATGTTAAGAGCTCCTCAAGAACAAGTTCTAAGCCATAAAATTATGCTAGAAACAAGAAAATAAGGGTTTTGGAAGTTTATTGATGTAAAACACAAGAAACAACTTGATTCGGGTGTGTTAATGCTTACCCTTTGAATGGACCGTGAGTTTGAGAGTTTAGGGGTCTAGAATCAATGATGATCTTCAAACAAAGGCTAGCGTACCTTGTTCTTGCAATTAATTATGTAGTATAGTTTCGTTATGTAGTGTAGTATTTTAGATGGTAGTTCCTAGTTAAGCGTTTTTAAATTTTAGATGTGTATGTATGTAATTAATTTGTGAATTATGTGTGTGTACACATAATTAATTGTTTTCAGTTCGATTCTAATATTTTGACATGTTTAATTGTATTTTCAGAATGTTAAAGTATTCTATTCTAAGGCAAGACTTAAAGTATTATCTAGGGAAAAATTAAACACATATTAATAATCATGGAAATAACAAAGTAATAGTAATAATAACACCACTGATATTAATAGTAGTAGCAATACTTGTTGGAGGTCAAAGTTTAGAATGTTGACCTCGGGGTCGGTTGTTATAGCAGTCATAGCTTTCTGATCTATGTCTTTTCTTTTTCTCTCTCTTTAGAGTAGTCAGCCACTTCCTTTAGAATCATGCCACCTCCAGCAGCAGCCGTAGAAGTGCACGGAATGTAAGTACCTGTGGTCGCAGACTCCCACATCCTACTGTCTTGTGACTTGATGAAGCCTTTCATTCTTAAACACCAAGTATCAAAATCATCAAGAGTGATCAGTGGGGACTTTAGCATGGTACCGCTTTCCATATCAGACTTAGATGTTGCCATTTGAGATGTTATGTGTTTTGCGAGAACTGAGGAGATTTTAAATGGTGAGATCTTACAATCAAGAGCCTGGAATGCTCTGATACCTATTACAAGGTTGATTAAGGGATGGTCAATACAATAAGCCTCACAATGAGGATAGTGTTAGAACACTTAACAATTCAAATAGGGAACCAGATTTAAGAACAAGATGCAAAGAACACACGTAACAGTGAGACAGAACTCAAGAACAATAAGTATGGTTTTCAAGAATGTTGTATATTAATCTCAAGTTCTTTTACAAGAGTTACAATGCATAACTTCTAATAAAATACATGACCCTAAGATACTTTATACTACATCCTACAACGGCTATACTTGGAAAGCCAGTTGGAACATTGAAAGACAACAAAATCAATGTAGAGTCAAAAGGTAGATTGTCTTTTGAATAGTGACTATCACATGCCATAGCTCACATCCTAATATATTACAAAAAGGATAAAAGTAAATAAAGTAGAAAGTTACAGACTCAAGACCTCAATGTACAGTTGCAAAAGCATGGACCTTTTCACCAACTTATGCAAGTTGGTGAGTCTTCAAAGTTGCAGCGGAATGTAAATCAGCTTTATGCAAAAGTATATCCGAGAAAAGCATGTTCTCCTCTGTATTAAGAAGAAATCAGTCTTCACTTCATTTGACTTTGAAGACTTGGTCTTTGAAGCTTCGGAAGACTTCATCTTTTGGCTTTAGAAGATTTGGTCTTTGGCTTCGGAAGATTTTACACAGAGTATTTCTGAGTATAGTGTAAAGCTTCCGGAGCAACTTTCGCTTTAGAAGATTTTATAAAATTAATTTTTTTGTTCTAAGTATAAAACTTCCAGAGCAACTTCTACTTGGTACTGAGTGCACGCATGCAGGAAGCCTTTGGTTGCTTTGGTTGAATCAGCCTTTATGTTAAACCTTGCATCAAGAATAAAGCAAGACTTGTGGTACAAGGGTACACATAAGAAGAATAGATTGATTATTATGAAGTATTTGCTCCTATGACTAGGCTTGAAGCAATTAGAATTTTTCTAGCCTTTATCACCTTAAAAGACTTTAAAGTGTTTCAGATAAATGTTATGAGTGCATTTCTCTATGGTGAGATAGATGAAAAGTTTATGTCTGTCAACCTCCTAGCTTTAAAGATCTAAAATATCCAGATTATGTATGCAAAATTGATAACACTCTCTATAAGCTTTATCAGTCTGCTAGGAAATGGTATGAGGCACTCTCTATCTTTCTTCTGAGAAATGAATACACCAGAGGATCTGTAGATAAAACTCTCTTGATAAAGAAAGTTGGTTGGACATCATTTTGGTACAAGTATATGTAAATGACATTATATTTGGTTCTACAAATAAGAGATTGTGTAAAGACTTTAAGAGTCTTGTGAAGTCCAAGTTTGAGATGAGTTGAATGGGAGAACTCCTTCAGATTACAAGTGAAACGTACACCTGATGGGATTTTCATAAATCAATCTAAGTATGTTCAAGACATCTAAGTGAGATTTCAAGCTATTGATTCTAAAGCTGGTAAAACCCTTATGTCTTGAAATGTTCACTAACTCCTGATCTTGAGGGGGAAGCAGTAGATCAGAAGAGGATTTTGAAGTATCTTAAAAGGGAACCCAAGTTACCCCAAAAGTATTGACTTCAATCTCTATGGGTATACGGATAGTAACTATGGAGGCTGTAACATTATTAAGAAATCTACCTCAGGACGGTGTCATTTCTAGGGGGAAGATTGGTTTCATGGCAATGCAAGAACCAAAACTATGTGTCCACATCAAGTGCTGAAACAGAGTACATTGTTGCATATAGTTATTGTGATCAGGTGCTATGGATTAAAATCAACTTAGACATTATGGAGTAAAATTCATGAACACTGTAATTCACATTGACAACAATAGCGCCATGTCGATCACCAATAATCAAGTTCAGCACTAAAAAGCAAAACACATTGATATCAGTTATCATTTCGTTCAAGATGTGTGTTGTAAAGAAAACAATAAAATTTCTTAAAGTTCATACAAATGAACAATATGCATATCTTCTCATAAAGATATTTGATGAAAAAAAGTTTAAATTTCTTGTATCTGTTATTGGTATGATAAATATTGAATAATTTATAATTATATAAAATTAAATGTAATAATATTTGTGAAAAATTGTGTTCTTGATAACAAAATTGGGTATTTGCCCATTTTTTCAATTCGGGAGATAAGAGTAGTTCGGTACTTGTCTTATAAAGATCCGGTAGGAGCCACTTCTATCTTCCGATAAGTTGTGGTGTTGTAGTTTTACCCTGAAAAGACTTTTCCATCATCATAAAACCGTCAGATTTACAGTTACGGTGGCAATAGTTTAAGATAATACTATTTTATATTATCTCCGAACTATAAATTAACACTTCTTTCCACCATTGTCATCATCTAAATTCATTTGATAACAAACACCTTCATCACTTCTAAGCCTTACTCAAATTCAAACACTTTTCAAATGGTCGCTCAAAACCTAAAATTCCAACCAAATCATAACACCACTGCCTCACTTAAACCCATTGGTGATTTAGTATGCGGCATTGTTCTTAACTTTCTTACCAATAACAACTATGCTTTTTCCATCTCTATCGACGTGGTGATTTGTGCACCATATATTCGGAAATTCTCGAATACATGTTCTATTCAAATAGCACATGGAGCAAAGGTACTGACTGTGGTGGTGCAAGTACTAAAGATCACCATCTCTTGTGCAAACGATCATCAGCATCTATAACTTAACCAAGAAAATGGTGAGTCTTCATTCTCTAAAGAAGTACTAAGCGCCACATTCAAGGAGGTGGGATATGAAGTACCTCTTCTAACGTCCATCTTCTCCAAATCAATAGTATATATAACTGGAGAATCATCATTCATATCTTTCTACATTGAATTATCATTCATATCATTCTACATTACTTGTCGAGCAAAACTGTTGGATGGGATCAAGTTCCATTGGATTTAGCGGTGGCTATCCATGGACTTGTAAAACAATAAAGTTATAACTTTTCAAACTTTATTTTTCATAATCTTTACAACAATTTAACTGCTGCTGAAAATTTCAAAGTAATTAATGTACCCAACACTCTATTAAGAAACCAAAAAAGTATACCCACATAATTGAGAAAATTTTTATGGAAGAAGTCTTATTAGGATTTGTTTAACATCCCAAGCTATAGACTCAACTCCTCAATTTCCCATTCACATGTCTCCTACCTAGGATGAGGATATCCTTATTACCATTCAACACGACCCATTATCTTCATATTCCTATACCTTATAGACAGTGGGAACTAATATATATATATATATATATATATATATATATATATATATATATATATATATATATATATATATATGTTAAGACATCTAACCCACATCCTTTACATGAAGATGACCCTATAAGAGAGAGGGTCAATGTGGAAGAGGCTGCCTTTACTACTGATCCATCAATTGATCAACGGATATAGATGACATAACTAGGACCTTAAATACAACAACTTATCTTAAGAATGTCTCTTTGAAGTAATTTCTTGAGGAGAGGAATCTAGGATGCCAATAAACCACATCTAATGGTGTAGGTGTAGAGGCTCGACCTATAACCTCATCAAGTCCTAAGGATTCCACATCTGTGGATGAGGGAAGTATGAAACAAATTCAGGAGTTGATGGCACATAACCTTGAGCTTGCCCAAAGATTAACTGTCTTACAAGCAGAAAATGCAAGGCTTTAAGGTTATTTGAAATAGCCAAAGTTCTCAATTTTGAGAACTGTCTTCTGAAAGCTTTGGAAAATAGAGTACTTAAGGTGGAAGCTCAACTCTCGACTCTCCAAAACCAACCTACAAAAGTTGCTCACTTAGAGTTTCAATTGAACACTCTTAAGTAGTCAGGAGCTAGGGAAATAGACCTTAAACTTAATGTTGGATCCTTTTAAGAGCCCATTGAGCTTTAGCAATCTATCATTCTTAGCCTTCAACTTTCTTTAGAACCACAAGAAACTTTGGATGTGCCTTCCTTAACTCTTTTAATGTTATCTGAAATCTTAGATAACGTTACCAAAAAGGGGGAAGATGATACCAAAAAAGCTAAAGATATTCTTCTGGGTTTAGCTGATCAAGTTGTAAATCTCTTACAGCCAATTTCATTTTCTTCAAGTTGGAATGAAGACTATGAACCTCTATCTGAAGCTAAAGCCAAGTTGAATAATCTACTAGATAGATATGGATATAACAGCTCAGATGAGAAGGAAATAGAAGCAGAAGAGTTATGAAGAGAATGAACTAAAAGGTACAATTTGAAATTTAAAAGGATGACTGAAATGAGAAAACCCAACACTTCTTCTCCCTTTCTCAAAAGGGAAAGAACTTATAAGAAATTATTAAAGAGAGAACTAATGCTAGGACTTAAAGCCACTCCCAAGTTATCTGCTAAAGAAGAAGCTTCACTACTGAGAGTATTATCAGAAGATGTAGAAAAGCTGAAGAAATCAGCTGCTGATGCTACTGCCATGACAATCAGAAAAGAGACTTTTTCAACAGATGACACAACAAGCAGGATGATAGTCTACATAAGAGGAACACTGACTATGGAAGATGATACGAAAATACATGTGGTGACTCTTGAAGAAGAAATAATCCTACTTTATAAAGATCATAAGGACACACCTAACTCTAAACTCAAGAAATCAACTGAGGTGGTATTTGATCAACCAGATGTTGAAACTGAAACTCTAGTTAGCTCTAAGGTGAATATGAAAACAGATGACCTAGAAGTCACCAAGGATGCTGAGAGAGTTTAGACGATTGTCGATGATCCCAAATCAACTGGTGAGGCATTAGGTGTATCTACCAAACCTTTAGCAGTCACACCTACTACAATCTTTATCTTAGATAAACGTAAGAGACCTATTACGACCGAAAAAAGAAGTTGATAATAAATCTAATGAAATAAAAAAAAGGGTTGCAGTTGTAGAGCTCCCAAATTATTAAGAAGCTAGAGAGAAATGGGAAAGACAACAAACAAGTACGTAGAAAGCTACTCAAAGGTCTTTCCATCTGCCAACTGAGCATCTAAAATCTCATGATTCTGACTCAACTGCCTTTGATGATGATCATCTTATTTTATCAGTCCTTGCCAATAAGAAAGTTATGGTAAAAAGAACAGTAAAGGCATGGGTGAATGACCCAGAGGTGGAAGAGAAAATCTTGAAAGGAACAAATGTGTTGGGTGCTGGGTATGTGGCCTGTTGGATCATGATGAGGCTGGTGCAACCAAAACCACTTCATAGTCGTTTTGGTGCTACATTGAAGGGCTTCCGAAGCCAAGCAAGAGATCTTCCGAAAGTCTAAAAGAGCTTCCGAAGACAAAGTCTAAAAGTGCTTCCGAAGACAAAGTCTGAAAGAGCTTCCGAAGACAAAGTCTGAAAGAGCTTCCGAAGACAAAGTCTGAGCTTTCGAAGACAAAGTCTGAGCTTCCGAAGACAAAGTCTGATGAAAGAGCTGAAGACAAAGTCTGCTTCCAAAGACAAAGAAGACTCCAAGCCTCGGAAGAAGCAGTCTTCCGAAGTATAAGTGGCTTCGGAAGAAGTTATTCTTCCGAAGTACTTTATCCTTCGGAAGACATTGCTATGACCAACAGATAAAAGTATGGTCCCTGACAGTCCGCTGCAGACCTCTGATACAGCATGGCATCTTCCGAAAGAGCCATGTTGTTGACCATACTTTATTCTACTGTTCACCTTTTATGATAGTACATGTTACCAACTTTAGTGGTGACAAAAGGTAAGTCAGGGACATGTCCTGACTACCAACTCTCAGGAAAAATGTCTGAAAGACCTCACCTAGAGTCTTGTAGTATAGATGTAAGGTTAGAGGTGTCCAGCTGGTATCAAAGTATATCCGGCTGTAGGTAGTATATATATATCTTCTCCTTGTAACTCTTTAGAAGTGATTTGAGTCCAAGAGTCTTGTAATCCTTTGAGTTGAGAAGCAATATATAAAAGTACCTTGAAATTTACATTCTGTGTTTATTTACTTGGTGCTTGTTACTTGTTATATTGTGATCAACTCTTCATAGACTTTGTTGAGTGTTGTTCAGAGTGAGTTTGAGAGAAAAACCATCTGTTGAGTGACCCATAATCGATCCTGCAATTGGTATCAGAGCTCCAGGCTCTTGATTGTGAGATCTTACCATCCAAATCAACCTGTTTTTCACTCCTTACTACAAACCACTCACTCAAATGGCTGCTCTCTCCAAGGCTGATATGGAAACCGGTATGTGAATCCAAGGATCGCAATTCAGGAATCATCAGTATTAAAATAAATCAATTTAATGATCGCGGAATTATCACTAATTGACGTTTAATTGTTTTTAATGATTAATGATGAACACAACCATAGAAACACAATAAATACGAAATCAATAATAATTCAAATGTATTTCATTAACTATAATGTAATGATTACAAAAGAATAATGAATAACTATGAACAATCGAATTCTGTGAATCGAATGATGTTTGATGTTGATGTGTCGGCAGCTAGGGTTGCACAGTGAACTCTTGATAGCCGTAATATTGATTGATTGTGTTCACCCAGATGTGAAACCTAGGACTCATATTTATAGATGATTTGAGTCGGTTAAGGAAACACCGGATCTCTCGGGATTTGTTATTGATTGTGTTGACTTGTTTGACTTCTTGGCATTTGCAATCGCACAAGTATAATGTTCTTCCGCAGCATTCTTGTCGTCCGCAGAATATTTGTTCTTCCGTAGATGACTTAGTCTTCCGTAGCAAAGTTGTTCTTCCGTAGGAAATTCTACTTCCGTAAGAGTCTTCACTTCATGGTACTTGATCATCCGCAGGAATATTGTACTTGGTCATTTGTTCTTGTAAGAAACATATCTACGGATTAACAAGTTGTTCATCCGTAGATGTTTCCTACACTTAGTCAATTCCATGAATCCATCCAAGTATATTGTTTTTCCCTGTCAAGTCACAAATCAACACACATATATATGGGGTTATCCTATAGATTCAAATCACATATATATATATTTTGACTGTTACAAATATTAATTACAAGACTTGATTTTCAAGTACTAAGCCTATACAAAATTGATCTAGCCCTATACAATCTAGACCTAACAATACTCCCCCTTAGGCTTAGCTCCTTGTAATCAGTCCTTCAAAACAGCAAGCTCCTTAACTCTTGCTATCATTTTATTGTAGAAGTAAGATACAGCAGTTTTCTGATCATCATATTTGAACTTTATCTGCATCCTGCTGATCTTCTTCAATGTGTCATAACTGAGTCCCAAAACATCTTCTTCTGTAGTGAGTGTTTCCACTACACTATCATTATGCACTATTTCTAATTCATCTTCTTCAGATATTCTGAGCTCAGACACTTCAGCTATGATTGTTCCTTTTAGTAGTCCAGCCTCATGCTTCCTTCTCTTGTGTGCCTTTGCATGCAGTTTATCTATCACTTGAATCATATGCACATACAAGCAGAGATCATTCTGGGCTTTTTCATCTGTTAGTTTTGGGAAGAATTTATCATGAAGATATGAAGTGTAGCTGGGATGCAGCATCTTTAGCTCCATTGGATCAAAGATTCTGATTTTGTCTCCCTTCTTCCCTTCAACATTTCTCAGAACACCATCTCTTTATTCTTTTCAACGTATCCCCATTCTGAGATAGGACAAGTGAATTGATTTCCAGTGATGCTTTTGATGGTGTGTGAGCTTCTGGTACATCCCACTCTCTTTAGCAGATCATCATCTACAAGAGATGAGACTTCAGCTGTTTTTCTTTTCTGATTTGTATCATTCTTTTATGCTCCTTATCATTTCTCTTTGCTTGCATGAGCACATCATCAGTAAAACTGGTCTTCATACCATTTACAGCTGCTGAGAAGTCTCTCCCCCTGAGATGGATTGGGTAGTTGAACATTGGGATGCTCTGTAGATCCCTCATATCTTGCTCCGGAAGGCTGAGCATGTCTTCCACATCATGGAAGTATTGAATCCTTCCAGATGTCCTCTTGATTATTGCACAATCCCAGTCTGGATCATATTTCCAGGCCATAATCCTGTTGTCTTCCACAGAACTGGGAGTTGTGATATGATCATACAGCTGTACGAGAGTTGATTTCTTCTCGGTAATCTCTCGAACAGTTGTTCCCAGAGGCCATACTTTTCCGGGGATCACTGCCCTTGGCTCTCTGATCAGTGTTCTTTCTCCTTGTGCTGATCTTTGGGTCAACTGTGATAGGATCAGCAGCAAGTTTACTTGGTTGTTCTTTTGGATGTGGAGCAGTGGTTCTGAACTTAACTCCAGTTTCCAGTTCCACTTTCATCACATGCTCCATCATCCTCCGCAGTTCTCCAGTGGTTCTGCCTTTGAGCTCATGCGGTTTGTAGTTGTGACCCTGTAACCAGCAAGTCATATTATACTTGGTGAGTTTGGCTGTGTCACAGTGTCCCAAATCCTTCCTTATCTTCTCCAATGATTGAAAAGTTGTAAAGGCTTCATAATCACAATTAGGGATTATGAACCTTGCAAACTCAAATTCTTTCAATGCATTAGTCATTTCTGATGTGTTCATCCTCTCAACCATGTCATACGGAAAACCATGGTTGATGAGGGTCATAAACATGCTGGAATCAGGCCTCTCTTCCATGATATCAGCGGTTGTTAGAAGGTCATCGGCCTTTCCACCCTTATCATCAGTGGGGGACTCCATTCTTGTTAGCTCCTCCCACTCTTTATCACTTTCTTCTTCTCCGGAGGATACCTTCACAGCAGACACTTCTGCTGAAGGTGTAGGTGCAGGAGATGGAAGTTTTGGTTTCTTTGGAGAGCTTTCATCTTCTGGTTTCTTTTGAATGGCTCCAAAATATTTTCTTTTTCGGGTGTATGAGATCAGTGGCTTAGTAGCTCTACCCGACTGTTTTGCTGGTTCAGCACTTGAGTCCACTTTTGTTTTCAGATCTGAGAGTTTTCTTTTCAGGCTTTCTATCTCTAGATCCTTTTGCTTTATTTGCTCAGCCTTTTCATTTTGCTCTTGTTTTAAAGTAGCCTCCAACTCCCGTTTTGTTTGGAACAATGCATCAATAATTTCCTTGTTGCATAGTGCATCTTCTCTGAGTCTTTTTAGACTGGCATCCTTCTTCATCAGTTCTTCATCCTTTTCTTGAATTACACCGTACAGCTCCAGAATTCTTTGTTTTCACTTATTGGATTTAAGTACCAACTTGTTGTACTTAGCAACCAGAAAGCTTTTGCTCACAGGAATGTCACTGTCACTTAAGTCATCTTCATGGTATGCAGTGACATCCTGAGCAGATTCTTGAACTTCCCCATATTCATCAGCAAGTTATTCATCTTTCAATGAAGGTATTGGCTCGGTATGTGCTGATGAAGGTTGTTCTTCTGTGTGGGTTGGTGAGAAAGGAACAGTGCTGGCTTTAGATAATATTTCTATGTCTCCTGAGTGTACGGAGTGTACAGACTTAGTTACCTCAACAGGTTCAGTCCCAGCACTTTCCGGTGATTGATGTTTTGGAGATTCTGGTGGTGGTTGTATGGGGGATTGGATTTGTTGTGGAGAGAGTGGTTGAGTGTGATGAGATGAAGACTGAGAGGATGATGATGATTGTTGTTGGATAGGAGAGACTGGCTGAGTATCTTTGGTGGTCGATGAGGATATTAGTACAGGTGATTGATGGTGGTGAATTGGGGAGATTGGTTGGGTGTTTAGGCTTGCTGGTGATTGTGGTTGTTGAGAGGGTGATTGACTGGATGATTGATGTTGTAGTGGTGGTGTTTGGAGTGGTGATTGTTGTTGGTGTTGTGGTGTTTGGTGTGGTGAGTGAGAAGATTGAGCAGAATCAGCAGATGATTCTGCTTCATCTGCCCATGCCAACTCTTGTGGCAGGTCTGCTTGAGGATCTAAACATGTGCGAACATTGGCATATCCGGAACCTCATATTTTCAACTAAGTTTGTTCAACACTGATTTGCTCAGGTGTGCTTGAACAAACACATCGCCAACTCTGTTCACTCCTGGAAGTTCTGAGTTGATCATCAGTTGTAGGAATCTCGGGAACATATACATCTTGTCATTCTTCTGCAACTTGACTTGTTCACTCATACAGTTGAAGATGTATTTGGCGTAGTTCTAAGTTCTCCCCTCGAATACCCCAATGATTCCGGATGATATATGCCGAGAGAATCTGTCTAGCCCCGACTTCCAGTTCGACATGCATTTCAGGTAGGTGTGACACAAGAATCTGTACGGTTTGCACAGTCTACCCTTCTTGATTTCCCCTTTCTCGTAATCACCATCGTACCCCATGAGGTTAAATACCTTTTCAATGTATTCATTCTCGAATACATCGGGGTGTCCTATTTCTCTATCTCCTAATTCCAGACATCTTCGTATGGTGCTTTCAGTGATTCGTAGACGCTGATTCAGAATCTCAGCCACTATTACCTCCTCATCGTTTTGTTCTTCCACTCGTGCTGAATTCCAGAATCCGATTATGTGCGCCTGATGGATCACAGGCTCAGCCGTCAAGGCGTAGAAGAGCCTGGATCGTCGGAGATATCTTGTGATATCTCGACATCCTTCCGCTGCTGGTTCATCAGCGTTCAAGAACGCGCACACATTGTGCTCTTTAGCAAATCTATTTTCCATCTGCAAAGAAAATCAAGTTAGAAACCATGCAGTTGAATCGTTTGAATGTCAATAATCGATGAACCAGTTCCGTTTGATGTTTAAGACATGATTTACCTTTGCAGTAACAGTAATCGGTTACTGGATATTGATATTTTGAAATTTTGAAAAAGAGGGAAAATGGGCGATTTTCTAGGTTAATCTGAAAAAGTGCTCTGTAAAAGTGATAAATGAATTTCAAGAGTCAGAAACCTTATTTATAGTCGAACAAAATTAACTTCTTTTATTAATTATGTTGGGCTCACATTATGTTGGGCCCACTTCCATTTATTCCTATGTTGGGCCCACTTCCATTTATTCCTTTCCGTATCCCAAGTGTTTAGAATGCATTATCTCTTCCGCAGAATATCTGCGGAACCTTGACATCTGCGGAACCTTAACTTCTGCGGATGTCAACATCTGCGGAACCTTACATCGGATGTAAAAGTTCAAATAATGCATTGTTTTGTTTTGCTGCTGAATCAGAAATCACATAATACTTCTACGGATGAGAGGTATTACTGTGACTTCTGCGGATGCAGAAATTTCACTGTTACTTCTACGGATGAGAAATATTACTGAAACTTCTGCGGAACTTAAAGTTTGAAAACTTTAAATGTATGATATCTACAGAGTAGAATCAAATGTTGATGTTGGACATTGTTGACTTTATTTGCATGGCAATTAAGTACAGGGAAGCAAGTTTCCTGTATCCTGCATTCAAGTTAGTGCTCAAGTTCCAATTCCTTCAAAGTAATTTAAATCAACAGCTTTGTATTGTTTTTCATGCATGAACTACTCCCCCTAAATTTGTGATTAATGTGAAACTGTTGCATTCATCATAAATTTAAGTTGTGAACAGGCATGACAGGCATATGACATTCTAAATGAGAGAAAGTCAGTTGAGATAACAATTAACATCTGACAAACAGGTACATGCATGCATATATATATAGAGGGATCATACTATAAATTGGCTTCTGCTGATGTTGATTAGTTGATTCAACACATATCTGATTGCAAGTATATAGATCCACTTAAATTCAAACATGAGTGTTGTATCAACTAGGCATGCGATTTATCATGTTGTGAAGTTTGTTAATCAGTAGCAATCATGAGTCCCACATTCAATTATCATTAGAGTATGTCTTCCGTAGGTGAGGCAAATCACTACATTCCACACTTAATGACTATGTACATTAAGTTATAAGTTCTATCTTGAGACAATTTTCAGTCTCATGATGCTTTGATGTTAAAGCTCTTTGACTTGATGTTCAATGGATCACAAGTGATTCCTTTTTAAAGCTGAAATATGATCTTCATAGTCACCAGGTCTTTACTTTCGTAAAACAGAGGTGAACTTTAACCCAGGTCTTTGTTTACAAAACAGAGGGAGAATGAAGATCACACTTATTAATCACATTCCCAGGTCTTTGTTCACACAAAACAGAGGGAATATGACTTTGCAAAGATAGAATATTATAAAGTATTTTACATAGGGTGCTTGTGTAAGTGATTTGATCACATCAGGAGAGAACATACCTTCCTGATTTTCAAATGGAATCCTCACAGACAGTTACCTCATGCTTTTAGTTTGGCATGCTCTTAGCTTTGTTTCCACTCAAGTTGAACCTACTCACATATCAGTATGATATAAGTTAGATTGAGGTTTGTTTAATAGCCAAGTATAGTCTTCTATCATTTCCCTTATATAATGCATGCACAGATGTTCTATCAGACATTTAATTCATCCCTAAATTTTACTCTTCTCAAAGTCAGTCATATGCGTTGTTGAATTATTCCAAGTTAATCATACCCAAAGATTCTATCAGAAAATTAAATCTAACAGAATCAAATGCTTTAGTGAACAAATCAGCAAGCTGATTTGTTGTATCTACTTTGACTAACTTAATTAGACCTTTTTCAGAACAATCTCTCAGAAAATGGTATCTAATTTCAATGTGTTTAGTTTTACTATGTTGAACTGGGTTAGCAGTTATAAACATAGCAGCTGAATTATCAATATGAATTGGTGTATGAAGGAAATTTTAACCATAATCAAGTAATGGTTTTGCAACCAAAGTACTTGAGAGCAACCTGCTGAAGCAGCTATGTACTCTGCTTCAGCTGTGGATACAGATACATTTGTTTGCTTCTTGCATTGCCATGATACAAGTCGGTCCTAAAAATTGACATCCACCAGTTGTGGATTTTCTGTTGTTGTTGCACCCTCCATAGTCACTGTCTGAATAGGAGTATAGGCTAAAGTCTCCATCTTGGGATACCAAAGTCCCAATGCAGGTTTGCCTTTCAGATATCTGAAAATCCTCTTTACAGCATTCAGATGTGACTCCTTTGGGTCAGATTGGTACCTGGCACAAACACAAACAGCAAACATGATGTCAGGTCTACTAGCAGTTAAGTACATTAATGAACCGATCATTGATCTATACAATCTCTGATCTACGGATTTGCCAGCAGGGTCAGGCACAATCTTGTCTATTGTTAATGCTGGTGTCTTGCATGAAGTGGAATCAGCAAGATTGTACTTCTTCAAAATTTGATGAATGTACTTCTCTTGATTGATGAAAATGCCATCTGGTTTCTGATGAACTTGTAAGCCAAGGAAGAAAGTCAATTCTCCCATGGAGCTCATCTGAAATTCAGATTTCATCAAGTCTTCAAAGTTTTGGCACAGCTTCTTGTTGGTTGATCCAAATATGATGTCATCAACATATATTTGAACTACCAAAAGATCTTGATGTTCATGTTTGAGGAAGAGTGTCTGATCAATTGTTCCTCTCTTGTATCCATTCTTCAGCAGGAATGATGATAGTGTGTCATACCACTTTCTGGGTGCTTGATGAAGACCATACAAAGCCTTGTCAAGCTTGTATACTCTATGTGGATAATCAGGGTCTTCAAATCCAGGGGGTTGAGCCACATAGACTTCTTCATCAATTTTCCCATAAAGGAAAGCACACTTCACATCCATCTGATAGACTGTGAACTTCTTGAATGCTGCATAAGCGAGGAAGACTCGTATAGCTTCAATCCTTGCAACTGGTGCAAAGACTTCATCATAGTCTATCCCCTCTTCCTGAGTATATCCTTGAGCAATAAGTCTGGCCTTGTTTCTCACTATGATACCTCTGTCATCCAGCTTGTTCTTGAAAAGCCATCTTGTGCCAATTGGATGTTGACCCGTAGGCAAATCTACAAGAGTCCACACTTTTTGTTTTCTGAATTGTTGTAACTCTTCTTACATAGCCTCAATCCAGCTGTTGTCTTTTAGTGCAGCTGTAATGTTTGCAGGAACTGTTTGGGACAAAAAGCAGGTGAACAAACAAATGTTTGCCACACCTCCTTTGCTCCTTGTGGTTCTAGCATGCAAGTCCCCAATGATATTGTCTGT
Organism: Flaveria linearis; assembly: GCA_024085815.1. Lineage (NCBI taxonomy): Eukaryota > Viridiplantae > Streptophyta > Magnoliopsida > Asterales > Asteraceae > Flaveria > Flaveria linearis. The sequence continues at coordinate 72,044,085 of CM044003.1, read as the reverse complement.
TGGATGAGACTTGTGTACTCTGCTTGTTGAGACAGCATCAACTTGAACTGTGGAGTCTAAGTTAGTGAAACCCATTGAAGCAGATGGTGTCAGCTGAGAAGTTGAGTCAATGAAATAATCAAAAGGCTCATGGTCGTTCGGATCAGCTTGTGTTTGATTGGCTGCTTTGTCTTCTTCCGCAGGAAGTTCTACGGAAGCAGCATTTTGTTCTTCCGCAGGAGGTTCTACGGAAGCAGTATTTTGTTCTTCCGCAGGAGGTTCTACGGAAGCAGTATTTTGTTCTTCCGTAGGAGATATATCACCATCCACGGATGAACAATGTTGGTCAGCTGGCAATGGTTGTTGAATGACTACCTCCTGTCCATCTCTAGCATCAGTAGTTGCACCAGAATTTATATCTACAGATGAGGGAACATCTGCTGATGAATTTCCATGTGCTGGGGATGAAGAGTTTGCTTCTCCGGAAGTAGCTTCATGCTGCTGACTTGATCTTTGCTGTGGTCCAGGTGACACTTGTGCTCTTGGTGGGTCAGTTGTTAAAGGTACTTCATTTACACTTGGGGGCACAAAGGGATAACATGTATCCGCAGCACCTGCGTTGATCAAATAACCAGTGTTAAATGATTCAGTTAATGCATCTATATCAAATAACCAAGATGATCCTTTTACATTGGTAGTAAACATGGATTCATCAAAAGAAACATTGGGAGTCTCTTCAACTATGTTATGTTCTGGAATGTACACCCTATATGATTTAGAAGTGGATGAATATCCAACAAAGAAACCATCATAGGCTTTTTCAGAAAATTTTCCCAATTGTTCTTTAGTATTTAAAACAGACACATGACACCCAAAAGCTCTAAGATATCCTATAAAAGGTTTTCTTTTAAATAAGAGTTCATAAGGTGTTTTATTATGTTCTTTGACTATCAAAGTTCTATTTTGAACATTGCAACTTGTATTCACAGCTTCTGCCCAGAATGTAATGGGCAACTGAGAATCAGCTAGCATTGTTCTGGCTGCTTCTATCAGTGTTCTATTTCGCCTTTCAGCCACTCCATTTTGTTGTGGAGTTCTTGGGGCACTGAATTGTCTAGCTATTCCTTTAGTCCTGCAAAAAGAATCCAAATCAGCATTAACAAATTCAGTTCCATTGTCACTCCTAAAAATTTTTACTTTTAAATCAAGTTGATTCTCAATCTTGATCACAAAGTCCATTAATGTTTCAGATGTTTCACTCTTATGTTTTAAGAAAAAGACATGTAAATCTAGTGAAATCATCAACTATCACCAAACAATATTGCCTTTTTCCAATGCTCAGCACATTGGTTGGACCAAAAAGATCCATGTGAAGCAATTTGAGTGGTGTAGTGTTAGTGTTGATTATTTGGATTTATGAGACACTCTGTGTTGTTTTCCTTTATAACACGAAGAACAGTGATTAGAACAATGAAATTCTTTCTATGGTAATCCAATGACTAAGTCATTTTTCACCAATTTATTCATGTTCTTCATGTTGGAATGGACAAGCCTTCTATGCCACAATTGAGATTCATCTTAGGAAGACTTGGACAATAGGCATGTCTCATGATTTGTGAGTGTGGTGTTGTTCATATCCAAAATATATGTGTTGCCTTTTCTTGATGCTTTAAGAAGTATCCAGTCTGCTGGAACTGTAAACCCTGGCTTAAGAATGTAACAGTTAGTGTTATCAAATAGTGTTAAATAATTTTGATCACAAATTTGGGAAACACTAAGTAAATTATACTGCAAATTTTCACAGTAATTTACTTTTTCAAATGTTAAAACACCGTTAGTTACCATTCCCTCACCAACAATTTTACCTCCCTTCTTATCCCCACCAAATGCCACATAAGAGGCATGTTTATGTTTGAAGTCATGGAGAAGTGCACAGTTGCCTGTCATATGTCTGGAACAACCACTGTCAACATACCACTTGTTGTCAGCTCTCCATGATTGTTCCTGCACACAAAAAGAAATTAGTTAGTCTTGACAACCCAAGGCTTAATTGTCTTGGGTTTGCCAGTTGTGTCAACAATAGTTACTCCTTCATGAATTAATCTTGAAGTTTCAGTATTAGTTGTTTCTTTTTGATCTGATGGTGGTGAGGATGATTCTGTTGAAGATGATTCAGGTTTCTGAGTATCTTCATGCTTATCCGAGTCATTCTTCAACTTGGCTTGTTTTGGTTGGTATCTTAACTTTGAAGAGGATCCTGTAGACTTGAAAGTTTCTTCATCTTTCTGTTTGGATTGAGATACAGGAATTCCTTTATCAAAGTTGTCAAAGAAACCATCAACTCAGTCTGTTTATCAGACAAATCCACCTTTTTGTGAGGTGTCTTAGCCTGTGCTGGTATTTTCTTCTTCACAGTCTTGTCCGCAACAGATGATCTTTTCGTTGACTTTTGTGTTCTTCTGAGCCTTTGTCTCTTTTTCACTTTCTGAGTCGGATGATGCACATTGTGACTTCTTGTTTTTCTTTTTCTTATTCTTCTTATTAAAATAAACATTCCTGAGTGGAATGGTTATTTTTGTCACAAATGGCACAATGTTTGTTGAAGAAGCAATCATCAGTCATGTGATTATTCATGTTGCAAATGGAACAGTAGCTACTGAAATAGCATTCATCAGTGTCGTGATTCTTCATATCACACCATTTGCAATATTTCTCAGAAGTGTCTTCGAGTTCAGCCTTCTTTTTGTTGTTGTTGTTCTCACTTGCTGAAACATCAGATGATTTCTTCTTGTTTTTGTTGGGGACTTCATTAGCTGTTGTTTGTTTGTCTTTGGCTCCCTTTTGTTCCTTGGTATTGACCTTTTTCTGAGCATGTTTGTTTGTTTCTCTTGTTACCTTGTCCGCAGTATCAGATTCTTTCTTCCGTTGCTTGTCTGCGGATTCAGTAGTTTTTGCCTTTCGCAGATGATCTACGGACTTGACAGTTTTTGCTTTCCGCAGATGTTCTGCGGATTCCTCATTCTTTTTCCGCAGGTGTTCTACGGATTCTTCAGTTGGTGCTTTCTGAGGATTCTTGTTTGATTGTTTCATACCTTTATCAGAAGATGACAAAGGTGCTTTTGTGCTTGATCCGTAGCTATCAATCTTGTGAAGATTCAGTTCTTGTAATCCTTCATTAAGTTCAGCAATCCTCTTGCAAATAGTCTTCAGCATGTTCCGTTGCTTTGGCGGGTATTGCAACTTTGATTCTTCAAGGACTCGCGGAAGACCAGTTTCAACTTGAACATTCTTACCAATGTTCAGTTGATCAGTATCATGTTCATCAGAATCATCCAGGTCATCATAGTTATCAAAATCTGATTCATTATGTTTAATTGATTCTGATTCAGTAGATTCAGTTTCACTCATCTCAGTTTTATTGTTGTTTGTTTGACTATCTTTGATGTCAATTTTGGTGCTTTGCACAAAATGATTTGACAAATTGTTAGTCATTGTTTCAGGTAAAGGTGTGTAGTTATCATTAATAGGTGGTGCAACAGCATTATAACCCAACCCGGACTTGTTCTTTGATTCAATATGAGAATTTAGCAACTTCTCATATTGCTGAGATGATAGTTGAAACTTCTGAAGTTTCACTTCAGTGGATGCATGATCAGCCATGGATTTTGTTAAGGAAGTGGTCAGATGCTCAACTTGGGCTTTTAGACTTTAGTTTTCAGAAACATATTTTCTAAATCTTTTTGTAAAGAGTTTATTTTGATTTGATATAGTTTTTGTTCTCTTAAGTGTGATTCATTTAAAACCATAGTTTCTTTTACTTTATCAGCCAATTGTTGAGCATGGACTCTATATCTCTCAACTTCCTCAACACATGTTGATGAACATAACCTGTCTTTTACCTCTCTGGCTATAGAAGGAACTTTGTTTTCCATATGTGCCATCAGTGCTTGATTCTCCTCTATCACTTCCTTCTCATACAGGCTCCAGTCACATGTTCCATCGTGAAGTATGATCAGCCCTGTCTCCTTAGAGTTGCTTGGTCCTGCTGATGTATTTGTGGCTGGTGGGGATGTGAGCTGAGGTTGTCTATGCAGAGATCTTTGAGAGGTCGGCTGCTGATTCTGATAGTGTTGTTGCTGCTGATTTTGTTGCTGCTGCTGCTGATACTGTGGAGTTGATTGTTGATTGCATTCTCTAGAAAAATGACCATAGAGATTGCACTTGTAACATCTGACTTTAGACTTATCAACTCCAATCTTCGATGTTTTGCTTGCTGCTGCCAGATTTTTATTTCTTCGAAGATATTGCTTGGCTCTGTAAGCAATCATCGCCATCTGCCATTGTAGATCCATCTCTTCTACTACACAGGAGGGAGTTCCTCCAAGTCTTGCTAACAGATGTTAGCTGATGTAAGGGAACTTCCAAGATATGCTTGGAAGCTAGAACTAAAAGCTGCAAAGGCTGCTTTTTGTTCTTCAGAATCCAATATCACAGTTATTGGTTCTGAGTTTGCTGTTGCTGATGTCTCTCTTTTCTCTGTAGATTTAGCCTTTTCCTTTTGATTTTTACTTTGAGATGATTTCTTAGTGGGTTTGGACGCATAAAAGCTTACTTCCTCTTCATCATCACTCAAAGCACAAGAGTTATCACCTTCATTATTAGAAATAAATGCACTTCCAGCATTCTTGGTTTCCTTGAAGTGATAAGGTGAGACATGAGTTCTCACACCCTTGTTTCTTGTTTGTTCATCTAGTTCAAGTGCTTCAACCTTTGCAACCAAAGTATCTAGACCAGTTGTCTTGAGATCTATGGTGTTCTTGAACATGGAGACTGTATGCTTCCAACTTTCAGGCAAAGTGTGGAGCATCTTCTTGTTCAGTTCCTCAGTAGTATATTTTAACTCCAAGATGTTCATCTCAGTAACAAGTTGCATAAATCTATGGAGTTGCTGAGGAATTGACTCACCCTCAATATGATGAAAAGTTTCATATTGTGATCTGAGGGTCTTTCCTTATGCTTCTGATCTCATCACTCCCTTCACAGAGAGTGCTTCCACAGGGAATGATAGTTCTCGCACCTGATCACTCCCTTCACAGAGAGTGTGAAGTATCTTCCACAGGGAATTTGCTGTTTTATAGTTCTCGCACCTGATCAAGATTTCTTCAGGCAAAGCCATACTAAGCAAGCTGTATGCTTTAATATCGACTTTGACCTTCTTGACATCATCAGGTGGCAAGTCCTTAGTGCTGATTGGCTGATTTTTGTCATTATAATCCGGCCCAAGAGTGGGTGGAATATAAGGACCTTGTGTGATGGACTCCCACAAGTCAGAATCTGTGTAGTTCACATGATTCCTGAACTTGATCTTCCAGGATTTAAAATCGGCTTTTGTTTCTAACTTTGGTGGTTGATAAGATCCTCCTCCAAAAGTACTAATGTTTAATGCAAACGAATGAATAAAAACTTAAAAGCGAAAATTGACAGATCTATCAGAAACGCAGATCTAGTATTCAATTGATTTGAATATAGATCTAAATTAAACAAGCAATGAGAGAGTGCTTGTTGAAAAATCAGTCGTTGATTGAATTGTTTGAAAATCAATTAAACAATTTTAATACTGATAGATCAATTGATCTAAATCAATGAGCACCAAGGCTCTGATACCACCTGTGAATCCAAGGATCGCAATTCAGGAATTATCAGTATTAAAATAAATCAATTTAATGATCGCGGAATTATCACTAATTCACGTTTAATTGTTTTAATGATTAATGATGAACACAACCACAGAAACACAATAAATACGAAATCAATAATAATTCAAATGTATTTCATTAACTATAATGTAATGATTACAAAAGAATAATGAATAACTATGAACAATCGAATTCTGTGAATCGAATGATGTTTGATGTTGATGTGACGGCAGCTAGGGTTGCACAATGAACTCTTGACAGCCGTAATATTGATTGATTGTGTTCACCCAGATGTGAAACCTAGGACTCATATTTATAGATGATTTGAGTCGGTTAAGGAAACACCGGATCTCTCGGGATTTGTTATTGATTGTGTTGACTTGTTTGACTTCTTGGCATTTGCAATCGCACAAGTATAATGTTCTTCCGCAGCATTCTTGTCGTCCGCAGAATATTTTTTCTTCCGTAGATGTCTTAGTCTTCCGTAGCAAAGTTGTTCTTCCGTAGGAAATTCTACTTCCGTAAGAGTCTTCACTTCATGGTACTTGATCATCCGCAGGAATATTGTACTTGGTCATTTGTTCTTGTAAGAAACATATCTACGGATTAACAAGTTGTTCATCCGTAGATGTTTCCTACACTTAGTCAATTCCATGAATCCATCCAAGTATATTGTTTTTTCCCTGTCAAGTCACAAATCAACACACATATATATGGGGTTATCCTATAGATTCAAATCACATATATATATATTTTAACTGTTACAAATATTAATTACAAGACTTGATTTTCAAGTACTAAGCCTATACAAAATTGATCTAGCCCTATACAATCTAGACCTAACACGGTACCATGACCAAGTCCCCACTGATCACCCCTGAAGACTTTGACACATGGTGTATCAGAATGGAAGGATTCATCAAGTGTCAAGATTCAAGGATGTGGGACTCCATTGTCAATGGTCCTTTCATACCAAGCACCACTTCTGCCACTGGTAATCGCATCATTCCAAAAGATGTTGATGATTACTCAGAAGAAGATAGGAAGAGAATAGAGCTAGATCAAAGGGCTATGACTTCTCTCCAAACTGCTCTCCCCAACTCCGTCTACAGACGCTTCAAGAAGTGCAAAACTGCTAAAGATTTATGGGAAGCATTGAAGCTGATGTATGAAGGATCCAAGGAAACCCAAGAGAACAAGAAGGATCTCTTGAAGCAGCAGTTTGAGAACTTTACATTCAAGGCTGGTGAGACCTTGACTCAACAATACTTCAGGTATGTTGAGCTAGTAGATACTCTGGAGGATATTGGAGTAGCTCTTGAGAATAAAGACATAGTTAGGAAGTTCATGTCTTCACTTCCTAAACTATGGATACATTACTGTATTGTAATCAAGAGAACTTCAGACCTTAAGACTCTTACTCTGACAGAGTTGTATGGTATCCTAAGTGCATTCCAGATGGAGATGAACATGCAGAACTCCTCTGGTCACTCCAATAACCAACTGAGTTCAGCCCTTCATGTGGTTGAAGGGGAAATCATAGAACCACAACATCAGTTGCTATGTTACCCTGACAACTCACACAGTGGACCCTACATTACTCTACCTGAGACTCCACAGTCTCAAAAGGTTCAACACAACTCCTTTCAGGATAGTTGTGCCTTTGTCTCTAGAAGTGGACACTCTGGTGATTTTCAATACTGCTTTGATGATCTGGAGTGCTTCAGTCCAGATGATGTGGAGTATGTGGACATTGTCCAACAGATGGCTCTTTTAACTTACAGAGCGAAGAATTTCTTCAAGAGAACTGGAAGGCAATTCCCTCAAAACCCAGTCAACAGCAAGTTTGGGTTTGACAAGAGCAAAGCAAAGTGTTACAACTGCAACCAACTTGGTCACTTTGCTAGGGAATGCAAGGCTCCCAAGAACAACCCGGGAACCCCACAGGCCTCCACACATCCCACTGCTTCAAAGCATGAAGAAAGGTCAACTGAAACAGCTGCTGTGGCTCAAGAAGTTGACTGGAGCTTCATGGTACAGGATGTGACTCCCGCTCAAGCACTCATGGCCGGAACAGATGATGATCAGGTATACGAACATCTTTGTACTGCTGCCTGTATTGCTAAAGTTAAACTTTATAAGGATTACATTTCGGAAATCAGATCTGAGGTTGAGTCTTTAAATGTGCTAAAATCTGATTTTAAGAGAGCTGAATCTGACTATCAAAAGAAAATTAAAGAGTTAGAGAAAACTGTGTCTCTTTTAAAACATGAAAAGACCAACTATAAGACTCAAATTAAAGATCTGATATCCAAACTATCTGAAGTTCAAGCCCAGTTGGTCACTGCTGAGGCTCAGGCCAGGAAGCAAGCTATTGCTGAGCAAAGCTTCCAAACTATTCTTGCATCAACCTCTCTTTCCAAAATGTTTTATCAAAACAAAGAAGGGTTGGGAACCAATGAAATAGCTCCACCACACTCTTATAAGTCTATTAGACTACCTAGATGTGGTACTGAAGAGCAAGAGGTTCCAACTGCTGACCCTTCTCCATTGGAACTAGAGGATGAGGCAACAATAGTGGCCACCACAGGGGAGAAACTGGAGGATACACTCATCTCCACCTGTGAAGACCAAATCCTAACCACCAAGGCAAGAAGAAGCAGAGCTAAAGCTGCTAGAAGGACTGCCAAGAAGGTTGCAGAGTCCAAGCTTAAGATTGACCCAAAGCAAAAGGGTGTCTTCATTTCTGCCGGATTCCAAGTGGTAGGTACTCCTGATTCAGGAAAGGAGTGTAGTACCAGCACTCCTGTCCTACCAAAGGATCAGAAGTTGAAAGGGAAAGTTGCTGATGAAGAGAAGAAATCCAAGAAACAGCAACCTGCAAGTTCCCAGAAGGCTAGCATTGCATGCATAATGTGTGGTCTACACAACCACATGGATAAAGATTGTTACTACAATCCAGCAAGCACACATTATGCAAATAACGTTAGAAGAGAAGGAGTCAGAGAAGGTTTCTCAGTTGGACCATCTCAAACGGTCCAAATGATGAAGAAGGGAAAGTTGGTCTCGGAAGCCAAGTTGCTTTCGGAAGGAAGTGCTCCTTCCGAAGGGAAAATGGCTTCGAAAGCCAAGCCTTCTAAGGTTCGGAAGAACAAGAAGGCTCCCTTGAAACCATCTCAGGAGAAGACTACTTCGGAAGAAAAGGTAGTGAAGGCTTCTTCCGAAAAGAAAGAAGCTTCGGAAGAAGACCATGCTGCAAAAGCTTCAACAAGCTCATCCTCAAAGATCAACCAAGGGATGGATTGGAAGATCAAAGAAGATGCTGCAGCCCAAACCTCTTCTTCAATGACCTCTATTGAACCCCAATGCATATCCTTTGGTTCAATTATGTCACTCTCTTTGGAAGAGCCCAAGACCTGCAAGGCTTGGGCTTCCAAACAAAACTAACCATCTCATCTTATGTGGAGGGACATCCATTTGACAAGAACACCAATGTCTGGATTGTAGATAGTGGATGCTCTAGGCACATGACAGGGAACAGATCTCTCCTTTAACAATTCCAAAACTTTGATGGAGGGCCTGTCCAATTTGGAGGTGAGGCCGGACGATATATTTCTGGCAGAGGAAGTATATCCAGTGGCAGAATAAACATTGACAAAGTTCACTTTGTCAAACAGCTTGAACACAATCTGTTAAGTGTTTCTCAATTCTATGACCAGAAGCATCAGATGCTTTTCACAGAACATGAGTGCATTATTCTCAAACAAGGGATGACAATTCCTCCGGAATTGGTGCTTCTTAGATCTCCTAGGAAAGGGGATATGTACAAGCTGGATATGAACAATGCTTCTCCTATGGGTGAAGTATCATGCTTTCTTTCCAAAGCTAACAGTGATGAGTCAACACTATGGCATAAACGCATGTGTCATGTGAATTTTAAAACAATGAATAAATTGGCTAAAAGTAACTTGGTACATGGTTTGCCTAAAAAGGAATTTTTCTGCAAAGATAACTGCGTTGCATGCCTGAAAGGGAAACAACACAGATCATCTCATAAATCCAAATGTGTTAACTCTATCACTACTCCATTACACTTATTGCACATGGATCTCTTTGGTCCCACAAGTATAATGAGCATTGGAAGGAAATCATACTGCCTTGTGATTGTTGATGATTTTACAAGATTTACATGGGTATTCTTTTTAAGAAGTAAAGATGAAACTGCTGAAACGTTAAAATCTTTTATTCTTAAAATAGAAAATCAAATTGATCATAAGGTTAAGATCATTAGAAGTGATCAAGGGACTGAGTTTAAGAACTTTGTTCTTGACTCATTCTGTGACTCAAAAAGGATTGCCAGACAATATAGTGCTCCCAGAACTCCTCAACAAAACGGTGTTGCTAAGAGGAGGAAAAGGACACTTATTAAGGCTGCTCGGACCATGTTAGCTGATTCAAAGCTGCCTCTAACATTCTGAGCAGAGGCAGTCAGCACTGCATACTATGTGCAGAACAGGGTTCTTGTAGTTAAGCCCCATGGAAAAACCCATTATGAGTTATGGAACAAGAGGCCACCGTTCATTGGCTTTCTAAGGTCCTTTGGCTGCAGGTGTACCATACTTAACACAAAGGACAACTTAGCAAAGTTTGCTGAGAAGTCGGATGATGCTATCTTTGTTCGATACTCTTCTAGCTCCAAAGCTTATAGAGTATACAATATCAAGAATCAACAATTTAAGGAGTCATCCAATATAGTTGTTAATGAGCACACTCCTTGTGTTAGGGGGAATGGACCTGAGTGTATCTTTGATTTAGAATTGTTTCCAAACTATTCTAAACCATCTTGTGAGAATGTTTTAGCTGGAACAGGTGCTCAAGATGATGTTGATGCTGATGCAGGTCAACTATTTGAGCTTCCCATACCTCTTCCAAATTCTCCAAGAGCTGAAAGGTAACAAGCTTCAACCATTCACAGATCTGACAGTGTAACTATCTCCAGGAATAGTGAAGCTTCAACAAGTGAATCACTTGATCAACCTCAAAGTTCTTCAGGTGATCCATTACAACACCAGGTTGAGGGAAGTAGTATTCTGAAGGAACAGGAAACTGTTAATCCAACTTTATAACCAACCATGGATGATGTTTCTCAATCATTCAATCAGTCCTCATTGAATGACTTTGAAATAGCAGTTGGACAGAGTGATCCAGTTCTTGATCAGAATATGTCTAACCTAGACTTATCTCTGCAACTGGAAGTGATTCCTCGTCTTAGGATTCACAACACTCATCCAACTGAGAACATCATAGGGAATGTCTCTGAGGGTGTGAGAACAAGAGGACAAACTCATCATGGGAATGTCTGCTTGTACTCATGCTTTTTGTCTCAGATGGAACCAAAGAAGGTAGAAGATGCCTTAAAGGATAGTAGTTGGGTTGAATCCGTGCAGGAGGAGCTGCTTCAATTCAGAAGACAAAAGGTCTAGAATCTATGCCCACTACCATCTGGTCAAGTACCCGTAGGCACTAAATAGGTATTCAGGAACAAGAAAGATGAAAGAGGCTTGATTATCAAGAACAAGGCAAGACTAGTAGTTCAAGGGTACACCCAGGAGGAAGGAATTGATTATACTGATGTCTTTGCACCAGTTGCAAGACTTGAGGCAGTTAGGATCTTCCTTGCTTATGTTGCATCCAAGAACTTCACAGTCTACCAACTTGATGTCAAGTGTGCCTTTTTATATGGGGATATAGATAGGGAAATCTATGTATGTCAACCTCCAGGATTTGAAGACCCACAGCACCCCAACTATGTGTGTAAACTGGATAAAGCTCTATATGGGCTGCACCAAGCACCTAGGCTGTGGTATGAGACCTTGTCTCAGTTTCTCCTGAAGAATGGCTACATCAGAGGTACCATTGATAAGACTCTTTTCATCAGAAAGAGTGGAGAAGACATTCTACTTGTACAAGTCTATGTTGATGACATCATATTTAGTTCTTCAAACGACCAAATGTGCAAGGACTTTAAAAGCATTATGAAGCAGAAGTTTGAGATGAGTTCCATGGGAAAAATGGACTTTTTCCTTGGAATTCAGGTGAAACAGATGAAGGAAGGGTTCTTCATAAGTCAATCTAAGTATGTCTCAGACATCTTAGATAGATTTGAAATGAAGGATTGTAAACCAACCAAGACACCCATACCCAGAAACCATAATCTTTGCCCTGACCTTGAGGGGGATACTGATCAACATCAGTATAGAGCAATCATTGGTTCTCTGATGTATCTCACTGCTAGTAGACCAGATATCATGTTTGCCACATGCATTTGTGCAAGATATCAGGCTGCTCCAAAGGTGTCTCACCTAGCTGCTGCTAAGAGAATCCTCAGATACCTCAAAGGAGCACCTAAACTAGGACTCTGGTATCCAAGAAATAGTGATTTCAATCTCTATGGATACTCTGACAGTGATTATGGTGGCTGCAACATTGACAAGAAATCAACATCAGGAGGATGTCAATTTCTTGGTGGAAGGATTATCTCATGGCAATGCAAGAAACAATCCTGTGTCTCTACATCAACTGCTGAAGCTGAATACATTGCTGCTGCTAGCTGCTGTGCTCAACTGCTATGGATTCAAAATCAGATGTTAGACTATGGATTCAACTTCATGACTACTCCTATCCATATTGACAACAATAGTGCTATCTCCATTACTGAGAATCCGGTGAAGCACTCCAAGACAAAGCACATTGATATCAGGTATCATTTCAATAGAGATATTCATGAGAAACATCTGATCAAGTTAATCAAAGTTGACTCAAAATGAACAATATGCTGATTTGTTCATAAAGGCATTTGATGAACAAAGATTCAAGTATCTCATATCAGCTATTGGGATGATAAATGTTCATTAACTACCTCTTTTGAAAAAGGCTTTTTAAATGTGTAATGTCTTGTGTCAATACAATTGAAGCCCTGTTACAAAAGATCTTTAAATTATTCTAAGTGTAAATTTCTTCCGAAGAGGAATTAACTCTCGGAAGATATTCTTGAATATCTTCCGAAGCCAAAATTCCTCAATGGAAATTTTCTTCTCGGAAGAGTTTTTGGTCTCGGAAGAAGCAATTGATTTCACATCAGATCTACTTCCGAAGCTTGTAAAGCTCTCCATTCGGAAAGGCAACTTTACCTTCGGAAGCAATGCCTTGCTTCGGAAGAGAAAGTGCCTTCAAAAGACAATTTTACCTTCGGAAGCAATAACTTGCTTCGGAAGAGAAATTGCCTTCGGAAGGAAACTACCTTCGGAAATGTTTTACATTCGGAAGTAAAGGTTTTTATATGTAACGGATATCTTTTGGGCCCCACTCTGTAAAAGGTAAAGATTTTGTTCATGATGTCAGATTATTTAAAATTATCCTTTACCGCCACTGTCATTTCTCCGCCGTAAACCACCATACCACCCACAGTAACCCCAAACAGTTACCCTATTACCGCCACTACCACAATTCATCCCCTTTAAATAATCTTGACTGATCAATTTCATCTTCTTTTACCAATTTATTGCCCTAACCATTCCCTTCTCTGTAAAACCTGCAATTTCACCCAAATTCAAGCTTACCTTCTATTCAATGGCGCTAAACCCTCAGCACAACCAAGTCGCATTACTTGATTCGTCAAGGGATGCCGACTTCACCCAAATCATCACCTTTCTTACCGAATCCACATACCTTACTGCACTTACAGTTAACCCCACCGTATACTCTAACCATATGTCCGAATTCTGGAGTAACGGTCAAACTGCAGTTCTGAATGGGGTTCGAGTCCTGAGAACCCACATTTGTGGCCAAGATTTGGTCATCACTGAACAGCTCATCAGGGAGCATCTCGAGCTTCATGATGATGAGGCTCCTACTGAGTTCCCCAAAGAAGACTTGGAAGGCACCTATATCCTCATGGGATATGGAGGGGATGTGAGCAGATCTACCGTCTACAAGTTTAACTTCTCTTACCATTGGAAGTTCCTGCTGCACATTATCCTGCACTGCCTCTCCAACAAATCAGGGGTTGGGATCAAATCCCATATGAACTAGGATGCCTAGTTCATGGGTTGGTGAGAGGTCTCTGATTGAACTACTCACGATTTGTGTTGACCAACCTTATCAGCAATCTGAGCAGGGATACATTCTTCATGTATCCCAGATTTATTCAACACATAATCAATTGTGAGCTGGAACCAAGCAAGCTTGTCTGTGTCGGGTTTGTTTGAAGATAAAACCGTTTTATCCTCTTGGTATTTCAGAAAAACGCAGCGGATATATTTGTATTTAAAACATGATTATAAATCTGAAAATCCATGTTTTATGATGGCTAATATACAAATAAACAAACCCATAACAATAAGGATCATTTATGTGGATTAAACAAGCTATGAACATACAAAACGTACATAAAATCACAGCCACAATGAGCTGTGATTTCTACCTCTTTGAGCAGCAAGAAAACGACCAAAGGGAGCTGTTGGATGCTTCAAAAACGTCCAAGAAGAGAGCTGAAAGATGGCCAAAACTTCAAAGAAGAAGTCCTCAAACGTCCATACCCACAAGCCTTCAAGCAAACACCATGGTTGCTAGGATTTTGGACACCAAAACTTCAAGAAACAAGCTGCCAAAAACTCCTTCAAAACCGTGAGAATGAAGAGAGAATGAGAGAGAGTTTTTCTTGGAATTAAAGTTGCATGTCTAGTGAATGATGGCTGATCCAAGAGAAACTTAAAAGACCCCTTAATTGTGTACCATCTAATCAAGGAATGTGGTCCAATAGGATCAAAGGGGGGGCTGGCCGAAAATTATGTTTGAAAGAGGGTTCCCCCCTTTTTTTTATTTGGCACATTACACATGTTGTTGGTCTTATAATTTGGTCTCTCTTAGTAAATGTATACAACTAACCAATTAATTGTATAACATATATAGCCATTATTAATTTGTAATGTCATCTAACTAATATAAATAACATTACAAATAATATCATTGAACAAAATATCCTAATAAATTGTTCCATGTCATATGCAACTTGTTTAGAAAACCCATTTTCTAAATTGGTGTTAATATTTTATTGCATGATCATATCATTAATTAAATATTATTTGGTGTTTGCTAAGCTTGTTATTGGGTATAACCCGACTTGGATCATAACGTACTAACCACATCAATATTCTAAGTGTCTTGGGCACATAGAATCCTACAATCTCCCACTTGCCCAAGATTCATAGAAGATTGATGCAAGCAGTAAATACCGCCTAACAACGGTTTACTACCCTTAATACGCATGACTTATAGCCATTCAATAACATCATCCCTTTCAAGTACCCTACTTGAAATGATTTAGGTGAATAAATCATCTATCCTTTTGTTACAGATGTCATGTTAAATCCAAGGACACAGAATGATCATTCCTTGTTGATTTAACTTAATCAGGCCTTAGACATCTAACTCTCAACGAATAAGAGGAACAAATTCCATCTTGACTACATACGTTTCTCACAAACACCTCGTGTTTTACCTGAACATATCCTTATGTACTGTCCACTATTTCAGGACAGTGAAGAATAGGCTCAAGGTATAATACTTGGTGAATATCAAAACTCAATATGTATCTCAGGTCGGAGGATACCAAATGATATTCGCCTTTACTCAAATTTACTTATGATCAATCAATAAGATTCCATGTAGTAAGATTTGAGATGCGGGTTAGTCCAATATTTGTATCCCACAAATATCTATGAACATTGGTAGCAACCCATTGCTCTATATTCATCCTTATGAATATCAACCAATCCAAGTTCATAATAGTCTTACCTTCAAACTTGTTCCCACAAGTATGAACGACTACGGACATTTAGAGTAAAGATTTTACTCATGGATTAAACATGCTAAATTGAAATATTATTTGAAACATTATAACCAAATAATTTTATTCAAATAATAGAGAGTTCCACATATCCAAATACAAAATTTACAGATCAAATCCAATCACTAGAATATCGAAGTCCCATGGCACAAGTATGAACTTCATGCTTTGCCTTTTCAAGGAGCTTCGTGAGAGGATCCGCAATGTTTTGATCCGTGTGAACTTTGCGAATACATATCTTTCCCTTTTCAACTTCATCTCGTATGTAGTTGAATCTCCGCACAATGTGCCTAGTCTTTTGATGAGCACGGGGTTCCTTGATTTGTGCAATCGCACCCTCGTTATCACAAAAGATCTCTAGGGGGTCCTGAATGGAAGGGACAACCCCTAGATCGGCAATGAATTTCTTTAACCATGCAGCTTCTTGAGCTGCCAATGAGGCGGCAACGTATTCTGATTCAATAGTTGATAGAGCCACCACATCCTGCTTGGAGCTCTTCCAGGAAACTGCTCCTCCATTCAGAATGAAAATGTATCCCGATTGTGACCGAGAATCATCACGATCGGTTTGGAAACTCGCATCCATGTAACCTTTTACAACGAGTTCCTCGTCACCAGATCCATAGATTAGGAACATATCTCTTATCCTCCTTAGGTACTTAAGTATGTTCTTAACAGCCATCCAATGACTGTTTCCAGGATTCTGCTGGTAACGGCTTGTCATGCTTAAGGCGCATGACACGTCCGGTCGAGTGCATATCATTGCATACATGATGGATCCAATAGCAGATGCGTATGGGATTGCCTTCATTTTATCTTGCTCATCCTTTGAGCTTGGACATTGAGTCGTACTTAACATCGTTCCTCTTTGAATAGGTACTGTACCTTTCTTAGAGTTTTCCATCTTGAACCTTTTCAAGATCTTATCAATGTATGCACTTTGATTCAAACCAATCAACCGCTTTGATCTATCCCTATAGATCTTTATTCCCAGAATATAGGCGGCTTCACCAAGATCCTTGATGGAAAAACAACTTCCAAGCCAGGTTTTTACACCTTCCAAGGTTGGAATGTCATTTCCAAATAGTAGTATGTCATCAACATACAATACTAGGAAAGTTATTATGCTCCCACTAGCCTTTTTATACATGCAAGCCTCATCAGTGTTTTTGATGAAGCCAAATTTCTTTACTTCCTCATCAAAACGGTGATTCCAGCTTCTCGATGCTTGTTTCAATCCATAGATTGATTTCTTTAACTTGTATACTTTATTAGGATGTTTTGGATCGACAAAACCTTCAGGCTGGACCATATAGACATCTTCCTCAAGATATCCATTAAGGAAAGCAGTTTTGACATCCATTTGCCAAATCTTATAATCATAATGAGCAGCTATGGCAAACAATATCCTTATAGACTTTAGCATCGCAACAGGTGAGAAGGTTTCATCATAATCAACCCCTTGAGTTTGAGTGAAACCCTTTGCTACAAGTCTAGCTTTATAAGTATCCAAGTTTCCATGCATATCGGTTTTCTTCTTGAAAACCCACTTACTTCCAACTACCTTGGAATTAAGAGGTGGTACAACAAGTTCCCAAACTTGGTTGTCATACATGGATTGCATCTCAACGTTCATGGCTTCTAGCCATTTGTCACAATCTGAATTGGACATTGCATTATGGTATGTGGTCGGTTCATCTGAATCTACCACATAGCATCCATCCATGAAAAATCCATATCTTTCAGGTGGATTACTAGTTCTACCACTTCTGCGAACGTCTTGTGTGTATTGATCAACCCCTTGATCATTCTCAACATCCTCATGCTGAGTGCTAGTTTCAACCAAACGTGCATCGGGTTGTGGTTCTTGATCCTCTTCAAGATCCACTGTTCTATTGCCAGCTCCTTCCATAAGGAACTTAGCTTCTAAGAACTCACCCTTTCTGGCAACAAACACCTTTTGTTCCAGTGGACCGTAGAAATAATATCCCATAGAATCTCTAGGATATCCAACAAAGATACACTTGGTGGATCGGACTTCCAATTTGTTTGGGGTGGGAGTCTTAACATAAGCCTCACATCCCCAAACCCTTAAGTATGATAGGGATGGAACTCTTCCATGCCATATCTCAAAAGGTGTCCTTTCCACCTTTTTGGTTGGGGCCATATTTAGAATACGGGCCGCGGAGAGCAAAGCGAAACCCCAAAATGATAGAGGTAATGTGCTTCTAGCCATCATAGATCGGACCATATCCAATAAGGTTCGATTCCTCCTCTCAGACACACCATTATGTTGTGGTGTTCCAGGTGGAGTGAGTTGTGAGACAATCCCACAACTCCTAAGATGATCTTGAAAAGCATCACTTAGGTATTCACCTCCTCTATCGGTACGAAGAACTTTAATTGACTTATTGAGTTGATTTTCTACTTCATTCTTGAAGATTTTGAACATTTCAAAAGCTTCATCTTTGTGCCTTAATAAGTACACATACCCATAGCGACTATAATCATCGGTAAAGGTAATGAAGTATCTTTCACCATTCCTAGACATTGGTTTAAAAGGACCACATACATCCGAATGTATGATTCCTAATAAATCTTTTGCCTTTTCGGTAGTTCCACTAAAGGGTGCCTTAGTCATCTTACCTTGTAAACAAGATTCACAAACATCAAATGAATCACATTCATTTGTTTTTAAAAGACCATTCTTTTGAAGTGTTTGTAAACGTTTCTTGTTTATATGACCAAGACGACAATGCCAAAGATAGGTATCACTCAAGTCCAACTTGAGTTTCTTGGTGTTAGTTTGGTACAATGAACTATTTAAAGTATTTTCATGAACCAATTCATAAATACCATTAATGGGAATAGCTTTAAAATAGAACACACCATTTAAAGAAACATGAATATCATTTTCAATAAAGGATAATACATAATCATAATGTCTTAATTGGGATACAGAAATAATGTTCCTAGTCAAACTAGGAGCATACAAAACATTCTTCAAAATAACTTCCAAACCACTTGGAAGTCTTAGGATGTAGTCCCCATGAGCTTCAACTAAGACTTTAGTTCCATTGCCCATGAAGAGGCTAACATCCCCTAGTTTGAAGTCCCTACTTCTTGTGAACCCCTGCAACAAATTGCAAATGTGAGTTCCACATCCGGTATCCAATACCCATGTGTTAGAAGATGTAACATTAAGATCAATATGAATCATGTATATTGTACCTGAGGTCTGCCCGGCATCCCTCTTTGCTTTCAACTCTTGGAGATGTACAGGACAATTCCTTACCCAATGTCCTATCTCCCCACACTTGAAGCATGGGTCATTAGTAGCAACCTTTTGCTTCTTCACTTGGGGTTTGGGTGGTACCCTTACCACCCCTTTCCCTTTTCCCCAAATGGGTCCCTTACCCTTGGCAACCTTTGCCTTGGGTGCGGGATGAGGCCTCTTGTTGTTCCCACCTTCATTGATGGTGAGAACAGGTAAAACCCTTTTACCCATGGCCGCCTCGGCCGTTTTGAGCATTGAGTGAAGCTCACCAATGCTTTTGTCCCATGCATTCATGTTGTAGTTCAACACGAATGTCTCGAACTTCTTGGTTAGGCCATTTAGGATCAAATCCGTGGCCAACTCTTTCGAGACGGGACAATTTAGCCTGTCGAGGCGGTCAATATGACTTTTCATCTTAAGTACATAAGATGAAACAGATTGGTTGTCGTCCATACGACATGCATGGAGTGCTCGAACCGTTTCGAACCGCTCAACCCTTGCTTGCTGTTGGAACGTTTCCTTCAGCTGGGTTATCATGTCGTAAGCTCCGTGATGTTCATACTCCTTTTGGAGATCCGGAGTCATGCTCGCTAGCATGAGACAAGACACTTGGACGGAGTCCTCAGTGTATTTCAGCCAATCGTTAAAGGCCTCCTCATCATCCTCGCTAGGTTGATCGGGGATAGGGTCGTCTAAAACATATGATCTTCTCTCTTGCTTGAGAACAATTCTCAAGTTTCGATACCAATCAATAAAGTTGTTATGATTTAGACGTTCCTTTTGGAGGATCGCTCGTAGTGATTGGTTTGAAGCGGATGAGTTATCGTGATTTTCATTATTGGTGGCCATCTACAAAATTTAACAAAGATCAATTTTAGTATTTTTGATATTGCTAATTTTAATATTTAATGCCTTTTAAGGTCAATTTTATATTAAAATCTAGAATCCAACATTACATTTAAATTGTGGTTAGGTGACCTTTATCCCACTATTTAAATTAAAAGGTGGTCAACGATTGACGATTGCAACCATTTGCAACTTCTAGAGGTATGGGATCGACTTTAAACATCATATGCAAAGTCGGCATGTTAATCCCATCAACACCATTTGGAAACCATATTTTAGGTGATCCATTCAACATGGTTTGCAAATCAAGTTACCCTACTTGCACACACATGTGAGTTTACCAACATAAGTGGTTAGGTGACCTTTATCCCACCAATGTGGTATTCCCACCTTAAGTCACAAGTTCCCTCAAAATGGTTAGGTGACCTTTATCCCATTAAGAGTTTCCAAATGACTTAAGTGTTGTGCAAAAGGACGGTGTTAAACTTGTTTGTTAAATGTTTAGAGGTTTCATAATTCTAGTTTAGAAAACTCTATGTACTTGTATTTGCATGCTTTCAAATACAAGGTACTTTATGGTTGTTTTAATAAAACCCATTTTATTATAAAATCATTAATCCTTTGAATAACCATTTATTAACACTTAATGACTAAGAACCATTTTATATTAGCTTGTTAAGATCATTTTTATTTAGATTGTTCATCATATCCAAATATCATACAATCATTCATAAAATCATAATCAATCAAGCATAATATAACAACCACAATGAGCATATGTGCATAACCATAGCATCTAAAGTGGTCCACACTTGTTTGCCATCACAAGTGTGGTCCATAGGTCTTTTCTAAGGGTCACAAAAAATCACATGGAAAGCTTCCAAAAGCCTCCCACTTGAAACCGCATCCAAAATGCTCCATGTTTCTCTTGTGACCTTCCTTTGTGCTTCCAATGTGTATGTCTTCATATTACAAGATATAAAGTCCTAATACAAGATATATAGTTAAATGAAAATACACCTAATCTATTTATTACAACCCAATAATAAATAAATTACATTTGAAACAAAGCACAAACAACAAATAATACAACCCAATTGAATGAATGAATTCAACCAACACAAGCATCCAAACATCACAAGGTCAATGGCTAGGTTATGCACACTATCATCCAATGATCATATCATCAAAACATATAATGAAACCCCTTTTAAAACCACCAAATTTCAGCCAACATAAACTGAAATTTTTTGGTTTTAAATATTGTCCAAACAATCAACATTTCATCAACATGTATTTCTTTCAAGATTTCATCACAAGCATGTATGATATAATCTTGAAAGTTGGGGATTCATCAAAACAGAAATATAGCAGCCCATAATCAGCCTAAACTAAGTTTATAATCATGCTTTAAAACCTATTTTAAAGACTAATCAAGCAAGTCATCCACATAACCGGCTCTTGATGCCATTGTCGGGTTTGTTTGAAGATAAAACCGTTTTATCCTCTTGGTATTTCAGAAAAACGCAGCGGATATATTTGTATTTAAAACATGATTTTAAATCTGAAAATCCATGTTTTATGATGGCTAATATACAAATAAACAAACCCATAACAATAAGGATCATTTATGTGGATTAAACAAGCTATGAACATACAAAACGTACATAAAATCACAGCCACAATGAGCTGTGATTTCTACCTCTTTGAGCAGCAAGAAAACGACCAAAGGGAGCTGTTGGATGCTTCAAAAACGTCCAAGAAGAGAGCTGAAAGATGGCCAAAACTTCAAAGAAGAAGTCCGCAAACGTCCATACCCACAAGCCTTCAAGCAAACACCATGGTTGCTAGGATTTTGGACACCAAAACTTCAAGAAACAAGCTGCCAAAAACTCCTTCAAAACCGTGAGAATGAAGAGAGAATGAGAGAGAGTTTTTCTTGGAATTAAAGTTGCATGTCTAGTGAATGATGGCTGGTCCAAGAGAAACTTAAAAGACCCCTTAATTGTGTACCATCTAATCAAGGAATGTGGTCCAATGGGATCAAAGGGGGGGCTGGCCGAAAATTATGTTTGAAAGAGGGTTCCCCCCTTTTTTTTATTTGGCACATTACACATGTTGTTGGTCTTATAATTTGGTCTCTCTTAGTAAATGTATACAACTAACCAATTAATTGTATAACATATATAGCCATTATTAATTTGTAATGTTATCTAACTAATATAAATAACATTACAAATAATATCATTGAACAAAATATCCTAATAAATTGTTCCATGTCATATGCAACTTGTTTAGAAAACCCATTTTCTAAATTGGTGTTAATATTTTATTGCATGATCATATCATCAATTAAATATTATTTGGTGTTTGCTAAGCTTGTTATTGGGTATAACCCGACTTGGATCATAACGTACTAACCACATCAATATTCTAAGTGTCTTGGGCACATAGAATCCTACAGTCTGCGCAGCTGCTCTTACCGTTCCACAAATAAGGCCTACCATCTTCAAAATATTGAAGAAGGTTTCTATTAACTTCACTGGAAGGTACACTCAATTACCTCCAGAGATGACTGAGCGCATAGCTCCTGGTGACATCCCTGTTATCCCCACAGGTGATGAACCCACACCAGCAACCTCCACCAAAATGCCAAAATCTTCTTTACCCATCAAAGTTACATACCAGAGACGACCTAAACGAACCCTTGTTCAATCTACTCTGATTGAACAAGCTCCTTTAGTTCAAACCAAAAGGGCTAGAGTGGAATCATGGGCTCCCACTCAGTCCGAGGTCACACCTTCCTTCACATTCGACCTCAATGTGGGTTTTGAGCCTCCTCAGTCTCAAACCCAAGAGCCCGAACCCCAAGCCTTAAGCCCATAGGATGAGTCTCTACACTCCCCTGTGCAGCCTTCTAGGGACAGCCCCACCATAGGCTCAATACCTGTAGACATTGATCTAGGTCCCGGGTCAGTAGGTTTAACTTCCCTATCTTTCACTGACCTTTTACTCCGTACTGATGAAGAGATTACATCTCTCCATGGCCATGAAGTTGATCTACAACACCCTTTGAAAGATCAACAGAGCCAAGAGAGATCCCTTGTCTCTAGCCCCCATCAGCAGCCAATTACTGAGGTGAGTCCCACTGATGTGGAGGGGACTCATGTAGGCTTAGCTGCCACTACTCAGAGTCTCTCATTGAGCTCTCAGGACAGTGGTAACATTATTAGGACTGAGTCTATGGCAACTTTGCCCATTGACATCTCTGAAAGAGATGACTCTGAGCAAAGGTATCCAGGGTGCCAAGAAGCCACATCTGGTGGTGAGACTGAGCATACTAGGTATGTTATCTCATCTCCCCGTGATTCTTCTCATGAAGATGAGGGAAGTATGCAACTAACACTTCAGTACTTGCTTTCTAAGGTCTCCAACTTGGAATCACATGTGAGGATCTTAGAATCAAGGACTGCCACTCAGCAACTTGAGATTAACAACCTCAAGGCTAAACTAGCTGAGAAACAGACGGAGAGGTCTGTTAGGCATGTACCTATTCAGGTCTCAATGACTTCTTCCTCTAGCTCATCTAGCTCTCAAGATGATGCTACGAAAAAGGGGGAGAAAGTTCAGAGACAAACACTTGAGGAGCCACAGACCCAATCCCTTACTTCCCAACTTATCACCCTACCTGAGTCATCTCAATCTTTTCTAGAGATTGACTCAAAGATGCTTCAAGATCTCTACAGACTTTTCACAAAGTTTGTATTGAGATCATCCCTAGAACAGCCCAGCCCCGACACCACACTTATATATTTTGGGGCTGAGGAGCTTCAAAGACTGACTGCACCTTCTACCACTGTGGAAGAAGTTGGTCAACCTAAGGTCCACATGGAACCTGAGATTAGCTTCAAAGGGGAAATGGGGACTGATGGCCCAGCAACTAAAACAGTTGGGACAGAACTTGCAGCAGTCTCATCTTCTGAAGCTCAAGCTGAAGCTTCCGAAGCTGACATTGAAGCCTCGGAAGAACAAGACAAGTCTTCCGAGGCCGAAATATGTAACACCCGGAAATTTTTCTAAGCGAGTCAAGTAATAATTGTGGGCTCGGACGAAAGCCATTTAATAAATATAAAATGGTTGTGGGTGTTAGACCGAGTTAACCCTTCGGGTCACGAGTTAACGAGTTTAAGGTCCCGGAAACGCCAGACATATATATAAATGGATCAGCTGAGCAACTCTCATTTTCACTCAAACGCCCAATTCTAGAGAGAGAAAGTGTAGAGAGAGAAAGTGTCGGATTGAAGCTCGGTTGGTCAAGGATCGAAGGCTGGTGTTTGTGGACTCCTAAACTACAAGAATCAAGGTAAGAAACGTAGCTAAATTGCTCCATTTGATGAAAAACCCGGGTTTGGGTTTTTGGGGTTTTTAAAGTGACAAAAAATCGCCCAAAAACGCACGTTTTAGGGTAATAAAACATGTAAGAAGCTTAGATTTAGGTTCCTGGATGATAACCCAAGGTTTGGGTGTAAAAGATTGTAAGGCCCCACTCTCGGGCGCCTTACGGTTGGTGGTTCATCGCACATAAAACATACATAATGTAATCATCATAAAATAACGCAGCGGAAATGATAAAATATATATACATTCTCATTCATTAATAATAGTCATTACATCATTGACTCGATTACAAAATTAAGCTTTCTCTACTTTGTCTCTCCTCCTAAGATCATACAGCGACCTCTAGAGGGAGTATCAAGTGCAAACATTTAAAGTTTATAATTTTTATACTAAAGAATATTCCTTAAGTAATTCCGTACATCGGAACTCTGACGGAATATTCTTGACACACACATGCAACATATTTCGTTGCATGTGCTACGCACACGCACCCTATGCGTGGCGAACTTATCAAAATCTAAAGAAGATTTCTTAAATAATCCCTTCCGGGGGAATACTCAAGAAATCTCATAATGGCATGCAACGTGATGAGTTGCGTGCGTTATAGACCCACAACGCATGACGTTGCATCATTATTAAATGGAGAACGCCATCCCAAAAGAGCTGAGTAGCCGCCTCGTGCCATCCCCAGCAACGCTACCTGCCAACTGGAAACACATAAAAAGTCAGCGTTGCTGAGTGAGTTCTAGTTTTATAATAAAACATACTTTACTTATTTAAAAGTATCTTTTCGTACATGCGCTCATACATCATACGTACACAGAGATAATATTCATTATTATCTTCATCATTCGTTATATATCATCATTTTTAACTTCTCGTATGGATTCTGTCAGGCTTTACCCACTTCATAGCACTTGGCTATGATTACGGTGGTCGAATGACAAGAATCCCGTTCATACTTACTTGCGCACATTGAAAGGTGAATTGTACCAATGCCGTATGCTACACCCCAATCAGTCTTAGCTACCGGGCCGTAATCAACATATGACGGGAGCGTATGCCCGGTACTAGAGGTGAGCGGTAGAGGTACCATGACCATGGTCAATCACATAGAAGGACCAATCGCGTTATTCAATGTTTGCAAGACATAATTCTTTCGTTCATTAATGCATGTATTCATCGTCATTCATTCATTCGTTCATTCATTAATACATGCATTCATCATCGTGTTCCTCTTTCGTTATCTTTCACTTTACGTTACATAATACTTCGTTCGTTCGTTAATACGTAAAGTCATGGAAAGATATTCATACATCATTATTATAGGAACACACACACCATACATACATCATCATACATAGCATCATACATACATCGTCATACATTCACCGTACATACATCGTCATCATCATCGTACATACATCGTCATCATCATCGTACATACATCGTCATCATCATCACACTTACATCGTCATACTTAACATCATACGTGCATCATCATTCTCATCATACATAACCTCGTGCATACATAGCCTACATCATTAGTCATCACTAGGCACTTGCTATGTGTTATCCTGGTGCAGTAGCACTAACTGTCCTTCCAAGACCGTGGGGACTCATACTAAGACCTTACATAACGTGTCGAGTCCACAATCATACCTTAGACGTATAACACAACATTATACCCAAACGGGTCATACATACATACATCATTAAACCAGTTTATATGTGTTCCAGCCCCAAAACCATTTAAAACAAGTAAATGAGGGGTCCTAGAACTCACCTGTGCTTGACAAGCAGCTTCTCAATCAAGCCTTAAAGACGCGGGTAACACTACACTGCCTGCAGATAAGTTAACACCCAAAAGAGTTAATTTCTGCCTAATTTCGCCACTAATTTCGCAGGTAGTTTCGCCGGTAATTTCGCCAGGCGAATTAGCAGTTTCGCTGCTAATTTCGCTGGCCAGCAATCCGCCAGTTTCGCTGGACAGATTCGCTAACTCAAGCGCCCAACTTTCGTTGGAATTCCCTAGTTTCGCAATATCTAAGGTCAACCTGGACATTGGCATAGTCATCAGCGAAACCATAGTTTCGCTCGTGCGAACATATAGTTTCGCTGCAGCGAAACTGTAACTTCGCTGTAGGTTCCTCCAGTTTCGCTGGACGAACTTACAGTTTCGCTGGACGAGACCTTAATTTCGCAGAACGAGCTGAAATTCACGAATCAGCTCGTTTTAGCCCAAAAATCCAATCCTTTCCACCCAAACCCTTGCATTATCATCCAGGAAGCTATATCTAAGCTTCTTACACGTTTTAATACCCTAAAACGTGCGTTTTGGGCGATTTTTGCCACTAGAAACCTCAAAAACCCCAAACCCGGGTTTTTCACCAAATGTGGCAATTTAGATACGTTTCTTACCTTGATTCTTGTAGTTTTGGAGTCCACAAACACTAGCCTTCGATTCTTGACCACCCGAGCTTCGATCCGGCACTTTCTCTCTCTACACTTTCTCTCTCTAGAATGGGCGTTTGAGTGAAAATGAGAGTTGCTCAGCTGATCCATCTATTTATATGCCAGGCGTTCCCGGGACCCCAAATTCGTTAAACTCGTGACCCGGAGGGTTAACTCGGTGTAATACCCGCAACCACTCTATATTCGTTAAATGGTTTTCATCCGAGCCCATCGCTATCATCCGACTCGATCAGAAAATTTTCCGGGCGTTACAAGTCCACCCCCCTTATTTAGGTTTCGTCCCCGAAACCTGTCACTCTTCGAACAAATGTGGGTAATGCTGTCTCATCTCCTCTTCAGTCTCCCACGTAGACTCCGATCCCTTCCTGTGCTTCCACTGTACGCGCACAAGAGGAACCACTTTGTTTCTTAGCCGTTTCTCTTTTCTATCAATGATCGCCACTGGTTGCTCCACATAGTTGAGCCGTTCGTCTACTTCGATATCCTCCAGCGGAACGACCATATCCTCATTGGCTAAACATTTCCTCAGATGAGATACGTGGAAGGTCGGGTGAATTCCACTCAGCTCATCTGATAGCTCCAACCTATAGGCCACCTCTCCCACACGGGCGATAATTCGGAAAGGGCCTATATACCGCGGGCTCAGTTTTCCCCGCTTTCGGAATCTAATAATTCCTTTCCAAGGCGAGACCTTCAACATGACCCGATCACCGACCTTGAATTCTATCGGTCTTCGCCTCTTGTCAGCATACGACTTTTGTCGGTCTTTCGCCGCCTTCATGAAGGCTTTGATCTTTTCTAACTTTTCAGTCGTTGCTTCCACCACCTCGACGCCTCCCAGTTCCTTCTGTCCAATGTCTCCCCAACATACGGGCGTCCTACATTTCCTACCGTACAACATCTCGTAGGGTGGCATGCCAATACTGGCATGGTAACTGTTATTGTACGAGAATTCTGCTAACGGCAGGTGATCGTCCCAACTTCCTCCAAAATCGATCACGCACGCCCGAAGCATGTCTTCGAGTGTTTGGATCGTTCTTTCGGACTGACCGTCTGTCTGAGGATGATATGCCGTGCTAATATGTAGCCTCGTTCCCATCGCATCATGGAATCTCTTCCAAAACTTGGAGGTAAACCGGGTGTCACGGTCAGACACAATAGACACCGGTACGCCATGACGAGCTACAATCTCTTTGATGAATAGATCCGCCAATCTTTCAGATGAATACGTCTCGCGGATCGGTAGAAAGTGGGCACTCTTCGTCAATCGGTCAACTATCACCCATATAGCATCATACCCTTTTGGGGTACGTGGTAGCTTCGTAATAAAGTCCATGGTGATGTGCTCCCACTTCCACTCGGGTATATCCAACGGTTGGATCTTCCCGTACGGTTTCTGGTGCTCGGCCTTTACCTGCGAACAAGTCAGGCACTTACTCACATATTCCACCACATCACGCTTCATGCCTGGCCACCAATAGTCTTTCTTCATGTCTTGGTACATCTTGGTAGCACCGGGGTGAATGGAATATCGAGTCTTATGGGCCTCATCCATGATTTTTCCACGTAGATCCCCATACCGAGGAATCCACACTCGCCCAAATCGGGTCTTAACACCTAGAGTGTTCTCACCCAGTTCTGTAACTAGACCTCTCATCCTTTCGGAGTTTAGACGATCTTCCTTTAAAGCCTCGTCTTGGAACTCCTTAACCTGCGTCATCACGTCTGAGGTCATAATCAGCTGGCAAGCCTTCACCCGAATCGGTTCGGGCCTTTCCTTCCGGCTAAGGGCATCAGCCACCACGTTGGCCTTACCCGGGTGGTAATGGATTTCACAATCATAATCTTTTATCAACTCCAACCACCGTCTCTGCCTCATGTTCAGATCTTTCTGCTCGAAGAAGTACTTCAAGCTCTTATGGTCCGTGAAGATGGTGCACTTCGTCCCGTATAGATAGTGTCGCCAAATCTTCAACGCGAAAACCACCGCAGCTAGTTCTAGATCGTGCGTGGGATAATTGACTTCGTGAGTCTTCAGTTGTCGAGATGCATAGGCTATAACCTTTCCGTGTTGCATCAATACACAGCCTAGCCCAGAATAGGATGCATCCGAATAGACCACTAAGTCTTCATTTCCTTCGGGCAATGTCAAGACAGGAGCTTGTGTAAGTCTCGCCTTTAATTCCTCAAAAGCGTCCTCCTGTTCTCGACCCCACACGAACTTTACATCCTTGCGAGTTAATTTTGTCAAGGGTGTGGCTATCTTGGAGAAGTCTTGAATAAATCTTCTATAGTAGCCCGCCAGCCCCAAGAAGCTGTGAATCTCGGTTGGCGTCTTCGGTGACTTCCATTGCATCACGGCCTCAACCTTTGCTGGGTCCACCATTATCCCTTCTGCATTCACTACGTGGCCCAGAAATTGCACCTCGCGTAACCAAAAGGCGCATTTGGAGAACTTGGCGTACAATTTCTCCCTTCTCAACGTTTCCAACACTTCCCGAATGTGGTCGGCATGCTCTGTCTCGCTTTTTGAATAAATCAGGATATCATCGATGAACACAATCACTGATTTATCTAACATTGGCCGGCACACTCGGTTCATCAAATCCATAAAAGCAGCCGGCGCATTGGTCAACCCAAAAGACATGACCAGAAACTCGTAGTGACCGTAGCGCGTACGAAAGGCTGTTTTAGGGATATCCTGCTCCCTCACCTTCAGTTGATGGTAGCCCGATCGAAGATCTATCCTGGAAAACCAACTGGCACCCTGAAGTTGATCAAACAAGTCATCGATTCTTGGTAAGGGGTATCTGTTCTTCACCGTCAGCTTATTCAGCTCGCGGTAGTCGATGCACATCCGCATACTACCATCCTTCTTCTTTACGAACAGAACCGGAGCACCCCAAGGTGAGATACTCGGTCGAATAAACCCCTTATCCAGCAGCTCCTGCAACTGATCCATCAATTCTTTCATCTCGTCGGAGCCAAGCGATACGGTGCTTTCGCGACTGGTTGGGCACCCGGTATCAGGTCGATCTGGAATTCGATCTCTCGGTCTGGTGGCAAACCCGATAAGTCTTCGGGAAACACATCTGGAAAGTCACACACCACTGGTACATCGCATAGCTGTGGTGTTGGCGTCTCTACATTCTTTACATAACATAAGTAGGCGCTACATCCGCGCCTCATACACTTTCCCGCCACCGCCATTGAGATCACCTTCGGAATTGTCGTAACTCGATCGCCATAAATCGTCACCGGACTTCCGTCGGTCGCCGTCAGTCTAATCATCTTCTTTCGGCACACGATATTCACTTCGTAGGTTGCTAACCAGTCCATTCCTAACACTACATCGAATCCTCCTAGAGGCATTACATGTAACATGGCAGCAAACCTATGGCCCTCTAATTCTATAGTACAGTCCTCTATCACATCCGTAACCCTAGTGGATTTACCAATAGCGGTTTCTACGTCAAAGGACTTATCAAGGCATTTCCTCCTAACAGGCAGTTTAGCACAGAAGGTAGTATAAATAAAACTTCTACTGGCACCCGAATCAAATAATACAGAGGCTAAAATTTGATTTATTAGGAACGTACCGGACACAACATCAGGGTCCGTTCTAGCCTCCTCTTGCGTCATCGTGAACGCCCTAGCCTTTGCCCTCGGTGCTTCTCCTCCCGTCTTCTTCTCCCCAGAGCCCTCAGCCCTCGGCTTCTTGCAATCTCGACTCATATGACCACTTTCCCCACAGTTAAAACACTTGCCCATCCGGCAATCCCTTGATATATGTCCCGTCTTCCCACACTTAAAGCAGAGGTTGGATCCCCATTTGCACTCCCCCGAGTGCTCTTTTCCACACTTACCACACTTCCTCACCCCAGCTCCAGACACGACCACTCGGCGGTCATCTACCCTCGCCTTCTTATTACTTGTCGAGGTATCACCTCGGCCAAACCTCTTTCCCTGCCAGCCCTTCTCTCCACCTGCCTTCTTTCCACTCTCAACTTTCACCAACGCAGCTCTCTCATCGTACAACCTTCCCACCAAATCCACCGCCGACCTGAAAGTACTCGGTCGAGCGGAAATCAAATGCCAACGAATTTCGGCTGGCAACCCCTGAATATACCGGTTGATCTTTCGAGACACCGGCGTCACCTGCTCTGGCACCAACAGCGCCAACTCGTTAAACTTAGTGGTATATTGTTGGTGGGTCATCGTCCCCGCCTCCAACTGCAGGAACTCTCTCTCTATCCTATACATTTCCCGTTGAGGACTGAATTCCTCAATCACCAACCTTTTCAACTCAGCCCACTTCATCTTCCCTATAGCCCTGCTACCCTCGGCTTGGACTATATTTTTCCACCAGCATAAAGCCGACCCTGTAAAGGAGTGGGTGGCGAACTTCACCTTCTCGTCCTCCTGGCAATCACTGATATCGAGGACAGCTTCCATTTCCATCACCCATTGGTGGGCATCAGTAGCAGTACCAGACCCATCGAAAGTTGGGGGCTTGCACCTCATGAACTTCCCGTAATCACAGCCCCGGGCTGTCTCCCGTACCTGTTCCTCCTCCTCATCATCGGACAATACCGTTTCTGCCCCTGCCTGTTGTTGTCCACCGGAGGACTGGTTTCTCCCCCGTCTCTCATCCTCTCGTACTGCCTTTAACACTTCTGTCATTACAGACGGTAAGATCGTCTGCATAACCTGGTGCACCTCCTCGACAACTGCCTCTTTCACCGAGGCCCTAAAATCATCACTCTCATCCCTTTCCCCCGAAGGTGTAGTATTAGGTTCTTCAGGAACCTTTTTCTCTTGTCTAGGCCTTCCTCTCGTGGCTCGTGGTTCCACACCACTTCCGCCACTGCCTCCACCAAGTGGGGCTTTAGATGATCTACCACCGACCATCTTCTATCTCACACTGAAAGGTTCAAATACCAACACGGTCATTCAAGGAAATAGCTCAGTTTATGTCAAGTACAGTAAGTTACTAATTACAGTGGCCAGTTGTGATTAGTCACTTACTCCACTCTTCGTACCCCAAGCATTACCCTTCCTGACTACACCGGTATCTAGATCTAACAGCACACATAACCACACTTCACACGCACATACTTTAATTAACTTTAAGAAAATACCTGATGGCACGCAGCTACTCAGATGGCATTCTCATTCTCCCTGTCCCATTCTCAGTTTAAGTTTAGGTTTATTATGAAAATTTTTACCCATTTCACTTAAACTTTAGCTCTGATACCAACTTGTAAGGCCCCACTCCCGGGCGCCTTACGGTTGGTGGTTCATCGCACATAAAACATACATAATGTAATCATCATAAAATAACGCAGCGGAAATGATAAAATATATATACATTCTCATTCATTAATAATAGTCATTACATCATTGACTCGATTACAAAATTAAGCTTTCTCTACTTTGTCTCTCCTCCTAAGATCATACAGCGACCTCTAGAGGGAGTATCAAGTGCAAACATTTAAAGTTTATAATTTTTATACTAAAGAATATTCCTTAAGTAATTCCGTACATCGGAACTCTGACGGAATATTCTTGACACACACATGCAACATATTTCGTTGCATGTGCTACGCACACGCACCCTATGCGTGGCGAACTTATCAAAATCTAAAGAAGATTTCTTAAATAATCCCTTCCGGGGGAATACTCAAGAAATCTCATAATGGCATGCAACGTGATGAGTTGCGTGCGTTATAGACCCACAACGCATGACGTTGCATCATTATTAAATGGAGAACGCCATCCCAAAAGAGCTGAGTAGCCGCCTCGTGCCATCCCCAGCAACGCTACCTGCCAACTGGAAACACATAAAAAGTCAGCGTTGCTGAGTGAGTTCTAGTTTTATAATAAAACATACTTTACTTATTTAAAAGTATCTTTTCGTACATGCGCTCATACATCATACGTACACAGAGATAATATTCATTATTATCTTCATCATTCGTTATATATCATCATTTTTAACTTCTCGTATGGATTCTGTCAGGCTTTACCCACTTCATAGCACTTGGCTATGATTACGGTGGTCGAATGACAAGAATCCCGTTCATACTTACTTGCGCACATTGAAAGGTGAATTGTACCAATGCCGTATGCTACACCCCAATCAGTCTTAGCTACCGGGCCGTAATCAACATATGACGGGAGCGTATGCCCGGTACTAGAGGTGAGCGGTAGAGGTACCATGACCATGGTCAATCACATAGAAGGACCAATCGCGTTATTCAATGTTTGCAAGACATAATTCTTTCGTTCATTAATGCATGTATTCATCGTCATTCATTCATTCGTTCATTCATTAATACATGCATTCATCATCGTGTTCCTCTTTCGTTATCTTTCACTTTACGTTACATAATACTTCGTTCGTTCGTTAATACGTAAAGTCATGGAAAGATATTCATACATCATTATTATAGGAACACACACACCATACATACATCATCATACATAGCATCATACATACATCGTCATACATTCACCGTACATACATCGTCATCATCATCGTACATACATCGTCATCATCATCGTACATACATCGTCATCATCATCACACTTACATCGTCATACTTAACATCATACGTGCATCATCATTCTCATCATACATAACCTCGTGCATACATAGCCTACATCATTAGTCATCACTAGGCACTTGCTATGTGTTATCCTGGTGCAGTAGCACTAACTGTCCTTCCAAGACCGTGGGGACTCATACTAAGACCTTACATAACGTGTCGAGTCCACAATCATACCTTAGACGTATAACACAACATTATACCCAAACGGGTCATACATACATACATCATTAAACCAGTTTATATGTGTTCCAGCCCCAAAACCATTTAAAACAAGTAAATGAGGGGTCCTAGAACTCACCTGTGCTTGACAAGCAGCTTCTCAATCAAGCCTTAAAGACGCGGGTAACACTACACTGCCTGCAGATAAGTTAACACCCAAAAGAGTTAATTTCTGCCTAATTTCGCCACTAATTTCGCAGGTAGTTTCGCCGGTAATTTCGCCAGGCGAATTAGCAGTTTCGCTGCTAATTTCGCTGGCCAGCAATCCGCCAGTTTCGCTGGACAGATTCGCTAACTCAAGCGCCCAACTTTCGTTGGAATTCCCTAGTTTCGCAATATCTAAGGTCAACCTGGACATTGGCATAGTCATCAGCGAAACCATAGTTTCGCTCGTGCGAACATATAGTTTCGCTGCAGCGAAACTGTAACTTCGCTGTAGGTTCCTCCAGTTTCGCTGGACGAACTTACAGTTTCGCTGGACGAGACCTTAATTTCGCAGAACGAGCTGAAATTCACGAATCAGCTCGTTTTAGCCCAAAAATCCAATCCTTTCCACCCAAACCCTTGCATTATCATCCAGGAAGCTATATCTAAGCTTCTTACACGTTTTAATACCCTAAAACGTGCGTTTTGGGCGATTTTTGCCACTAGAAACCTCAAAAACCCCAAACTCGGGTTTTTCACCAAATGTGGCAATTTAGATACGTTTCTTACCTTGATTCTTGTAGTTTTGGAGTCCACAAACACTAGCCTTCGATTCTTGACCACCCGAGCTTCGATCCGGCACTTTCTCTCTCTACACTTTCTCTCTCTAGAATGGGCGTTTGAGTGAAAATGAGAGTTGCTCAGCTGATCCATCTATTTATATGCCAGGCGTTCCCGGGACCCCAAATTCGTTAAACTCGTGACCCGGAGGGTTAACTCGGTGTAATACCCGCAACCACTCTATATTCGTTAAATGGTTTTCATCCAAGCCCATCGCTATCATCCGACTCGATCAGAAAATTTTCCGGGCGTTACAAAGATCAAAGTTTTGGGTTAAAAATGGGTTGGTTCGTAATTTTCAGCTCGTCCAGCGAACCTATGCATTCGTCCAGCGAACCTATGCATTCGTCCAGCGAATCTAGCAGTGAACCTAGCAGAGAACCTAGCAGAGAACCTATCAGCGAACCTATAGATTCTCTGGTAGATTCGCTGACATTGTCATCCAATGAAAGTTGGGCGAAACTGGCAGCAAAGATGCCAGAGAACCTAGCAGCGAATCTATCAGCGAACCTATCAGCGAACCTATGAGTGAACCTAGCAGCGAATCTAGGCAGAAATTAACTACTTTGAGTGTTAACTTATCTGCAGGTGGTGTAGTGCAACCTTATCTTTTAAAGCTTGATTGAGAAGCTACTCATCAAGTACAGGTGAGTTCTAGATCCCCTATTTTATACATGCTTTAAATGTTTTGGGGAGGTATGCATACTAATATATATACCTTTTTATGACCAGTTCTTTTAGAGTAAAGTTTTACTTACTATCTTATATGGGAAACGGGATTTTCTAACGAATTGATAACGTGTTTTTCCTTATTGAGATATAACCTTGTAGTGATGGATTGCCTTCGAGATGTGTTGTGTTATATTATATATATATAACTTAAATAAGAAAGTGAAACGTAAAGAAAGGTTATGTGGCCCATAACGTGTACCTGGATAAAGTAAAGTCTTGCAAGTAAAGTCCTGCAGGCAAGGGATAAAGTAAAGACTTGCAAGCAATGGCTAAAGGAGGGTTGCATTTGTTGTGCCCTCACCCGGATAAAGTAATGCTCAAACAGGCAGGTCTGTAAGCCCTGAATTGGCATGACATTAATGGCCCGATCGAGTACAACTGTAAGCCCTTAATTGGCGTGTCGGTAAAGTCCTAGGCGAGCCTAGGCACCGATTGTGACAGAGAATTGACGGATAAAGAAGAGTAATAAATAACGAGAAATGAAAAGAAATGATAAAGTATCGATAAAGTGATAGCCTGTATGTATTGATGCTTGATAGACGAGAACTATTTTCAACTGCTAAACCTAATACCTTTACAAAAAGTTATTTACAAAGAAAACCTAGAATTCACTCAGCGAAGCTGACTTTTGTATGCATATCAGTTGACAGGTAAGAGTTAGAGCGACGGAATAGAGGCATGGGACTGAAGCTTCTTGGCACTAGAAGACTGGCATCCTGAATGAAGAAAAGCTAAACAAAGGACTCTTAAATAGTTTTGAGGATTAAAGAAATGTTTATATTTTACTTGTAATGAATTGAAATGACAGTATTTTTCCGCTGCAACATATATTTTATACCTATATGAGTAAATGATTGTCTTAACAAATGTTTTGCTGTGAATGACCAACTGTGAGGCTTCCCCGAGAAAGGTTGGCCTTACAAAATAGAAGCTGCGGAAGGCTTATTCCAGATGTCTGAGGAACTGACCATCACAGATGTTATTGCTAAAATAGCATCTGAGGTGAGCAGGGAGGATATTTCTGACATTCCTCCAACCCAAACACCAGCTGAACTTCTCTCTCAATCACAACCCTCCATCCAAGAACCACCACAGTCAAGCATTGCCAAAGACAAAGGAAAAAGAAAATTGACTGCGGAAGAGCTTCAGGAGGTGGAGAGGATTGAGAAGCTCAAAAAGAAAGGTAGGTTTCCTACTGAAAAGCTGCTAGCTGCTAGTTCTAAGGCAGCTGCAGCCAATCAGGAAGAGATCAACCAAAAGAGAAGAACAGTACTCATTGACCAGCTCATCAGCCTAGGAGCTGTCAATGAGGAAGTACTCCTGCTACCATTAGAGGAGTTGGTGTCTTTGGAGAGGTCAACCCGGCTAAGGCAAGAAGAAGAAGCCAGGTTGGCCTTGGAGAGATAAGAAGAAGAGCGAAGAGAAGCTGCTCTGAAGCTGAGAGAGGATAGGATCAAATTCCTACTCTCAAGAGGCTTCAGTCTTCCTGAACTGTCTCCTCATGATGATGACATGATCCTACTGCTCCACAACAAAGAGCAGGATCAAATGGAGAAGGAAAGGAAGAGAGCTGCTAGGGAGAAGTTGAGGGAGAAGAAGAGGAGGGAAGAAGAGAAGGGGGTCACTGCCACCAAGAAGTCCAATGACAAAGTCTGGATGAAAGACTATCTCCGGGCTCATGGCTTCTCTGGTAGGCAGGTGGGACCTATGTCCGAAAGGACACTCCAGCGGATAGTCAGTGAAATTAAAGCTGACATCCGTTTGGGGAAAAGAAGGGAGATGTACAGGAGGGTACAGGGAATGGTCTTCACCCCAGCCACTCAACCACAACCAACCACTAAACCACAACCCACACCAGAAGAACCAACCACATTCCCCATCAAAACCGAACCCACTAATAAAACCTTCACCCCTGAACCCACAACTCTACCCAAACCTACCACATCACCTTAAGCACCCAAACTACCCATCCTAAAACCCAAAACACAACCTAAAACCACTAAACCTAAGCCTACCCAACAAAAACCAAGACCATCCCCTCAGCCTCCTCAACATCTCTCCTTTGAGGAAATAAAGGAATTCAAGACAAGGCTCAACAACTGCATCACTTTGAGCAGCATCTCCTGTGAGAGAGACCTTATCAACATCACCTATGTTGATAACTCTTCAAGCTCCCTCACCCTAGGCAAATTTCTTGAGTTGCCTAGAGATACCTTGGGCCAAGCTGCAAGACTTCTAGGTCTCAACTCCGATACCCTCAATGCTGAGGAGAAGAGGCTAAGAAGGAGGCTGGTGACTCTACTGGATACAAGGAAGGAGGACAGGATTTCTAGTCAATCTCCTGGACCTAGGAATGCTATAATCCAGTGGAGGTTCGATGAACCTTCTCACAACTTTGTTGTGGAAAGGGAGAATGGTGAAACCAACAGGCTTAATGCCACTTCTCTACTGCATCTCAGCAGATTTGATCTTGCTGAGCTTGCTGAGAAGCCATTCTCCAATCCCTCCAACTCTGAGACTGCTGCACACATCAGAAATCATATCAGCGGTCTCCACTTGGCTGAACAAAGTAGAAGAGCCAAAATTGAAGAAGAGTTGAAGCTGAAAAGAGCGGAAGACAAGGAAAGTCCAACCACCAAAGGCACGGCCTTTCTACAGATGGTGGAAGGTCCTGAATTGGAACCAATAGTTAGATGGGAATATGACTATAGTTCCCATCAACTAACTCTTTTCAGAGGGCCACAATAGAGGGTACACATAATCCAAGGTGACAGAGTAGAGGTTCTGTCTACCAAGGATTTGTACAAGATTCTCAGCACCACATCAGAAAAGAATAAAGACACAGATAAACACTTACTTTCCATGGTGCTGAGAGCTTTGAGAAGAAGAGGGAAGTGAAGTTTTGGTAGCATCAGCCTAGGGTGAGTTTGTTGGATCATGATGAGGCTGGTGCAACCAAAATCACTTCATAGTCATTTTTGGTGCTACATTGAAGGGCTTCCGAAGCCAAGCAAGAGATCTTCCAAAAGTCTGAAAGAGCTTCCGAAGACAAAGTCTAAAAGAGCTTCCGAACACAAAGTCTGAAAGAGCTTCCAAAGACAAAGTCTGAAAGAGCTTCCGAAGACAAAGTCTGAGCTTCCGAAGACAAAGTCTGAGCTTCCGAAGACAAAGTCTGATGAAAGAGCTGAAGACAAAAGTCTGCTTCCGAAGACAAAGAAGACTCCAAGCCTCGGAAGAAGCAGTCTTCCGAAGTATAAGTGGCTTCGGAAGAAGTTATTCTTCCGAAGTACTTTATCCTTCAGAAGACATTGCTATGGCCAGCAGATAAAAGTATGGTCCCTGACAGTCCGCTGCAGACCTCTGATACAGCATGGCATCTTCCTAAAAAGCCATGTTGTTGACCATACTTTATTCTACTGTTCACCTTTTTATGATAGTACATGTTACCAACTTTAGTTGGTGACAAAAGGTAAGTCAGGGACATGTCCTGACTACCAACTCTCAGGCAAAATGTCTGAAAGTTGGTAGTCAGGACATGTACCTGACTTACCTTTTGTCACCAACTAAAGTTGGTAACATGTACTATCATAAAAAGGTGAACAGTAGAATAAAATATGGTCAACAACATGGCTCTTTAGGAAGATGCCATGCTGTATCAGAGGTCTGCAGCGGACTGTCAGGGACCATACTTTTATCTGCTGGTCATAGCAATGTCTTTCGAAGGATAAAGTACTTCGGAAGAATAACTTCTTCCGAAGCCACTTATACTTCAGAAGACTGCTTCTTCCGAGGCTTGGAGTCTTCTTTGTCTTCGGAAGTAGACTTTGTCTTCGGAAGCTCAGACTTTGTCTTCGGAAGCTCAGACTTTGTCTTCGGAAGCTCAGACTTTGTCTTCGGAAGCTCTTTCAGACTTTGTCTTCGGAAGCTCTTTCAGACTTTGTCTTCGGAAGCTCTTTTAGACTTTGTCTTTGGAAGCTCTTTGAGACTTTCGGAAGATCTCTTACTTGGCTTCGGAAGCCCTTCAATGTAGCACCAAAAATGACTATGAAGTGGTTTTGGTTGCACCAGCCTCATCATGATCCAACAAACTCCCCCTAAGCTGATGCTACCAAAACTTCACTTCCCTCTTCTTCTCAAAGCTCTCAGCACCATGGAAAGTAAGTGTTTATCAGTGTCTTTATTCTTTCCTGATGTGGTGTTGAGAATCTTGTACAAATCCTTGGTAGACAGAACCTCTACTCTGAAAGAGATGACTCTGAGCAAAGGTATCCAGGGTGCCAAGAAGCCACATCTGGTGGTGAGACTGAGCATACTAGGTATGTTATCTCATCTCCCCGTGATTCTTCTCATGATGATAAGGGAAGTATGCAACTAACACTTCAGTACTTGCTTTCTAAGGTCTCCAACCTGGAATCACAGGTGAGGATCTTAGAATCAAGGACTGCCACTCAGCAACTTGAGATTAACAACCTTAAGGCTAAACTAGCTGAGAAATAGACGGAGAGGTCTGTTAGGCATGTACCTATTCAGGTCTCAATGACTTCTTCCTCTAGCTCATCTAGCTCTCAAGATGATGCTACCAAAAGGGGGAGAAAGTTCAGAGACAAACAATTGAGGAGCCACAGACCCCAACTCATCACCCTACCTGAGTCATCTCAATCATTTCTAGAGATTGACTCAAAGATGCTTCAAGATCTCTACAGACTTTTCACAAAGTTTGTATTGAGATCATCCCTAGAACAGCCTAGCCCCGACACCACACTTATATATTTTGGGGCTGAGGAGCTTCAAAGAATGACTGCACCTTCTACCACTGTGGAAGAAGTTGGTCAACCTAAGGTCCACATGGAACCTGAGATTAGCTTCGAGGGGGAAATGGGGACTGATGGCCCAGCAACTAAAACAGTTGGGACAGAACTTGCATCAGTCTCATCTTCCGAAGCTCAAGCTGAAGCTTCCGAAGCTGACATCGAAGCCTCGGAAGAACAAGACAAGTCTTCCGAGGCCGAAATAGAAGCTGCGGAAGGCTTATTCCAGATGTCCGAGGAACTGACCATCACAGATGTTATTGCTGAAATAGCATCTGAGGTGAGCAGGGAGGATATTTCTGACATTCCTCCAACCCAAACACCAGCTGAACTTCTCTCTCAATCACAACCCTCCATCCAAGAACCACCACAGTCAAGCATTGCCAAAGACAAAGGAAAAAGAAAATTGACTGCGGAAGAGCTTCAGGAGGAGGAGAGGATTGAGAAGCTCAAAAAGAAAGGTAGGTTTCCTACTGAAAAGCTGCTAGCTGCTAGTTCTAAGGCAGCTGCAGCCAATCAGGAAGAGATCAACCAAAAGAGAAGAACAGTACTCATTGACCAGCTTATCAGCCTAGGAGCTGTCAATGAGGAAGTACTCCTGCTACCATTAGAGGAGTTGGTGTATTTGGAGAGGTCAACCCGGCTAAGACAAGAAGAAGAAGCCAGGTTGGCCTTGGAGAGAGAAGAAGAAGAGCAAAGAGAAGCTGCTCTAAAGCTGAGAGAGGATAGGATCAAATTCCTACTCTCAAGAGGCTTCAGTCTTCCTGAACTGTCTCCTCATGATGATGACATGATCCTGCTGCTCCACAATAAAGAGCAGGATCAAATGGAGAAGGAAAGGAAGAGAGCTGCTAGGAAGAAGTTGAGGGAGAAGAAGAGGGGGGAAGAAGAGAAGGGGGTCACTGCCACCAAGAAGTCCAATGACAAAGTCTGGATGAAAGACTACCTCCGGGCTCATGGCTTCTCTGGTAGGCAGGTGGGACCTATGTCCGAAAGGACACTCCAGCGGATAGTCAGTGAAATTAAAGCTGACATCCGTTTGGGGAAAAGAAGGGAGATGTACAGGAGGGTACATGGAATGGTCTTCACCCCAGCCACTCAACCACAGCCAACCACTAAACCACAACCCACACCAGAAGAACCAACCCCATTCCCCATCAAAACCGAACCCACTGATGAAACCTTCACCCCTGAACCCACAACTCTACCCAAACCTACCACATCACCTCAACCACCCAAACTACCCATCCTAAAACCCAAAACACAACCCAAAACCACTAAACCTAAGCCTACCCAACAAAAACCAAGACCATCCCCTCAGCCTCCTCAACATCTCTCCTTTGAGGAAATAAAGGAGTTCAAGACAAGGCTCACCAACTGCACCACTTTGAGCAGCATCTCCTGTGAGGGAGACCTTATCAACATCACCTATGTTGATAACTCTTCAAGCTCCCTCACCCTAGGCAAATTTAGTTAGTGACAAAAGGTAAGTCAGGGACATGTCCTGACTACCAACTCTCAGGCAAAATGTCTGAAAGACCTCACCTAGAGTCTTGTAGTATAGATGTAAGGTTAGAGGTGTCCAGCTGGTATCAAAGTATATCTGGCTGTAGGTAGTATTGTATATATCTTCTCCTTGTAACTCTTTAGAAGTGATTTGAGTCCAAGAGTCTTGTAATCCTTTGAGTTGAGAAGCAATATATAAAAGTACCTTGAAAATTTACATTCTGTGTTTATTTACTTAGTGCTTGTTACTTGTTATATTGTGATCAACTCTTCATAGACTCTTGCTGAGTGTTGTTCAGAGTGAGTTTGAGAGAAAAACCATCTGTTGAGTGACCCATAATCGATCCTGCATGGCCTAAATGAAGAAATTTACAGTAAAGAGGGAAAATGGAGTGATTTTATACTACGATCATGAGAATGAGATACTTGATCTGCGCCTTGACCTCTTAGAGCAAATTGCTAAGTACTTTAGCATGTTTGGATATAGAAATGAAAAGTTTAAGATGTTGCTCCAAAAGGTGTTGTCCTTAGTTAAAGTTGAAGCTGATAAAGAGAACCTTAAAACTCCATTATCTGCACATGATCCAATAATGGATTTAGAATACGATCAAAATAACTGCACATACTTTCTCACCAGATCAACAACTAGAAGGGTAGCTTACTCAAGAAATCAACTTGTTGTTTTAATAGATTTGAGATAGCTGACCTAACCAGATTAAGGCTAAGAAACATCAATAATGATTCCAAAGCAAAGGAAGTAGAGAAGGTACCGATGAGGATTTATAAGTCACATCTAGAAAAGTCAAAACAGGCTTCAGAACAAAGAAGAAAGATAAAAGAGTCTGAATTTACTGAAGTCACCCTATCTACCGATCCTACACCCAACACTCAACCATAATTATTTCCCGCTACCACTCAAACTTCTCAAACTATTGAACATGTATCTCCATCAGTCCAACAAACTTCTTAAGCAGCTGAATCTCCAACACAAACTCAGTTTAATGGAAGATAAAGTGGTCATCACTATAGCTGCCGAAAGAATAAGAATATAATATGACAATCCTGAACAATCTGATAAAAAAACACTCAAAATCTGATCAAGATGAACACTCAGAAGGTGATGGTACAAATATCATCAACTAGAGATATGGTTTAAAAGCTAAGAGGTACTTCATTAGAAATAACAAGTCCAATGTGACATCCATCACTTTTAAATCTGTCAACTAACCCGAACTCTGTTACTTTTTGTTATTGCATTTATTGTGTTCGTGAAATTTAGATATTCGAAGTTGGCTAACCCTAACTGTGCAACCCCTAGGTCGTGAATCCCAACCGCGCTCAAGATTCACCACCGTTCAGCCGCCCGTCCCGCCGTGTAGCCCTCGCGTGTCTTCGTGGACCACTTTCGATCTCTGTCGTCCTTCCTTAACCTCGTTGGTAGGTAAGCAGTTCATAACTGTTACTTTTCATTTCGTTTTATAGATGTTATTGTTCGTTTGGGTTCAGGCCACCGTACCACGATTCGGTGTGTGCACGGGAGTCGGTAGCAGCGTGTGAGTGCGTGAGTGTGTCAGGATGGTGTTACGATGGTGT
Organism: Flaveria linearis; assembly: GCA_024085815.1. Taxonomy (NCBI): domain Eukaryota; kingdom Viridiplantae; phylum Streptophyta; class Magnoliopsida; order Asterales; family Asteraceae; genus Flaveria; species Flaveria linearis. The sequence continues at coordinate 72,001,270 of CM044003.1, read as the reverse complement.
GTGCACGCAAATGGTGTGTGCACGCAAATGGTGTGTGTTTTGTGTGTATGCATCTGTTGTTGCGATGGTATATGTAACTGGAATCTAATGGTGTTGCTTGAGTGTGTCAGGATGGATCATGTCGTGTTTTACTAAATGGACATTTCCATGGACATTTCCATGTAGGATCTTCACATTTTACCATATGTGTTTTTTAGTTATATAATTATGTTGCTTTTAAACATGCCTTGTTTTTAATTATGTGGAGTGAACTGAATTGATTGGTACACAGAACCGGAATGAACCTACCCCCTACTAACCGGATTCATGGCCCCTAGCGAATCGCGAACCCGTTCCTCGTTTCGAATCGGAGCGAACCGCGAATTAGGTGACTATGCTTTCAGGGGCGGAACTATGCATTCGTGTACGCGGTCAAGTGACCCCATTGATTTTTGAACCCGTAGTGTAACGTATAATACCGAACTGACACGTAGTTTTACAGGAAGTGAACCCATTAATACATTAAAGTTTGAAAATCTATCACAAAGATGTTGCTAGTTCGCTGGTAAATGCGAGTTTGAAGGCATGCGAAGCTAGATCAGGTCGTAAGTTCGAATCCTGCAACATCATCATTTTTTCTTTTTATTTAACTAAAATTACTAAAATACCCTTATTCTACATAAAATAAAAAAACCTAGCCCCCCACTTTTTCCCTACCCCCATCGACATCTTCACAGAGCACACATCCTTGCCCCCCCCCCCCCCCCTCCTCTTCCCCACCCGCTGCTCCGGCCGGCCGCCCTCCGACCGACGCCGACCACAGCTCCAACCTTCGGTGATGCTCGACCTCCCCCTGATTTTGTATGGATTTGGTGACTTTGTGTTTTCTAAGTAAACTCCACAATTGATTATTGAAAAGGTTAGTCCAAGATTTTGATTCTACAAAAATATAAAACTCCACAATTGATTATTGAAAAGGTTAGTCCAAGATTTTGATTCTACAAAAATATAAAACTCCACAATTGATTATTGAAAAGGTTAGTCCAAGATTTTGATTCTACAAAAATATAATTAGTCCTTTCTCTTATGATATTTAGAACTATGAATCTTTTTTGTATTTAGATATGATTAATTTCATGTGTTAGTGCTCACTTGAATTGTCTGCAATGTTGTCTAATGTGGTTGATAAACATAAAGTTTAACATTTTTGTTTCAATTGATGCAAACATCTTATTGCACACCAAGTGTTTGTTAAAATGCCTTCAAAAAACAACTTATTTGACTTGTGTCTGTTACTCTTTTTGCCTTTGATACACACGTTAAAATGTCTTATTATTTGTTTTCAAGTTGGTATAATGAATTTTATGTGTTTAGATAGGTTTAAATTGGTTATAGTTATGTGATTATTTTAAAATGCAACCTTCTTGCTACTGATTAAATGGGTAATATTTCTACTCTTCTTTTCATTTCTATTTCATCCGTGTTTGAATCTTTATTTAGGCTTATGATTTCTTGATTTGTGATACCTAATATTTCACTCTAATTACCGATCTTAACAATCTTTATTTTTTACTCTTGATGTAAATATATTCTTATGTGTGTTTTGATAATCCGGTCGTAATTATTTTGTTCTAGTTTTTTTAAGTTATTAATAAAACATGGACGACGGTATGTCTTCATTGGAAATCTAGTGTTGAAAACCTGACCCGACCCGAGAATTATGATGTTGAGTTGAGAAAAACCCGAACATAAAAAAAGTGACCCCATTGAATAAAGTTTCTGGTTCCGCCACTGTATGCTTTAACATACAATTTTACTGTAATAGGTAGAAAAGTGTGATGAAGGAGTACGCCATGTTTCATTTCCTTAACTATTTTGAAGGCACCACGAATCTACATTAGTATGTTTACTGCAGAAGATGTAGTTGACTTAAATATAGTCTAAAACACGAATTATAATAGCACAAGCATAAGAGCACAGATGGATCAAAAAGACTAGTAAAGGTACATATATTTTGGGTTGAACACGAATGATGATAGCACAAAATAATAAGATAATTTGTTTAAAACATGAGTGTTGAATACAACTCTAATGGTTATTGCCTTTGTTGTTGTAATTGTCATCTGTGCCAACTTTCCTTGAGTTAAAGCTCAAGAACCTTGATTACCAAACAGAAGCGAAAATGATTATTCTATAACCTTTTAAGCAATGTTAATCGCTAGACGCTAGTCGGGCGGCGAGGTACCGACTAGGGATCAATCGGGATTAATCGGTTTGGAGATTTTATATGTATTTTTTATAAATTATATATATAGTTAAGATAACTACACTTCAAACATAAATAATTAAAAATAAAAATAACAATCAAATACTACAAATATCAAATAGTTTAAAATATAATAGTTCAAATACTTCAAAGATCAAATAGTTTAAAATTGAGTAAATGGATCAGATTTATAAGTTAATGAGGAGGCTGGTCGGAGGTGGAAGTCGACTTTTAGGGGCTGGTTGATGTGTTGCCAATGTCGGCTAGGTTTAGAATTGAGTAAATGGACCAGAATTATAAGTTAAAAAGAACAAATATTTACGCTGACTGATTTTGACCGCCTAGGAAAATTGTTCCGATTAGTGCCGATTAATTCCGATTAGTGCCGACTCATGCCGATTAGTGCCGATTATTGCCGCCTAGGACCGACTACCGATTTTTTGTACCGATAGATGAAATCGACAAGGTAATGGGCTGACTACCGATTAATCCCCGATTAATCGGCCGCCTAGGCCGATTTTTACAACACTGCTTCCAAGTTTAAAAGTTGAATTGACATGATTAATATTTGTATAAACTAATGAGCCCACAGCCAGCTATATCCTATATGTTATCCTTTATTGTTAACTGATGTAAATTATGACCTATTACACAGATGGATAGAAGTCTTGCTGATGAGCTCTACTCTGAGATCTTGGAACCAAAAGTAGAATTAGATCAACCATCAGTTCATCATATTAAGCAATCCCCTTCAGTAGGTATAAGTCCAGGCTCATTTTTCGCTAATTTATGTTAGTAGATAGTGCATGGGTTAAGTGAAGTTCTATGATTGTTAGAAAGAAATATACCTTAATCAAAATATAAGATTACTGTTTGGTTTCAGATGGTGAGGATGAAGACTGGTGCGGAGATGGATTATCATGGAATGGTTCAGATGGGAAGTTTGACCCATCATCTGACCTCGACAGAGAATGGCAAAGAAGAAAAAATCAATTCCATGCGGTATCCTTTAACGCAGATGCACATGAACACAAGCAGAAATGCACATATACACATATAAATTCAAACACATATGCTCGTTGTATGTCACCTTTTAGGTAAATCTTTAATAATTCAACAGATTGGATATCGTGATGGCCTTGTAGCAGGAAAAGAAGCTTCAGCACAACAAGGTTTCAACATTGGCTTTAAGGATTCTGTACATGTTGGATATAACTGGGGTCTTGTTAGAGGTGTCACTGGGTACGTTTCTTTTTCTTTATTGTACTGAGGTGCCAAGTAATATTACATGCATCCATCTTGTTATTAATTAACTTTCTTTATTTAACATATTTTTTTTTTCCAATTGGTGTTTCTAACTTGGATTAGAGCTCTGGAATGCCTTCCTAGTGATTTAAGGGAAAAGATAATTGAATCACCTGAAACAAGAAACAATTTCTACCATTTGTATGAATGTGTGAATCATATATCAACAACAGATGCGTTAAAGGTGTTTGCTGCTGACATTTCCAAACAGAATGATAAAGAAGGACGTTTATTGCCTGTAGGAGAACAAAATGCAGATTGCAGTGTTCTAGATAGTTGCTACAGGCAGCTTCAGTCCCTCATTATCGAGTCCCCCGCACTTGAGGTGCAATCAAGGGTTAAAACAGCCGATGTCTCATCAACAGGTGAAGATCCTTTGCTTGAATGAGGTTCTATACTTGTAATATGTGAGATTATATAGTTTTAATTTTTTAGGGTTTTTCACTTTACAAAAGGAACATAATTATGAAATTTCCGAGGGTTTATGGAATTTCTTACTTGCTGTTTATCCATATGTTCCAAATTCTTACCTTTAGATTTTTATTTGGGAACTTGGTTCTCACAGCACCACAGCCCTGCTACATGGTGTCAAACAATAGAAACTAAGCCTGTCAAAAAGGGTGGGTGAAGTAAGATAACAGGTTTGGGTTGAAAAAAGCCGTTTAAAAAAAATATGATTTTTATTTAGAGTCAAAACAGGTGTAGACCAAAATGGGATCGGCTGAAAGGGACCATTTTATTAAATGACCAAAAGGCGGCGCTGACTGTTTTCTGGGCAATAACCCAGTTGTTTTGAGCGCACCGGTGCTTTGCAAACTGATCTGATACAAATAGCGGGTATCCTCTTTCACTTATTTCTAAGAGTAGGGCCATATATCAGCTCAAGAACCATGTCAAGCCGCAGCTAACTAGGAGAGGGGGTTGGGATGGTCAGGTAACATGTTGAAATGAGAAAAGGTAGACTTGGTATGCCAGCAAAACAGGGCGGGTTTGGGTGACCCATCATTTGATGGCTTAATCTTTTTCACAATAATTAATGTATTTTAATAGTGAAAACGAATATTACCATCAAAATAATTATATGTTTTTTTCAACTAAAAGATCTAGCAAACAAGTACAATCAAAATTGACTCATGTTCACAATCATAGAAGAGGAGTTACTGGAAAGCTGGGACTTGTTTAAAAGGAAGTAAATCAAGAGTAACTATAAACATATTGTCAGAGACCTCTTATGAAATTTCTTTTCAAGAGGTTCATCTCCTGCTTCAAAACAACGACTTACAAAGCAGAAAATGACACTTTAATAGAAAGATAGAAGCATCTCTAGTCAGAGTTTAATGCACTAAAAGATAGAGCATCATAGTTGAGTTAAAAAATTATGACGTAGTAAAGTTTGTTAATTTAGTGACAAAGCTCTACAAAGAAAAACATATCAGAAAGCGAGTGGTTTTGCTATCGTTAGTGTAGGGGGAAGTGGTGGATATGAAAGAACTGATGATACAAAACCGTGTTGTATCTACCGACGAAAACAACTGATCACTATATAAGCAATAATTATCGCTAATGACCTAATGGGGCTGCAACGGACAATACAATTGAACAGCCAAAAACTCTTAGTCGTTGGACATGGGTTCACTTCTATTAATAATTCATTAAATAATAATAACATTATTGATGGACATTAGATAATAATAACATTATTGATGGAAAATACAAAATTGTAATACCACACACAAACCGAATGTACCAAATAACGTAATTTTTCATGAATTGAAACCAACTCAAATCGTATTCTTCATGTATAACTTCCTTCACTTGAATCTTGAAACCATAGGGATTCTTTACCATCTCACCTACAATTGCACACTCAACACACTAAAAGGTTGAGTGGTAATTGAGGATTTATGTTTAACAGAGATCCCTTAAACATATTTCTCTATTAGACGAACGCTTCTGTCTTGTAGAGCACAACAACCGAAACAGTAGTGTACAGCTGACGATGTTCTCGCACCCAAGGTCACACTGTATAAAAAGTGTCTTGAAAGATGAAAAAAATAAGATGGTAATCTAGAAAATGAGAGTAGGAGTATATGGCTTTTGGTTTGATTAGTTTAGTTTTTGTGAATTATCAAAATTATATCCAAAAAACAACGAAGAACATATCATTGTATAAACTGTATGATCATGTAACAATTTTAAAGGATATACCAAAGTTCTCATTAATAAACTTATACCAAAACTCTCATCATTAACATTTATTTAATCTTGTACTTAGTGATCATTAAAAATTAATTCCAAAGGTCTCGTGAGACAAAAAAAAAACCCTTTATTTACTTCATCCCTTCAAAGTGTGTATTAGCACACTATTAAAGTTGAAAAAAAAACAACCACTTATATTTATTCCATCAACTTTAATTATTAATATCTTGTTTATCTTAACTATGTTTTGGACGCAGTTGAATTCGTTGCGATCATCTAATAAAAAGAAAATACAAACTCACTAATAAATAATTAGTGTACTAACAAATATAAATAATACTAATGTTCAAAACAAGTAAAAAAATCATATTTTTCATTAGAAAATTTCAACACATAACTTATAGTCATAAGAACGACTGATCAACATGGTGTAATTTAAAAGTAAGAGTATGATAGATTTGTCTTTGAAAAAAATAAGAGCGACTGATCAACATCCACTGAATCAAATGATGAAGGCTGTAGAGTCTGCAACTAATCATTTTGCTACTGATAAACTCAAAGTCAAAAATAATTTATGTTTACACGTGTTTTCAAAATCGGACTGACTCGGCTCGCGGGACCAGTTCTACTGAGAAAAGGTTGTAGAACCGGTTTAGTTGCATGTATTTAAACCACCTGGTAACTGGTCGGGCTGGTGAACCGGTTGAACTGTCCTAGTGCTGGGACCAGATTTCAAAACTTTTTCAATTTTTTTCTTTTCAAATCTAATTTTTTTGAATAATTTAGTAATTTATGATACATATTTTAGTTAATATAGCTTTAGTTTTGTGTTAAAAGTGTAGATATATCTCAAAACATATAGTATTTTCATATTTTATTTTTGAACTGGATAATATTAATTGTTTTAATGTATAACATCATCTGATTTTTTAAATCCGGTTCGACCGATCCGATCAGTCTGACCATTTTGCTGAATAGTTTCTAGGTTAATAGCTTGTTACTTTTTTAATTTTATTTCCTTAACTTCTAAATGATCATTTTACTTAATTAACTTACCATCATTATTCCGTCTGAGATATGGTTCATGCTTAGACTATTAAAAAACAACTTTGAGAAATAGCGTCTGACATCAGGTTAATACTTGTTAATAGTGTATAAGTTTATGTTGTTTGTTATAAAACATAAACTATGGTGGTATCCTGATGGTACAGTGTTTTTATATTGTTTGTTATAAAACATAAAAATTGATGTTGCTTTCACCAATAGATTTGATTGAATATAAAGCTGAACTTTAGCAATGATTTGATACAGGATTCGTGTTAGGTTTTTATCCTATGCAATTTTATGTTAAATTGTGATGCATGATTTCTACTGCTTCTTGAGTTCATTGTTACGTGCATTTGAACCATCAGACTGAGACTTGAGTACATGAATTTATTGTTGCTTTCTAATTTCTTAATAAGCCACCTAAGCAACAGGTACCCCTAGGTATTAGTCCTAGTGAAAATCCCCTATTTTTATGGATTCCTATAGATTATAAACTACCTAATCAACAAATACATGTAGGTATTTATCCTCTGAATATACAAGTTAATTGGTGATGCATAATTTCTACTTATGTGGCTATAATGTTTATAGTTACTTTCATCTGAAGTGGTGTAGGCATGCAAAAATATTTTAGGATTTGAAACTGTTTTTTTGATGAAACTGTTTATTATTTAAAGGTTGTAATTTTAGTCAGACGCTAAAACACCCCTTTTTGCGAAGGTGCTCTAAATTCATAATAAACAAAATAGCATGGTATATATAGTCATATACAAACAATTTAATAATGTAAAACATGTCATAAATATTTATAAACGTGGTCAATAGCACTTTGTAACTTTCAAATTCATTATGTTTGTATTAACAGTAGGGAAATGTTCAAACAAAAAGTATTTTAAAACTAAAAATATAGATTAACGTCAACCATTAATATTTTTAATCAATAGTTATGATCAAATTATAGAGAAAATTTTGTTATAGTCCTATTTTAAAAATAACCATTTTTATTCACTTTTTACAAGTTACTCCATATTTACAAACGTTCATAACTTTTATGTACAACTTTATTTTTTAATATAAATTATACCATAAAAACAAGTGTTTTATAACCTGTAAAATGCGTACAATATTGTTATATAAAAATATAATAAATATTATTACGTTTTTAAGCTCAATTCTCGTCATTGTATATTTAATGCAGTTCTGTATGTCTTTTTGTTAGTTATTGTGTTTTTTGAATACTATTGTGTTTTTATAAAATGATGAATTTTAAAATACTATAATGGTATAAATAACATTATTTTGTATCTCTAAGATGTATAACATAATAATAAATTAACAACTAATTAATCTAATACATGAAAAATAATAAAAAAATAACACAATATCTCATTGTTTTTTTATTGTCATTATATTACATTGAACACTATGAGTTTTGAAAAATATATTGGTGAAATAACATTATTGTGTATTTTTAGTTGTAAAACACAATGATACATACCAATAAGTTTATATAATCACAAAAATAACACAATGTGTTTTGAAAAGTACATTAGTGAAAGTATATCATTGTGTACATTAATTATAAACACAATGATAGATAAATAGTCTATATAATCTATAATAATAATGATAAAAATAACATAAAATAATCTAAACGTAAACACAATGATTAATATATATAATAAATGATGTAAAATATATGACATAATAATCTACTATTTGACACAATGAACGTATAAGATACAATGAGCTGAGATATTTGACATAATCACCAAAACGTCACTCTTTAAAACAATAAAAATACACATTTCAAGCCCACAATTATTTTTAAAAATTTTAAATTAAATCTTATTTTTAGTATAACCATACCCTTAATATTATAGCCCTATAAATAATAGCTTTTGTATTTGATATTTTATTTCAATATAAAAGAGGTATTTTACTTTCCATATTCTTTTCTTCCTATGATCATGTTATCTTTATGTTTATATACTCCATATATTAGTTGCTAGTAGGTCGTTGTTTTATAACACGTTATCAACACTAGATGCTATATGGATTTGGATCATATTATTATAAGGTAAACATCTTTGTTTTGTCTCGATCCATTGAAACAAAAATCTATATTATAATTCATACAATTTTAAATTATGTTTGAATTTAGTATCATTGTTATTTGATTCTCTGATATAAAATCCATATTTACTTCATACTACTTTTAAATTATGTTAAGAATTAAATATTATTTTAATTAATTATTAATAATATGTTCTTGAACAAAGAAAGATTTATATTTGTTAAAATTATTACCTTTTACTATCAAAGAAATTAGAATTACTAGTAAGGATTTTTAATGTCACACCCCCACTTATAGCGGAAACATGAGTATGTAATGGACGTTATCATCATAACACGTTGATAGTTAATAAAGATGTATTAAATTATAAAAGCCATCATGTCATGACGTCACCTGACACAAATGTAGACTTGTGCCACAATTAGTCAATTCCACGACAAACGTATTTAAGCATGCATAATGTTTTTTGAATCCCGTAACTTGGGAACAAGTAAAGGTAAACACATTCAACAATGACAAGTTAAAGTAAAACACAAAATTTTGAAATGCTAGAACAAGTCTAAAATATATTCCTTAGAGTCATCACTAAGGCAACTTCTCTAATTATCTTCAATGATTGTTACCTATAAAAATATACTCAAAAGGTCAACACATTATCGATGAGTTCACAGTTTTAAATTATAAACAAAATTTGACGCTATGTAAAAGTTTGTAAGACATAAGTGTATACAGTTATAAGCAAGTGATATCACATGTAAACATGAGTCTCACAACTAAACCTATGACGTACACATAGATCTTGTTGGAACATATTCACTCTAGGGTCCTTCCGTGACCACTATCAATCATAACTAGTATACCAACAAACAAGGATGGGGGTGTCAACCCAATTGCAGGATCGGTTAAAGGTGGTCAATACAATCAGTCTCATGATAAGAAGAATGTTAGAATACTTAACAGATCAGATAGGGAACCGGATTAGAGTAAGTGATGCTAAGAACACAAGTAAACAATGAGACAAAACAAAAGAACAAGATAAGTATGGTTTTCATGAATGTTGTATATTGCTCTCAAGTACTATTACAAGTGTTACAAAGCAAAAGATAAAATACAAGACGTGAGATACTTTATACTACATCCTACAGCCAGCTATACTTTAAAAGCCAGCTGGAAACACTGATCTAGACAACAAGGTCAATGTACAGTCAAAAGACAGATTGCCTTTTTACTAGTGACTATGACATGCCGTAGCTCACATCCTAACATATTACATGAAGGATAAAAGGGACAGAGTAGAAAGTTACAGACTCAAGACTTTAATCTACAGTTGCAAAAGCATGGACCTTTTCACCAACTTATGCAAGTTGGTGAATCTTCAGAGTTGCAGCGAAAAGTGGGTTAGCTTTAGGCAAAAGTTGATCAGAGAACGCATGTCTTCTCTGTCTTTTGGAAGAAATCAGTCTTTACATCATTGGTGTCTTAAGACTTTGTTTTTGACGCTTTGAAAGACTTCATCTTTGGCTTCGGAAGATTTGGTCTTTGCCTTCGGAAGATGTTACACATGGAATACTTCTATGAAGGGTGTAAAACTTCCAAAGTAAGTTCTATCTTATACATAGTGCATGCATGCTCGAAGTTCTTTGGTTGCTTGGTTGCATCAGCCTTTCTAATATAACCTTACAAACTCCCCCTAGGCTGATGCTACCAAAACAAAAAAAGGTTATTCAGATATTGACAGTCCTCATAAGGATCAAGACCATTCCCTTCTTCTTCAATTGGTCAGGATCCTCGAGACTCTTATAATACCTTCTCATGTCATAGAGATCATGTAGAGGTAGATCAAGCATGTCTTGCGAGAATACACATATTGACCTCCTTGATCTCTGATGACGTACCATCTGTCTGGATTTGTAGCTATAGTCCAGGACAGGATGGGTCTTCCAGCTGCAAGAGGCTGTGCTTGAGTTAGAGTTGGTTGACAGCCTCTTTTTGCACTTCCTCAGTATGCTCTAACTCATCCTAAGGTGTGGAGGCGGATGCTTTTGACTTCTTCTTAGAAACACTTTTTATGTCCATTATTTTCCTCCTTTTTGAAGTCTTTAACTAAGATGACTGGTTTTCAATACTAGGTTGTTATGCTGTGCCTTTCTCAGTTTGGTCCTCTTCCCTCACAGGTTCAGAAGGAAAGGGAGCAGAACCATGCTGTGGATTAGAAGATGAAGTTGGCTGAGATGTAGCTCTAGGTCCAGGTTGTATTTCCTGAGTGGTTTCAACCTTAACCTCAAACCTCAGGAAGAGCTTGACATGGTGGAGAATGCAAGTTAACAAGCACTCTCATTTTAATCTTCTGCTTGATCACTCTTATGTGCTCATCCATAGTGGATAGAGACATTGGACCAAGCCTCCTTCTAGAGAATCAATACAACTTCAAGAAGCTCATCATCCTTTGCTTATCAGCATACTTCTTTGGCTTTTTTGGATGATGACTCTTGACTTTGCAGCTTCTTCCCTCATTTTTCTCTTAACAACCTTTTGTTCTTTAATAACTTGTTACTCCAGCTGCTTAAGATACTTGAATTCAATATATTCATATAACAGGGGAAGAAGTGCAGATTCCTGAGAGACCTGTGGCACTCAGGTAGTTGATCATATTTTATCTATCAACCTCCTTGTCTACATGAGGTTGTTCAGCTGCCACAACATCTGTCTTAGGGTTTTCTTGCACTGGGGAGAGGGTAGGAGCATGTTTGTAAACCCTTCTCTACCTTCTTTCTTCTATAATCTAGAGGAGCAACTCTGCATCCTCTGCCTCCTTTCTCTCCTTTATCAGCTCTCTGTCTGCCAGTTCATTAAGTTCTTCAAAGGGAAGATAGACGAGTTCATCTATATTGTAGTTCCTAGTCTCCAAGTAGTTTAATTTGGCTGCCCTCAACTTATCATCTTGAGTATTTTGCCTGGGGGCAGCCTTGATTGCAGCTCCATGAAGCCTGGAGACCCACTTGAACTCTCTCCCCTTAGCTTCCTCTTCCTCTCTCTTTCCTCCTTAATCTCCTCAGGAGTTAGCTTCCTTTTCCCTTTGTCACTTACAGGCCTTGGTGACTTAGGATGGAGAGAGCTTTGGCCTTAATTGCTTGATTCAGCAGTCAAGCTCTGGCTAGAGAGAGGTTGTGAAACACCTTTACCAGCTGGTGGCTCGCTATCCAGTTGACCAATGACATTTCCTTTTTTCCTTTGTCTTCCTCTATAGCTGCCAGTGACATATGGACTAGAGGAAGATTGTCATAGTAGTTTAGGGTCTAAAAGTTGAAGACCTCTTGCTGCCTCTGAAATCTATGCAGTATCAGGGCTCTTCTGTCAGCATCATACCTCTACCCTAGTATTTCATTCTCACCTCCATAGGGTGGGGCAGACGTAGCGCTTGGGATACCCTCCTCAAACAAAATTTGTATGAGTGAGTCCATATCAATGTGGACTTGAGGAGGTTGCTGAGTATGGACAATTGCAAGTGAAAGTGGTGAATCCTCAATGTCCATACTCTATGAAGAACTCCCAAGTTCTATGATTTCTTAGACTTCCTCCTGTTTTTTAGTAGCATCATCCTCTTGCATAGGTGAGCTGTGGGTTAAGTTGCCGATCATGGACCTTTCTTTGCAAGGTAGTCACTTGATATTCCAAGTGACTATCCTTGGAGACTAAATAGGTGCATGTTTTGCTCAGTTTGTGCACCTTTATTATGATGTTCCCCTTATCTTGATCAGAAGAATCATTAGGGATGAGAAAATAGGACCTAAGTCTTCATCCATATCACCAACATGTTGTTCTTGGTTGCTAGATTTTCCCTGCACACTGATAGCTTCAGTTGAAATGGGCTGAGTTGCCATGGTTGAGGTCTTAATAATGCAATCAATTGTTGTAGTGAGAGCCTCTTCTATATGGATCTCCTAAACTAGTTCAGGGGGAGGCAGGAGTACTCACTGAGATATATCATAAGACCAATAAGTTGATTTGAGATCTCGCTATCAACCTCTTGACATAAAAAAGTAATCTTTCTCGATAAAGTCGGTTGATTAGGGTGATTTTACTCTCAATGTCCACTTTGTACAGATAGATGTCTTGTGCTTTTTTCATCACACCACCACCTATAGTAGGGAAGGACAAGCGATACTCATAGTACTCATTGAATTTTAGGTTGGAAATGGTTGGTTTAGATCAAGAGGTTGGGAATGGTAACTGTCCCCTAAAGTTTATTCACTAAAGTTTTGAGACTCTGAGTGAAGTCTTAACAATGTTCGGTTATGAGCTCATCAGTCTGAGCATGAGGAACCTCAGTACTAATCATTGGTGAGATCGGAATGGTTTGCTCCTTAGGGGAAGTAGGAGCTCCAGTGTCCACTTCCTCCTACATAGGTGGTGATATGAGGGCCTGCGGAAGCTGAGTAACTTGTGCAGAGGTTCGTCTAGATTTTCTTTGGTAGATGATGGTTATTTATAGTTGTGTGGGTTATTGTGAAGTAGAAGGTGTGGGTTCAACACTAGCTGGTGCTGCTAGGTTGTCACCCTGAGCAATGAGCTCTAACATTTTTAGGACTAGGGTTGTTTCTACCCCTAAGAAGCCCACAGTAAGTTTTCTTATAGTTTTAAAAATACCAGGCTTCGTCTTTCTTAATTTTAGAACATTACTTGTTCCCCTTAACTGTGAGCCCAGTTCATAGTGAAGAATATGATGGACATATTTAAGGAACATATAATATTTTAAGTAGTCCAAGTTTGCATGTAAATTAATGTATACAAATTGTGAGTACCTGAACTTGACCTCTTGAACCATCCCATGGACTATAAAGGAAAGATCCTCAGGAATCTGATCCCATCCTTCATGTTTGTTAGATAAACTGTGAATGACCACATGGAGGGTGTATTTCCATTGAGAGGAGACCTTCCTTTTTCTGAAGGTTCTAAATGAGAAGTCACCTTCATAGCCCATCTGTCCAAAGGGCTAGTTAACAGTAGATTTAGGAAAGGATAATTCACCTTCTCCATCATCCAGCTGAAGATGAGTGTTTATTGAAGCTGGAGAGATGAAGATTGTCCTCCCTTGCACTGTGGCAGACAGTGCCTTCTCCCCATCCATGGTGACCTATTGGCAGGTCCTCGAGAAGCCCAATAGCTGATCCTCTTAGAGTGGAGGATCTATGGTGCGGGAGGTGAAATAGTTTGATAGAGTAAGAAAATGGCAAACCTCTGAGAAACCTGGATCTTTCTCGGAGTCCAACAGAGCAACTTGATTATGTTGCATGTGAAGGTGCATGGAGAAATCAGGTTGGTTTCTATGGTTAGGGTTGGCCATTTGAGGTAGCTTTGTTGGGAAGGAAGGTAAGAACAAGGGCGGTTTGTGTGTGAATTTAGGTTAGAGAATATGCAGATGAAGAAGATAATGAATGAAGGGGAACCATCAGGTGTATATATATGAAATGGATTTGAGACAAAGTTAACGCAAAAGAATAAACTTTGAAATCCGAATGTCGGTCCCACCTTTGAAAAAGTGCCCAAAGAGGTGGTTTTCTTGGAAGTTGAAAATCTTCTAAAGGTATTTTGTCTTTAGTAAAAACTTCCGAAACCAATTTTGACTTCAGAAGATATTCCTTAGTCTTATGAAAATTTTGCTTTGAAAGACAAATACTTAAGTATTTTCTCTTTTGAGACATATTTTGTTTCGGAAGAGATTAAAACTTGAAAGATTTATTCTCAAGGGAATAAATCTTCTGAGACAATTGCTTTCGGAAGAAAATTCTTCTTCAATTTCATATAAGTACTTAGAAGCATATTTTTTTAGAAGATATATCAGAATTTCTTCCAAAGGTAATTTTCCTATAAGTAGTTACCTGATTTGAAGACTTAAAATTCTTCCGAAGATGTTAGGATCGTAAACTGGACGATGTACTAACTGATATAGGTGTATACCGAATCAAATAGTGCGGAATCCTATTTGATTGGTGATCCAATCAGTGAGAACGCACGTAGAAACAATTGTAGATTGAATCTAAATGTTAAGAACAATTGGTAATCGATCTAGTGCGATCTATGAACTTGGAACAGGTTCTTAGAGGTCTCTGGACGACTAGGGTACGTATGTATTCAAGTATTATGTTTTTCCACGATTTAAGTGGTATTTATAGGTTAGGGTTCCCATTCGGGCGACTGAACCACAAGTATAGTTTAGTCGTGCGATTGAGCCATACGGTTGATCCATTCGCACGACTCAGTGTTTAGTCATATGACTGAGCCAATCTCATGTTACTATCATGCGACTGATCCACTCTCATGTTACAATCATGCGACTGATCCAGTCTCCTGGTTCAGTCGTGTGACTGAGTCATTCGCATGAAGTTGTTCATGCGTATGGTCCATTAGCATGGGCCATTCGCATGAGAACTTCATATTACTAAGTTTGAATATATTTCTTAATCATTACATTACTAAGATTAATTCAAACAACCACAAACCTATATAGTCAGTCCAATAAGCGTTAAACTACTAATCAATGAAATAATAAACATTATAAGCACAACCACACATTATCTTTCATCAAAGTACCCATTCAATTACATATGTGTAAGACACTAAAGACATATTACATTAAGCTTAGAAACTAGGTACACATGTATCTATAGAAGACAATATTAATGTCTTCCAAAGAAAATATGTTTTAAGTTTTTTAAAATTCTAAGGAATATCGTTTGAAAAGGATGTCTTCCCAGTAAACTGGGCTTATGTAGGTGATAGTTTAGACAACTTAGGAAACACATGTTTAAGAAAATCTACTCAAAGTTAATCATCCCAAAAGTATACAATATATTTAAATCTCTGTTCACTTGTGTTAACTTTGACTAGTTTATTAACCCCTTTTCAAAATTATCTCTAATTAGATGATACTTGATATTGATGGGTTTTGTCCTTGAGTGCTACACAGGATTCTCTGTAATAGAGATGTCACTGTTATTGTCTATGTGAATTGGAGTCTCCTTGAAGTTAAATACATAGTCTAGCATCTGATTCCGAATCCAAAGCACTTGAGCACAGTAGCTAGTAGCAGCAATGTATTCAGCTTCAGCAGTTGATGCAGATATACATGATTGTTTTTTGCATTGCCATGAGACTATCCTTCCACCAAGGAATTGACATCCCCCAGATGTAGACTTTGGAGTCATGTTGCAGCCACCATAGTCACTATCTATATAAGCATACAGATTGAAGTCAGAATTCTTTGGATACCAAAAGCCTAGTTCAGGAGCACCTTTAAGATATATAAGAACCGTCTTGGTAGCAACCAGGCGTGACATCTTGGGGTTGGCTTGATATCTTGTACAGATTCAAGTAGCAAACATGATATCAGGCCTGTTGGTTGTAACGTACATAAGAGACCCAATCATAGCCTTATGAAGATGTTCATCTACACATTCTCCCTCAAGATCAGGTCCAAGGGAGTGGTTTCTAGCTATGGGTGTCTTTGCAACCTTACATTCAGTCATGTTGAATCTTGTAAGTATGCCTTCTACATACTTTGACTGACTTATGAATATGCCATTATAACTTGCTTACAATAATTCCTAGAATAAATTTGAGTTCCCCCATGGCACTCATTTCAAATCTATTCTTCATTAGCTTCTCTAAGTCTTTGTAAAGCTTTGGATTGGTTAATCCAAAGATGATGTCATCTACATACACTGAACCAACATTAAGTCATTCCCTGTTCCTTTGATAAAGAGAGTTCCATCTATAGTACCCCTCTTGTAGCCATGCTGACAGAGATACTGAGATAGTGTCTCATACCACTTCCTTGGAGGTTGGTGCAGCCCATAGAGAGCTTTATCAAGCCTGCAGACATAATCAAGATAATATAGGTCTGCAAAGCCAGGTGGTTGTTTGACAACACCTCTTCATCAATGACCCTATATAAGAAAGCACACTTGACATCAAGTTGGTAGACCTTGAAATCCTTGGATGTAGCAAAAGCCAGGAATATCCGAACAGCTTTAAGTCTTGCCACATTAGCAAAGAGATCAGTGTAGTCAATTCCTTCTTCTTGTGTGTACCCTTGAACAACCAGTCTTGCCTTATTATTGATGACAAGTCCTCTATCATCCTTCTTGTTCCTAAAAACCCACTTGGTTCCTATAGTACTCTTCCTTTGAGGAAGTGGACATAGGTTCCAAACCTTTTGTCTTTTGAATTGAAGCTGCTCTTCTTATATTTCTTCAACCTAACTTTGATCCTTCAAAGCCTCATCAACTTTCTTTGGCTCTATCTGGGACAAGGAAACAAGAGTATGGACAAACATTTTTGTCATGGGTTTGACCTCTTGTTCTCACCCCTTGGTCAACATATCCAATGATGTTTGTGGTTAGCTGTGACTTGTAGATCATAAGTTAAGGGATCACAACAAGTTGATTAGACAGATCCAAATTTGTGAAGTTTTTATTTGGCAATAAAGTATCTCCCACCACATCAGCGCATTTATCAAGAAAAGCTTGATCCAATGAGTGAGTGATATCATTGATGTTGTCTTCCATGGAGTGGTTATCAGCATCAAGAAATTCTTGATCACTGTCACCACCACTATTTCCTCCTACATTTGAAGCTCCTTCTTTTGAGTTTTCTGCCTCTGAGTTGGAATTTGTAGGCACCTCAGATGTATCAGCTGGATTTATCATACTTGTGCTGATAGGAACTTTATTTGCAGGGTTAACTACCACTATACCTGAAGTAGTATTCTTGCTTGGGCATCTCAGCTCAAATCTTGGGTGAGGATCTCCTATTGATAAGTATTCTATAGATCCTGAAATATTGTCACAAGATTTGCTAAATCAGTTGGTAACTAAATCAAGATCAAATAACCAATCAGGACTAGAACCTTTCACACTATGAGTGTTCTCATTGAAGATCATATTGGCTGATTCTTCAACCACTCTAGTTTTGAGATTGTATATTCTATAAGCCTTAGCTTGGGAAGAGTATCCAATAAAGTGTCCATCATCTGATTTCTCATCAAACTTGGCTACTTGATATTTGGTATTCGAGATGGTGCAAGGACATCCAAATGATCTAAGAAAACTAATGAAAGGTCTCCTTTTGTGCCACAATTCATAAGGAGTCTTACCATGATTCTTAACTACTAAAACTTTGTTTTGCATGTAACAAGTAGTGTTGACTGCCTCTTCTCAGAAGGTGATGGACTGTTTAGAGTCAGACAACATGATTCCTGCAGCTTCAGCAAGTGTCCTGTTTCTCCTCTCAGCAACACCGTTTTGCTGAGGAGTCCTAGGAGCACTATATTGTCTTGTAATAGCCTTTTCATCATAAAATGTGTCAAGGATTTGGTTTTTGAATTCAGTTCCTTGATCACATATTATGGTCTTGATCTTGTGATCACTTTGATTCTCAATTTTCAAAATGAAGTTCTTCAAGATCTCAGGAGTCTCATCTTTAGTTTTAAGGAAAAAGACCCAAGTAAATCTTGTAAAAACATCTGTGGTCATGTTCCTTCCTAGACTCATTACACTGGTGGGGCCAAAGAGATCCATGTGTAATAAGTGTAGGGGAGTAGTGATGGAGTTCTTTTCCTTTGGTTTTTGACACACCAAGTGTTATTTCCCTTTAAGGCATGCAACATAATGATCATCACTTGTAAACTCTTTCTTTGGCATTCCAGTTACCAAATCATTATTAATTAATTTATTCATACTCTTAAAGTTTACATGGAACATTCTTTTATCACTATTTACTTTATATAGAAAGCAAGAAACTTCTCCAGAGGGAGATGTCTTCTGCAAATCTATCTTGTACATGTTCCTTTTCCTATGGGCTCTGAGTAGGATATGCTATTATGGAATGACCACCCCAGGCTTGAGAACAATGCACTCATGCTTAGTGAAGAGCATGTTATGTCTCTGATCATAAAATTGGGATACACTCAATAAATTGTACCCAAGCTCCTTAACGAAGTTTACATTTTCAATGCTGAGCTTACCATTGTGACCCTTTTGCATCTCCTCCAAAAGCAATTGGACCTCCATTAAGTTTCAAAGCAAAGAGCCATTGTCTGTCATATGCCTGGAACAACCACTATCAATGATCCATACATTCCTCATGGTCTTTAGCTGTTCCTGCATAACAAGGAGATAGTTAGTTACATTTGGAAACCCAAGCCTCATTGGTCTTGGGCTCTTCAAAGTGGACTGAAGACAATGCAATAGTAATTGATCCTATGTTAAGACTTTGGGGATCATTTCCTATTATTAATGAAGAACTTCCAGTCACTTGGTCTTCCTTTATCTTCCACACCATCTTTGGAAGATTAGACTTGACCTTTAGTACTTTGGAAGTTTTGACAACTTCAGAAGTTTTGGAGACTAACCCTTCAGAAGATCTTGCTTTCACTGCAGCAAGATTTAGTGCTTCGAAAGCATTCGTTTCTTTCTAGACCAAATTATCTTCCGAAGGTAAGTTTTCACTTGTCTTTATTTCCATTTTGGAGCTTTTAAAAGGAAGAGATTTTCCTTCCGAAGCTTTCTTCTTCTTGTTCTTCTCAGAAGTCTTCTTCTTGGTTTAGTGGATAGTACATTAAGGATTGTAGATACAATCCTTAGCAAGATAGGGGAAGTACTTCCACACATAATGTAATCAACTGACTTCCTCCTAAGAGACTTCTTGTGTATGGAAGACTGATCTTGATCTCTTTCCATCTCCATATTCATCTTCTCAGATGCTACAACTAGCTTCCTAGGGTGAGGCTTGCTCTTGGAGGTGGATGGTTCAGGTTGTGTAGCAGTGGTACATAGCTGATTAGCCTTCATTACTTCACAGGGATGAGTTGGACATGAACTTGAACTCTTGGTACTAGATTTCAGAGTTGAGTCCTCAGTCTTCACCACTTAAAAATCTTTAGAGATAAATACTTGTTTTTGCTTGGAGTTGAAGGTGGCCTTGATCTCCTGAGCTTTCTTTAATCTTCTTTTAGCTGCTCTGATCAAGTTCTTCTTCTTAGACTTTATCATCCCTGATTTCTTCCTCTCCTCAGGAGAATAGTGACCCGTGTTAGGATGATCTTCTTCACTCATTTCATAACTCCCGAGAAACCTTAACCTTACGTATCTTTGTTTTCGAATTATTTCAGAAATTCCAGAAACCTTATCACCCTTTGTAAACGTATGAACATTCCATTGTTACTGGTGTCCTGCGTTAACCTGATGTTCTAATTTTCCTGATGAAAATTCCTTTAACAAGGGGATGATGTGACAACCCGTATATTTCAGGTTAACACTGATTCCGACTGTTTCCGCTATCATTACTATTTATTAACTCTATTTAAATTAATTCAACTCTATTTATCATTACTATTGGTTCAGAATCCTAATTATGATTAGTACATGATTATAATTAACCCTAACTTTTAAAACTAATTAAAACCTCCAAGGGGAATTCAAAGTAACTTGAGGGACTAGGGTTGACAAGTTGTGAACGGTGACCGTAACAGCCCACTACCCATAAAAACTTTCTCATAAAAACTTTCTCCTCTACTTGAACACCCACGAGAACCCTAGAACCGTCGACTCTTTCACCTGCAACCCTCGACAGCCATCCTTCACTCGCGATTTTCCTTCTATTGGTGGAACATCCTTGATCGCAACCCCTCACGGTAGCTAACTCCCTCCAGCAATTAAAGCGACACCACCCGGTTCCAACCGCAAGTAATCGGCAGTAGTGAACGGTGACCGTAACAGCCCGTACCTCCTTTGGTAAGACTTTTTGATCGATAATCATGTTCGTGTTACTATTGTTTCGAGTTCGGGTTACGGTTTACATGCTGTTTCATGTGCGTTTCTTGCTGCGTATATGCTTTGCGTTGTGTGTGTTCTTTGTAATGTGTGTGTGTGTTGTGGGTGTTAAGCATGAGTTATGTGTGTGGGTGATGTATCTGTTGTTGATATGTGTGTATTGGATATATATATATATATATATATATATATATATATGTTAGTGTGTGTGTACATGTGGGAATGTGTGCGTGTCCTGCTCATGCAATGTGCATTCAAGATGGAGGGGTTCTTGTGATGCATGTATATATATATTTTAAGGATAGTGGAGATATGGTTGTGTTGCCTCTGACCTCCTTTGAAAACTCTTCATATCTCTTGAATCTCTCTTCCTTTAAAACGCCGGCATGAATATCAAATGCAAAGCATAATCGTATAACGTGTTGAAACTGAAGTTCTTGCATGATATCCTGCGTATCAAAAAACTGTGGCCACTTGTACAAAGTATATATATCATTTGCTGACAAGTTCGTGAGCCATATTGGGTCAAACACCCTTATTGTCTCTAAAGTCCCCTTTCGATCCAACATAATGACTGCTTCTCCAGTACGCCAGTCATAGTACCACCATTTAAAATGGGGTGTAAAGTCTTGTGGCATCTCCCTCATATGTATACGTGACATCGTGCGCGGAGGTTGCCATTTCAAGACAACTTTCGGTCGACCAGAGATCGGATCAACTTCTGTTTTGTATATAAACCTTCTGGGCTGTTGTGGCTTGAAGTTGACTCACCTCGTGTGGTACTCTTTCTTTAATGCTTTCTCGAACCATCCCGATATCTTTCCTGGAACTGCATAAAGCAGGTTCAAGCAAGAAAGTCGATTTAGCTTAAATCCAGGAAGAGTTTTCAGATCGTGTGGAAATCTTAAATACTCAATTCCCTTCTCTCTTTTCACTGTGTAGACATTTAGATCATCAAGGTACGCCTAGCTAATGATTTTTCCTGACACCTTCTGAGGCTTTTTGACCTTGTAGAGCTTGGTGTAGGCGTTTGAATTTGTAGGCTCCCTCTGCTTTCTCATTTCTTCCAGACAAGCTTCCCACTCAGATTTACGTTTTGCCATGTCTTCATCATCAGCCTGAGATATGTCTTCTGCAGCTTCTTTCTCGGCTACCCTCTATTCTACTTTGTCGAAGGCGCTGCTTGCAAACGTCTCTCCCAGATCCGGTAATACATCGCCATCGGCGTTAGTGTACTGGGGATAATAATCAGCTGTCACATCTTCAATCTCAACTTCATCAACCCCTTGAAGTTCTTTATCACTGACTACGTCAACTTCGGGAGCATCTTTGACCAATTCGTCTGGGTTGAGCCAGAACATCTCAGTAAGTTGCTCATCAGTAAGGTCATGAATTATTTCTCCTTCTTCAGGAGTATAACTCACAGACCTCTTGACTATCCCTTGCAAATAAAGTATCATAGTTAATTGAGACTTGATTTGCTGTAGGGGAGCAACATCATACTCGTCTTGCTGAGATGATTGATCTTCTTGATTAAAACATGTAACACACCAATAGTCAGTAAGTAATCAAGACAATCAAACATATGATAAGGAAATATAAACATTAATTTACAAAACATTACTCCATGATTCAAGTACAAAGCTTTTATAAATACATAGACATCTAAACTTTACTTTTGTCCTGAATCATGCTGCGATCTTCTGCAGTAGGGGAAGTAGGTGGGGCAGAGGATGATGCTCCTTGGTCTTGCTTTCACTTTGGTCTTCTTTCCTGACCCTGAGCTGAGGCAGATGCAGCTGCATCTCCTTCTTCATCATCATCATCTTCCCGTCTTCAACTTGCTTCTCCATCACCACTGACCTCATCATCATCACTCTCATCATCTTCTCCATAATCATCATCATCATCAACTTTTCTGATCTTAAGAGGCTCATCCTTAGATCCTTTTAGCTTGAGCATGATGGTCTTATTGGCAGCCTCCAACTCTTCTAGCTTCTTTGCTGATTCCACCTTATGCTTTTGGAGTTGGGCAATCTGCTAGGCTTGCTGTGAGATCTGCTATGCTTGGGTAGCATTGAGCTCCACAAGCTGACGTATCTGTGTAGTCTTCTCCTCATCAGCAGCCAACAACTTCAGCACCATGCAGTTCAGTGCTGAAAGCTGTTCCTCCACTCCAATGGGAGGAAGGGATGATCCTGTAGGGAATAAGGGATAGGATGATGGTCCGGCTTGGTGGTTGGTGGTGGTAGTTGTGGCTGTGGTGAATATGGGTGGTGGTGAATGAATGGGTAATGAAGTATGGGATGTAGAAGTGAAAGGTGGAGGTGTGGTAGTAGTAGTGGGTGTGGTGGTAGTAGTAGGTGGTGTAGTAGTAGTGGTGGTGGCTGTAGTGGTAGAGGTGGTGGCTGGAGTGGTAGAAGTGCTGGTAATCAAGGTAAATCTGGGCCTCTTCCCCTTCTTCTCATAGGGCTGAGCCATCCTTTTTTTCCTCGAGCCCTTGGATGCAGAGGCTCCCCCTTGGCTACTGGGCTGGTCTGGGGAGTAAGATGGATTAGAAGTAGCCTCCCCAGACTCACCCTGGCATCCACCAACCACCCTAACGCCTCTCTCAGTGGCTACGACCTGGCTTCTAACCATTCGTACCAGAGGATCCTCATCAGACTCCTCCTCCTCATCAGGTTAGAACTCTTGATGGAATCCGGCAGTCTCAGCACCTCCTTAGGTGGATGGTGGAGATGTCACATAAGTAGCAGTGGCCCTAGATTGGGTAGGGCTAGTATCTCCACCATCACCACTGTCATCATCATCGGAGTCATCAGAGAACACTATATTCTCCACATCCGAATCACTGTCATCATGCCTCCACTTTTTGCCTCCCGGTGCCATATAATCAGCCCTCACTAGATGCCTGAATAACCTTTGAACCGAGGACTTTTGAGTCTTGCCCCTATACACTTTCATCCTTCTAAGTGTTGTGTCGTCCATAATCTCTAGTTTCACCTCGTCGGCTGGACTCTTTGGCAGGTCGGGAAGTTTGCTCTTGAAGATCATCTGCAAGAAGCGCGGATACATGCAAAAACCCTCCTTCCGTTTAGCTTCGATGTTTTTAGCAAGATAGTTGAAAAACATCCTCGAGAAGCTGAATCTCACGTTTAGCACCAATGCGACAAATGCATGTTGCATTTGATCGCTAAGCTCATCAAATCCTCCTCTTCTTGAAGCAATGCACTTTAGTAGAACATGGGTGAGGTACTTGAATTGGGGGCACATGTTGCTTTTACTAAGCACACCGGCGTTGATGTCGCTGGCGTACTTAATGCGTAGAAAGCAACCACGCACTACCCTTGGGTGCAACTTGGTGGGCTGGCTACCATCATCACCCAAAGCCAAGATACTCCTAAAATCATCATCACTGATATCAATATCCTGACCCAGTATGGAGCTCCGAATCCTGTAAGGCTCCACTGAACGGTCAACCACAGCATTCTCCCAGAATAGCTGTTGATGGGAGCGGTATGGAGTGCAATGAGTGGAGATAGCCGTGTGAATCCGTGATCTAGTAAGAAACTCAATAATCCCGGTGAAATCTGTGGCATTCCTCGATGTCAGGTCCAAGTGAGCATAGATGTTGTGCTTGGCGTTGATCACCCACCTATCAGCCATCTATAGAACAAGTTAAAGAAACATGTCACATTTAACGAACACAGACAGAATGATTGAATTTGAGATTTTTTTTCACAAGTGTGATTCAACCGTGCGATTGAGTCACACGAATGGGCCTAATCATACGATTGAGAATCCGACTGAGTTGAGTCGTGTGACAATCCATATGATTGAGCCAGTCGGACAACTGGATGGAAGATTGGTTCAACCGTGCGATTGAATCGTGCGTATGATTCAGTCGTACGATTGAAGTTCATTTGGGGCGTCCAGTCGCACACAGACAGACTGCGTCTTGTGATTTTGAATTTTCTGCATTTTATCATCATTTTGCTTGAACAACGTATCCATAGACTCGTCTCCACATTTTAAAGACCCAGGGCATGATTAATTTGACTTTAATGATAGTTTAGGTGTCGTTTTTTAGAATTTGAAGTCCGGTTTCCTTTTGGTACTGTATGATCAGAATTCAAACAAATATGGCATGATTTCGACATGAAAATACCTACAAATGGTACTATAATGATCAGTAGGCGAATGCGAAGAAGTATATCAAAGAAAAAAGTCGAAAAGGGGTCCTTAGTAAATCGAAGTTTGGGAGATCAGTCGCATGAGCATGTAGGGTTTGTGAGTGACTGACCCCCTTTTATACTCACAGCACATTCAACCGTGCGAATGGATCCATACGCATATCTCATACGTACGAATGAGTAATACGCATAGGCCATTCATGCGATTGAAGCTCACTGACCCTGTCATTCATGCGGTTGGTCCATACTGACCTTGCCATTCGCACGATTGGTCCATACTTATGATCCAATCGTGCGTTTGGGCCATACTTATCCTTCAGTTGTGCGACTGAGCCATACTCATGGTTCAGTCGTACGACTAGTCAGTCGTGTGACTGAGCCATACTCATGGTTCAGTCGTATGACTTGTTCATACTCATGATTTAACTTTGACAAACTCAGTTATAATCTCAGTTACATTAAATAAACATTCAAGAACATTTGATCATCTCAGTCATGAACCATTTATCCACCCGATCACCTCAGACGTGATCCTTTTACTTGAAAACCGTTAATCACCTCAGACGTGATTATTTTAAGAACAAAAACTGATGATCACCTCAAACGTGATCCTTTTAATTTTCTTCAGAAACAGGTGATTCAAGATTAACGTTCAGTTCCTTTTATGACATTCACAGAGATACATCCTGTTGCACAGTCCGACACAGACACACTACAAACAGAAAAACTTGAAAACCAGAAACACTAAACTAAATTACTGAAATAAACATATTTTTGTGATTTTCTTTGGGTAGATTTGAAGACATTTAATATTCACTATAAAAAGATTCTCCCCCTGAGCAGAACAGTCCATTAGCATTAACTTCATTTCTAAGACAGATTCATATGGAATCAGACAGGCATAAATGTAATTTCTTGGAACTTTTTGTTGATATATTGAAAAGGAAACAACATATTTACATATCACAGTTTCTCTTTCATCTAAGACTTCTAAGCGCTAACTAGAAATCATGCTTGGACTGTTATGTAACATACATTGATTTTGAACATCAGGTGGTGCAGTCATGACGATTATTGGTATACTTGTCCACTTAAGTCCATACACAGATTTTTGACACACATCAGTGATAATTAAGTGGATTAGACCAACAAGTGTTTGTGCGTCCCACTAGTATATGGTAATCAATCTTCCTCAGGAGATTTTTGAGCGATCCGGTGGTTAAGAAGATTTTGGTTCTAAGAGCTTTCAGAGAGATGCAAAGCCTCAGGTCAGTGCCATCGCACAGTAGAGAGGCGCAAACAATAGTGAATTCTTAGAATGGATAGGTTATGCTAAGCCTCAGGTCAGTGCCATCGCACAGAAGAGAGGCGCAAGACCTATCTTCTTCTTAGAGCAATATACTATAATATACATTTCAGCAGTGACTTTTGTCATCATTTGCTCTGTTTTTCGGTCTTTGCACACATTTGTGGCATTCAATTACTCCTCACCCCTTATTGGAAATTGATTGATTGTGCAAACCAGGGATACCATGGGAACCCACAACTTGTTGATGGATTCAGGTTTAAGTGAATCACCAATGATATCTACTAGTCTTTGTGTTGAACCTACCGACACATCGTATAATGGACTAGCACCTCGCTAGCCGAGTAATTATAGTAACAGACAAGCATACTATCATTTTTCCAATATATTAGACTTAGAGTTGTCAGACTTACGATTTTCTGTGATTTAAATTAAACATTGCAAAAATGGAAAATCTTTTTGGTGTTCCAAGTAACACGGCGCCTGTGTACTATCACTTTCCATAGTGTTGAATCACTTTCTTAAATTTGTTCTTTTTGCCTTTTGGCTTATCTGCTCTCCCCCCTTTTTTATTTTTTTAATTTTTTTTATTTTTAAGTAAATAAATACTGAAACTAAACTAATCTCCCCCTAAAATACTAAAACCGAAAATATTTTTGTGTTTTTGGATTTTTAAGACAGGAAGTTAAAATAAGATAAATAAAAGAAAATAAAAACATTTATGGCATTCAATTGCTCCTCACCCCTTATTGAAAATTGATTGATTATGCAAACCAGGAATACCATGGGAACCCACAACTTGTTGATGGATTCAGGTTTAAGTAAATCACCAATGCTGTCTACTAGTCTTTGTGTTGAACCTACCGACACATTGTATAATGGACTAGCACCTCGCTAGACCTACTTTCTCCGAGTAATTACAGTAACAGACAAGCATACTATCATTTTTCCAATATATTAGACTTAAAGTTGTTAGACTTACGATTTTCTGTGATTTAAATTAAACATTGCAAAAATGGAAAATCTTTTTGGTGTTCCAAGTAACACGGTGCCTGTGTACTATCACTTTCCATAGTGTTGAATCACTTTCTTAAATTTGTTGTTTTTGCCTTTTTGGCTTATTTGCTCTCCCCCACTTTTTTTTATTTTTTTTATTTTTAAGTAAATAGATACTGAAACTAAACTAATCTCCCCTTAAAATACTAAAACCGAAAATATTTTTGTGTTCTTGGATTTTTAAGACAGGAAATTAAAGTAAGATAAATAAAAGAAAATAAAAAGAAAAAAGAAACTAAACAAGTGTTGGACTAAGCATTTTCATCTTCTGGAATCACGTCACATTTCTTTTTCACGCCGTTGACCTCTAACAGATATAAAAATCTGGGTTTATCAAAAGGTTTAGTGTAGATGTCGGCGTGTTAAAAATCCGTGTTTATTTTAATCACATCAATTAAATGTTTTTCATAGCAATCACGTATGAAATGATATTTTATGCCGATGTGTTTAGTCTTAGGGTGTTGAACAGGATTTTTAGTTACAACTATGGTAGCAGAATTATCAACTAATATAGGAGTGTTTGAAAATTGCAAACTGTAGTCCCGCATTTGCTGTTGTATCCAGATGATTTGTGACCAGCAACTTGCAGCAGCAACCTATTAGCTTCACATATTGACAGAGCAACAGATGTCTGCTTCTTGCATTGCCAGGTGACTAAATGCCTTCCAAAGAACTGACACCCTGCTGATGCTGACTTGAAGTTCATCTTACAGCCACCGTAGTCTGAATCACTATAAGCAGTTAGCTCAAAGTCATCATCATGAGGATACCACAACCCCAGTGTTGGAGTAACCTTCAGATAACGAAAAATCCTTTTCACCCCGATCAGATGATTTACTTTTGGTTTGGCTTGATATCTCGAGCATGGACATGTGGCGTACATGATATCCGGACGCGAGGCAGTGAGATACATGAGAGATCCGATCATCCCACGATACATAGTGGCATCCACCAAATCCCCATTATCATCTGGTGCCACATCATGGTTTATGGCAAGTGGGTTACTGGCAAGAGTGACATTTACCATATCAAATCGACTTAGAATGTCTCCAACATACTTAGTCTGATGCAGAAAAATACCGGTAGGTGTCTGATCCACCTGTAAACCTAGGAAGAACTTCATCTCTCCCATGGCACTCATTTCAAATTCTGCCTTCATCACAGATTCGAATTCTTTACATAATTCTTCGTTTCGAGAACCGAAGATTATGTCATCCATATAAATCTGTACAATTAGTGAATCTCTATCTTTCTCTTTGATAAACAACATGCAGTCTATCACACCCCTACGAAAACCATGTTTTAATAGGTGGGTGGAGAGCTTCTTATACCAAGCTCGAGGAGCTTGATGTAGCCCGTACAAAGCCTTGTCCAGCTTGTAGACTCTGTCCCGATGGTAAGGATCTTCAAATGCCTTGTCCAGCTTTTAACATCCAGCTGATAAACCTTGATCTTCATATGGGATGCATAGGCCAGAAAAATGCGAATAGCTTCCATCCTTGTCACAGGTGCAAACACTTCATTGTAGTCGACTCCCTCGACTTGTCTGAATCCTTGAACAACCAATCTTGCGTTGTTTCTGATTACTACACCTTGGTCATCCTTCTTGCTGCACAGCACCCATTTGGTGCCAATCACCATAACAACTTTAGGCCTATCAATGAGCGTCCACACTCCAAGCTTCTTGAACTGTAGCAGCTCTTCCTGCATAGCATTTACCCAGGCCTCGGCCTTCAGGGCATCACTTACGTGTTTGCGCTCGACTTGAGAAACAAAATATTTGAAAGCACCATCATTCACGTAACCCTTTTCCATAATAGCAGCATAATCAGCAGAGTACAGCTGATTTCTCGTCTGAACACCGGAGTGGAGATCCCCAATGATGGTATCCTGGGGATGATTCACACTAATCCTTGTTACAGGTGTCATAGGAACGATCACTTCAGTATCCATGTTTGTGACTACAGGTTCAGCATCCGGGTTCCCTGATGCGTTCTTAGCATTTGTTGAACTGCCAGCTTGATTGACGTTATTCTCAATACATGTTTCAACTGTTTCTTCATCATTTGATGAGACATCACTAACATCCTAAGCAGTTTCTGAAGAGCCAGAAGCACCACTAGTTGGTACTATATTGCTGAAATCCAGATTTGGAGCGTTTAAGACGTCGTACATCATTTGTGCAACAATCTCGTCATCTGAACATGCTAGAGGAAGGTTGAAAGATTTGAAAAATCCATCATAATCAACGAATGAGGATGGACCTTTCCCAGAAAGGGGGGTGGTGTGTCTTTGCACATCTACGTTGCACCACACTTCTACCTGAGTAGAATTGTTATAGACTTGTTTGTCTGGTATGCTGTATCCGAGAAAGATGCCTTCATCCGCTTTCTCACTGAACTTGCCTTCCGGAGTTTTCTTCTGTAACATACATGGAGCCCCGAATGGTTCTAGGTAACTCAGATTTGGTTTGCGTTTCTGAGCAACTCATAGCAAGTCTTACCATGTCGCTTGACTACCAATAAACGGTTAAGAGTGTAGCACGCGTTGGCAACTGCTTCATTCCAGAATTGTACTGGTAGCTTTGAATCTGCCAACATTATCCTTGCAGTTTCTATCAAGCTCCTATTCTTGCGTTCAGCAACTCCATTTATTTGTGGCGTGTATGCAGATGAGAACTGATGAACAATCCCCTTTTCTTTGCAGAAAACATCCATCCACTGATTCTTGAATTCAGTCCTGTTGTCTGAACGAACCTTCCTTACCTTCAGTTTGTACAGAGATTCCAGTGTAGTCAAGAGCACTTTGAACGATTCAAATGTCTCTGACTTAGCTTTCAAAAACATCACCCATGAAAATCTCGAGTAGTTATTAGTGACTACAAAGCAGTACCAGTCTCCTGCTATACTCCTTGTGCTGACAGGACCAAACAGGTCCATATGCAGAAGCTCCAGTGGCATCTCAATTGAATTAACATTCTTGGACTTGTGAGACTTCCTGGTCTACTTTCCTTTCTTGCATGAGACACAAAAATCCAGAAGTTGGAAGTTCTTAACAGTTACTCCCTCAACTAAGTTGTTCTGAATCAGATGTATCATCTTCCGAGGATTTATGTGTCCCATTATCCTGTGCCATACAATGGACTCCTTTTCCGTTGCCTTTGATAAGAAGCACTGAGAAGTGGACTCCGTTGTAGAAGCTTTAGACATGTCCAAGACGTACAAATCATTGTACTTGAAGCTGACATTAGTACCTGCTCCTCAGAGATATCCATTTCCTTCTTCAGAATGTAACATTTCCTATTGTCGAACATAACCTTAAATCCCTTGTCATATATTTGAGAAACTGAAAGTAAATGGTTCTCTAACTGCTGAACATAATTTACCTTATCAAATTTTACCTTCCCATTACCTACTTCTCCTTGAGCGGTGATGTACCCACCTTTGTTATCAGTAAAGGAAACATGTCCCCCTTTAATTTGTTTGACATTGAAAAGGAGAGAGTAATTCCCAGTCATGTGCCTGGATGCCCCGCTATCAATAATCCATGTGTAGGTAGAAGCACTGTAGCGGACAACCTGCATAAAAACAGAAAAAGATTAGTTAAGGAGGGGGACCCAAGCCTTTACAGGCTTGGGTTTCCCAGAGGCATCGCACATCACAAACTCCACCCACTGTCCATTTGGAGTTGGAGAAACCTCATTCTTTTTCTTGTCACCACTATCAGACACATCAGATGTTTTAGTTTTCCACAGACCATCCTTGTGTAAGGCTTGTTTGTGGTAAACCGATGACTGATTAACAGTTTGAACTTTTGGCCTATTTTATAAAAGCGGTTTTGCCTCAGGCATCACAGAATTGCCTGTGGCTTGTCTGTGTTGTCTTTGGTGTTGGGAAGGGGTGTAAGACCTAGCAGGTGTTTTAGACCTCTGTTTTGAAGAAGAAGGTTTAACTTCTTGAACCAATTCAATTTTACGTCTAGGTGTCTGATAGCAAGGACAACATGAAGAAATGTGTCCTCTTTGTCCATAGTTATAGCATGATCTCCTCTCAACAGGACTAGGAGATCTTTTGTGGGGTGGCGAGTACACTTCAGGATTAGTCCTTTTCGTCTCACCCTTTGGTTTTTCACCTTCTTTGACAAATTTGATTTGTTTAACACTTTGGTTGTTTTGTCTTTTCACATTGTTGAAATCTTGCTTGACCGGTTTAGACTGAGTTGTTTTTGAAATTTTTAGTTTTGACACAACAGTCAGTGTCCCAAACCAAGAGGCACGTGATCATCCTCTACCACCCAGTATCCAATTAAGACTTCATCCTTTGTGCCCGAAGTTGATGCCTTCTGATCTGTCACCTGAGGTGCAGATTTAACTGCAGTATCAGGATCACTGACCAAAGGTGTAGTCACCACATGATCCTTGATAGGATTATTGGTAACAGGACGCTGTTTTGTGTTCAAAAGGATCTCATGTGGTGGAGGCACAAATTTATAACCAATCCCTTCCCTATTGTTTCTTTCTTTAACCAAGTTTTTTATGATATATGAGGAACTAGCTAAACTATGCAGTCTTTGTTTTAATGACTCATTTTCCACTTGAAGAATAGCTTTTTCCTTTTTAATTTCCTCAATTGAATTTAAATAGAACTTTATGTCATTTTCTTGGTTAAAAGCCACAACCTCGGTTTCCCTTAGTTGTTTTCTCAATAATTCAATTTTCTCTTTAAAACTACTTTCATTTTGCTTCAACACTCTGTTAGCCTCAGTGCAAAGTTTTAAGTCATTTACCAAGTTATCATTATGTTCTAATAACCTAGTAAATTTTAAATCAATGCATTCCCTAAACTGATTGCATTCAACACAAGCATGTTTATCGAAAAGGGTTTCTTTAGATTCTACATGTACAGAGTTTGAGGTGCCAGCAACAAATGCAACCTCGGGTTCCTGGTGAGTTTCAGAAGCATCATTCAGTTCATCCTTTACCAGATGATCAACAGCAACCATTGAGTCGTTTACATCAACAGTATCAAACTCAGCCAAGTTCTCCCCTTCACTTGCTGAGTCATCGTTCAGATCCTCAACCAACGTGATATTAGCTTCACCGTCAGATAAGAAGCGAAAAGACCAGTCTTGACCTGCATCACCTTGTGCAACCATTGCTTTGGAATCCTGACTTGTTGGAGCTATCTTCTTGTTTTTTTCTTGTCTGTTGGTTGATGAAAACGGGTTACCATTTCCTATTTTCTTAGGTTTAACACACTCTCTCTTGAAATGGCCTTTTTCTCCATAGTTGAAACAGGTGACCTTTGACTTGTCAAATCCAAAAGTAGTATCCTTTATTGCCACCAGATTTTGTCCCGTTCTCTTGATGAATTTCTTAGCTCTTCGCACAGCACTAGCTAGAGCCCACATGATATCCATCCTCTCTAGCTCGGTTTCATCCACCTACTCATAATCTTCATCTGCCAAGTGACAGTTACCAATCTTCCCTGCTACTCACCCATCATACAAATGGACCACAGCAACAAGTAAATCCATATGCTCCTTAGCAACTTCCACAGTTACGTTGCTCAGATTCTCTGTCATTAACTTCGTTTGTTGAGCTTCTGCAGAACTGTATTGAACACTTGATGAACCACCTGACTCATAACCTGAAGATGCACTTTGAACGTTTGCAGATGTGTTAGACACGAAAGCAGTCTGCAAGGGTGCACTTGAAGATGCAGTAGTAGGAGCCACATTGTATAGAAAAGGATTCTGAGTGTAGGTTCCCTTTTTAGACTTGTACTTCTGTCGTAGCTCTTCCTCTCTCAGTTTAGAATAAAGTCATTTATATCCAACGTTTCCAGCACTTCATTATGTCTTAAAGTGGAAATGAATGAATCCTACTTATCAGGTAAACCATCAGCCAGACTCGATACCTTATCTTCCATAGACGTTTTAACTCCATGAGTGTGCAGTTCAGTCATCAAATGATAGAAGCGATCGATAATGTCGTCCAGACTCTCATTTTCGATTGACGAGAAGTTATCAAATTCCTTCTTCAAAGCTTTAGCCTTTAGAGATGTAAGCATTGCATTTCCTTCATACCGCTTCTCTAGAGCCTTCCATAACTTCTTGCACTGCTTGTGCTCTGACAACTGATGGAAAATATCTTTTGGGATGGACCGTGTCAACAATGCATAGGCCTTCTTCTCAGCGTTGTACGCAACCTTTTGCGCCTCATTCAAATCACTTAGAGTCAGTGAAACACCATCAGCTCCAACTGGCATAGTGTAGCCAGTCTCAATTGTGCTCCATAAGTTGGTGTCCACTCCATTCAAATGAATTTCAAACCGTTGCTTCCATTGAGGATATTCATCAAGTGTCAGAAGTTTCGGTGGTTTGTTATGATTTCTGGTTTCATTTTCCAAAAGTAGGAGATTCTGAATTCTGGAGTCCTTCCCAGTAGAGAAAGCGAAGTGCTGTTCGTCCATGATGACTTAGTCTGAAAAACTTGACAAACTAACTGACTGATGCGACTGGGGAATGCGAATGAGGCTTAACCGTGCGATTGAAATGTGCGACTGAATTCACACGTGCGATTGAGGTCAATCATGCGTATGAATCTATGCGTATGAGTTCAGTTGTACGAATAAACTATACGACTGAGCTAAACCGAACGAATGAGCTTAAACGTGTGAATGAACAGACGATTTGACCAATCGTGCGAATGAGCTGTGCGTATGAAGTTCAGTCGTGCGATTGGATCAATCGTGCGACTGAGATGTCTGACTTCGAAATCTTTTAAAAATTTTCACTCGATTCGATTAAAAAACACAATTTTGAAAACCCTAGACGGCAAGAACTCGAAAAATACAAACTTTTGAACACATGCACTCGTAAAAATCGAATTTTTAATGCAAAAAGAATGGATCTTTGATTGAAAAACGTTGATTTTTGCAAAAACGAGATTGAATCCACGTAGAATCGAGAACCTGGCTCTGGTACCACTTGTTAGGACCGAGTACGAACTGGTACTAACCGAATCTACGTGAAACCAGATCAAATAGTGTGGAATCCTATTTGATTGGCGATCCAATCAGGGAGAATGTTAATCTGATCAAAACTAATGATTAGAAAACGTTAAGAATTGATTAAGAATGACCAGCAATGCTCTATAAAGTTGGAAGGGACAACTTGGATGCTCTGGGATGGCCAGGGTTGTGAATTCTCGAAGTGTTATGTTTTTCCACGAATTAACTGGTATTTATAGGTTACAGTCTTCATTCGTACGACTGAGCCATGAGTATGGCTCAGTCGTGCGACCGAGTCATAGGAACCATTCATACGTATGTATGAACCATAAGATTGAATCATTCGTACGACTGAGTCATTCGCATGAGTCAGTCGTGCGACTGGCTCACATGCATGGTTCAGTGGTGCGACTGGGTCATAAGACTTAGTTAAACACATTCCTGAATCTCTATTGACAAAGAACTATATATAACAACTGTAAACCCATATAACATGTTCACATATGCGTGTAATAAACACTAAAATAAAGATACAAGACATTCAATAACACATATTCATTCATTCAAGAGTCTTTCATTACAAATATCGAATAATTACATCAGTGTAACAAAATAAAAGTCCTTAAACATTTAAGTACATTAGAACTGGAACTAGCGACATGTGTACCAAAATTAGTGTGTGTGTACATATGGGAATATGTGTGTGTCCTGCACATACGATGTGCATTCAAGATGGAAGGGTTCTTGTGATACATGTATATATATATTTTAAGGCTAGTGGAGATTATGGTTGTGTTGCTTTTGATAAGTGGGAGCTCATTGGCGGTGTTGATCGAAGAAGGGGTATGCATGTGATGTATGTATATGTACTAGGTGTGTTGCATGTGTGTGTGTGCGTATGTTATGGTTGGGGCAGCCGCATGAGGCATAGCCGAGGGCAGTGGGTTGGGCACATGGGAGTGTTCATGGGTTTGTGTGTGTGGGTGTGTGTATGTTGTGTATGTTGTGTGTGGGTCATGTTGACTAATGTATGCTTATGTGTTTTCTTGTATGCATGTTGTTATGAGTATGTATATGTGTTATTGTATGTGGTGTGGTGCTAAGCGCGCACACACACACACACACACACATATATATACACGTAAATATTATGTAACAAGCGTGAACTAAGTATATATATGTCTGTTTTGTCATGTGGGTGAATCATACGTATGACCATGCGTACGCAAGAGTAATTGGGTCTTATGCATGCTTGGGTTGTGCTTGACTGTGCTTGCATGTAAATGGGGAAGATCAATAGACTGCATTATAACCGAACCGAGAACGTGAAACCGTACCATTTCTATATTAATATTCGGTAATTAATATTATTTGTTTACTAAATGAATTCTAGGTTACCGGGGAACCTAACCTCTTGTTCTATACATTACGTTATTACTGTGTATTCAAGGTGAGTTCTCAGCCCCACTTTTAATTACTTTCTTGGGGTGAAAGAAACCTGTGAACTAATTCATTTTCATGGATCAGTATTACTGTAAACTAATTCATTTTCATGGATCAGTATTACTGTAATATCACTTGTTGACTAGTGTGATACCATTTAAGTCCTCATTTTCTCGAACCGTTAATGTATGTAGTATAGCGAGGTAATTCTGAGTAAATCTACTGGGTTTGACAAACCCCAACCGGGCTAGTCGCGCTAGCACAACATTCGTCAAACAGGTGTTTAATTGACCTAATTTCTGTTGCCGTGACCTGGTATTCACAGCCGAGGTGTTCATTTACATTGTCAGCTTCGGTTGCGAACTTCCTACACTTAGTATCTGGTTAAGTAGACTAGCTATCTACTGATATTACTTTGTTTACTGTATCGGTTTACTTTATGTTCTATTTATCAAAACCTGTGAACTCACCAACCTTGTGTTGACACTTTAGCATGTTTCTTTCAGGTTCACAAGATGCGCACGCTTAGGAGCATTTCGTTCATGCATTTATCATCTCACGCGACTTATTTAACGTTTATCAATAAATTTCATTTATTCGGTTTACGCGTGTTGCACCATTTAAACAGTTAATATTTATTATGCTTCCGCAACTTCTGTTATGTTTACGTTAGTAACTCAGGCTTTGGTAATATCAAACCTTAAAAATAAATTATGTTTTATAATTAACGTGTCGTTTGGGTGTAACTAGTGGCTGAGATCCTGGAAGTCACACGCCTAACGGTAATACCCTGTTCGTGGAAATTGAGGGTGTGACAGATTGGTACAGAGCCATTGGTTATATCAAACTAAATTGACATTGCATCTCATTTGCATTGCATTTAGACTATAGCCGTTGCCTTAGTTACACGCATATAGACACATCTAGTTTTGTTTGTTGACTTTGTTTGCTTGCCTAGCTGGGTTGCTTACTGTTGCTCATTCCTGTGAGTGGTTCTTTGCAGGGATGACGTCTTCATCATCTACTCCTTCATCTTTTTCTCGGGGAAAAAGGCCTATCTACTACGATCATGTTGCTTCCTCTGAGAAACAGTGCTTTTGGCCATTACGTTATAATAATTATGAGATATTCGGTTATGATCAGCCCTTTGCTTTACCCGAGTATCCACCGGTCCCTAGGTGGGAGTGTTACCCTCAGTACATAACTGATCTCATCTTAGAGAAGAATGTACTCCCACCTCTCGAAAACCAACCTCGTACTAGGTCTACTCCTGGTAGGGACCCTAATGCCCCTATGTTACCACCACTCCCTTGCCCTCCAGAGCAACGACTAGAAAATCTAGAATCCCACGTCATCACTCAGAACGTAGTACCCGAACCAGAAGAGGCACATGAAGAAGAAGAAGACTCCAAGGACGAACTAGAAGAGGCACCCGAAGAGGAGGAAGAACCTGAGGAAGAACCAGAAGAAGCACCAGAGGAGGAAGAACCAAAAGAAGAGCCCGAGGAACAGCCTGATGACGAAGCGGAAAACAGTGATGGATCTGTCGATTCTCACTGATTTCCTTGCTTATTCCCTTCCTTTCATTATTTCTTTTATTTCATTGGACTCCATTCTTTTCACACCTAGATGGGAAGGATTGTCCCCATCCGACTTATGTTTCTGAATTTTGATATTTGGTTTGATTAATTGTAGACGTATTTAAAAATTTATTTTGCTAGAAATTATTATTTGAACATTTAGTCGTGTGTGCTAAATTCTTTAATTACTTATGCTTAAATGAAGTTGAAATGTTGCATATTTACCTATTTTTGTATGTTGTGATTGTTAAGAATGTCTGGACGTGGACATGGTAGTGGTTCCATCAATATGACTAGCAGAATTGGATGCCCTCATAAAGCAGCATGTGGCTGATGCACTGGCAAACCACAACCCTAATCCTCAACCCGCTCCTATCGGTAAGCAAAACCCAATCCATATCTAATGTTAACGTTCCGTCAGTCTCGTAGGTTGTGACATTCATTCCATACTTCCAAAGTTCTGATCTAAATTCATTACAGGTAAAGGAACTTGCACAAACAAGTCCTTTATGGGTTGTAAACCAAATCCATTCACCGGAGCGAAAGGAGCCGTATGACTGATACGGTGGTTCGAGAAGCTAGAATCAGTGTTCGAGATGTGCAATTGTCCGGTGGAAAATCGGGTTAAATACGCCACTGACACCCTGGACGGAGCTGTTTTATCCTGGTGGAACAGTCAGGTACAAATGCTAGGAGTTGGGATTGCTAATCAGACAGCCTGGGAGGATTTTAAGACTTTGATGAAAGAAGAATACTACCCTCGGGAAGAGATACAGAAGTTGGAGATGGAGTTCTGGAATCTCAAGATGACAGGTTCCAAGATTGAGGCGTACACCACTCGATCTCACGAACTTGCTACTTTGTGCCCTAACATGATCAACCATCCTTCTCTAAGGATCGAAAGATATCTGCATGGGTTGTCTTCGGAAATTCAAGGAATGGTCACTGCTTCTCGACCAACTACTATACAGGAGGCAATTAGATTGGCTCATAGATTAACTTACCAGGCGGTAACATAAGGTAAACTACCTCCACGTGGTTCTACCTCTACCACTACTGACGTCCATAACAAAAGAAATTGGGAGTCTGGCTCACATAACAAGCAGAACTCTTCCGAGCAGCATCGGAAGTTTGACAACTTCTACAGTCCAACCGAACTTCTGCATCTTCACAACATGGTAGTGGCTATATTGGAACATTAACTAAGTGTGATGAATGCAACTACCACCATACTGGGTCTTCTAACAAGAACAATTATAAGAGATGTGGCAAGTTTGGTCACTCTATTAAGAATTGTCGTGTGAACTTAACAGCCAAGCAGCCAGCTAAATAGGGGGAACAAAGAGGCTGCTACGAGTGTGGTCAGACTGGGCACATCAAAAGGTACTGCCCAAAACTGAAGAAGAACAATGGCGGTGGAAACGGAGTTGATAACTGCAATGGAAATAGCAACGGGAACGGAATCGGGAATGACAATGGTGGTGCCAACGGCAGAGTGTTCGTCATAGGCTCAGGTAAACTCTTAATGACCCTACTGTAGTATCTGGTAGATTTCCTATAAATAGTCATTATGCCTTCATTTTATTTGATTCTTGCGTCGATAAGAATTAGGTATCCAACAAGTTTAGTGAAGTGCTAGGAATAGTACCTACTGACTTGAACCCTGAGCATGCCATAGAAATAGCTCTCACGAAACCTTACGTTCTTTGGTTTACGGTTTGTTCAGAAACCCTTA
This sequence comes from Flaveria linearis, assembly GCA_024085815.1. NCBI lineage: Eukaryota > Viridiplantae > Streptophyta > Magnoliopsida > Asterales > Asteraceae > Flaveria > Flaveria linearis. Next base: position 71,962,240 of record CM044003.1, on the reverse strand, counting down.
GAGATCCTATATTGCCTATGTTCCAGATAACTAATCAGCTTACTTGCTGACCAACTTGCTTACTAGTAGTTCGTTGACGTGTATGTCCTAAATTTCGAGACGAAATTTCCTTCAACAAGGGGATGATGTCACAACTCCCAAGAACCTTAACCTTACGTATCTTTGTTTTGGAATTATTTCAGAAATTCCAGAAACCTTATCACCCCTTGTAAACGTATGGACATCCCGTGATAACCCCCCCCCCTCTCAGCTGTTCCGCATAACCGACACCCCACTACCCATAAAAACTTTCTCTTCTACTTGAACACCCACGAGAACCCTAGAACTGTCAACTCTTTCACCTACAACCCTCGACATCCATCCTTCACTCGCGATTTTCCTTCTCTCGATGGAACATCCTTGATCGCAACCCCTCACGGTGGCTAACTCCTTCCAGCAGCTTTCTTCGCCATCTAATGACACCGCAATTAAAGCGACGCTACTCGGTTCCAACCGCAAGTAATCGGCAATAGTGAACGGTGACCGTAATAGCCCATACCTCCTTTGGTAAGACTTTTTGATCGATAATCATGTTCGTGTTACTATGGTTTCGAGTTCGGGTTGTGGTTTACATGCTGTTTCATGTGCGTTTCTTGCTGCGTATATGCTTTGTGTTGTGTGTGTTCTGTGTAATGTGTGTCAAAAGGCTTCAAAAGGCATAATGTGCGATACTTTATACTACATCCTATAGCTGGCTATACTTTGAAAGCAGCTGGAAACACTAATCTAGACAACAAGATCAATATAGGGTCAAAAGGCATATTGTCTTTTGACTTGTGACCATGACACGCCATAGCTCATATCTTAATATATTATAAAAAGGATAAAAGGTATAAAGTGAAAAGTTATAGACTCTAAACCTTAATCTACAGTTGCAAAAGAATGAGCCTTTTCACCAACTTATACTATTTGGTAAGTCGTTACAGTTGAGGCGGAAATTGGGTCAGCTTTATGCAAAAGTTGATCAGAGAAAGCATGTCTTCTCTGTCTTTAGAAGAAATCAGTATTCACTTCATTATCTTCGAAAGGCTTTGTCTCTAAAGCTTCGGAAGACTTCATCTTTGGCTTCGGAAGATTTGGTCTTCGGCTTCGGAATATTTTATACTTAGAATATTTTTCAATGGAGAGTGTAAAATTTTCGAACTAACTTCTACCTCATACATCAGTTCATGCGTGCAGGAAGGTTTTTGGTTGCTTTGGTTGTATCAGTCTGTGTAATATAATCTTATAAACTCACACTAGGCTGATGCTACAAAAACAGGGAAGATTATTCAGATATTGACCGTTCTTATTAGGATCAAAACCATTCCCTTTTTCATGAATTGGTGAGGATTCCTCAGACTCTCATAATACATTCTCATTTCATGGAGATCATATAGAGGTAGATCAACCATGTCTTGATAGAAATAGACATCTTGACCTCCTTGATCTCTGATGACATACCACCCGTCTGGATTTGTAGCAAAAGTCCAGGACAGGATGGGTCTTCTAACTGCAAGAGGTTGTGCTTGAGTTGGAGTTGGTTGAGCAACCTCCTTTTGCACTTACTTAGGAGGCTCTGACTCGTCCATACAGTTTCAAGAAGCTTATTATCCTCTGCCTATTACCAAACTTCTTTTGGATCTTTTGGATGATGGCTTTTGACTTTATAGCTTCGTCTCTGATCTTTCTCTTAGTAGCCTTTTGTTCTTTGATAACTTATTGCTCTAGCTGCTTAAGATACTCAAATTCAATATACTCATATGATAAGGGAAGAAGTGTAGATGCCTGATAGAGGCCTGTATCACTCAGGTAGTTGATCATATTTTTTCTATCAACTTCCTTGTCTAGCTGAGGTTGTTTAGTTGCCACAACCTCTATCTCAGGGTTTTCTTGAACTGGGGAGAGAGTAGGAAAATGTTTGTAAAGCCTTTTTTGCCTTCTTTCTTCTGTAATCGTAAGGATCTACTCTGCATCTGCTACCTCCTTCTTCTCCTTTAACAGCTTTATGTCTGCTAGTTCATTATGTTCCTATAAGGGAAGATAGATGAGTTCATCCATATTGTAGTTCCTTGTCCCTAAGTAGTTTACCCTGGCTGCCCTCAACTCATCATCTTGAGTGTTTTCCTGGTGGCAACCATGATAGCAACTTCCATAAAGCCTAGGGACCCACTAGAACTCTCTCCCCTTAGCTTCCTCTTCCTCTCTCTCTATCTCTCCTCTTCCTCAATCTTCTTAGGAGTTAATTTTCTTTTCCCTTTGTCACTCATAGGCCTTGGTGACTCAAGGTCGAGAGAGCTTTGGCCTTTATTGCTTGATTCAGCAGTTAAGCTCTAGCTAGAGAGAGACTGCAAGACACCTTCACCAAGTGGTGCCACACTGAGGGTAATGGGTGCTAAGAGGTTCCTGTCTCAAGGTTCAAATGTTTAACTACTTGGCCTTCGGTCAAGGCTTTCCCTTTAAAGCTAATCTTAGGGTCCACCTCAACATCTAGTTGACCAATAGTCTTACCTGCTAGCCTCTGTCTATATAGTCTAGATCTCAACTTGAACTCTTCTAGCACCCTTTCTTGAATCCTATCTCCAAACCTTACAGCTTGCTTGTTTTGACTTGGGTTGGCAAGTGGAAGATCAATTAGATAGGTGCTCTCATAGAATCTCAGGTTGGAGAAGTTGAAAATTTCTTGTTGCCCCTAAGATCTAGAGATTACTAGAGCTCTTCTATTAGTGTCATATCTCCATCCCATAATTGGATTCTCAAAGTGATAAGATATGGTAGACATGGCTTCGGGAATACCCTCCTCAAACAAACTCTATATAAGTGAGTCCATATCAATGTGGTCAAGAGGAGGTTGCTGAGTATGGACAATTACGAGTGAGGGTGGTGTATCCTCAATGTCCATACTCTGTGAAGAACTCCTAGCAACTATGATTGCTTTGACTTTTTCCTCTTTTTAGGTAGCATCACCCTCTTGCATAGGTGAGTTGGGGGTTAAGCCTATCATATCCATAGGTTCTTATATTGCTAGTTGGGTCCTTCTTAAGGTCTCCCAGCTAGTTTTACCTTAAGATTGGAAATCTCAAGTTGCTGATCATGGATCCTTCTTTGCAAGGTAGTTACTTGAGATTGCAAGTGACTAACCTTGGAGACTAAATAAGTGTATGTTTTGGTTAGTTTTTGCACCTTCAGTCTCATGTTCCCCTCATCTTCATCAGAAGAATCACTAGGGGATGTGAGAATAGGACCTAAGTCTTCTTCCTCATCACCAACATTTTGTTCTTGGCTGCTAGATTTCTCCCGCATCATGACAGCTTCAGGTGAAGTGTCAAGGGGATGGGTTGCCATGGTTGAGGCCTTAATGTTGTAATTGCTTGCTGAAGTGAGAGCCTCTTCCATATGGATCTCTTGAACTTGTTCAGGTAGATCGACCTCAATAGTAGGCGGATGATGTGGGCTGGACATAGGAGAGGCATGAGTGCTCATCTCTCCTTGAGCAGGGGTGCAGAAGAGAGACTCATGGTACTCACTAACGTTAGGTCTAGAATTTTTGTATAGGTTTAGTTCTTTAATCAATCCCTGTAATAATTCTTGTACATCTTTTATCTTTTGTATGCAATATACATTCATAGGTTAACCCCATTTATTATGTGTTGCTCTATATGTATGTTTGCAGAAAAAACATTAAGACTTAGTCAATTTCTTGAATTGACTAATTGTTGAACAACATGTACGGATGAACAAATTGTTCCTTCGTAGATATTCTGGAAGAATACAAGTATGGACTCCGTGGAACTCCCGCGGAAGCTTTACAACAACTAAAGAACATCTAAGGCAACTGCAGCTCATACGGAAGACCAACATCTGTGGAAGACCAATCTCCTATGGAAGACAAAGCTCCTGTGGAAGAACATCATACTTGCATGTATACCAAGTATATCAAGTCAACAAGCCAAAATACTAAAGTGATGATATAAGTCAACTTCTACGGACGACTTCACCTTAGTAGAGAACGTCATATCATGACATTCTCTGGATAACTTTTTTGCCTCGATAAGAAAGTTACTATTACCCTAATAGTAAATATCCAAGCCTATAAATACGAGGCTTAGGTGCACACTTTTAGGTAAAAAATTATGATCGACAGCTACGAATCATTACGATTAAACCCTAGAAGCCGCAAACAATCTCACAACAATACATGCATCAAAATAGCATTAAACCCTAGCAATAGCAATACGATTCATTATTTTGTTTGATTATTGTAATCGTTATTCAATCATTAATGGAAAACCTTTGAAAGATTTATGTTGTTCTTCATCTTACATTCATCTGCTTTTCATTAGTTGATTTGTTCTTTATTGTTTGTTTTTGTCAAACAACCTTTACATAATCAATTAATCAAACAACAATCAGTGATAATTCCGCGATCACTATTTGTCATTAACTAAACTGATAATTTCCTGACGATCCTTGGATTTACAAGTGGTATCAGAGCCAAGTGCACATTGATTTAGATCAGTTGATTTATTAGTATTAGGTTGTTTGATTAATTGTTTATATCATTAGATCTATCAAGTTTTGATCAGATCTATTGATTTTGATTGAAATTATTTTAGGGTTTGTTCATACGAATCGAGAGTTTAAAACTCATTTTCGATCATGTTATTGAATGAAACAATTAAATCACAAGTCCGAATTAGTTAATCAATAGCTAACTGTGATATTGAGATCAACAAATTGGTGCGATCATTAAAATCTGTTATTTCGATCAGTTGGGTACTGTTCCGTTATTCGGTCAACTCAAATCCGCATTAAAACCTGTTTTAATTCGTAGATCTAAGTTATTGTTCGATTATTAACAGTTGTTTAATCATTTTTGAACAAATTCAACATTAAACATCCTCTGTCTCATAGTTAGTTGAGAATTTATTGAGAGGGTTAACTAACATTTGTCATTAACGTCTTAATTAATTGATAATTAAGAGTTGGTCATTAATTAGTTCATTAACAAAAGAATTTATGTTTTAGTTAAACAATCATCTAACTAAAATGAGTAATTCTGCCATTGGATTAGTATACCAACCCCCTAAGTTGGAGAGCAAGGCTGACTTCAAAACATGGAAAATCCGTTTTAGGAACCCTGTATTTTACACTGATTCTAATCTATGGTCATCCATAATAGAAGGTCCATACATTCCACCAACATTAGGACCTGATTATAATGACAAGAATCAGCCCGTCAGTCTAAAGGATTTATCACCTGATGACACGAAGAAGGTCAAGATTGATATCAAAGCTTATCGTATGCTTACTATGGCTTTGCCTGAAGATCTTCTTATTAGGTGTGAAGCCTATAAAACAGTGAATTCACTATGAAAAACTTTGCACACCATGTGTGAAGGCAGTGATGAAATCAGAAGCATCAGAAAGGATACACTCAGGTCCCAATTGAGACATTCCATCATATTAAGGGTGAATCTGTTCCTCAACAACTACATAGATTTATGCAACTTGTAACTGAAATGAATATCTGGGAGCTGAAGTATCATAATGAGGAACTAAACAAGACAATGCTCCATACTCTACGTGAGAGTTGGATGCAAATAGCGTCAATGTTCAAGAACACTCTGGATTTGAAAACTATCAGGCTTGATACCTTGGTGGCTAAAGTGGAAGCTATTGAGCTTGATGAGAAAACAAGAAACAAGAGCATGAAAGCACCATTGCTCGCTATCAATTCAAGGAATCAAAAAGTATAGGAAGTGCTTTTGTTTCAAATGAAGATGAAGAGAGCTCTTGTGCTGTGAGTGATGAGGAAGAAGAAGTTCGTTTTTATGCATCAAGACCAACAAAATCAACTCAGAGTCACTCAAGCAACAAACTAAAGGGAAAAAGGATGATGGAAATAATGCAACTACTATGGGATCATCATTAAACAACAAAAGAAACAATAGTTCATAACTAATTACAGTAGTTCTTGATTTTGAAGAGCAAAAAAGCAGCATTTGCAGCTTTCAGCTCAAGCTTCCAAGCATACATACAGCACATTGACCCCAGCTCATTGACCCCAGCTCATTTTTGCTGGTAAGATCTAGAAGAACTTCATCCTGATGAAGTAGAAGAAATGGATCTACAATGGCAGATGGAAATGATTGCTTACAGGGCAAAGATGTACCTACGGAGAAACAAAGGATTATCTGCTCCAGGTAGAACAACAAAAATAGGAGTTGACAAATCTAAAGTGAGATGTTTCAAGTGTAACCTTTATGGGCACTTCTCAAGAGAATGCAACCAGCAGTCCATATCTCAGCAACAATATCAATATCCTCAACATCAGCAACAACAATAACATCAAGCAAATCAAAGGCCATTCAAGCAGCCTCTGCTCACCAATTTGTCCCCACTAACTTCAAGTACATCTGCAGCCAGCTCATCCCAGAACCAAGAGACTGGATTAATCATCTTGAAGGATGGTACTTATGACTGGAGCTTATATAACAAGGAAGTCTTGGAAAAGAATCAAGCTCTCATGGCAAACATGGAGCATAAGATCCCACCAATGTCCAGAGAGGTAAGGGAAAGGTTATGTTCATCCAGTTGCATTGAGGAAATTGAAAGATACACAATTCTTGCTCAATAACTTGCCAATAAAGTTAAAGAAACAATGGTTTTAAATGAATCTCATGTAAGGAAACATAAACTTTATCAGGTAAAAATCACTTCCTTACCAAAGGATTTAGATAAACTAGTTTATGAGAATTACATTCAAAAAGCACAAGTTGAGCATTTGACTGCATCCTTAACAAAATCAATGGCAAAACATGCATCTACTGAAGTGAAACTTCAAAAGTTTCAACTTTCATCTCAATAATATGAGAACTTGTTAAACTCTCATATTAAATCACAAAATAAATCAGATTTGGGTTTTCATAATGTTGCACCCCTAGTGAATAACAATTATACCTCATTACACGATTCTATGACTAACAGCTTATTAAACCATTTTGTGCCAAGCACCAATAATAAAATTAAAACTAAAATTAATCAAGTGGCCAATGATGATGATTCTGAGGTGAGTGAAACTCAATCAACTGATTCAGATGTTTCAAAAGAAGATGAATTAGATTTTGATTTTGATGGATGTGATGATCTATTTGAGTTGGATGATCATGATCAACAACAAGGTGATGATAAGGGTAAAACAACAAGTGTGGTATTTGAACCTTTAATATCAAAAGTTCTAGAAGAAATCAAGCTTCCCTATTCACCTCAACAAAGAAACTTACTGAAGATGATTTATAAGAGAATAACTCAATTGAATGTTGGGATTCACGAGCTTAACAAATAGCAATTCCTCCACCAACAACAAAAAGGCCTGAAACTGATGTCAAGATGACTTCTACAAAAGAACAAAATCTTCTTCCACGGAAAAGACCAGACAAACCATCTTTAACAACTTTAGCTGATCTTCTCTGGAAGAAGAAGATTGTTAAAATATCAGGAAAATCATCAGCAAATCCTGAGCGGATGAAAAGAACTCTGAGTTCATCTAAACAGTCATCCATAGAAGATCTACGGAAGAAGGAAGTGCTCACTGAAAACTCAGTAGCAAAAGCAACGAAATCTTCCAGAGAATCTTCAACAATCAAAAGCACATGCAAGAAACATGTAAAGGTTGTGCCTCATCAATAAAAGACAACTGCTACCACACCAGAACCATTTGACATTATATCAGGAAATGGCAAAGACTCTTCAGCAGTAAAATTTGAAAGAGAGTTGAAAGAGCATAAAAAGAAGCTGAAACAAAAGAGGAAAATGGTTGACTCAGGATGTGAGTCAGAAGATAAGTATTGCAAGTGGTGTGATATAACTAATCACAACACTGAAGATTGCTACTTCAGCAGCTACTATTCTATTTGCAATATGTACAACCATATGACTTTAGATTGCTATTTCAATAAGCATTGTGCAATCTGCAACAAAAACAATCATTCAACTCAAGAATTCTATTTCAATAAAAAGAACAAAATGAAAGTTCCTAAGAATAAGCAATCTGAGAACAATGATGCAGGTTCATAATCTGAAGGTAGCATCAAAGAATAAAAAACAAAGCAACAGTAGCCAAAGAAAAAGGATGGAAAGACAAAGAAAACACCTGATGCTGATGATCACCAATAACAAAAGGTTGAAAAGGCTAAGAAGCAAACATTTGCTTCTAATGCCTAACCAAAGAAGAAGGAAAAACAACAGTCTCAAAGTAGAACACCACACATAAAGGTGGAGTTGAATGAAAAATCAACACATTCTTTTATCAATTTGATAAAGGTACTGAAGTATCAAAGTCAAAATCAAAGGATGCTGAAACCTTCCATAACAAAGGTTCTTCATCAAAATAAAATGAGAAGAAAATGAAGGTGCAAGAGGAAGTGACTGAGAAACAAGTTCAAAATGTCTCTAGTCAATCTCCAAAAGAATCATCCTCACCACCACAAACAAAACAAAATAAATCAATTGAGTCTAAAGTCAAAACTGAATCATCAAGACTCATTCATGAAGGAGTGACTATTTTTGACACAAGTGATCAGCCCAAGCTCATTAAGGCTTGGGTTCCCCATTCTAATTGATTTCATTTTCTATGTAGGAACATACATGGAGGGCTGACAACAAGTGGTATGTTGATAGTGGATGTTCCAGGCATATGACAGGAAACTGTTCTCTCCTCCATGACTTCAAACATAAAAATGCTTCTTATGTAGCATTTGGTGGGGATAAGAAGGGAGGTAAAATTATAGGTGAAGGAATGGTAACCAATGGTGTGCTCAAATTTGAGAAAGTAAATTTTTGTGAAAACATGCAATATAATTTACTTAGTGTGTCTCAAATTTGTGATCAAAACTATACCACTTTATTTGATAACACTTATTGTTACATTCTTAAACCTGGTTTGAAAATCCCAGATGATTACATTCTTCTTAAAACACGAAGAAAAGGCAATACATATGTTTTGGACATAAACAACACCTCACTAACATCAAATGAAACATGCATGCTCTCTAAGTCATCAGAAGATGAATCTCAACTATAGCATAGAAGGTTGGTTCATTCTAACATGAAGAACATGAACAGCCTGGCCAAATAGGACCTAGTCATTCGCCTTCCTAAGAAAGTATTTCAATGTTCTACTCATTGTTCTTCATGTTACAAAGGAAAACAACAAAAGGTGTCTCATAAGTCCAAAACAATAAACACAAATACATCACCTCTCAAATTGCTTCGCATGGATCTTTTTAGTCCAACCAATGTCATGAGCATTGGTAAAAGGCAATATTGTTTGGTGATTGTTGATGATTTCACTAGATTTACATGGGTCTTCTTCTTAAAACATAAAAGTGAAACATCTGATACACTCATGGAGTTCATCACTAAAATCGAAAATCAACTTGATTTAAAAGTTAAATTTTCAGAAGTAATAATGGGTCTGAATTTGTTAACTGTGTTCTAGATACCTTTTGCAGGAAAAAAGGCATAAAAAGACAGTTCAGTTCACCAAGAACTCCATAACAAAATGGAGTTGCTGAGAGAAGAAACAGAACTCTGATTGAAGCAGCTAGAACAATGCTAGCTGATTCACATCTACCTATTACCTTTTGGGCTAAAGCAGTGAATAAAGCTTGCACTATTCAAAACAGAACATTAATTGTTAAAGAACACAACAAAACACCTTATAGCTTTTATATAAAAGAAAACCTTTTATAGACTATCTTAGAGCTTTTGGGTGTCATGTGTCTGTGTTAAACACCAAGGAACAATTAGGAAAGTTTTCAGAAAAAGCCTATGACGGTTTCTTTGTTGGTTATTCATTAACATCCAAATCATATAGAGTTTACATTCCATAACAAACATTATGGAAGAAACACCTAATGTATATTTTGATGAAACATCATTTACAAAATCAGTAATAGGTTCATCATGTTTGTTTAACATAGATGCTTTCACGAATTCATTTAACTCTGGTTATTTGAATATTGCAGGTTCTACAGATACATGTTATCCTTATGTACCCCCAATAATGAGTGAAGTGCCACTAACTGTAGATCCACCAAGACCTCATCCATAAACTTCAAGTGTTGCAGATCATGGGCCTTCATCACAATCAACTAATGGACAGTCTAATGGAAATCCAACTTTAACCTCCAAAGAAGTAAATGAAGTATCAGCAGCTATTAACTCTTTTCTCGCGGATGTTTATACTGCATCCGGAGATGTAATCAATGCATCCGTAGATACTCCATCTACTTCCGGATATGCCCTAGTTCCTTCAACTGAAAGTTCCAATTCCATTAGTACAACAAAGTCCATTAACAGCATCAGCAGATCCATAACCTACATCTAGAGATGTTACTGTAACACATATGGAAGTTCAAACTACATCTGCTGAAGCACAAAATCAGGAAGATGGATATCATTCAGCCTTAGACCAAGATGAAGAAGAATTTGACTACTTCGTTAATTCTCCATGACAGCTGGATCAATCTCCATCACCACACATAACCAATGTCACACCCCCGCTAAAGCGGAAACACGGGGAATGTGAGCTAGACGGGATCGTCATAACACATGGTATATGATAGAGTTGCAATACAAATATGATGACAAGCGTGTCATGACGACACCCGAACACAAATGGAGACTTGTGTCGTGTATAATCAAAGTCCACGACAGCATAGTCATAAGCATAAACATAAGAAGACCACACGAACATTGATAATAGCTTGTAATGTAATATTCCCACAACTCGGGAACAAGTATACAAATGATCATGTTCAAGCTTTACAAAAGTAATAAACACAAAATACATCCTAGGGTCTCCTCTAAAAGGTAGCACTCCTAGATCTTCAGTTCTTATTGTTACCTGAAAAATATGCTCAAAAATGTCAACATAATTGTTGGTGAGCTTCGCAGGTTTAAATTGTAAACATGTAGTTGATGCTGTATAGTGTTTATAGTGGAATACCGCGCATACAGTTATAAGCAAGCAAGATCACATATCATGATTTTTATACAACCAAGCCTAATGACGTACACACAACGAATTGTCAGAATATATTCACCCAAGGCCCGTTCCTGGCAGTGTGATGGTACTCACAAGTAACCATCTGTCAAGGGTGGGGGTGTCAACCCAGTAGTACTACTAATACCTATCTGTTGGTTCCAACACCGGAATTAATGGTTGTAAGACAGTCCACACAGTAACATCATGTATGCATCAGATAAGTACTCACAAAACAGTATCACGTTGATTCCAAGTATGAAAATTGTATGAAAATTGTATGTATTTTGTACAGCATTGAAAACGTGTGAGCATACTTTTCCCAAATGTTGTAAAAGGTTGAAACAAATGTATAAGTGTGAAAAGGGGCCACGAAACTCACTGAACAGATGATAGGCACGTATGACGAAAGATTCCAATGGTAGGATGCTATGAACAGTCAAACACCTATTGACAGTTACTGACAAGCATTAATAACAAGCATTAAGCATAAGATGATGACAATAGATTTGGGCAGTTTCGGTTCGGTCGTGGGTAGTACACACATAAGCAGTCACACACATCTTAGTCTAGGTTATTTTAAATAGTATGTGCCTGTTAATAGCGTTGACTTTAATCTTTGTGGTCAAGCTATGACACTTCATTAATATTACATTATCGTCGTGAGATCTCCGAAGAGGGGATCCATACGCACACACACAACATTAGTCATACAATAGGACCGGACGCACGTCTGACACTCCATTCGCACGAGTGGACTTTCAGTCGTACGAATTAGCTACTTTCGTATGATTGAACCTTCATTCATGCGACTAAGCATTCAGTCGTACCATGCAAGACTTAGTCATACGACTCAATCTCCATACACACGATTGGACCTTCAATCGCACGAATCAGCTTCATTCGTGCGATTGAACATTCATTCGGACGATTGGCCTTTCAGTCGTACTACTCACACACAATCGCACACAATTTCATTCGCACTGACTCAATCGCATGACTCATTCGTTTGCATAGACTCATTCGCACATGCATTCAATCGCACACAACCATACGCCTGACTTAGTCGTACGATTTGCCCAATTGCACGGCTCAGTCGCGTGACACACTCATACGCCCTACCCAGTCGCACGACCCATTCCAGTCGCACGGCTCAGTCGGTCGGATGGCCCAGTCGCCCTACACAGCAGGTCGCGACTGCACAGCCCATCGAGCAGCGTCCAGCTGCTCCGAGTAGGGGTTTCATGCACCAGGAACCTCCAAGACACTAATCCTAACACGTCTAGACAAGAAGCACACTCAAGAACACAACATGCAGGCCCACACGACCTCTTGTGCTCGGATGAACCCGAGCACCCGAAACCCTAGAAAACGCAGCAGCTAAATCGAGAAATAAACGGGTCAAACGAGGTTATCTACCTGCTAGGAGTGAGATTTCACGATGATAACCAAGATTTGACGACGAAAACGCAACAAACGGGATGAATTTTGGTGCTAGATTGGTGTAGAAAGGAGGAAGAAGAAGAAGGTCGATGAAGATGAAGATGAAGTGAAGAAAAGGGCTGGGAAATGGGTATTTATACCCATCCCAGGTTTGACAAAGTGTCACTTTTAGTCCCTGTACTTTGCCCCGAGTTTCTAAATTTTGTTTCGGTTGAAAACGTTATTTATTGGTCTTGTTTTTATTAATGATAGAATGTTGTTAATGATATTTAAAATTTTAAAAATGGTTTTATAGGTGACAATAGTTTTTATATAAAAATGGCACGTGTAGTGTTTCCGGGGCAAATCTTAGATAATGTTTCAAGGTGATGACAATTTAAACTACGATAGCACACGCATAAGGTTAACCAAGCAAGCATACAGGCATAATATCCACATAGATGGGCTATAAAGTTTGAGGGATGACCGGCAATAAAACTAACAGATTACGTCAGTAGACGGACCTTTGGTGACGGATGTCACAGTATCCCCCAGTTGAGGGAATTTCGTCCCGAAATTCAACTGGTGCTTGGTCCTAGGGCGTCATCCTCGAATAGGTGTGGATATTTGAGTCTCATCTGATCTGCACGTTCGTTTGGAATTCCATCTTATACGAACGATAGGTATCTTGCTGCGCCTCAACTTTTTGACCTTTCGGTCCATGACCTCAATGGGTTCCTTAATAAAACGAAGCTTTTCGTCGATCTTGATTTCCTCAACTGGTACGTGTAAGGACTCGTCTGCCAAACACTTTTTGAGGTTCGACATGTGAAAAGTATCATGCACACCGCAAAGCTCTTGTGGCAACCTCAATCGGTAAGCCACCGGACCGATTCTTTCTGTGATCTTAAATGGTCCTACGTATCGAGGGCTAACTTCCCTTTCTTACCAAATCGTACGATCCCTTTCCAGGGAGAGACTTTGAGTAAGGCATGATCCCCAACATTGAATTCTAGAGGCTTCCGACGATTGTCGGCGTAGCTCTTTTGGCGGTCTCTAGCAGCTTTGAGTCGGTCTTTGATTTGGAAGATCTTATCGGTGGTTTCTTGAATGATTTCGGGACCTGTTAGCTGGTTTTCACCAACCTTGGCCCAACATACAGGCGATCTACATTTCCGTCCATACAATGCTTCAAATGGAGCGCATCCAATGCTGGTATGGTAGCTGTTGTTGTAAGAGAACTCAATCAACGGTAAATGAGTGTCCCAGCTACCACCAAAATCGATTACGCAAGCTCTAAGCATGTCTTCTAATGTTTGTATAGTTCGTTCACTCTGGCCGTCTGTTTGTGGGTGATAGGCAGTACTCATGTCTAATCGAGTGCCCATCGCTTTCTGTAACATCTGCCAAAATCGTGAAGTGAATCGACTATCTCGGTCGGATATGATTGACACCGGCACCCCATGCCGTGTCACGACCTCTTTGATGTACAACCTTGCCAGCTTATCCATCTTATAGTCTTCCCGGATAGGCAAGAAGTGAGCGGATTTTGTCATTCGATCCACCACGACCCATATCGTGTCGTGTCCGCTTGGTGTTCTCAGGAGTTTGGTAATGAAATCCATAGTGATATTCTCCTATTTCCACTCGGGAATTTCAGGTTGTTGCAATAATCCCGATGGTTTCTTGTGTTCAGCCTTGACCTTTGAACAAGTCAAGCATTTGCTCACATATATGGCAATATCTTTCTTCATGCCTGGCCACCAGTACAACTCCTTCAGATCGTGGTACATCTTGTCTGCGCCAGGATGAACAGAGTATCGTGTATTGTGTGCTTCATCCATGACTAATGTACGTACACCTCCCCATCTGGGGACCCATATACGATCTATGAAGTAATGAACGCCATCATCCTTGCGAGTCATTTGTTTATCTAACCCTCGGAATTCTTCTCCCGCAAGGTTCTCTTCTTTCAAAGCCTCGTTTTGTGCAATCTGAATTTGAGCCTTTAAATTGGTTTGAATAGTCAAGCCTAGCGCTCGTGCACGTAATGGTTTCACACGTTCTTTACGGCTTAATGCATCAGCCACCACGTTAGCTTTCCCCGGATGATACCGGATCTCACAATCGTAGTCGCTAAGCAGTTCTACCCAGCGTCGCTGTCGCATGTTAAGTTCTTTCTGGTTCATGATGTGTTGAAGGCTCTTATGGTCTGTGTAGATGATACATTTGGTTCCATATAGATAATGCCTCCATATCTTGAGTGCAAACACTACGGCACCCAACTCCAAATTGTGAGTTGTGTAGTTCTTTTCGTGCACCTTGAGTTGTCGCGAAGCGTAAGCAATTACCTTATCTTTCTGCATTAGTACACCGCCCAAACCTTGATGTGAAGCATCACAGTACACCACAAAATCATCAGTTCCGTCTGGGAGGGACAATATCGGTGCATTGCACAACTTCTCCTTCAATGTTTGGAACGCCTGTTCTTGTGCTTTCCCCCAATCGAACTTCTTATCTTTCTGAGTCAACGAAGTCAACGGTTGGGCAATCTTGGAGAAATTGGCAATGAAGCGACGATAGTATCCGGCCAATCCCAAGAATTGCCGTATTTCTGAGGGTGTTTGGGGAGTATCCCACTTCTTCACAGCTTCGATCTTACCGGGGTCCACATGAATTCCATTTTTGTTAACCACATGACCCAAGAATTTCACTTCCCAAAGTCAGAATTCACACTTCGAGAGCTTGGCGAAAAGTTTCTTTTCCTTCAACAGTTCTAGAATTGCTTGGAGGTGTTTTTCGTGATCCTCTTTTGAACGGGAGTAGATAAGTATATCATCTATGAACACGATCACGAACTTATCAAGATAAGGCTTACACACCCGATTCATCAAATCCATAAAGACAGCTGGTGCGTTGGTCAATCCGAATGGCATGACCAAGAACTCGTAGTGCCCGTAACGAGTTCTAAATGCTGTTTTTGGAATATCGTCCTCGAATACTCTTAATTGATGATAACCAGATCGAAGGTCGATCTTAGAGAAATACGAGGCTCCTTGCAACTGATTAAATAGGTCGTCGATTCTAGGAAGAGGATACCGATTCTTCACGGTCAATTTGTTCAATTCCCTATAGTCGATACACATTCGGAACGACCCATCCTTCTTCTTGACAAATAATACCGGTGCTCCCCACGGTGAATAACTCGGTCGAATGAAACCCTTCTCCAGTAGTTCCTGTAGTTGGCTGGATAACTCTTGCATCTCTGAGGGTGCTAACCGATACGGTGTCTTAGCTACCGGTGTAGCTCCGGGAACCAGCTCTATATGGAATTCCACCTGTCGTGGAGGAGACAATCCAGACAAATCATCAGGGAACACTCCGGATAGTCCCGTACAATTGGAATGTCTGCCAATTTTGTCTCTTCTTCTTTCTTTTCTACGACGTGAGCCAGAAAAGTGTAACACTGCTTCCTTAGACTTCGGCGGGCTTTCATGCAAGAAATGAGCTTTAGTGTCCTTCCCGGTCGTTCTCATTGAATCTTGAGTACCTCCCCGTTTGGCATGGGGATTCGTACTACTTTCTCCCAACAAACAATCTCGGCTCCATGATTTGACAACCAATCCATACCCACTATCACATCGAAGTTGCCTAACTCGAATGGTATTAAATCTATACTAAAGACCTGGTCTTCTAACATTAGGGTGCAATTCTTAATAATCTCGTCTGCTTGTTCAACCCTACCATTGGCCATTTCTACGGAGTAACTAGTTTCTAGTCTACTGGCACTCAAACCAAGCATATGCACGAACTCAGAAGATATAAAGCTATTGTCTGCTCCAGTATCAAATAGTATGGATGCGAAATGGTGATTGAGCAGGTACGTACCCGTAACAAGGTTTGGGTCCTGACGGGCATCGTTGGCTCCCATGACGAATGCGCGTCCCCGTGCAGCATTTCCTGGGTTTCCTTGGCCTTGAGCGCCCGCTATTGCCATCACTTGCTATTGATTATCCCCGTGTTGACCCGGTGCCCTATTCAGTTTGGGGTACATGTTTCGATAATGACCAGGATTTCCACATTCGTAACAGACTCTGGCATTCCCGGCGGGGTTAACCGCGTTGACGGGTGCAACCAGATTCGGTGCCACTCTACAATCTCTTGCTAGGTGCCCCGGGCGCCTACAGTTTATGCACACCCGGCACTGCATCTCAGGGGGATGATGATAGCTGCATCTGTCACATTTGGGGTGTGGCCCAACATACTCTCTCTTACCCGGTGTCACAGCCACGAAGTTTCTGGTGATCTTGGCCCTTTTATCAGATCTCCCTACACTCGACCGGCTAGTTTCCCCAACATCCTTTCGCTTCTCTGCTCCCTTGCCCAATACCCCTGTTCTTACCATCTCATCGGTCAGAGCGCCAGCCTTCAAAATTGCGCTCTGAATCGTAGGAGGAGCAGCTGCAGTTACCATTGCTCGTATTTGAGGCGTGAGTCCCCAAATGTATCTTTCTATCCTTTTAGATTCCGGAGTGACTAAGTGTGGAACTAGTCTAGCCAACTCGTGGAATCGATCAGTATAAGCTGCATGCCCCGCCCCCACCATAGCATGATTCCAGAACTCATGCTCAAGCTTTTGCATCTCGTTGTGAGGGCAATATTCCTCGGTAATCAAGGCTTTAAATTCATCCCAGGTCATCTGCATCGCAGATTCCCTTCCCCTAGCTTGAACCTGGGTGTTCCACCAGGTTAGTGCTCGGCCTTGCAGTGAACACGTAACATACTTGATCCACTGGCTGTCGAGGCACTCACTGATGTCGATCACAGTCTCCATTTTCTCCAGCCATCTAATCAGGGCTATCGCCCCACCCTTACCATCGAATTCCCGGGGCTTACAGGCCACAAACTCCTTGTAAGAACAACCCCGTTTGGCGTTAGCAACCCAGTTTCGTTACCGGCTGTACCACCATTTCTGGTCTCCTGGTTGCTTTCATTCCCAGTCGGGTTCCCATTATCCTCGTTCTCATTACCACCGTCCCCGTGGGGGTGGTTTTGTTGTTGCAATGCGTCGCTCACCTGAGCTACAATAGTTGGAATCAGGGCAGTCAATTGTTGAGCAATCAAGGCTGCCATTTCAGCATTTCCAGTCCCTTGGTTATTGCCAGAAGGGCCCTCATTTGCTGTTGGAGGTCTACCCCTGCCTCTGCCCCTCGGGGCTTCACTTCCGCTACTATTGCTGCGGGTAGATCTTCGAGGCGGCATGTTCTATTCATACAAGAGGCAACACGTAAGCTTTAGTCACCTTAAGATACGCAAGTACTCTACTTATCAAATTCCAAGAGTTCATGTTCCAGTCAGTCAAGATCACCATGCAGCCCATTTCAAGCATATCCTCGGTATACCGGTGGTGTTTATATATAGGGTTCCCCGCAGCGTTCCCACCACACCCACGATGTACCGAGAATGATGCCTAATCCGGTTACATGACATCCGACCTCCCTTCACATTATATCCATAATAATCCATCAAGTCAACTGGGTCCAAACATGTAATCACGTATAGTCTAGCGGAGGTTGTCTATCTCGCGTCCTTGGGAGGACTCAGACATGGCCTCCTTGGGTCGGTCTCTTAGTATATGAGGTCAAGCGCGATGTATGATCTATGAGGATCTCTTCGGGTCTCGATTCCCGAATTTGGTTATGATAACTTGGCGCACAGAGGGAACGGAAGATCAAATAGGAAGCATCCCATAGGGGTCGAGCACTAGGGCTCAAGCACAAGGTAGAAGATCATATAATAGAAGGATAACCCAACATGTAGGGAGGAACACATACACGAGATATATAAATGCACACAAGCTTAAGCATGCAAATCTATATGAAGGTTCCTAGGTTATAGTCTAGGTCAAGTGTAATTGCCTAATTCTCTATAACCAATGGCTCTGATACCAGTCTATCACACCCCCGTTAAAGCGGAAACACGGGGAATGTGAGCTAGACGGGATCGTCATAACACATGGTATATGATAGAGTTGCAATACAAATATGATGACAAGCGTGTCATGACGACACCCGAACACAAATGGAGACTTGTGTCGTGTATAATCAAAGTCCACGACAGCATAGTCATAAGCATAAACATAAGAAGACCACACGAACATTGATAATAGCTTGTAATGTAATATTCCCACAACTCGGGAACAAGTATACAAAAGATCATGTTCAAGCTTTACAAAAGTAATAAACACAAAATACATCCTAGGGTCTCCTCTAAAAGGCAGCACTCCTAGATCTTCAGTTCTCATTGTTACCTGAAAAATATGCTCAAAAATGTCAACATAATTGTTGGTGAGCTTCGCAGGTTTAAATTGTAAACATGTAGTTGATGCTGTATAGTGTTTATAGTGGAATACCGCGCATACAGTTATAAGCAAGCAAGATCACATATCATGAGTTTTATACAACCAAGCCTAATGACGTACACACAGCGAATTGTCAGAATATATTCACCCAAGGCCCGTTCCTGGCAGTGTGATGGTACTCACAAGTAACCATCTGTCAAGGGTGGGGGTGTCAACCCAGTAGTACTACTAATACCTATCTGTTGGTTCCAACACCGGAATTAATGGTTGTAAGATAGTCCACACAGTAACATCATGTATGCATCAGATAAGTACTCACAAAACAGTATCACGTTGATTCCAAGTATGAAAATTGTATGAAAATTGTATGTATTTTGTACAGCATTGAAAACGTGTGAGCATACTTTTCCCCCATGTTGTAAAAGGTTGAAACAAATGTCTAAGTGTAAAAAGGGGCCACGAAACTCACTGAACAGATGATAGGCACGTATGATGAAAGATTCCAACGGTAGGATGCTATGAACAGTCAAACACCTATTGACAGTTACTGACAAGCATTAATAACGAGGATTAAGCATAAGATGATGACAATAGATTTGGGCAGTTTCGGTTCGGTCGTGGGTAGTACACACACAAGCAGTCACACACATCTTAGTCTAGGTTATTTTAAATAGTATGTGCCTTTTAATAGCGTTGACTTTAATCTTTGTGGTCAAGCTATGACACTTCATTAATATTACATTATCGTCGTGAGATCTCCGAAGAGGGGATCCATACGCACACACATATCATTAGTCATACAATAGGACCGGACGCACGTCTGACACTCCATTCGCACGAGTGGACTTTCAGTCGTACGAATTAGCTACTTTCGTACGATTGAACCTTCATTCATGCGACTAAGCATTTAGTCGTACCATGCAAGACTTAGTCATACGACTCAATCTCCATACACACGATTGGACCTTCAATCGCACGAATCAGCTTCATTCGTGCGATTGAACATTCATTCGGACGATTGGCCTTTCAGTCGTACCACTCACACACAATCGCACACAATTTCATTCGCACTGACTCAATCGCATGACTCATTCGTTCGCACAGACTCATTCGCACATGCATTCAATCGCACACACCCATACGCCTGACTTAGTCGTACGATTTGCCCAAATCGCACGGCTCAGTCGCGTGACACACTCATACGCCCTACCCAGTCGCACGACCCATTCCAGTCGCACGACTCAGTCGGCCGGATGGCCCAGTCGCCCTGCACAGCAGGTCGCGACTGCACAGCCCATCGAGCAGCGTCCAGCTGCTCCGAGCAGGGGTTTCATGCACCAAGAACCTCCAAGACACTAATCCTAACACGTCTAGACAAGAAGCACACTCAAGAACACAACATGCAAGCCCACACGACCTCTTGTGCTCGGATGAACCCGAGCACCCGAAACCCTAGAAAACGCAGTAGCTAAATCGAGAAATAAACGGGTCAAACGAGGTTATCTACCTGCTAGGAGTGAGATTTCACGATGATAACCAATATTTGACGACGAAAACGCAACAAACGGGATGAATTTTGGTGCTAGATTGGTGTAGAAAGGAGGAAGAAGAAGAAGGTCGATGAAGATGAAGATGAAGTGAAGAAAAGGGCTGGGAAATGGGTATTTATACCCATCCCAGGTTTGCCTAAGTGTCACCTTTAGTCCTTGTACTTTGCCCCGAGTTCTTATATTTTGTTTCGGTTGAAAACGTTATTTATTGGTCTTGTTTTTATTAATGATAGAATGTTGTTAATGATATTTAAAATTTTAAAAATGGTTTTATACGTGACAATAGTTTTTATATAAAAATGGCGCGTGTAGTGTTTCCGGGGCAAATCTTAGATAATGTTTCAAGGTGATGACAATTTAAACTACGATAGCACACGCATAAGGTTAACCAAGCAAGCATACAGGCATAATATCCACATAGATGGGCTATAAAGTTTGAGGGATGACCGGCAATAAAACTAACAGATTACGTCAGTAGACGGACCTTTGGTGACGGATGTCACAACCAACTTGGAAACTTTCATTCCAGTTGGAACAATACCTACAACCAAAATTCATAAAGATCACCCAGTTGAAAACATAATTGGTGATCTTCATTAAAGAACCACAAGAAACCAAGGGGAAGCAGCCAACATTTGTCTTTTCTCCTGTTTTCTATATCAAGTGGTTCCACCCAATATTAATGCTACATTTAAAGACAATAGCTGGATTGAAGCTATGTAAGAGGAGCTTCAACAATTCAAAATGCAGAAAGTCTAGTATCTATTTGATCAGCCTGAAGGCCAATACCCAATGGTACCATATGGCTTTTCAAGAACAAACTAGATGACAAGAAATCATTGTAAGAAACAAAGCAAGGCTGATAGCTCAAGGATATACTCAATAAGAAGGAACAGACTATGATGATGTTTTTGCACCAGTTGCAAGGATAGAAGCAATCAGAGTTTTTCTAGCCTATGCTTCATATAAGAAATTCACAGTTTACGAAATGGATGTAGAATGTGCTTTCTTATATGGTAAAATTGATGAAGAGGTCTATGTTACTCAACGACTAGGCTTTGAAGATCCTGATTACCCTCACAGGGTATACAAGCTTGAAAAAGCTTTATATGGACTTCATTAGGCTCTATGGAAGTGGTATGAGACATTATCTTCCTTCCTAATAAAGCATGGATACAAGAGAGGAACAATAGATCAGACATTCTTCCTTAAGCATGAAGATCAAGATCTCTCGATGGTTCAAATATATGTGGATGATATTATACTTGGATCAAGAAACAAGAGAATGCGTGAAGAGTTTGAAGCATTGATGAAATCTGAGTTTTAAATGAGCTGTATGGGAGAATTAACATTCTTCCTTGGATTACAAGTTCATCAGAAACCAGATGGCATATTCATCAACCAAGAAAAGTATATTCATCAAATACTGAAGAAATACTCTCGTGCTGATACATCTTCATGCAAAACACCAGCATCAACCATTGATAAGATTATATCTCTCGTGCTAAAGGGAAGTCTATAGATCAAAGATTATATAGATCAATGATAGGGTCATTAATGTACTTAACTGCAAGCAGACCTGATATTATGTTTGCTGTTTGTGTTTGTGCAAGGTACCAATCTGATCCAAAGGAATCACATATGAATGTTGTGAAGAGGATATTTAGATATCTTAAAGGGAAACCAGCTCTTGGACTTTGGTATCCCAAAGAAGGAGAATTCAACCTCTACTCCTATTCACACAGTGATTTTGGAGGGTGTAACAATAACAGAAAATCCACCACAGGTGGATGTCAATTCTTAGGATCAAGGCTTGTATTTTGGCAGTGAAAGAAACAAACAAATGTTTCAGTATCCATACCTGAAGCTGAGTACATAGCTGCTTCAGCTGGTTGCTCTTAAGTTTTATGGTTGCAAAACCAACTACTTGACTATGGGTATAATTTTCATCACACACCAATTCATATAGATAACTCAGCTGCTATGTTTATCACTGCTAGTCCAATGCAACATAGTAAAATAAAATACATAGAAATCACATACCATTTTCTGAGAGATTGCTCAGAAAAGGGTTTGATCAAGTTGATCAAAGTAGATATAAAGGATCAACTTACTGATTTGTTTAGTAAAGCCATTTATTCAGTAAGATTTAATTTCTTAATTGAGTCTTTAGGCATGATCAACCTTGATTAATCATCAAAACAAAGAAAAACATGTTCTGTCTTTCAAATTATTTCTAAGAAAATTCCAAAAACATTCATAAAATCTATAAAAATACAAAAACATTATCTTGTTAAGTTGTTATCTGTTTATAGTATTCATATTTTAGGAAATGATAGTACACTATTCCTTAGTTTCCTTTCCTGATTTAAACTTATAATAAAGACTGATCAGAAGTGAATTGATATGTGAGTAGGTTCAACCTGAGTAGAACATAAACAAACGCATGCTTAACATAATGTTAAGATGACAAATTGTGGAAAATTCCATTTTAAGGATCAATAGATCATGTCTTCTCCGGATGTTGTCTCCTTAGTCACAAAACACTTTATGTATGCCACTTTATAGCTTCTGTCTTTACTTATCATAGACATTAGCACCTCTGCTTTGCGTGAGCAATGACCTGGTGATCTGTTACTAATACTTATCATCCCTTTGTTTTACGTGAGTAAAGATCTGGGTTAAAGGCATCTCTGCTTTGTGGAAGCAATGACCTAGTGACCGTATGATGATCTGTAAATAAGTTGCAAAATGGAACAGCTCTAAAAAGAATCCAATGTGATCAATTGTATATTAAATTAAAAAGCATAACATCAGCATTCATAAGATTTCAAAGAAATCTTAAGATAAGAGTTTATGAGTTCAAGCATAGTCTAAAAGTGTTAAAAACAGTGAGGAGCTGATTCATAACTAGAAGACAAACTCTAAGGTGAATTGAAGTGGAGTACATATTTTGTCAATCTTTAAACAATACAAAAACATGATAATCAGTATGGTTTGTTGCACATATACTCTTGTTTGAATTTATGTGGCCCATAATTCTTACAATCAACACTAGATCTATGTCTACTATTTAAATTAAAAAATGCATAAGGAAGGTTCTAAGTGTTATAGTATGATCCCATGATATGTTTCATATGCTTGTAAATATATTTATGCTTGTAAATATATTTAATTTCTACTTATATTTAAAAATACAAAAACATTTTTCTTTTTCTCTTTGTTGGACAGAAAAGTGTTTTTCATGCTATTATCTATTTACATTTATGCTAAAAATGATTATTAAGCAGAAATTTAGGGGGAGTAGTAAAAACTCAACATGAAAAATAAGTTTATCAACATTAAGGAAGAAAATTGGAACTTGAGCAACTATTTTGGTTGTTGGATATTTGCCATGAGAAATTTTTGCACAATTGCCACGGAACAAAGTCAACAAGGTCCAACAGCAATACATGATCTAATAATATATTAGAATCATACATCAAAAAGGATAACTCTTTATCCTTCAGCAGAAGTTACAGTGTAATGCTGCTTTTTAGCAGCTGCTACAGTATAAAATTTAACAAGTTAAAATTTGTCCTTCCTTAGATTAGTAATCTACGGATGTGTTCACATTTTAAGAAGTATGATTGCTTTCCATAAGATTGGTAACCTATGGACAAGTAAATTATACTTAGATTTTATGTAGAAGATAAATTAAACTTAGCCTCCCATATAATATCTGTGGAGGAATTAAATTCCTACGGAAGATTAAGTTTAATAGCGGAAGAACAAATTACTTCAGAAGGGTAATTAGGGTTTGAGGGTCATACAACAAATTACTTGAAGTGATTGTACATAACCCATCACTCTTATTCAATCACCAACCTCTATAAACACTGCTGGAACTAAACCAGTTTCACCAGCTAGTGAACACACTTAACCAATTTCTATCTTTTCAACCAAAACAACCCAAGGCTCTGCAACTACAGAACCAATTTCTTCCTTCCAACCTTCTCCACCACAAGAACAACCTCAAATCTCAATTTCCCCAGTTTTTGAATCCAACTCAACATCAGATGGCATTTCTCCTACTAAAGTTATTAGTTTTGAGGAAGATCTTGATGATGTACATAATGGGGAAATGAAAGAAGTGTGCTTGGAAGTTGAAAAAGATCAAGATCAGGAGGTTGAACAAGTGACTGAGACTGAAGAAAAGTTTGTTGATATTATAGCTTATCATGAAGATGATCTGAATGATGATGCCATTGATGTGAGCAAAATCTTTCTGGTGGCTAAATACAATAAACTAGTCATCAAATCAAATAAAAGAATAGAGAGACTGAGGGGCTGTTTGATTGCGCTGACTGATTAAGATCTGACTGAGTAAGAAGCTGACCCAGTAAGAGGTTCTGACTGAGTTTGCATCTGACTGAAACTTGGCTGTTTGATTTAGTAGCTGACTGACTCTGCTGAATATACATACACATATACATACCCATCTACATACACATCTACATACCCATATACATATACATACCCATATACATACACATATACATACCCATAT
Organism: Flaveria linearis; assembly: GCA_024085815.1. Taxonomy (NCBI): domain Eukaryota; kingdom Viridiplantae; phylum Streptophyta; class Magnoliopsida; order Asterales; family Asteraceae; genus Flaveria; species Flaveria linearis. The sequence continues at coordinate 71,937,290 of CM044003.1, read as the reverse complement.
ATATACACATCTACATACCCATATACATACACATCTATACCCATATACATACACATCTATACCCATATACATACACATATACATACCCATATACATATACATATCTGAGCAAATCAACAAAGAAATCCAAATATACATACACATCTTAGCAAATCAACATCCAAAATCAACCATCACCGACCGATCATCATCACCGCGACCTTCATTATCATCGCGACCTTCATCATCATCATCATCACCGCGACCTTCATCATCATCATCACCGAACCCCCATATTTGAGCAAATCAACAAACCATCACCGGCAACACCGCAACAATCATCATCTTCATCCAATCATCTCTGTCGACCAAATCGATCATTATCATCTTCAATCGATCACCACCAAAACCCCAATCGATTGATCGATCGCCACAGCATCAATCGATTGATCACCAAAAACCCCAATCGATTGACCGATGGAGGGAGTGCGACGGAGCTGGAGGGAGTGCGACGGGGGGAGGGGTGGTCGGTTGCGGTTGTTGGTGTCAGGGGGTGTCGCCGAGGGCTTGCGAGAAAAGGGTCAGCACCGGTCAGCTTCTTTTTTTTCATGGTCTGGGTCAGCACCGGAGACCCGGTCAGCCGGGCTCGAAGCCGAAATCAAACGGGCTGACCGCTGACCGAGTCAGCGGGTCAGCCCGGTCAGCGGGTCAGCAACAACATCAAACAGCCCCTGAGAGATCTAAAGGGGGTTCTAAAGGAAAAGGATACACTTCTGACTCTACAAGAAGGCTCTATCAGAAGTTTGAGAGAGGATGCTCAAATAGATCATGGAGTTATTGATGCCTTCAATGATTTGGTGAGAGAGTTGAAAGAATCTATAGAGAAAGAGAAGACAGCTAAGGAGTAGAGTGTTATAGAAATGAACAAGGCAAAAATCACCATTTCTATACAAGCTGAGCTCTTGAAGAAGAAGATGATGAAATTAAGAGTTTAAAGAAAAGAATTAGTGAGCTTGAATCTGTGCAAACTTCTCAACAAGCCCCAAAACAACAAACAACATCAAAAGCTGGCTCAACTTAATAACAGGCCCTAATCATCCAATACAGCAGGAAGAGAAAATACTGGGGAAGTTTGAAAAAAATCACAGAGGTGCAAGACTCTCCAAAGAAAACCAAAATAGTCTTACCTGAGCATACTCCATCAGCTGAAGTATCAACATCAAAGCCAATTGAGCCCAATGATGAAAGTGATGCTGATTAGAAGGAGTTAACTAGAGAAGAAACTCCAAAGGATGCCAAAACAACACCATCTGATAAGCTACTCACCACTAAAGACATCCTTGAAGAGAGACCCGAATCTACCATGTTCATGGAACTCATTAACAAAGGGTTTCCATATGACTTGGTAGAAAGGATGAACTTGGATGAGATGAAGCAAGCCATCAAAGATTTGAATGTCAATAGACTTATGATTCTAGAATGCAACTAATATACCTTCATCAACTTCCAAGCAACAGAAAAGCTGAAGAAAGAATTGGGTCATTATGAAACCAAGAGGCTAAACAGAAACAAATTATTTACTGGTTGCAAAATCACAACCATAAGTTCTATAAGCTAAGAGACAGATCTATAAAAGAACTAAGGCAAATGATGGAGTATGTGATAAAGATTGAGTTGCAAACTGGAATTAGATTTAGAACAGAAGCTCCAAATCCAACTTATGCCCATCAATCAACTCCTTTAGAACCCATCATTATAGAGAGTAAAGATATGTACAAGGGCAAAGAGAAAATGATCACAGAGCCTAGGGAGGTTATTCCAGGAAAAGTATGGCCTCTTGGAACAACCGTGAGAGAAATAATTAAACAAAAGCCCGTATTGTTCCAACTCTTTGATCATACCACTTCTCCCAAGTCAGCTAAAGAATACCAGATCATTGCTTGGAAATACGATGCTGAATGGGATAGTACAATAATCAAAAGGGCATCTGGGATGATTCAATACTTTCCCTTGATTGAATTAGTCATCTCACTCCCAGATGCCAATCTCAAATAACTCCAGAGCTTACAAATCACTAATTATCCAATTCATCCAAGAGGAAGAGATTTCTTAAGGATGATTGGAAAGTTATTATCAAGATTCAAGGATGATGTCCTTCAAGAAGCTATATGAGAAGATGAGGAGCATATCAAAAGGGAAGAGAGGGAAAGAAGGTCACAGTCAAGCTCTTCACGCTCTATAGAAGATGAGTTTTTGAAAAGGATAGGTCATGCCAATAAGAGAACTGCGTTCGTCAAGAAATTTAAGGGAAACCAGTTCTCACATCTCATCACTAAGTGGGGATATGTTGAGAACACAAAGGATCTGGTACTAAAAAGAACTGCATATAAGAAGGAAGCTTCGAGTATTAGGATATTTGATCCATTAGAAATCAAACTCCTTCATCCAAGCTACACCACTTATCTTCATGACAAATTCTTTCCTAAGCACAACAATGATCAGGCACAAAAAGACTTATGTTTATATGTGCATATGATTAAGGTAATAGATAAGCTGAATGCCACGGCCAATAAAAGAAGAAAATTTGAGGCTGGCCAGCTTATGGTTTTTGAAATCCCATCTATTATAGATTTGAGAATATCTGAGGAAAATGAATTAGAAGTTGTCAACAACAATAGTGTTGTTGCAACTTTAATAACAAATGAATATATTTTTGAAATCAAGTATGACACCTTGAATAAGATGAGCCGAATGGAGCTCAAATATAAGTACGATGATCTAAAGGGGACTGTATCTTTCTTCAACAAAAAGATGGTGTCAAGAATAAATGAAATATAAAGTTTAAGGAATTGATGAGAAAAAGCAAACCTAAGGGGGAGTATTGTTAGGTCTAGAATTTTTTATAGGTTTAGTTCTTTAATCAATCCCTGTAATAACTCTTGTACATCTTTTATCTTTCATATGCAATATACATTTATAGGTTAACCCTATTTATTATGTATTGCTCTATATGTATGTTTGCAGGAAAAAACATTAAGACTTAGTCAATTTCTTGAACAACATCTACGGATGAACAAATTGTTCCTCCGTAGATATTCTGGAAGTTACAAGTATGGACTCCGTGGAACTCCTGCGGAAGCTTTGCAACAACTGAAGAACATCCAAGGCAACTGCAGCTCCTAGGGAAGACCAACATCTGCGGAAGACCAATCTCCTACGGAAGACAAAGCTCTTGCGAAAGAACATCATACTTGCATGCACACTAAGTACATCAAGTCAACAAGTCAAAACACTAAAGTGATGTCATAAGTCAACTTCTACGGACGATTTTACTTTAGTTAGAGAATGTCACATCATCACATTCTTTGAGTAACTTTCTTACCTCGATAAGAAAGATACTATTACCCTAACAGTAAATATCTAAGCCTATAAATACAAGGCTGAGGTACACACTTTTAGGTAACAGATTGTGATCGACAGCTACGAATCATTACAATTAAACCCTAGCAGCCACAAACAATCTCATAACAATACGCGTATCAGAGTAGCATGAAACCCTAGTAATAGCAATAGCATTCATTGTTTTACTTGATTATTGTAATCATTATTCAATCATTAATGGTAAACCTTTGAAACATTTGTGTTGTTCTTCATCTTACATTCATCTGCTTTGCATTAGTTGATTTGTTCTTCATTGTTTGTTTTCATCAAACAACCTTTACATAATCAATTAATCGAACAACATTCAGTGATAATTCCACGATCACTATTTGTGATTAACTAAACTGATAATTTCCTGACAATCCTTGGATTGACAACTAAATCCTATCTCTTCATCATCATAGAATTCTTGTTAGGAATTGGTTGGTTTAGATTAAGAGGCTAAGGATGGTAACTGTCCCCTGAAGGTTATTCACTAGAGTTTTTAGACTCTAAGTGAAGGCTTAAGGCTATGGGGGTTATGAGCTCATCATGCTGACTATGAGGAACCATAGCACTAATCATTTGTGAAATGGAAGTGGGTTCCTCCTCAAGGGAAGTAGGAGCTCCTATGTCTACTTCCTCCTACATGGGTGGTGATATGGGAGCCTGCACAAGTTGAGTAGCTTATGTAGGGGTTCGTTTGGCTCTTCTTTGGTAGGTGATGGTCATATGTGGTTGTTTGTGTTTTTGTGAAGTAGAGGGTGTTTGTTCAACACTAACTGGTGTTGCCAGGTTGTCACCCTGAGCAATGGGCTCTAAAATTTTTAGAACAGAGCTTGTTTCTACCCCTAAGAATCCCATAGTAAGCTTTCTCATAGTTATAAATATTCTAGGCTTCATGAGTCCTAATTTTAAAAAATTACATGTCCCCCTTAATTGTGAGCCCAGTTAACAGTTGAGAATGTGTTGGACATATCTAAGGAACATGTAGTATTCTAAGGAGTCCAAGTTGCAAGTAAATTAGTATATACAAATTATGAATACCTGAACTTGACCCCCTGAACCATCCCATGGACTATAAAGGAAAGGTGTTCATGAATCTGGTCCCATCCTCCATGCTTGTTAGATATGCTATGAATGACTATATGGAGGACGTACTTCTATTAAGAGGAGACCCTCCCTTTCTTGAATGGTTTGACTGAGAAGTTACCTTCATAGCCCATCTGTCCAAAGGACTGGTGTAACACCCGTAAATTTTTAGTAAAGAATTCAAAAGAATAAAATAGAAAGAGAAAGGAAAGAAAAACAAAAGTTACTTGTGTTTAAGGGCCAAAAGTGTCAATTGGGCAAACTTTCTATTAATTCTTTGTACAAAAGGTGGTATGGCACCCACGTTGTCTGCATTTTTCACTGCATTCGATATCTTTAGAGAGAGAAAGTAGAAGGAGCAGAAAACCATCGGAATTTTGAAGAAGGATCTGAGAAATTCGAAGTTTTTGGTAAGAAATCCCGAATTTATGATGTTAGGACGATTCTAGAACCATACATGAGCATATAAATGTGACTAGTGTGTTCGGGTTGCTCTATGTGTGTGTTTTAGGTGTATAAACGACTGAGAAGTTCAAGGAAAGGGCATCCAAAACCCGAAGACCAATTAAGGTGAGTTCTAGACCCCTTTTTTACTGGTTTTTAAATGTTTGGGGCTGGAAAATGCATGCAAATATATTTTTATAAAGTTTGGGTTGAAACCCGTATGAACGATTGTATGTATGTTTATGTTTATGTTAGATTTATGCTTAGAATCATGTGTGTATGTTTAGGATGAGGCATTATGATGTTTGGGACTTGGATTATAAATTAGACACATGAATATGTTGTTAATATGTCTGAAATTGGGACTTGGAATAAATAGGAAAAGTTGATGTGTCCACCAGTGCTCATACGACCAACAGTGGTCGTATAATCAGGATTTTTCTAAGTGTTGATGAGTCTAATAGGACTCATACGACAACAGTGGTCGTATGAATATGTGAAATTTTCTAAGTCTGAGGCCCACAGGACTCATACGACCAACAGTGGTCGTATGATCATGATGAAAAGTTCTAAGTGTGGACTCATACGACCAACAGTGGTCGTATGATCCAAATATGTTCCCAAGTCCAGGGGTGGTACGACCAGCAGTGGTCATACGACCAACAGTGTGGTCGTATGACCAGTTGATAAATCTAAGTGTAGAAAGAAAAGTCCAGCAGTACTCATACGGCTAATAGTGCTCATACGTCCAGAGGGCTTATACGCCCAACAGGGCTAAAACGCCTAAACACTTAGAATTTTTCAGGAATTTCCAGTAAGTTCGAAGTTCGAGGTTTGACCAGGGTTGACTAGGGTTAATAAATGATGATGTCTCATGCATATAATGATGAGTATGATTAACCCTAATTGTTACTAATATTATTATTAGTATATTATTGTTAACAATATTATTAAAATATTGTTAAGTAAGGTATGATGCTATGTATGATGATGAACGTATGATGATGAATGTATGATGATGAACGTATGATGAATATGTATGATGTGTGTATGTTCCTTGTGATTGTGTATGCTTATCTTTCTGAAACTTTACGAATAACGAGAAATGAATTAATGAAGTATTATGTATCGTAAAGTGAAAGATAATGAAAGAGGAACATGATGACGAATGCATGTATTAACGAATGAATGAAATGAAGAATGATGATGAATACATGCATTAATGAACGAATGAATTATGTCTTGCAAGCATTGAATAACGCGATTGGTCCTTCTATGTGATTGACCATGCTCATGGTACCTCTACCGCTTACCTCTAGTACCGGGCATACGCTTTCCGTCATATGTTGACTACGGCCCGGTAGCTAAGACTGATTGGGGTGTAGCATATGGTATTGGTACAATTAACCTTTCAATGCGTGCAAGTAAGTATGAACGGGATTCTTGTCATTCGACCACAGTAATCATAGCCGAGTGCTATGAAGTGGGTAAAGCCTGACAGAATCCATACGAGAAGTTAAAGATAATGATAAATAACGAATGATGAAGATAATAACGAATATTATCTCTGTGTACGTATGATGTATGAACGCGTGAACGAAAGAATACTTTCAAATAAGTAAAAGTATGTTTTAATACAAAACTAGAACTCACTCAGCAACGCTGACTTTTATGTATTTTCCAGTTGGCAGGTAGTGTTGCTGAGGATGGCACGAGGCGGCTACTCAGCTCTTTTGGGATGGCATTCTTTTGTTAATGTTTTTGTATTGTAATGCAAACAAATGATATTTTGTAACAGGTGTTGTATTACTTTGCAAAAGCATTTTTAGTAAAATTTAAAGTTTCCGCTGCATGGTTTTTATTAAGTTATATTAAATGTATGTTTTATGGGTAATGACGACCAACTGTGAGGTGCCCGGGAACGGGGCCTTACAAGTTGGTATCAGAGCCAAAGTTTAAGTGAAATGAGTAAATTTTTAAAATAAATCTAAAACTTAAACTGAGAATGGGACAGGGGGAATGGGAATGCCATCTGAGTAGCTGCGTGCCATCAGGTATTTTCTTGAAAGTTAACCAGTGTTACGTGCGCATGTTATGTGTTTATGTGTACTGATAGATTTAGATACTAATGTAGTCAGGACAGGTAATGCTCGGGGTGTGAAGAGTAGGGTAAGTGGCTAATCACAACTGGCCACTATAATTAGGGACTTACTGTACTTAACATGAACTGAGCTATTTCCTTGAATGACCGTGTTGGTGTTTAAATCTTTCAGTGTGATAGAAGATGGTCGGTGGTAGATCATCGAAAGCCCCAATTGGTGGAGGCAGCGGCGGAAGTGGTACGGAACCACGAGTCACAAGAGGTAGGCCTAGAAAAGAGAAGAAGGTTCCCGAAGAACCTAATACTACTCCCTCGGGGGGAGTGGATGAGAGTGATGATTTTAGGGCCTCGGTGAAAGAGGCAGTTGTTGAGGAGGTGCACCAGGTTATGCAGACGATCCTACCGTCTGTAATGACAGAAGTGTTAAAGGCAGTACGTGAAGACGATAGACGAGGGAGGAATCGGTCCTCGGGTAGACAACAACAGGAGGAAACAGAAACGGTGCTATCTGATGATGACGAGGAAAAAGAACAGTTACAGGAGACCGCCCGGGGTTGTGACTATGGGGCATTCATGAGGTGCAAACCCCCAACTTTTGATGGGTCTGGTACTGCTACTGATGCTCACCAATGGGTGATGGAAATGGAAGCTGTCCTCGATATTAGTGATTGCCAGGAGGACAAGAAGGTGAAGTTTGCTACCCACTCTTTTACAGGGTCGGCCTTATGCTGGTGGAAGAATATAGTCCAAGTCGAGGGTAGCAGGGCTATAGGGAAGATGAAGTGGGCTGAGTTGAAAAGGCTGGTGATCGAGGAATTCAGTCCTCGTCGGGAAATGGATAGGATAGAAAGGGAGTTCCTGCAGCTGGAGGCGGGGACCATGACCCACCAACAATATACCACCAAGTTTAACGAGTTGGCGCTGTTGGTGCCGGAGCAGGTGACGCCGTTGTCCCGAAAGATCAACCGGTATATCCAAGGACTGCCGGCTGAAATTCGTTGGCACTTGATTTCTGCCCGACCAAGCACTTTCAGGTCGGCAGTGGACTTGGCGGGAAGGTTATTCGATGAACGTGCTGCTTTGGTGAAGGCTGAGGGAAGCAAGAAAGGAAGTGGGGAGAAGAACTGGCAAGGGAAGAGATTTGGTCGGGGTGATATTTCGACAAACAACAAGAAAGCAAGGGTGGATGACCGCCGAGTGGTCGTGTCTGGAGCTGGGGTGAGGAAGTGTGGTAAGTGTGGAAGGGAGCACTCAGGGGAGTGCAAGTGGGGATCTAATCTCTGCTTTAAGTGCGGAAGGACAGGGCACATATCGAAAGATTGCCGGACGGGCAAGTGCTTTAACTGTGGAGAAAGTGGCCACATGAGCAAGGACTGCAAGAAGCCGAGGGCTGAGGGCTCGGGAGAGAAGAAGACGGGAGGAGAAGCACCGAGGGCAAAGGCTAGGGCGTTCACGATGACGCAGGAAGAGGCTAGGATGGACCCCGATGTGGTGTCAGGTACGTTTCTAGTAAACCAAACTCTTGCTTCTGTGTTATTTGACTCTGGTGCTAGTAGGAGTTTCATTTCTGCTACTTTCTGTGCTAAATGGCGTGTTAGTAGTAAATGCATTAGTGAGCCTTTTTATGTAGAAACCGCTATTGGTAAGTCCACTAGGGTTACGGATGTGATAGAGGGCTGTACCATAGAATTAGAGGGCCATAGGTTTGCTGCCATGTTACATGTGATGCCTCTAGGAGGATTTGATGTAGTGTTAGGGATGGACTGGTTAGCAACCTACGAAGCGAATATCGTGTGCCGAAAGAAGATGATTAGACTGACGGCGACCGACGGAAGTCCGGTGACGATTTATGGCGATCGGGTTACGACGATTCCGAAGGTGATCTCGATGGCGGTGGCGGGAAAGTGTATGAGGCGCGGATGTAGCGCCTACTTATGTTATGTAAAGAATGTAGAGACGCCAACACCACACTATGCGATGTACCAGTGGTGTGTGACTTTCCAGATGTGTTTCCCGAAGACTTATCGGGTTTGCCACCTGATCGAGAGATCGAATTCCAGATCGACCTGATACGGGTGCCTAACCTGTCGCGAAAGCACCGTATCGCTTGGCTCCGACGGAGATGAAAGAATTGATGGATCAGTTGCAGGAGCTGCTGGATAAGGGGTTTATTCGACCGAGTATCTCACCTTGGGGTGCTCCGGTTCTGTTCGTAAAGAAGAAGGATGGTAGTATGCGGATGTGCATCGACTACCGCGAGCTGAATAAGCTGACGGTGAAGAACAGATACCCCTTACCAAGAATCGATGACTTGTTTGATCAGCTCCAGGGTGCCAGTTGGTTCTCGAGGATAGATCTTCGATCTGGCTACCATCAATTAAAGGTGAAGGAACAAGATATCCCTAAAATAGCCTTTCGTACGCGCTATGGTCACTACGAGTTTCTTGTCATGTCTTTTGGGTTGACCAATGCGCCGGCTGCTTTTATGGATTTGATGAACGAGTGTGCCGACCAATGTTGGATAAATCAGTAATTGTATTCATCGATGATATTTTGATTTATTCAAGAAGTGAAAAAGAGCATGCCGGGCATATTCGGGAAGTGTTGGAAACGTTGAGAAGGGAGAAATTGTACGCCAAATTCTCCAAGTGCGCCTTTTGGTTACGCGAGGTGCAATTTCTGGGTCACGTAGTGAATGCAGAAGGAATAATGGTGGACCCAGCAAAGGTTGAGGCTGTGATGCAATGGAAATCACCAAAGACGCCATCCGAGATTCGTAGCTTCTTGGGGTTGGCGGGCTACTATAGGAGATTTATTCAAGACTTCTCCAAGATAGCCTCACCTTTGACAAAATTAACTCGCAAGGATGTAAAGTTCGTGTGGGGTCGAGAACAGGAGGATGCGTTTGAGGAATTAAAGACGAGACTAACACAAGCTCCTGTCTTGACTTTGCCTGAGGGAAGTGAAGACTTAGTGGTCTATTCGGATGCATCTTATTCTGGGCTAGGTTGTGTGTTGATGCAACGTGGAAAGGTGATAGCCTACGCATCTCGACAACTGAAAACCCACGAAGTCAACTATCCCACACACGATCTAGAACTAGCTGCGGTGGTTTTTGCATTGAAGATATGGCGGCACTATCTATACGGGACGAAGTGCACTATCTTCACAGACCACAAAAGTTTGAAGTATTTCTTCGAGCAGAAGGATCTCAACATGAGGCAGAGGCGGTGGTTGGAACTGATAAAAGATTATGATTGTGAGATCCATTACCACCCGGGCAAAGCCAATGTGGTGGCTGATGCCCTTAGCCGAAAAGAAAGGCCTGAGCCGATCCGGGTGAAGGCTTATCAGTTGATCATGACCTCCGACGTGATGACACAGGTTAAGGAGTTTCAAGATGAGGCTTTGAAAGAAGATCGTCTTAACTCCGAAAGGATGAGAGGTCTAGTGACGGAGTTGGGTGAGAACACTCTAGGTGTTAAGACCCGATTTGGGCGAATGTGGATTCCTCGATACGGGGATCTACGTAGTAGAATTATGAATGAGGCCCATAAGACACGATACTCCATTCACCCCGGTGCTACCAAAATGTACCACGATATGAAGAAAGACTACTGGTGGCCGGGCATGAAACGCGACGTAGTGGAGTACGTAAGTAAGTGCTTGACTTGCTTACAAGTGAAGGCGGAACACCAGAAGCCCTACGGGAAGATCCAACCATTGGATATACCCGAATGAAAGTGGGAACACATCACCATGGACTTCATCACGAAGTTACCGCGTACCCCGAAAGGGTATGATGCTATATGGGTGATAGTTGATCGATTGACGAAGAGTGCCCACTTCCTACCGATCCGCGAGACGTATTCATCTGAAAGATTGGCGGATCTATTCATTAAAGAAATTGTAGCTCGTCATGGCGTACCGGTGTCTATTGTGTCTGACCGTGACACCCGGTTTACCTCCAAGTTTTGGAAGAGATTTCATGATGCAATGGGGACGAGGCTACATATTAGCACGGCATATCATCCTCAGACAGACGGTCAGTCTGAGAGGACGATCCAAACACTCGAAGACATGCTTCGGGCGTGCGTGATTGACTTTGGAGGAAGTTGGGACAACCACCTGCCGTTAGCGGAATTCTCGTACAATAATAGTTATCACGCCAGCATTGGCATGCCACCTTACGAGATGCTATACGGGAGGAGGTGTAGGACGCCCGTATGTTGGGGAGACATAGGGCAAAAAGAACTGGGAGGTGTTGAGGTGATTGAAGCAACGACTGAGAAATTAGAAAAGATCAAAGCCTTCATGAAGGCGGCGAAGGATAGGCAAAAGTCGTATGCTGACAAGAGGCGGAGGCCGATAGAGTTCAAGGTTGGTGACCGAGTTATGTTGAAGGTCTCACCTTGGAAAGGAATCATTAGATTCAGGAAAAGAGGTAAGCTAAGCCCGAGGTACATAGGACCTTTCCGAATTATCGCACGAGTAGGAGAGGTGGCCTATCAACTTGAATTGCCAGATGAGTTAAGTGGAATTCATCCCACATTCCATGTATCTCATCTGAGGAAGTGCTTAGCTGATGAAGACATGGTTGTACCACTGGAGGATATTGAAGTAGACGAACGGCTCAACTACGTGGAGCAACCAGTGGCAATCATTGATCGTAAAGAAAAGAGGTTGAGGAATAAGGTGGTTCCTCTTGTGCGTGTACAGTGGAGGCACAGGAAGGGATCCGAATCTACGTGGGAGACTGAAGAAGAGATGAGACAACACTACCCACATCTGTTTGAGGAATAACAGGTTTCGGGGACGAAACCTATATAAGGGGGGTGGACTTGTAACACCCGTAAATTTTTAGTAAAGAATTCAAAAGAATAAAATAGAAAGAGAAAGGAAAGAAAAACAAAAGTTACTTGTGTTTAAGGGCCAAAAGTGTCAATTGGGCAAACTTTCTATTAATTCTTTGTACAAAAGGTGGTATGGCACCCACGTTGTCTGCATTTTTCACTGCATTCGATATCTTTAGAGAGAGAAAGTAGAAGGAGCAGAAAACCATCGGAATTTTGAAGAAGGATCTGAGAAATTCGAAGTTTTTGGTAAGAAATCCCGAATTTATGATGTTAGGACGATTCTAGAACCATACATGAGCATATAAATGTGACTAGTGTGTTCGGGTTGCTCTGTGTGTGTGTTTTAGGTGTATAAACGACTGAGAAGTTCAAGGAAAGGGCATCCAAAACCCGAAGACCAATTAAGGTGAGTTCTAGACCCCTTTTTTTACTGGTTTTTAAATGTTTGGGGCTGGAAAATGCATGCAAATATATTTTTATAAAGTTTGGGTTGAAACCCGTATGAACGATTGTATGTATGTTTATGTTTATGTTAGATTTATGCTTAGAATCATGTGTGTATGTTTAGGATGAGGCATTATGATGTTTGGGACTTGGATTATAAATTAGACACATGAATATGTTGTTAATATGTCTGAAATTGGGACTTGGAATAAATAGGAAAAGTTGATGTGTCCACCAGTGCTCATACGACCAACAGTGGTCGTATGATCAGGATTTTTCTAAGTGTTGATGAGTCTAATAGGACTCATACGACCAACAGTGGTCGTATGAATATGTGAAATTTTCTAAGTCTGAGGCCCACAGGACTCATACGACCAACAGTGGTCGTATGATCATGATGAAAAGTTCTAAGTGTGGACTCATACGACCAACAGTGGTCGTATGATCCAAATATGTTCCCAAGTCCAGGGGTGGTACGACCAGCAGTGGTCATACGACCAACAGTGTGGTCGTATGACCAGTTGATAAATCTAAGTGTAGAAAGAAAAGTCCAGCAGTACTCATACGGCTAATAGTGCTCATACGCCCAGAGGGCTTATACGCCCAACAGGGCTAAAACGCCTAAACACTTAGAATTTTTCAGGAATTTCCAGTAAGTTCGAAGTTCGAGGTTTGACCAGGGTTGACTAGGGTTAATAAATGATGATGTCTCATGCATATAATGATGAGTATGATTAACCCTAATTGTTACTAATATTATTATTAGTATATTATTGTTAACAATATTATTAAAATATTGTTAAATAAGGTATGATGCTATGTATGATGATGAACGTATGATGATGAATGTATGATGATGAACGTATGATGAATATGTATGATGTGTGTATGTTCCTTGTGATTGTGTATGCTTATCTTTCTAAAACTTTACGAATAACGAGAAATGAATTAATGAAGTATTATGTATCGTAAAGTGAAAGATAATGAAAGAGGAACATGATGACGAATGCATGTATTAACGAATGAACGAAATGAAGAATGATGATGAATACATGCATTAATGAACGAATGAATTATGTCTTGCAAGCATTGAATAACGCGATTGGTCCTTCTATGTGATTGACCATGGTCATGGTACCTCTACCGCTTACCTCTAGTACCGGGCATACGCTTTCCGTCATATGTTGACTACGGCCCGGTAGCTAAGACTGATTGGGGTGTAGCATATGGTATTGGTACAATTAACCTTTCAATGCGTGCAAGTAAGTATGAACGGGATTCTTGTCATTCGACCACAGTAATCATAGCCGAGTGCTATGAAGTGGGTAAAGCCTGACAGAATCCATACGAGAAGTTAAAGATAATGATAAATAACGAATGATGAAGATAATAACGAATATTATCTCTGTGTACGTATGATGTATGAACGCGTGAACGAAAGAATACTTTCAAATAAGTAAAAGTATGTTTTAATACAAAACTAGAACTCACTCAGCAACGCTGACTTTTATGTATTTTCCAGTTGGCAGGTAGTGTTGCTGAGGATGGCACGAGGCGGCTACTCAGCTCTTTTGGGATGGCATTCTTTTGTTAATGTTTTTGTATTGTAATGCAAACAAATGATATTTTGTAACAGGTGTTGTATTACTTTGCAAAAGCATTTTTAGTAAAATTTAAAGTTTCCGCTGCATGGTTTTTATTAAGTTATATTAAATGTATGTTTTATGGGTAATGACGACCAACTGTGAGGTGCCCGGGAACGGGGCCTTACAACTGGTTAATAACAGATTTAGGGAAGGTCAAATCACCTTCTACATCATCCATCGAAGATGAGTGTTTATGGAGGCTGGAGTGATGAAGATTGTCCTCCCCTGTACTATGGCAGATAGTGCCTTCTCCCCATCTATAGTGACCTCTTGGCAGCTCTTCTAGAAATCCAATAGCTGATCCTCATAGAGTGGAGGATCTATGGTGAGGGAGGTGAAGTTGTTTGACAAAGTAAGAAAGCGGCAAACCTTTAAGAATGCGGAAAACCTCTGATCCTCAACAAAGCAACTTGATTATGTTGCCTATGAAGGTGCATGGAGAAATCGGGTTGGTTTCTGCGGTCAGGTTTGGCCATTTAAGGTAGCTTTGTTATGAAGGAAGATGAGAACAAGGTTGGTTTGTGAATGAATTTAGGTTAGAGAATTTGTCGATGAAGAAGATATTGAATGAGGGGGAACCATTGAGTGTATATACATGAAATGGATTTGAGAAAAATTTAATGCAAAAGGATAAAATTGAAATCTGAATGTCAGTCCCACCTTTGAAAAAGTGCCCAAAAAGGTAATTTTCTTGGAAGCCGAAAATCTTCCGAAAGTATTATGTCTTCGGAAGTTTTATTAAAAACTTCCGTAGCCAGTTTTGACTTCGGAAGATATTTCTGAGCTTTATGGAAATTTGCTACGGAAGAAAAATACTTGGGAGTATTTTCTCTTCTTAGACATATTTGGTTTCGGAAGAGATTAAAACTTGGAAGTTTTATTCTTAAAAGAATAAATCTTCCGAGACTTGGTTGCTTCGGAAGAAAATTGTCCTTCAAACACATATAAGCACTTAAAAGCATATTTTTTGCTTTGGAAGATATATAAAAATTTCTTCCGAAGGTAAATTTATTATAAGTAGTTTTCTGATTTGAAGACTTGATATTCTTCCGAAGACAATATTATTGTCTTCCGAAAGAAAATATGTTTAACATTTCAATAATTCTAAGGAATATCATTTGAAAAAGATGTCTTCCAAAGTAAATTAGGCTTATGTAGGTGATAGTTTATCCAATTTAGGATACACATATTTTAGAAATAGTCTTGAATTAAGTTTTAGGAATATGTACTCAAAGTTAATCATCCCAATAGCCGATACAAGATATTTAAATCCCTGTTCATGAAAAGCCTTTTTGAACATATCAGCATAATGTTAATTCGAGTTAATTTTGACTAGTTTTATCAATCCCTTTTTAAAATTATCTCTAATTTTACGATACCTGATAGTGATGTGTTTTGTCCTTAAGTGCTGCACATGATTCTCTGTAATAGAGATAGCACTATTATTATGTATATGGAATTAGAATCTCTTTGAAGTTGAATCCATAGTCCACCATCTGATTCTAAATCCAAAGCACTTAAGCACAGTAGCTAGCAGCAACAATGTATTTAGCATTAGCAGTTGACGCAGATACACATGATTGTTTCTTGCATTGCCATTAGCTATCCTTCCACGAAGGAATTGACATCCCAAAATATAGACTTTACAGTCATGTGCAGCCACCATAGTCACTATCTATATAAGCATATAGATTGAAGTCATAATTCTTTGGATACCAAAGGCCTAGCTTAAGAGCAACTTCATGATATCTAAGAATCCTCTTGACAACAAATAGTTGTAACATTTGGGGTTGGCTTGATATCGTGCACAAATGTATACAACAAACATGATATCAGGCTTGTTGGTTGTGAGGTACATAAGAGCCCAATGATAGCCTTGTAAAGGTGTTCATCTACACACTTCCCCTCAAGATCAAGTCCAAGGGACTGGTTTCTAGCTATGGGTGTCTTTGCAACCTTACATTCAGTCATGTTTAATATTGTAAGTATGTCTTCTACATACTTTGACCAACTTATGAAGATGCCATTATGAACTTGCATTACTTGAATTCCTAGAAAGAAATTGAGTTCTCCATGGCACTCATTTTAAATCTATTCTTCATCAGCTTCTCAGAGTCTTTGCAGAGCTTTGGATTCATTGACCTAAAGATAATGTCATCTACATACACTAGAAAAAGTATTAAGTCATTCCCTACGCCCTTGATGAAGAGTGTCCTATCTATAGTACTCCTTTTATAGCCAGGTTGATAGAGATAGTAAGATGGTGTCTCATACTAATTGCTGGGAGCTAGGTGTAGTCCATAGAGAGCTTTATCAAGCTTACAAACATAATCAGGATGATCTGGGTCTTCAAAGCCATGTGGTTGTTTGACATACACCTTTTCATCGATCACCCCATATAAGGAAGCACACTTGACATCGAGTTAGTAGAACTTGAAATCCTTGTATGCTGTAAAAGCCAGGAATATCGTAACAACTTCAAGTCTTACCGCGAGAGCAAAGACATCTGTGTAGTCAATTTCTTCTTCTTGTGTGTATCCTTGAACAACTAGTATTGCCTTGTTCTTGATGACAAGTCCTCTATCATCCTTCTTGTTCCTAAAACCCCACTTGGTTCCTACGGTGGTCTTCCCTTGAGGAAGAGGATATAGGTTCCAAACTATTTGTCTTTTGAACTGAAGCAACTCCTCTTGTATTGCTTCAACCCAACTTCCATCCATCAAAGCCTCATTAACTTTCTTTGGCTCTATCTGGGACAAGACAAAGAGTATAGACAAATATTTATTTCATGGGTTTGTCCTCTTGTTCTCACCCCTTTGTCAACATCTCTTATGATGTTTGTGGTGGGGTGTAACTTGTGGATCTTAAGTTGAGGTATCATAACAAGTTATTTTGATAGATCTAAATTTATGAAGTTAAATCTAGCAATGATTTATCACCCACCACATCACACACTTATCAAGAGAAGCTTGATCCAATAAGTGTGTGACATCATTGATGTTGTCTTCCACGGAATGGTTATCAGCATCAAGAAATTCTTGATCACTGTCACCACCATCATTTCCTTCTACATTTGAAGCTCCTTCATTTAAGTTTTATGCCTCTGACCTAGAATTTGTAGGCACCTCAGATGTATCAGCTGCATTTTTCATGGTTGTGCTGATAGGAACTCCATTTATAGGGTTAGTTACCCCTAAAGCTAAAGTAGTATTCTTGCTTGGTCTTCTCAACCTAAATCTTGGGTTAGGATCTCTTGTTGATAAGTTTTTTGTAGATCCTGAAACATTCTCACAAGCCTTGTTAAAACCATTGGTAAGTAAATCAAGATCAAATAGCCAATCAGGACCAGAACCTTTCATACTGGGAGTGTGCTCATTGAAGATCACATTGGCGGATTCTTCAACTACTCTAGTTCTAAGATTATATACTCTATAAATTTGGCTACTTAATCTTTGGTATTCAAGATGGTGAAAGGATATCCAAATGATCTGAGAAAAGCAATGAAAGGTCTTCTTTTGTGCCACAGATCATAAGGTGTCTTACCATGAGTCTTAACTACAAAAATTCTATTTTACACATAGCAAGCAGTGTTGACTGCCTCTGCCCAGAAGGTAATCGACAGTTTAGAGTCAGACAACATGGTTCCTTCAGCTTTAATAAGTATCCTATTTCTTCTTTCAGCAACAATGTTTTGCTGAGGATTCTTGGGAGCACTACATTGTCTTGTAATACCTTTTTCATCACAAAATGTGTCAAGGATTTGGTTCTTGAATTCGGTTCCTTGATCATATCTTATGGTTTTCATCTTGTGATCACATTGATTCTTAACTTTTAGAATGAAGTTCTTTAAGATCTCTGGAGTCTCATCCTTAGTTTTAAGGAAGAAGACCGAAGTGAATCTTATGAGGTCATCTATGTACAATAAATAGTATGACGTCCTTCCTAGACTCATTACACTGGTGGGGCCAAAGAGATTCATGCGTAATGAGTGTAGGGGAGTAGTGATGGAGTTCTTTTCCTTTGGCATGCAACACAGTGATCATAACTTGTAAACTCTTTCTTTGGCATTCTGGTTACCAAATCATTTTTAATCAATTTATTCATGTTCTTAAAGTTTACATGCCATATTCTTTTATGCCAAAGGAAAAACTCAAAACTATTTGCTTTAGATAGAAAGCAAGAAACTTCTCCTGAAGGAGATGTTTCCTATAAATCCTTTTTGTACATGTTCCCTTTCCTAGGGGCTCTGAGTAGGATATGATCTTGAGGAATGACCATCGAAGGCTTGAGTACAATGAACTCATCCTCAGTGAAGATCATGTTTTGTCTCTGATCATAAAATTAGGATACACTCAGAAAATTATACCTAAGCTCCTTAATAAAGTTTACCTTTTCAATTTCGAACCTTCTATTTGTGACCCTACCCCTTCCAGTAATGTAACCTCCTATATCTCCTCCAAAAGCAACTAGCCCTCCATCAATTTTCTTAAAGTTTTGTAGCAGAGAGCCATTGCCTGTCATGTGCCTGGAAAAGCCACTGCCAATGATCCATACATTCCACTTGGTCTTTAGCTGTTCCTGCATAATAAGGAGAAAGTTAGTTACATTTAGAAACCCAAGCCTCATTGGTCTTGGGCTTATTATAAAGAACTGAAGACAATGCAACAGTAATCGATCCTATGTCTAGATTTTGAGGATCATTTGTTGTATGAAGAACTTTCAGTCACATGGTCTTCTTTTATCTTCCATACCATCTTTGGAAGATTAGACTTGACCTTTAGTATTTCAAAAGTTTTGAAAACTTCACAAATTTTGGAGACTGACCCTTCAGAAGATCTTGCTTTCACCACAGCAAGCTTTAGTGCTTCGAAAGCATTCCTTTCTTCCAGACCACTTTATCTTCCAAAGGCAAGTTTTCACTTGTCTTCATTTCCATTTTGGAGCTTCCAAAAGGAAGACATTTTCCTTGCGAATCTTTCTTCTTTCTTTTCTTCTCAGAAGTCTTCTTGTTGGTTATCTGGATAGTACTTTTCGGGATTGTAGACACAATCCTTGGCAAGATGAGAAGTACTGCCACACATAATGCAATCAACTGGATTTCTTCTGAGAGACTTCTTATGAATAGAAGTCGGAGCTTGATCACTTTCCATCTCCATCTTCATCTTCTTATATGTTGCAGCAAGCTTCCTAGGGTGAGGCTTTCTGTTGGAGGTGGATGGTTCAAGCTGTGTAGCAGTGGTATACAGCTGAGCAACCTTCATTCCTTCGTAGGGATGAGTTGGACATGAACTTGAATTATTGGTACTAGATTTCAGAGTTGAGTACTCAGTCTTCACCACTTCAAACCCTGTAGAAGTAGAGACTTGTTTCTCCATGGAGTTAAAAGTGTCCTTGATCTCTTGAGCCTTCTTTGATTTACTTTTGGTTGCTCTGATCAAGTTCTTCCTCTTAGAATTTGTCATCCCTAGTTTCTTCCTTTTCCCAGGAGAATAGTGACCCTTGTTAGGATGATCTTCTTCACTCATATCAGATCTATCCTTCACTATTTCCTCTTTATCCTCTACTTCAATGGAGTCTATGAAAGGAAGCTTATCTTGACAAGTTCCAAACCTAGGAGATCTTACAGACAATAGAGTGTGTGCAGGAACAATGTTACTAGATCTCAGTCCCTGCTTGTTCTGATAACACACTTTTGCATGCAAGTATGATGGTATTATGTTCTTGAAGGTCTCATCTTCAAGAACACATTTCTCTACCCTGGCTTTGTTGAATAAGCTTAGCCTGGCATTTAGTTAACTTAGTGATGAGATCTTTGATATGAGTCCTGTAGTTTCTATGTTTATGCTTAAGAGTGGAAATGGTTTTCTCTAAATCTTCTATTCTAAGTTTGTAATCATTTTTAGCTCTTTTAAAATAAGCTTTTAATATGTTTAAAGACTCAAGATCAAATCT
Source organism: Flaveria linearis (assembly GCA_024085815.1). Classification (NCBI taxonomy): domain Eukaryota; kingdom Viridiplantae; phylum Streptophyta; class Magnoliopsida; order Asterales; family Asteraceae; genus Flaveria; species Flaveria linearis. Next base: position 71,917,356 of record CM044003.1, on the reverse strand, counting down.
CATCTCTAGGCTATAGGATCTATATCTATTAACTTTTTCTAATAGAATTTTGTATTTCAGCTTGAAGAAATGGGATATTAGCTTTAAATGCCTTTCCCCCCTCAATGGCAATTTGTCTCTGAATTTCCACAGGTATAAAGGTTGTACTATTATTAAGACTAGATGAATACACTGATCTTTTTGAAGCATCATCTACAAGCTTTTCAGTGTTACGACTTGCTTCATCTTGTATCACAATTTCTCCTCTTTCATCCGCCATATGTCTCTAAACAATTTATTTATTTCATTTTACTTTTCTTCTAATGATTTCTACTCTAAAAGTACTTATTTAAGGCCTTAATGCTCCTAACATTATTGTCAAGACAAACAATATATCTAAGGCCACAAAGTACTATATATGCATTTATAACATAATACACATACACATATCATTTTATGTATATGTACTACCCATTCCCACACTTACAATTTGTTGTTTTCAATACAATATGATCATTGGAAATTCATAATAGTATGAAATATTATCCTCATACTAACCAGGTATGAAAACAATATATTATACTCATTATGATTTTCCAATTACCATAGGTACCTCAAACATACAATTTTCAGTATACACAATATTCTCATATGTTTTCATTTTGCATCCATACAAAATACCCTTTTATCTGCTTCCTTGGACTGATTCTGGACTGAACCTTCTCGTTTTTATATATCAGTAGCACTTATGGTTCGAGTGTAAATATTTCTTTTATATACTTAAATCCCTCAAACCATGCTCTGATACCAACTTGAAACACACCAATTTTTTTACATATAATGCTTTCACATTTTATATCAGCGTTTTGGTCCAAGTTCATAATAAAATTTATCACTCATAATGACAAGTCATTCTTAACATATATAAAAGTATTACATTGAAAATAAATATTTTACAACCTATTTTCTACAAAATTTATTATAGTAAATATTAAATGAGAGTAGGGTGTCATTGTCAGTCCAGTTACGTCCGTGAAGCTTTAACCATTTATGGTTGCTTTTCCAGAAAACATTTAAAACATATTTTTATCAGCTTTCGCTAAGTAAGCACACTTTTATTATTCCAAAAACATATTTTCTTTTCTTGGTATTTAACATCCAAAATCTTTGTTTATTTCATCCTCTTTACTTCTTTGGAACTCAACACCCGAATTTCTTATGGGTTTATTTTTAACCCTTGAGGATTAATAACTTCTCCTGTATATATGTGGAGTTCAACACACAAACCCCTTGAGATTTCAACACCCGAAATCCTTAAATATATTTATTCATCTTTTATATATGCGGAGTTTAACACTCGAACCCATTGGGATTTCAACACCCGAAATCCTCACATATATTTTTCTCCCTTTTAAATATCAATACACATATTGGACCCTTAATCTTATAAGTCATTTTCACCCATAATCATGCTTGTTATAATAAATAAACATATAGTATATGTAATTGAATAGTTTTCATCTTCATAGAATTCATACATGTAACATTTGACCCATTTTGAATATCCGAACCCTAAACCCGAACCCATTTTGAACTTTCCTGCTATGAAACAAAATTCATTATTAAATTATTTTATTTATTTTAATCAATCAAATATATTAAATGTGTAGTTTAACCAATATTGTGAATTTTTTATTCAATTTTTCATTTATTAAACATTTGAACAACTTATAATAATTTTATGATTTATAAATAATTTTTTTATAAATTTGTAAATGTTTATTTGTCATTTTACAATTAATAACTAAATTGAAAAGTCTTATTAAAAATAGTAAAATTTTATAAGTATTTTTAAAATAAATGAATTTATTATTTAAATTAAGTTTTATTAAGTTGAGGGTGAAATATTTCATTTATAAAACTTAAATTATAAGCTTTTCACATAAAATAATAAGCATTCTAAACTATAGGGGGCAAACTATAAATTTTATTTAAAACCCAAACCTTCCCCTTCCCCCCCACCGTCGACCACATTCCTTTGGCACCATCTCCGGTCAAACTTCCGCAACCACTAAATTATCTAATCCAGCCGATTTAAACCCAATCAAACCATCATATTCAATTCGCAAACCAATTTCAAAATCATCACCTATTTCAATTCAAAACAACAATTGTTATACCTTGTTCCATCTCAAAACTGAACACCCCATTTAATTTGAATCGGTTTCAACATCACATATCGATCATAACTCCAATTGATTGTCCTAAAACGCATTTACAGATGTTCTAATATCAATATTGAGTAAATTGAGTCAAATAAACATTCGAACAATTCAAGATGCATGTTGATAGACCCGAATCAATGTCATAATGCATTCGACATGTAACAGCTCAAATTGGCTCTATTTAACAGAGGTTAAACATTCCTTTTGGTTCATTTGAGCTTCCTGTAACACCAATTCTTGTCTAAACCCACCCACACATTATCGTAGATCATTATCATCATTCGGACCTACAACTCTACTATTCTCGACCCTCTGAGCATCCTCAAACAAAATTGATAAATGTTTATTGCTCTTAACCTTTTTTGGAAGCTTCATGCGTGATTAATTTGATTATCATCATCAATTGCATCTAATTGTCATTCCTCTTGGTCGCGACTGTTCTTATCCTCATCATCACCGATCTAGAACAAAATCAGTAGTTAAACACACACATATACTCGATTTTACTTGGTGATTAAAAGCCCCAATGTTGATTTCATTATCATGTATGAATTGGTGTTCAATCGGATCAATTTGAGTTCTAGGGTTTATGTGAAATTTGAGGATTTATGTAACTAATGATTGTAAATTTTTTTTAAGGAAATCAAATCAAACATGAGCTTAGAGCCCACTTGTTAGCACACTTGCCATGTTTGCAGGGGACCCAGATTCGACCCAGGGCACCTGCAAATCATTTTTAATTTCATTTATCAAATATTTTAAATTCCAAAAATTATTAAAATGTTATTAGATGAATATAAAAATCATTTTTCATACTAATTCAAATTTAGTTATTAATTTTTGAAATATTTCAAAAATTATAATTTGATATTTACTTTAATTTTTAGATGTCAAATGTTATAAAAATATAAAATTTATTTACAAGTTTAAAATTGTATAAAAATTATTTTTAAAACCTTTATTTAATTTCTAAAAATTCTAAATCATATAATTTTCTATTTCTTTATTTTTCAAAGGTTTTATATTATGAAACTTTTATAAGAATTATTCAAAAGTTAGAAAAACATTATAAATCAAACCTAAATAATTTCAAACTATTTTGCATGTCAAGTTTTAAATAACTAATTATTAAATAAATTATTTCTTTTCACACTTTATACTCAATCATTACTTAATAAATTATTATTAATATTTAAGTAATATTTGCAGGACCGGTTAAAAGATGGTCAATACAATTAGTCTCATAATGAGGAGAGTATTAGAACACTTAAAAGTTCAAATTGGAAATCGGATTTAAGAACAAGATGTAAAGAACAGAAGTAACAATGAGACATAACTCAAGAACAATATATATGGTTTTCAAAAATATTGGATGTTAATCTCAAGTTCTTTTACAAGAGTTATAATGCATAAGTTATATAGAATACAAGACCCTGAGATACTTTATACTACATCCTACAACCAGTTATACTTGAAAAGCTAGTTGGAACATTGAAAGACAACAAAATCAATGTAGAGTCAAAAGGCAGATTATCTTTTGACTAGTGACTATGACATGCCATAGCTCAAATCCTAATATATTACAAAAAGGATAAAAGTACACAAAGTAAAAAGTTACAGACTCAAGACCTCAATGTACAGTTGCAAAGCATGGACCTTTTTACCAAGTCATGCAATTTGGTGAGTCTTAAGAGTTGCAGCGGAAAGTGGGTCAACATTATGCAAAAGAACTTCTGAGGAAAGCATGTCTTCTCTGTCTTCAGAAGAGATCAGTCTTTACTTCATTTCGCTTTGGAATACTTTGTCTTCGAAGCTTCGAAGACTTTATCTTTGAAGCTTCGGAAGACTTCATCTTTTGGCTTCGGAAGATTTGGTCTTTGGCTTCGGAAGATTTTGCACTTAGCGTATTTTCTAAGTATAGTGTAAATCTTTCGAAGCAACTTCTACCTTGTACTACGTGCATGCATGCAGGAAGCCTTTGGTTGCTTTGGTTGCATTAGCCTTTATATAAAACCTTACAATATTTATTATTCAATTTCACTAATGATTCATTATCATTTTCAATCTTACTTATTTAATCAATTTATTCCATCATTATGGAATGAAAATATAATTGGTTACATTATTTTATTTAACCTACTTATCAAATCCATAAATTCCAATTGAAACCCTAATTCATCGATAGTATTTCAATCACTATTATTCTAACAAAAAGACACCAAACCTTAGGTTGAACCATGAGGAACTTTTGGTGTCAAGTCTAGCATTCTATCATTTTCATATCGATTATTACCCACTTTCATGTTTTATATTTTAGGGAAATCATGTTATTTAATATTAAATCATTGATATTCATTGTTATTCTATTTCAAAATTCAATTCCAAACATACTATGTTATTACTTGCAATTATGTGTGCATAGTTAGATGAACAAGATGAGAACACGATCATTAATTCATAAAAGCACGGTAACAATGATAGATATATTGTAAGGCCCCGTACCTGGGTACCTCATAGTTTGACAATCATCGCATCATTTCATATATAATATATAATTCACAAATAAGCAGCGGAAATAAATTTAACAAAAACCATTTATTTCATTGATAATTACTGTTGTTATGTAATACAATATTGTTTAAGTTACAAAAGAAAACATCCTTTAATTGCATTACAAAACAACAATAATATTATGCGTGAATGGATGTCAGTCTTCCCCTGCCAAGTAGCCTCCTCGTGTGCCATCCTCAGCAACATTACCTGCCAACTGAAAATGCATAAAAGTCAGCGTTGCTGTATGAGTTCTAGTTTTGTAAGTATTAAAATACTTTATACAGTTCATATAAGAAAATACTTTGTTTACTTTCGTACATAAGCATTTATTGTACATACAACAAGGCATAACCTTATTCTTTATTCCTTATCTCACTTATTCGTTCGTTTCATACTTTCTCATTATCTTTCGTGATCGTTCGTTTCATACTTTATCACTTCATTCATTTCATACTTTATCACTTCGTTTGTTTCGTACTTTATCATTTCGATCATTTCATACTTTATCATTTCGCTCGTTTCGTATTGATTCTAGATCATGTCAAGCTTTACCCCCCACGTTTCCCGAAGCCACCATTGTGAGCACAAAGCGTCATCACTATCTGGCACAAAGCCCGTGGCTGGAAGCCACCATTGCAGGCACAAAGCTATATTATTACTTGGCACAAAGCCCGTGGCCCAAAGACACCATTCCGGGCATAAAGCCTCATTATTTCTAGGGTTGAATGAAAATGATCCTAATTCGTACTATTCATCAGTCACCAAGACTGATCCCCTGTATGTGAACCCTCATGGGTTAGCCATAATTGCATGCTATAATACACACAGTTGAGCTGACAACTCTCATGAGTTATGATCCTCCTTCTATTCTGCTTGCAAGCCTTTTCTTTCTTTTGTTCTTTATGTCCCACTTTTATTAACATTAATCTTATCTCTTTCTTTAATAATAATACTTTACGTTTATGATTATAAACATACTACATAAAGTTATACATCAATATACATAAGGAACATAAGAACAAAGCATAACTATGCATAAAATAGGTATATATAAGCCTTAGGTCAAACTAGGGTCAAAACCCTAAAAATCTGATTTCTCAAAATTTTAGAAAAATTTTCTAAGTGTTAGGCGTTTTAATACTATGCAGGCGTATGAGGCTTGTTCAGGCGTTTCATCACTACTTGGGCGCATGACCCTATACTTAGCCATTTCTCACTTTTGGGCGCATGAACTGTTTAGGCGCATGAGCCTACACTTCGGCGCCTGAGTAAAAATCTTGGCGCATGAACACTATTAGGGTGCATGAACACTATTAGGGCGCATCATGCTATACTTAGGCGTTTCAACAAAACTTAGGCATATGAACTACTGTTCAGGCGCATGAGCATGTACTTAGTATTGTCTAAGGCATTTTCTAGGCGCATGGGCTACTGTTTGGGTGTATGAGCCTCACTTAGGCTTTCTAAATCAATTTCTTGAGCGCATGGACCCTGTTTGGGCGCATGGCCACCTATATATATATTTCTAAGTTATTTTTCAGTCTCAAACATCATCTTAACATATTCTAAGCTTGTTATTACCATTATAAACATCAAACAAGCATTTACAACCATAAAACATCAAACACATTCACATATACATATGGTTACATACATATCATTACATAATTAACATCTTAAGAATGTAATCCTTCTACATAAGCAGGCACGTCAAAGAATTTGTACATGTTGCTTGATGATTATGATGTAAGCTATGGAATGGTATTGGAGATGGTAAATGCTCAAATCAATGGAAAGAAGTACATGACAGATTGTAAATGCTCAAATGAATAATGTTGAGAAATATATAATGTCAAGTCGAATGTGTTATAATCGACTTATTGCTTATAGCAAAAAAAGTGACATAGATGCAATTGTTTAACATGTCTTTATTGAATCAACAGTATCATCTTTACAAATACCATAAAACATGTTGATGCATTTGATCTCATGAATATATTCAAGGTTCAAATTATTAAAAATAAATTTGAAATAAAAGATGATATCACATCTATAATTAAATTACTATATTAGTCCCTGTGGTTTTGTGGTTATAGCACTTTTTATCTAATAGTTTAAAACACTAGTTTAATCACTGTGGTTTAAATTTTGTCGCAATTAACTATGTTCTACTAATAACGTCTAAATTTTCTATTAAATTTTTATGAATATACCCAAATACCCCTAATAATAAGTTATATATTTTAGTAATCCCCCTCTCTCTTTCCCTCTCCCTCTTATTCTCTGTGATGGAGGTGGTTCAGATTTGTTCCAACACAACTTTTGCCAACAAACCCACAACACCATCACTGTAACCATCGCACCATCGCCACCCTCACTCATCAAACTACCGCACCACCACCACTTGATATAATCATCTATTTTTTTCCAGATCGATCTTTGGTAAAGAAAGGCGGATAAAGGTTTTAGGTGGCCACCGTCAATGGCTCTAACCAAGGTTGGCAGCTGAGGTCGGTCGGGGAATGCGACAACATGGTCTGGTCAAAGAGGAAATGGGAGGGGTTTAGGGTTTGGTTCATATTTGAGCAAGTGTTAGTGGTGGTTGGCAGCAAGCATTGGGTGGTAGGGGTTTGGTTGCCAGAGAGTGCCGGCATGGTTGCCAGCAAGTGGCGGGGTGTTTGCCAGCGAGTGGTGAGTTGTGGTGGTTCAGATCTGATCAAAAAAGAAAAAAAGATGGGGTTGAGGATTGGTATAGTGGTGTGAAGCGAGACCCATATTTTGTTTATTTGTATGATAGTAACACTTTTAGTCCAAAGGGTAATTTTTTTCTCTTAAAAATTTATAGAGAGATTGGCTGTAGGTAACGTTGGACTTAATGGTGACAAAATTTAAACTTTATTTATTAAACTGAGTGTTTTCAAACTATTACATGAAAAGCGTTATAACCACCAAACCACATGGACTAAAATAGTAATTTACTCTTACATCTATGTATGAGTCAGCATACAAATAATTTTTATGCATCACTCAATTTATATAAAAGAGATGTTGAAACATGTAGTATAATCCGGTTATCAATATGCTTTGACTAAAATATTTGATTATAACGCATATGTATAATTGATTCAATGAATATCTCTAATCATCTCTTATAAAAGTATGAGAATATTTTAGCAATAATTATATTTAGGTTAGCTTGTTTCTAGTAAGCAGATATTAAAAATCGGGTAGAACTAGTATTTGAATACCATTAAGATTATGCTTTACTAACTCATTGAAACAAGTTTGGTTAGTCTTTTTATGCATGGAAAATAATACAACAAAATCATAGATGTTGTGGTGTTTATTTAAGAGATGACTTAATTCAAATCTTGCACGAAAATTAAACATCATTGTTCTACATAAAAAAATGTCGTTAAAAGATCAAGCGGTGAATTGTTAACTACCAAAGTCTTAGAGAAAATTTGTTGAAATTCAAAGCCCATCAATCGATGTTATATAAAACAAGGGGAGTAATACGCGTTGCAATCTCTTTTCCTTAGCTATGGTTTTAACCCACTGGGTTTTTTCTAGTAAGATTTTTAACGAGACATCTCTAAAAGTATTGATAACCAAGGAGGAGTGTTATAAATATTTATAAATACGATTTTCAATACCACTTTGTAACTTTTAAATTCATTATGTTTGTATTGATATTATAGTCCTATAAAAAGTGTCTTTTGTATTTGACATTTTATCTCCATATGAACCAGTTCTTATACTTTGCATATCATTTTCTCCTTATAATCATATTGTCCATAAATTTATATACTTCATATATTTGCTAAATGGTGAACCTTTTTTTTTCGTCCATAGTGTTAATTTTCTGGTTCGTAAGTAAAAAAATTCTATAGTCAATTCGCCCCCTTAAAAAAATTAAATATATTATATTTGCCCCCTTAACAAAATATACACATGTTAAAAGAGTATATAAGTGGGCTTATATATTTAATTAATTGGGCCTTATGGGCAAGAGCCTAACAACATTGTTTACTCCTTTTAAGTACATCGGGATTTAATTAGCAAAAGCCCAATACACATTAGTCCAACAAATGAACAAAACAAGAATAAACACGCGAACAATCCAACAATCGACCAATACCATTCGCAATATTGCTGCTGCCTACGCCCTGCTGCTGGTTCGCTTGCTGCTACTGGCCGCTAGGGCTCGCTGCTTCGCCTGCTGCTGCTGGTTCCTACTGCTGCTAGTCGCATTCATCAATCAGATAACATCGAACCTCTTGTCCTATTCATCGCTTGCTGAGTTGCAGGTTGCTACTGCTGGTTTGCTTTAGCTGCTACAATTTCAGTCACAAAGTCACCATAAATTGACTTAATGTAAGTTTTAATTGTTTAAGTTTTTTTATAACTAATAAATAGATTGAATGTAACCATCTACGGTTTTGAATTAGGAATTTGAGATCTACGGTTTTTTTATGGTTTCATTTTTATGATTTATGAATGATTAACGTTTGATTTTAAGGGCTTTGGAGAATAGAATATATGACTAATTGTTGATTTTATATTGAATTTGGATTGATAGATCATGGGAAAGGGGAAACCTATTGATTCTTTTTTCTAAAGAAAGGTTTTTGGTGGAAAAATTGATGATGCAAATCATGAGAAACATCAAAAAAACTCAACTAGTAAAGTCAGAAAAACATGAAAATCAACAAGAGTGCATGACCATTGAAGGGGGTCAATGCAACAGTTTCACAGTAAGAAGAGACTTAGAACACTTAACAGATAAAATAGGGAACCGGATTTATGTTGATGATACTATAAACACAAGTAAATATGAGACAGAACAAGAACTAGAATGATATAGTATTTGGTTTTCAAGAATGCTATATATTGCTCTCAAATTCTATTACAAGTGTTATGAAGCATAAAAATAAAGACAAGTAATTGAGACACTTTATATTACATCCCACAGTCGGCTTTACTTTAAAAGCCAGCTAGAAACACTAATCTAGACAACAAGATCAATGTATAGTCAAAACGCGGATTGTCTAACTTGTGACTATGACATGTCATAACTCACATCCTAATATATTACAAAAAGTATAAAACTTACAAAAGTATAAAGTTATAGGTCAATGACCTTAATCTACAGTTGACAAAAGTATGGACCTTTTCACCAACATATCTAAGTTGGCGAGTGTTTAGAGGTGGCAGTAGAAAGTCGTTCAACTTTTGTTCAAAGTTGATCAGAGAAAGCATGTCTTCTCTGTCTTTGGAAGAAATCAGTCTTTGTCTCTTGAATTTGCAGCTTCTTCCCTCGTCTTCCTCTTTGCAGCTTTTTGTTCCTTTATTCGGTCTTTATCATCTTCTTCAAGCTGCTTGAGGTACTCAAATTCTATATACCCATAGGACAAGGGAAGAAGTGCAGATGCCTGATAGAGGCCTGGGGCACTTAGGTACTTGATCATATTTTGTCTATTTGCTTCTTTGTCTACCTAAGGTTGTTTCTCGGTTACCACAATCTCTGTCTTGAGGCTTTCTTGAATTGGGGAGAGAGTAGGAGCATGTTTGTAGAGTCTCTTCCTTCTCCTTTCTTCTTTATTCTTGAGGAGCAGTTCTACATCCTCTACCTCCTTTCTCTCCTTTAATAGCTTAGTTTTAGCTAGTTCATTTAACTCTTCTAAAGGAAGAGAGATAAGTTCATCAATGTTATAGTTTCTGGTCCCCAAGTAGTTCAATCTGGCTACCTTTAACTCAATATCTTGAGTGTGGAACATAGGGGCAGCCCTGATTACAACTTCCATGAACCGTGGGGACACACTTGAACTCTCTCGCCTTAGCTTCCTCTTCCTCTCTCTCTCTCCTCCTCCTCAATTTTCTCAGGTTTCAACTTCCATTTCCCTTTGTCACTCACAGGCTTTAGTGACTTAGGTTGTAGAGAGATTTGGCCTTCATTGCTTGGTTTAACACCTGAGCTCTAGCAAGAGAGAGGTTGTGAAGCACCTTCACCAGCTGGTGCTTTATTAAGGGTAATGGGTGCTGAAGCAGTTCCTGTCTTAAGGTTCACAGGCTCAACTACTAGGCCTTCAGGCAAGGTTTCCCCTTTGAATTTAATCTTGGGGTCCATCTCAACATCTAGTTGACCAACAGTCTTGCCAGGTAACCTCTATCTATATAATTTGGTTCTTGATTTGAATTATTCCAGCACCCTGTCTTGAATCCTGTTAGCTAACCTTCTAGCTTGCATGTTTTGACTTGGGTAGGCAAGTGGAAAGTCAACTAGATAGGTGCTCTCATAGAATCTCAGGTTGGAAAAATTAAAGATTTCCTATTATCCCTGAGACCTTGAGATTACCAGGGCTCTTTTATCAGTGTCATACCTTCATCCTATAAATGGATTCTCAGTAGGGTGAGATGGGGTAGGCATAGCCCTTGGAATACCCTCCTCAAACAGACTTTCTATGAGTGAGTCTACATCAATATGGACTTGAGGAGGTTGCTGAGAATGGACAAGTGCAAGCGAGGGTTGTGAATCCTCTATGTCCATACTCTAAGAAGGACTCCCTAGTTCTGTGATTATAGATAGGACTTTCTCCCCCTTTTTAGTAGCATCATCCTCTTGCATAGATGAGCTAGAGGTTAGGTCCACCACATCCACAGGTTCTTGTGGTGTGAATCCAAGGATCATCAGGAAATTAGCAGTTTAGTTAATGACAAATAGTGATCGTGGAATTAACACTGATTGTTGTTAGATTAATTGATTATGTAAAGGTTGTTTGACAAAAACAAACAATGAAGAACAAATCAACTAATGAAAAGCAGATGAAGAATAACAAAAATGTTTCAAAGGTTTTCCATTAAAGATTGAATAATGATTACAATAATCAAACAAAACAATGAATGCTATTGCTATTGCCAGGGTTTAAAGCTATTTTGATGCGTATATTATTGTCAGATTGTTTGCGGCTGCTAAGGTTTATTCGTAATGATTCGTAGTTGTTGATCACAATCTATTACCTAAAAGTGTGTACCTAAGCCTCGTATTTATAGGCTTAGATATTTACTATTAGGGTAATTGTAACTTTCTTATCGAGGTAAGAAAGTTATTCAGAGAATGTCATGATGTGACGTTCTCTAACTAAAGTGATGTCATCCGAAGAAGTTGACTTATGACATCACTTTAGTGTTTTGACTTGTTGACTTGATGTACTTGGTGTACATGCAAGTATGATGTTCTTCCGTAGGAGCTTTGTCTTCCGTAGGAGATTGGTCTTCCGCAAATGCTGGTCTTTTGTAGGAGCTGCAGTTGCCTTGGATGTTCTTCAGTTCTTATAAAGCTTCTGCAGGAGTTCCACGGAGTCCATACTTGCATTATTCCAGAATATCATCGGTGGAACAATTTCTTCATCCGTAGATGTTATTCAACACTTAGTCAATTCAAGAAACTAACTAGGTCTTAATGTTTTTTTTCCTGCAAACATACATATAGAGCAACACATAATAAATGGGGTTAACCTATAAATGTATATCGCATACAAAAGATAAAAGATGTACAAGAGTTATTACAGGGATTGATTACAGAACTAAACCTATACAAAAATTTCTAGACCTAACAATACTCCGCCTTAGATTTAGCTTCTTCTCATCAATTCCTTAAACTTTGTAGTTCTTTTATTCTTGACACCATCTTTTTGTTGAAGAAGGATACAACTTCCTTTTGATTATCGTACTTGTACTTGATTCCATTTGGCTCATCTTGTTCAAGGTGTCATACTTGATTTCAAAAATATCTTCTTCTATTATTAAAGTTGCAACAACACTGTTGTGTTGACAACTTCTATTTCATCTTCCTCGAATACTCTAAATTCCGTAATAGATGGGATTCCAAAACCTATAACCTGGCCAACCACAGAATTTCTTCTTTTATTGTTCGTGGCATTCAGCTTATCTATTACCTGAATCATATGTACATATAAACATAAGTCGTTTTGTGCCTGATCATTGTTGATCTTGGGAAAGAATTTGTCATGAAGATGAGCAATATAGCTTGGATGAAGGAGTTTGATTTCTAAATGACCAAGGATCCTAATACTCAAAGCTTCCTTCTTATCTGCAGTTCTTTTTAGTACCAGCTCCTTTGTTTTCTTAACATACCCCCATTGAGTGATGGGATGTGAGAACTGGTTTCCCTTAAATTTCTTGATTGACGTAGTTCTCTTATTAGCATGACCTACCCTTATCAAAAATCATCTTCTATAGAGTGTGAGGAACTTGACTGTGACCTTCTTTCCTTCTCTTTCCTTTTGATATGCTCCTCATCTTCTCTTATAGCTTCTTGAAGGACACCATCCTTGAATCATGATAATAACTTTCCAATCATCCCTGAGAAATCTCTTCCTCTTGGATGAGTTGGATAATTAGTGATTTGTAAGATTTGGAGTTATTCGATATCGGCATCTGGGAGTGAGATGACTAATTCAATCAAGGGAAAGTATTAAATCATCCCAGATGCCCTTTTGATTATTGCACTATCCCATTTAGCATCGTATTTCCAATCAATGATCTGGTATTCTTCGGCTGACTTGGGAGTAGTGATATGATCAAAGAGTTGGAACAATATGGACTTTTGTTCAGTTATTTCTCTCACAATTGTTCCAAGAGGCCATACTTTGCCTGGAATAGCGTCCCTAGGTTCTCTAATCATTTTCTCCTTGCCTTTGTGATATCTTTCCTCTCTATAATGATGGGCTCTGAAGGAGTTGATTGATGGGCATGACTTGGATTTAGAGCTTCTCTTCTAAATCTAACTCCAGTATGCAACTCAATCTTCATCACATACTCCATCTTTTGTCTCAGTTCTTTTATAGATCTGTCTTTTAGCTCATAGAACTTATGGTTATGATTTTGCAACCAGCAAATAATGTTGTTTCTGTTCAGCTTCTTGGTGTCATAATGACCCAATTCTTTCTTTAGCTTAGCTGTTGCTTGGAAGTTGATAAAGGTGTCATAGTTGCGTTCAGGAATCATTAGTCTAGCCATAGTGAAATCCTTGATGGCTTGCTTCATCGCATCCGAGTTCATCCTTTCTACCAAGTCATATGGAAACCCTTCGTTAATGAGTTCCATGAACATGGTAGATTCGGGTCTTTCTTTAAGGATGTATTGAGTTGTGAGCAGCTCATCAGAAGTTGTTGTTTTCACATCCTTTGGAGTTTCTTCTCTGGTTAACTCCTCCCACTCAGCATCTTTCATCATTGGACTCAATTGGCTTTGATGTTGATACTTTAGCTGATGGGGTAAGCTCAGGTGGGACTGTTTTGGTTTTCTTTGGTGAGTCTTACACCTCTATGATTTCTTTTTCAAACTTCCCCTTATATTTTCTATTCCTGTTGTATTGGATGATTGGGGCATGTTGTTAAGTTGAGACAGCTTTTGATGTTGTTTGTTGTTTTGGTGCTTGTTGAGAAGTTTGCGTAGATTCAAGCTCACTAATTTTTTTCTTCAAACTCTCAATTTCATCATCTTTTGCTTTCAAGAGCTCAGCTTGTTTAGAAATGGTGATTTTTGCCTTGTTCATTTCTATTACACTCCGCTCTTTAGCTGTCTTCTCTTTCTCTATAGATTCTTTCAACTCTCTCACCAAATCATTGAGCGCATCAATAACGTAATGATCTGTTTGAGCATCCTTTCTCAGTCTTCTGATAGAGCCTTCTTGCAGATTCAGAAGTGCATCTTTTTCTTTTAGAACCCCCTTTAGTTCTCTCAGTCTTTCTCCTGTTTTGTTTGATTTGATGACTAGTTTATTGTATCCAGCCACCAGAAAGCTTTTACTCACATCAATTTCATCATCATTCAGATCATCTTCATGATATGGTATAATATCCACAAACTATTCACCAGTCAAAGTCACTTGTTTAACCTCCTGATTTTGATCTTTGTCAACATCCAAGCACACTTCTTTAGTTTCCCCATCATGTACATCATCAAAACTTCTTCAAAACTGATAACTCTAGTGGGAGAAGTGCCATCAGATGTTGAGTTAGATTCAACAACTAGGAAATTGAGATTTGAGGTTGTTCTTGTTCTGGAGAAGGCTGAAATGGAGAAATTGATTCTGTAGCTATAGAGACTTGAGTTGTTTCGGTTGAAGAGAGAGAAATTGGTTGAGTCTATTTATTAGCTGGTGAAACTAGTTTAGTTCCAGCAGTGTTTATAGAGGTTGGTGATTGAATGGGAGTGATTGATTGTGTACGATCACTTTGAGGTGATGATTGTTGTGCTGGTGAAGGTGGTTGTACTTGTGATGTTGGTTGTGCAGGTGATGGTGGTTGAATTAGTGATGGTTGTTGTGCAGGTGATGGTGGTTGTATTGGTGATGATGGTTGTACTGGTGATGGTGGTTGATTGATTATAGCATATTGAGGTGGAGTCTGTATAGCTTGATCAGCTGATGCAGGGGATGCTTCATCTTGTTCTTCTTGTTCTTGTAGTTCTGTGTAGATCAACTCTTATGGTACATCAGCATTTTCATCCACAACATGAGCAAACATCTCTATTTCAGCTCCTTCATACCTTCCACTTATCTTGTTCAACACAGACCTTCCCAAATATGCTTAACAAACACATCACCTCTCCTTACTATGTGTGGCATGGCATCATTGATGGTAAGTTGAAGAAATCTTGGGAACATGTACATCTTCTCAGCTTTCTGTATTTCAATCTGGTCACATAGGCACCCAAGAATGTACTTTGAGTAGCTGTAAGTTCTTCCTCCAAAAACTCCAATGATTCCAGCAGATATATGCCTTGAGAATCTATCCCAACTAGACTTTCGGTTTGACATACATTTTAAGTAAGTATGAGAAAGGAATCTATAAGGCTTGCATGGTCTTCCTTTCTTGATTTCACCATTCCGGTAGTCACCATCGTATCCCATTAGATCAAAAACCCTCTGAATGTACTCATGATCGAACACATCAGGGTGACCTACTTCCTAATCACCAAACTCCATTACTCTTCTAATGATCTATTCATTTACTCTTAGAACTTCATCTCTAATGGAGGTATAAATCACTCGTTGATCATTTTCCTCTGCTACCCTTGTGGTGTTCCAGAAATCTATCACATTTTTGATAGATTACTGGGTCAACAGTTAGGGCATAAAATAATGTCGATCTGCGTAGATATCGAATAATTTCTATGCATCCTTCAGTGACCGGATCATCAGGATTCCGAAATGCACATACATTATGATCTTTTGCAAATCGATTAGCCATCTGCAATACCCAAGGATATCAGAAAACAATGATTTAAAGATTTAGGCTTGACATCAAAATTTTAAAATTTTAAAAAGTTCAATCGTTTCGATGAAGTTTCAGTAATAATCAGAAATTTTGATGTTACAAAGAATGATTTACCTTGTTGATAATGCTTGATTCTTGAACAGAAGTTTAGATAACTTAATGAACTGTTGTTTTGAAGTGGTAATTTGAATGTTTGATGATTGAAGACGAAGGGTTTAAGAGTTTTTCGCTGATTAGGTTTAGAATGATTTTGAGAAAATGAATATAAATGACAACGGTCAAGTCTATTTATATCCTCGGAATATTATTTAAATCTCATTTAATGTTGTACGACCCTCAAACCCTAATTACCCTTCCAAAGTAATTTGTTCTTCAGCAGAAAACTTAATCTTCTGCAGGAAGTTAATTCTTCCTCAGATCTTATGCGGAAGACAAAGTTTAATTTATCTTCTATACAAAATATAAGGAAGTATAATTTACTTGTCCATAGGTTACCAATCTTATGGAAAACAATCATACTTGTTAAAAAGTGAACACATCCGTAGATTACCAATCTAAGGAAGGACAAATTTTAACTTGTTAAATTTTACACTGTAGCAGCTGCTGAAAAGCAACATTACACTATAACTTCTGCTGATGGATAAAGAGTTATCCTTTTTGATGTATGATTCTAATATATTATTAGATCATGTATGGATATTAAACCTTGTTGACTTTGTTCCATGGTAATTGCGCAAAAATTTCTCATGACAAATATCCAACAACCAAAATAGTTGCTCAAGTTCCAATTTTCTTCCTTAATGTTGATAGACTCGTTTTTCATGCTGATTTATTACTACACCTTCTAAATTTGTGCTTAATAATGAGTTTTAGCATAAATTTAATTAGAGAATAGCATGAAAAACACTTTTCTGTCTAACAAAGAGAAAAAACAAAAATATTTTTGTATTTTTGAATGTTAGCAGAAATTAAATATATTTACAAGCATATGAAACATATCTTGGGATCATACTATAAAACTTAAAACCTTCCTTATACATTTTTGAATTTAAATAGTAGACATATATCTAGTGCGGACTGCAAGTATTATGGGCCACATAAATTTAAACAAGAGTATATGTTCAACAAGGCATGCTGATTATCATGTTTTGGTATTGTTTTAAGATTGACAAATATGGACTCCACTTCAATTCACATTAGAGTTTGTCCTTCAGTTATGAATCAGATCATAACTTTTTTTAACACTTTTAGACCATGCTTTAACTCATAAACTCTGATCTTATGATTTCTTTGAAATCTCATGAATGCTGATGTTATGCTCTTTAATTTAATATACAGTTGATCATATTGGATTCTTTTTAGAGCTATTCCATTTTGGAACTTATTTACTGATCATCATCTGGTCACCAGGTCATTGCTTCCGTAAAGCAGAGGTGCCTTTAACCCAGATCTTTACTCACGTAAAACAAAGGGATGATGGGGATTGGTATCAGATAACCAGGTCATTACTCATGCAAAGTAGAGGTGCTGATGTATATGATAAGCAAAGATAGAGGCTATAAAGTGACATACATAGAGTGTTTTTGTGACTAATGAGACCACACCTGGATAAGACATACTTTCTTGACCCTTAAAATGGAATTTTCCATAATTTGTCATCTTGAATTATGTTAAGCATGCATTTGTTTATGTTCTACTCAGGTTGAACCTACTCACAGATCAATTCACTTCTGATTAGTCTTTATTATAAGTTTAAATCATGAAAGGAAACTAAGGAATAGTGTACTATCATTTCCTATAAGATGAATACTATAAACAGATAACAACTTAACAAGACAATCTTATTGTTTTCTTATAGATTTTATGAATGTTTTTTAAATTTTCTTAGAAAGTAATTTGAAGGACAGATCATGTTTTTCTTTGTTTTGATGATTAATTAAGGTTGATCATGCCTAAATACTCAATTAAGAAAATAAATCTTACTGAATCAAAGGCTTTAGTAAACAAATCAGCAAGCTGATCCTTTGTATCTACTTTGATCAATTTGATCAAACCCTTTTCTGAGCAATCTCTCAGAAAATGGATAATCGATTTCTATGTGTTTTGTTTTACTATGATGCACTAGATTAGCAGTGATAAACATAGCAGCTGAGTTATCTATATGAATTGGTGTGTGAAGAAAATTATACCCATAGTCAAGTACTTGGTTTTGCTACCATAAAACTTGAGAGTAACCAGCTGAAGCAGCTATGTGCTCAGCTTCAGCTCTGGATACTGAAACATTTGTTCATTTCTTGTACTGTCAAAATACAAGCCTTGGTCCTAAAAATTGACATCCACCTGTGGTTGATTTTCTATTATTGTTACACCCTCCAAAATCACTATCTGTAGGAGTACAGGTTGAATTCTCCTTCTTAGGGATACCAAAGTCCAAAAGCTAGTTTTTCTTTAAGGTATCTGAATATCTACTTCACAGCATTCACATGTGATTCCTTTGGATTAGATTGGTACCTTGCACAAACACAAACAACAAACATAATGTTAGGTCTGCTTGTAGTTAAGTGCATTAATGATCCTGTCATTGACCTATATATTCTTTGATCTACAGACTTCCCTTTAGGATCAGGTACAATCTTATCTATGGTTGATGCTGGTGTTTTGCATGAAGATGTATCAGCAAGAGAATATTTCTTCAGTATTTGATGAATATACTTTTCTAGATTGATGAATATGCCATCTGATTGTGATGAACATGTAATCCAAGGAAGAATGTTAATTCTCCCATAAAGCTCATCTGAAACTCAGATTTCATCATCAAACTCTTCACACAGTCTCTTTCTTGTTGATCCAAATATTTTATCATCCACATATATTTGAACCACTAAGAGATCTTCCTGTTCATGCTTGAGGAAGAGTGTCTGATCTATTGTTCCTTTCTTGTATCCATGCTTCAGTAGGAAGGATGATAATGTCTCATACCACTCCCTTGGAGCCTGATGAAGTCCATACAAAGCTTTGTCAAGCTTGTATACCCTGTGAGGGTAATCAGGATCTTCAAAGCATGGAGGTTGAGCAACATAGACCTCTTCACAATTTGACCATATAAGAAAGCACATTTTACATCCATTTGGTATACTGTGAATTTCTTATATGAAGCATAGGCTAGAAAAACTCTGATTGCTTCTATCCTTGCAACTGGTGCAAAGACATCATAGTCTATTCCTTCTTCTTGAGTATATCCTTATTAGCCTTGATTTGTTTCTTACAATGATTCCTCTGTCATCTATTTTGTTCTTCAAAAGCCATCTGGTACCAATTGGGTACTGGTCTTCAGGCAGATCAACTAGATTCCAGACTTTCTACTTTCTGAATTATCAAAGCTCCTCTTACATAGCTTCAATCCAGCTATTGTCTTCAAGTGCAGTTGTTATATTAGGTGGAACCACTTGAGATAGAAAACAGGAGAATAGACAAATATTGGTTGCTCCCTCTTGATTTCTTGTGGTTCTATCATAAAGATCACCAATTATGTTTTCAATCGGGTGATTCTTATGAATTCTGGTTGTTGGTATTGTTCCAACTAGAATGGAAGATTCCAAGTTGGTCATATATGGTGATGGACATTGAGCCAGCTGTGATGGAGAATTAACAAAATAGTCAAATTCTTCTTCATGTTGGTCTGAGGCTAAATCATATCCATCTTCCTGATTTTGTGCTTCAATAGATGTAGTTTGAACTTCCATAGGTGTTACAGTAACATCTCTGGATGTAGGTTGTGGATCTGCTGATGCTGTTCATGGACTTGGTTGTACTGATGGATTTGGAACTTCAGTTGAACGAACTAGGGCATCTCCGGATGTTGATAGAGTATCTATGGATGCATTGAATACATCTCCGGATACAGGATTAACATTTGCAGAAGCAGGGTTAGCAACTGCTAATATTTCATTTACTTCTTTGGAGGTTGGAGTTGGATTTCCATTGGACTATCCATTACTTGATTGTGGTGAAGGCCCATGATCTGCAACACTTGAAGTGTGTGGAAGTTATCTTGCTGGATCTGCAGTTAGGAGCACTCCACTCATTGTTAGAGATATATAAGGATAACATGTATCTGTAGAACCTACAATATTCAAATAACCAGAGTTAAATGAACTCGTGAAAGCATCTATGTTAAACAGCAATGATGAACCTATTACTGATTTTGTAAATGATGTTTCATCAACAGATACATTAGGTGTTTCTTCCATAATGTTTTGTTGTGGAATGTAAACTCTATATGATTTGGATGTTGATGAATAACCAACAAAGAAACCATTATAGGCTTTTTCTGAAAACTTTCCTAATTATTCCTTGGTGTTTAACACAAACATATGACACCCAAAACCTTTAAGATAGCATATAAAAGGTTTTCTTTTAAATAAAAGCTCATAGGGTGTTTTGTTGTGTTCTTTATCAATTAATGTTCTATTTTGAATAGTGCAACTTGTATTCACCGCTTCAGCCCAAAAGGTAATGGGCAGATGTGAATCAGCTAGCATTGTTCTAGCTGCTACAACGAGAGTTCTATTTCTTCTCTCAGCAACTGTATTTTATTGTGGAGTTCTTGGTGCACTAAACTGTCTGTTGGTCCATTTGATCAAGTTTCAGTACAAATGATGGTTTGAATCGTTCAATATCATAAATAATAACAAACACAAAGATGGAGATGAATGAGAACAAGCAAAATGTATTCAAATATAAGCAAGTAATGATCAAATACAATCAAAAGAAGAAAGCTCAATATATTTCAGTGACTAACAGCTTACCAATGCCTCTTGCAACACAAATACACGATTAGGGTTTTTGAAAGGATACCCAACAATGAACAAGATCAAATCTATATATAACAGTCCTAGTTTCACAAACAGTTTCACTGTTAGCGAAACTGTGCTGTCAAAACTATATTTTTGCCACGCAGAAACAACAGTTTCACTGGGTGAACTAAACGACTGACTATGAGCGAAAGGCTGACTATGAGCGAAACTGCAGTTTCGCTCATAGTTTCGCTGGACTCCAAAATTATATAAACTAATCAACATACAAAAGTAAACTAACATTAAACCTATTATAAAGTAATATAAACATAATCTAATTTAAGGTGAGTCCAACCTATACTAGATCTTCAATACTCCCCCTAGGTTGGATCTCACCGCCTTCACTTGTCTTGATTTGTCTACTCGGCTCCAGTCTCTCACGCTGCATCTGATGTATCTTTATCTGCTCCTGCAGCATCACCCTTGGCAGCTTCAGCAACTAATTCACTCTGGTCACCTCCTGCTTCATTCGCTCCCTCAGGGCGAGCACTAGCTTGCTCAAATTGTTTTGATAAGTCCCGGATATCCATATTCAAATCATCTTGAGCTCTCACCTTCTCAGCTAGCTCCTTCACTTCAGCTCTCACACCTCACACCTTGTTAGCAATGACCATAAACAGACTGGCATTTTTCCTTGTCTCCTCCCCTGCCCCTGCTTTAATATGGTTCTCACAAAGTATCAGCAGGTCCTCATCTTAACAAGTGAATAGCTCCATAGGACCGAACAACTTGTACTATATCCCGTCCTTCACCCTGATCACAGCCTCCCTCGTGTTTTATCATAGAACCATTTCTCAAAACCTTGTAGTCTTTGGGGGAAGGGATTCGACAATATAACCATGTTTACTGTTTTTGGGGGTTTCACCCTCAGCACGATTCTCCCTTTACCCATCTCCCAGTCTTTGTCCTTCTTGGACCTTCTCCATTCAGCCTTCATGAAGCCAAACGACTCAAAATTATCATTTAGTCTGTTCTTGATATCCTTCTCCAACAACTTAGCTCTCTCACTAAGATCAGCATCCAGTAATGGCAGCACTGCCAACCTTCTCAAGTCCCATTTAAGCAAGGTCTTAAAAAGCCTTCCTCTTATGCAAGTATGTAATTCTTCCCCCTCTCCTCTTTATTATATTCCTTTTGAGGCTGGGGTTATACTTCCAACTAACAATTCTCTTATCAGCCTCTTTTTTGTTCAACCCTTCAATGCTTTGGAATAGGGGAGTCAACTCCTCAGGCTCTTTCTCTCTCACAAACCAATCCTCCTTTTTCATCTCAATCACATCATTTTCATCCTCTCCTTTCTTGAGCACATAATTCAGTGCTCTTTCATCCACTTCATAATATTCAGGCTTAGAATCATAATCTACCAACTGTTTATCATCCTCCTCCTCATCAATCAATCCTTTCTCAACAACCTTCTCAGCACCTACAGTCTGCTCCGGGAACATTTCTTCTCCTCCCAGATCATCCATGTTCATCCATATATCCATAAATCCAGCCTCAAACACCTTTTCCACATTCTCCACATTTACAGTCTCCTTCCTTATGCCAGAACCTCCTGCTTCCTCAGCTGCTACACCAGATATGCCCTTTCCTCCCCGGGAAGATGTACCCATGTATAGAAATGGGTACTTGGAAGTACCAGTCAAATCATCTAACTCATGTTGAGTTAGCTGATTGGGCAGGCCGGCTGCAGTTTTCAGTTCATTTACTTCCTCATGCAATCTTTTGATCAGTTTGTTCTGATCCATCAACATCTTGGTCATACCATCAATCACTTCATCCTTCTACCTTTCCCTTAACTCTTGATTGGTAAGTTTTGTCTTAATCATGCGCAACTCATTGGCCAGAGATGTGTTGAGGTTTCTTATCACATCCTCATCCAATCCGGCTCTTCCTTCCGTCCTCGAGGGCTCAGTAAAAGTTTGGTGTTGGTGTTTAGTCCTCCTCTCAGTTTCTCCCTCATCAGCTTTCTTCTTAGCCCTCTTTTCTTTCTCAGCTCTGGCCTCAGATGCCATCTCATTAACTTCATCCTCTAACACATAATCCTACTCCTTTACATATGTCTTTCTTCTCTTGATAGCTTTAGACTGTTTGAGCCTCGTTTTTTCTGCTCTTTTATCCTCAGACTCAATTACCCCCTGATATAACCCCAACGTTTCGGAGGACACATATTTTCCCACAGATGAGTAATCTTCCCACTGAAGTCATGCCTAATAGCATAGCAGTCTACAAAAATATAGGTGTCCATCTGTACTAATCTTTTCATCTCTCTATGTCTAGGAATATTGGGAATAAGATCATCTATAATCATCTACATGAATCGAGGGTACAACAGCTACTTGTCCTTCTTCAGCGCCATCACATTCTCCGCCATGCAATCAAATATCAGTCTTGCAATATTGGCCTTCTCCCCTCTGCAGCAAATCACCATGGCTTTTGCCCAATCCAAGTTTAGCCCATCTGATCCACCTTTACGGTGATCTAAGCACATGATAAACATGTGGGCTATGTATCTCCATTCCTTGGAGAGAAAGGACTTTTTGATTTCCTTTCTTGTGCCAAATGGAGGTCCCTCATATCCCATAGATCTGAAGGCATCAAACACCTCCTGATCTGACAATATCACCTCCTCCCCTGTGTCCTCATCGAGCCTTAGCACCCTCGATATCACCTCAGTAGTAATGATCAGGTCATTCTCCAGCGCCCTAGCCATAATCGTCTATTAACTGGCTCTCATGTCATACTTAGCTGTCCGCCAGAAATCTCTGATGTGTAACTCATATATAGTAGGAATATGTGAGATCGCGTAGGCGATTGGAGATCTCTGCAACCATCATATACAGTCTATAAAACTAGCAGCTTTCGAATGAGTGTCATCCAAGATGGCAGTAATGTTGTTCCTCTCTTCAAACTTTAGATTCGCCATTTAATCTGAAAACCAGATGAAACGTATTAGAATGGTATATTAACAATAATATTAAAGAAAAAGAAGAAAAAGATTAAAATTAAACAGAAAAAACTAATTAATTTCGCTGGCTGAAATTATAGTTTCGCAAAATGAATTACAGTTTCGGCAAGAGAAAAAGTAATTTCGACATGCTGAAATTATAGTTTCGCTCGCAGTTTCTATTAGTTTTGGCAAGACAGTGTAGTAGATTCGACATGCTGAAATTATAGTTTTGGTGCAGCAAAACTGAAGTTTGATCTGTGAAACTGTTAAGTTCGCTCGGACAGCATAACTACGCAGTTTCGCTGAGAGACCATGAACTTTCGTTCAGTTTCGCTGGACTATCGGTACTTTCGCAGTAAGAACTGCGAAAGAACCGAAGAGTCTCAATCAAATAAACCGACAATGTTGCCATAAAACCTACAAAAGACTAAGGCCCTGAGTTCGAAACTCACTTGCGAAGGTGAACCAGTGGACAATCGATACTCAAAATCGCAGAAACTTAGATTCGCATAAAAAGTGTACGGTAGGGTTCTTTATAATCTAAAACTGCGATTGTGCAAAAATTGGAAGATAATTTTGCAAGTTGAGTTATATAGGACTTAGTTTCGCAGGCAACGAAACTATAGTTTCGCCCGTGAAAGATCTGGTTGAAAGTGACCTTGCAACGTGCGAAAGAGCCAGCGAAGCTATAATTTCACCCTACGAAACTACCAGCGAAAGTATAATTTCGTTGGATACTTAAAAAATTATTTTTTTTCTTTTTAAAATAAAATAAAGAACAATTATTTAGAAAAGAATTAAAACAAATTAAGCAAAAATAAAAGTAATCAAAAGAAATTTTCCCTACAAGACCTCACCACACTTCACGTATTTTTAAGCAAAATCAAACGGTGGAAAAAGAATATGAATAAGAAGCTGAAAAGATCTTCTGGAGAATCAAAGTTTGGCGGGATTGTTGATATACTTGTCCCTTTAAGTCCATGCCTTCTTCGTTTTGACAAGTGCACTGCAGCTACTGTTATCATGTTTTAGTTGTTTTAAAGAAACCACTGAATGACCCAGTACCCACAGACATTTGGCATAGAAACTGATCCTGTCCTTATGATATATTGAACAAATGACATGCTCTTCCTGATTATTCCCCTTAGAAGCAACGAAGGTCCTTTTTCATAAGAAGGAAAGCCCTTAAAAACATTAAATGATGAGAGCTCCAGGTCTATACTTACATATAACAGAGGAGTTGATCAATTGAGTCTTACACATGAGAGCTTCAGGTCTATACTTACATATAACAGAGAAGATCATCATATTGTCATCATTTTATGCCGATGAGAGCTCCAGGTCAGTACTATCGTACAGCAGAGGAGATCATCACTCCAGGTCAATGTTCACACATAACAGAGGAGATAAGCGAAAATAATGTAACAAGGAGCTTCTTAGATGTGAAGATGGCTAAGCATGTAGCTTTTTAAGATAGAGTGAAAGATCTAGACACAAAGATACTTTAGATAAGAATGACTCAAAACAGAGATATGACGTTGTTCTCAATCCTTTTTGAACAAGTACTTGAATCTTTGTGAAGGCCAAAAATGTCTAGGGAATAATCCAAGTCATCAAGTTTCTTGTTCTTATTAATTAAGCTGCAAGATTACTGTCTACTTCGCTTTCTGGCTGAACCTATCAATCCTATCCCACACAATACTATTAACCTCCTTTAAATCGTCCAGTATTCTCGTTTTATTCTGCAAAAGAAAACAAGAAGAGAATTTAAATATATATTCGCCCCCGAAATTTCTACGAATTAAGCAAGATGTAGAAATTTCTTATTTAATATATCTGTATCTATTTAAATATATATATATTGTGTGTGTGTATGTGTATATATATATATATGTTTTTTTATGTGAATGATGAGGAAGGACTATGAAGGGAGCAGAACGAAAAGGAAAGAAAGAAAATAAAGAAAGAAATAAAATAAAATAAAATAAAGAAAATAGGTTTAAAATGATATTAAACCTAACATAGAGATCAATTTATAAAAACGAGGTTTATCAAATGTTTTAGTGAAAAGATCTGCTTTTTGATTTTTAGTGTCAATCGGAATAATATCAATAAAACCCTTTTCCTATGCATCACGGATTGCATGAATCCGAGTCTTGATGTGCTTGGTTCGGGAATGATGAATAGGGTTCTTGGCGATGTCGATGGCTCCTTCGTTGTCACAGAACAACGATGTATGGAGAAAGTTGATCCCATAGTCAATCATCTGGTGCTGGATCCAGAGCACTTGTGAACAGCAGATGGAAGCATCAATGTATTCTGCTCCTCCCGTAAAGAGAGAAATAGTGGTCTGTTTCTTGCTTTGCCATGATACCAGATAATTGCCCAAGTATTGATAGCCTCCAGTAACCAACTTTCTGTTTAACCGGCAACCCTTAGAATCACTATCAGAATAGGCATGTAAGTCAAAATTCCCACCATAAGGATACTAAAGACCTAGACGAGAAGAGACTTTAAGATAACGAAACATTTGTTTTACAGCCTTTTCATGAGTCTCTTTCGGGGCAGATTGGTATCGGGCATAATATCCTACAGCAAAGGTTATGTCAGGATGACTTGCTGTAAGATACATAAGGGAACCGACCATTGATCTTTAGAGATGAGGATCGGCAGATTTCCCATTCTCGTCAGGAGTGAGGCAAGTTTGAGTAATGAAAGGAGTGAGTTCATGATAGGCATCATCCATCTTGAATTTCTTTAGAATCTATTTAATATACTTCTCTTGATGAATGAGAATTCCCTCTAGCTTTTGTTCAACCTACAACCCGAGGAAAAAGCACATCTCTCCCATCATGCTTATTTCAAATCGACTTCGCATGACCTCCTCAAACTCCCGACACAACTTCGTATTGGTGGAGCCGAAAATAATGTGATCGACATAAACTTGTACAATCAGCATCTCACCATTTGCTTCCTTCTTAAATAATGTCATATCGATGGTGCCATAAGAAAAAACCATTGCTTAAGAGATACTGTGTTAAAGTCTCATATTAGATTCGAGGAGCCTGATGAAGACCGTAAAGAGACTTATCAAGCTTGTAGAATTTTTCAGGAAAGTCAGGATCCTCAAAACCAGCTGGTTGACACACATATATCTCTTCGTCAATGTCTTCATAAAGAAATGCACATTTGACATCCATCTGATAGACTTTGAACTGCTTATGGGCGGCAAGAGCCAGAAAGATTCTGATGGCTTCAAGACGGGCGATAGGAGCAAAGACTTCGGTGTAGTCAATCCCTTCTTCTTGAGCAAAGCCCTGGACCACCAATCTAGACTTGTTTCTTACCATAGTGCCATGGTCATCGGGTTTGTTCTTGAACACCCATTTCGTGCCAATCGGGCATTTGTTTGGTAGTAGATCGACCAGGGTCCACACTTTGAGTTTCTTAAATTGTTGCAGCTCTAATTGCATCGATTCAACCCAGCAAGGATCCTGAAGATCTGCATGAACATTTTTCAAGATGATTTGTGATATAAAACAAGAGAATAGACAAACGTTAATCAAACCAGATTGACTCCGCGTCCGAACTCCATCGGTGATAGATCCTATGATGTTATCATATGGATGATCTTTTAAGGTTTTGAAATCAGTGGGCATGGGTAGGGTAGTTAAAGACAGTTGGCTAATTGATTGTTGATGGGTAGATGAAAGTGAGTTTGATGGTAAGGTAGAGTCAGTTGGGGAGATGGGTGATACCGGCTGAGATGAGGTAGATGTGGGAAGGGATGCAGAAACAGGTGGAGGTGGAAGGTCAAATGATGATGAAGAAGATGCAATATCAACTGATGTAGCATCGTTTGCAGATATGGTGGAAGGGGCTTGAAGGTTGACAGGTAATGGAGTTGGAGGAATGATATTTGTTTGAACATTGGAGATAGACGCATCATCGTTGAAAACTAGAATATTAAAGGAGTTAAACACCGTATCGGAGTCAATGAACCATGCTAGTTCAGATCAAACATAGGAGGAACTAGATTCCTGTCAATCAACATAGAAGGACTCTTGAACAATACGTGTTCTCTTGTTATATACCCGGTAAGCTTTTTGATAGGCAGAATAGCCGATGAAGTAACATTCATCAGACACAGCACCAAATTTCGTCTTCTGCGCCTGAGTATTCAATAAAGTACATGAGTAGCCAAATGGTCGAAAGAAGTCAATTAAAGGCTTTCTCTTATGAAACAGTTCATAAGGAGTCTTCATTTTATCCTTGACTATCAACACACTGTTTAGAACGTATGAAGCACAATTCACTGCCTCAACCCAAAAGATGATGGGTAAGGAGGATTCAATCAGCATTCTACGAGCAGCTTCAATGAGGGCGCGATTCTTTCGTTCAGCCACACCATTCTATTGAGGGGTCCGCGTAGCACTGAACTGCCTTAAAATTCCCTTAGTAGCACAGAATGAATCCAAGATCTGATTTATGAATTCAGTGCCGTTGTCACTTCTGATCGCCAAAACCTTCCTCTTGCTTATTGTCTTGATCGTAAGAACTAATTTTTGTAGCTCCTCAACAGCCTCTCCTTTGTGGGCAATAAATCTCACCCAGGAGTATCTAGAAAAAACATCTGTCACCACAAGACACAAAGATTTTTTAGCAATTGATTTAACACTGATTGGGCCAAACAAATCAGTATGTAACAACTCGAGGGGATTGGATATGCTATTTTCAATTTTTGGTTTATGTGGTTTCTTATGTTGTTTTCCCTTGGCGCATGCCATACATTTTTCAACCACTGAAAAGTCCTTTAAAGGTAATCCCCTAACAAGATTGTTTTTAACTAATTTGTTTATATTTTTAAAGTTAACGTGGCCCAATCTACGATGCCATAGGAAAGACTCAGAAGTGGAAGCTTTGGACAAAAGACAGGTGACTGTAGACGTCGACTCCCTTGAACTCATGTCAAGAAGATATGTGTCATACTTTCTTGGAGCCTGCATTAACACCAACTCTTCTAGAATATCAACCTCTAATTTTAGAAAGAGACATTCATTGGACTTGAACAGGACCGGAATGTCTTTATCACAAATCTGAGAGACACTCAACAGATTAAAAGCAAGTTCAGGGACATAGTTGACTTTCTTCAGAGTAAGAGAGCCGTTGGAAACCTCCCCTTGACCAACCATTTTCCCTCCTTTCTTGTCGCCAGCAAATCCGACATATCCTCCATTGATTATACGATAATTGGTCAATAAATCCTTTAATCCCGTCATGTCTCTGGAGCATCCACTATATACATATGGTATTTGTACCACTTGTACTTGCTTTTGATGATGATGTAACCCTTTCGTTTGACACAGAAATTTTTGTTGGGGTAAAAGATGGAATAGGGTGAGAGAAGAATTTTTCAAAATAATTATTTTTAATTTTCTCGTTACTCTTCTCAGTGAAACCAGTCACAATATTAATGCAATCAGAAGAAGTAGCATCATTACAATCCAAAGCATTTAAGGATGAAATAGAAACATCACTAGAACACGATGAGACAGAGTCTGTTACAAATTCACTAGAAACAAAAACAGAATTTGAACTAGAGTTATGATCTAAGACAAAATGCTGAGATTTAGGTGTTCTAAGACTAGAGCATCTAAGTCCGCTAGTCGGTCCATAATCGTAGTCCTCACAAACGTGCTCAGGATTCACACTTTCTAAACCTGCAGATATACTTTTAGTATCTATTTTGATCAATTCATTAGAAGGATGAGGAACAGACATAGGTCAATAACTGTAATTACTAGGGGGAGGATAAACTTTAGCATTTTCATATCCCAATCCTGTTTTAATCCAATCCCCCCGTTGAGATTTACATAAATCATCATGTTTTATTCCCGATATTGTCCATTTATCGAGCTTTGACTGAAGTTTGCTTGTTTCAAATTCAACAAGAGCAAACCTTTCATTCAAAGTGTTAATCTTAACATTTCTTTCCAAAACTATTCATTTTAAGTGATCATTCTCTTTCAAAGCCTCGTTTAATTTAACAAAATATTTAGACTCGTTTATTTTAAGTTCCTTATTAATTCATTTTAAATCCTTCTCATTATCAATTAATAAATGATTAGCTTTATAAACCCCAAATAACCTGATTTTGCAAGCTGAAGAACATATATCCTGAATTACCTCATAAGGAAGTCCCATCACCACCTTTTCTGCTGCTATAGCCTTCTAGCATTGGCACACCAGAGTACTCAACTTGTTTTCCTCAACAGTGGTTGCAGCATCATCTTCTTCCTTTTCTTGCTCAGTGGGTTGACTTCCTTTCTTCCTTATCTCCTTAATGTTACCTTCTTTCACCTTCTCATCCTCCTTCACCTTCACAGACACTTCAGCTTCATCTCTAAATTCTTTGAATGGGTCAAATTCATCCTCACAATTCACCTTCCTCATTCTTTCCACGATCTCAGCCACCAGCGCTTAGTTAACCTTTTCTCTTGTCTCTTTAACTTCAGCATACCAATCAAAGTTAGAAATCAAAGCTGTCTCTTTCTTGTGACTCATTTCCTCTTTACTCCCGCTTGAAACTAGTCGTGGAACTCCTGAATTACTAGGATCAGTGACAATTGGCAATGGACATTCACGTTTGAAGTGTCCCAACTGTTTTCAATTAAAACACCTTAGCTTGGACTTATCAAATCCCAGTTCGGAGTTAGAGCTTTGACCTACAAAGTTCTTTCTTCCAGTGCGCTCCATGAATCTTCGGGCTTTAAGTGTCAATATTGCCATCTGCCATTGAATGTCAGTCTCTTCAAGATCATCAGGGTCCACGTGATACATATCCTCCATCGTCATCCATTTGCCTTTCGACTCCCCTGCTACTAGAGCTTCATAACTCTAAACAAACATACCAAAAAAGGCCATTGTCTCGGATGGAAATGAAGTTTCAACATTTACTTTCAAGTTAGATTGATCTCTCCCAGCACTACCACAACCTCACCAGTATTCACTCTTGCTTGACAAGATGCCTGCATTGGAAAGCTTGCAGCGGAAGATAGTAATGCAGCATTCTGAGTGTAACCAGATGTAGGCATCATGGTTTGGTTGAATTCCCTTCTCTTCAGATCCAAGTCAAAAGATTTCAGTTTGTTGATTACATCCATAAGCTTGTAATCAGCAAAATTTTTTTCATGCTTCAGCATCTTTACTTGTTAGCTCGATTGGGGTGGAAGAGAACCTAGTAGCTTACTCACCTGCTCATGATTACCCAACTGAACATCATACTTCTTTAGAGTACGTGATACTGACAAAAATCGGTTGGTAATATCAGTAAGTGTCACACCCCGCTTATAGCGGAAACACGAGGATGTAACGGACGGGATCGTCATAACACCTGGTTAGTTTACAGAGACAAAATAAATGCAAAGATCCACGTGTCATGACGTCACCCGACACAATGGTGACTTGTGTCGTGGTTAGTCAGTTCCACGACTAGCATAGTCTATCGATTTAACAAAACCAAATCCAACATGAAATCCAACAAACAAAAAGTTCAACATAGTATTCATAAGCGAAATCAAATGATAGTCAAAACACTAGTGCATGTCTAAAGAAATCCTGAGGGTCTCTGCTATGGCATCAGCTCTAGCTATCCTCTTTGATTATTATCACCTGAAAAGATATGCTCAAAAGTCAACACATGGTTGGTGAGTTCACAGGTTTAAACATAAATTGAAAAACTTGTTGCCGTGCATGAGTTATGGATCATAAGTGTATACAGTTTATCACAAGTAATATCACATAAGCATCACAACTAAACCTATGACGAACCTCACAGCAATTGTCAGAACATATTCACCCAGTGGTCGATCATAACCACAGTTAGTCTCAACTAGTATACTAACATACATGGGTGGGGGTGTCAACCCAATAGTACTATCAATACCTGTCCGTCGGCTCCAACACCGGAGTTAAATAGTTGTGATTAAAGAACCACACAGAAACTCATGCATAACATATAGCTTGCAAACAGTAACACGTTAATCCAAAATAAATTGAGTTCACAGCTAGAAATAGTGATCATACTTTTCCCACAAAGCTTTATAAAATTGTAATGAAAATGGGGCCGTGAAACTCACCTTGAACAGATGCGAATAAGAGCGAACAAAGGGCTTCTAAAGACGCGAACAACGATCGATCAAACGCCTAAAATTTGTTGTGACCAAATGTTTAAACACGTTTAATGATAATAGGTACTTCCGGTCGGTTCTGGGTCGGTTCGGGTTTATCGCGTGACTTGTAACGAAAATATATGCTTATATTTA
Source organism: Flaveria linearis (assembly GCA_024085815.1). Classification (NCBI taxonomy): domain Eukaryota; kingdom Viridiplantae; phylum Streptophyta; class Magnoliopsida; order Asterales; family Asteraceae; genus Flaveria; species Flaveria linearis. Next base: position 71,885,163 of record CM044003.1, on the reverse strand, counting down.
TATGACTAATAACTTGAGTACTCATAAACGAGTCTGGTGCATCAAGCATCACCTCCTCAGGGTTAGATTTTGTACTAGAAGATGTTTGAACTAGATATGCTAAGAGAATCTTTTCAGGCTTCGATTCGTTTTCAGAAGAGGTGAGACGAGCAATAGAAGTAACAGAAGGGCTGATAGAAGACATCCTATAAGGAAAAAGTGTAAGGACTTTTCCCCAGATGCAAATAATATATTATGAAAGTAATAAGCAGTCAATCAAATCATGAAGAACATGCATGTAATATCAAATGCACACAAGCCCTAGTATACATCCTACATGAAGGTTCTTAGGTTATAGTCTAGGTCGAGTGCTCCACCTAATTCTCTCTAACCAAGGCTCTGATACCAATCTGTCACACCCCTGCTTATAGGGGAAACACGAGGATGTAACGGACGAGATCGTCATAACACCTGGTTAGTTTACAGAGTCAAAATAAATGCAAAGATCCACGTGTCATGACGTCACCCGACACAATGGTGACTTGTGTCGTGGTTAGTCAGTTCCACGACTAGCATAGTCTATCGATTTAACAAAACCAAATCCAACATGAAATCCAACAAACAAAAAGTTCAACATAGTATTCATAAGCGAAATCAAATGATAGTCAAAACACTAGTGCATGTCTAAAGAAATCCTGAGGGTCTCTGCTATGGCATCAGCTCTAGCTATCCTCTTTGATTATTATCACCTGAAAAGATATGCTCAAAAGTCAACACATGGTTGGTGAGTTCACAGGTTTAAACATAAATTGAAAAACTTGTTGACGTGCATGAGTTATGGATCATAAGTGTATACAGTTTATCACAAGTAATATCACATGAGCATCACAACTAAACCTATGACGAACCTCACAGCAATTGTCAGAACATATTCACCCAGTGGTTGATCATAACCACAGTTAGTCTCAACTAGTATACTAACATACATGGGTGGGGGTGTCAACCCAATAGTACTATCAATACCTGTCCGTCGGCTCCAACACCGGAGTTAAATAGTTGTGATTAAAGAACCACACAGAAACTCATGCATAACATATAGCTTGCAAACAGTAACACGTTAATCCAAAATAAATTGAGTTCACAGCTAGAAATAGTGATCATACTTTTCCCACAAAGCTTTATAAAATTGTAATGAAAATGGGGCCGTGAAACTCACCTTGAACAGATGCGAATAAGAGCGAACAAAGGGCTTCTAAAGACGCGAACAACGATCGATCAAACGCCTAAAATTCGTTGTGACCAAATGTTTAAACACGTTTAATGATAATAGGTACTTCCGGTCGGTTCTGGGTCGGTTCGGGTTTATCGCGTGACTTGTAACGAAAATATATGCTTATATTTATATGACTAATAACTTGAGTACTCATAAACGAGTCTGGTGCATCAAGCATCACCTCCTCAGGGTTAGATTTTGTACTAGAAGATGTTTGAACTAGATATGCTAAGAGAATCTTTTCAGGCTTCGATTCGTTTTCAGAAGAGGTGAGACGAGCAATAGAAGTAACAGAAGGCTGATAGAAGACATCCTATAAGGAAAAAGTGTAAGGACTTTTCCCCAGATGCAAATAATATATTATGAAAGTAATAAGCAGTCAATCAAATCATGAAGAACATGCATGTAATATCAAATGCACACAAGCCCTAGTATACATCCTACATGAAGGTTCTTAGGTTATAGTCTAGGTCGAGTGCTCCACCTAATTCTCTCTAACCAAGGCTCTGATACCAATCTGTCACACCCCTGCTTATAGGGGAAACACGAGGATGTAACGGACGAGATCGTCATAACACCTGGTTAGTTTACAGAGTCAAAATAAATGCAAAGATCCACGTGTCATGACGTCACCCGACACAATGGTGACTTGTGTCGTGGTTAGTCAGTTCCACGACTAGCATAGTCTATCGATTTAACAAAACCAAATCCAACATGAAATCCAACAAACAAAAAGTTCAACATAGTATTCATAAGCGAAATCAAATGATAGTCAAAACACTAGTGCATGTCTAAAGAAATCCTGAGGGTCTCTGCTATGACATCAGCTCTAGCTATCCTCTTTGATTATTATCACCTGAAAAGATATGCTCAAAAGTCAACACATGGTTGGTGAGTTCACAGGTTTAAACATAAATTGAAAAACTTGTTGCCGTGCATGAGTTATGGATCATAAGTGTATACAGTTTATCACAAGTAATATCACATGAGCATCACAACTAAACCTATGACGAACCTCACAGCAATTGTCAGAACATATTCACCCAGTGGTCGATCATAACCACAGTTAGTCTCAACTAGTATACTAACATACATGGGTGGGGGTGTCAACCCAATAGTACTATCAATACCTGTCCGTCGGCTCCAACACCGGAGTTAAATAGTTGTGATTAAAGAACCACACAGAAACTCATGCATAACATATAGCTTGCAAACAGTAACACGTTAATCCAAAATAAATTGAGTTCACAACTACAAAAAAGTGAGCATACTTTTCCCCCATAGATTTATAAAATTGTAATGAAAATAGGGCCGTGAAACTCACCTTGAACAGAGGCGAATAAGAGCGAACAAAAGGGCTTCTAAAGACGCGAACAACGATCGATCAAATGCCTAAAATTAGTTGTGACCAAATCTTTAAACACGTCTAATGATAATAGGTACTTCCGGTCGGTTCTGGGTCGGTTTGGGTTTATCGTGTGACTTGTAACGAAAATATATGCTTATATTTATATGACTAATAACTTGAGTACTCATATAATTAACACACGTTATTTTTAATTCACAGCAAGAAACTATTTATATTTCTTTTACTCATGTCATCGTACACACATATATATATCATTTGAACACACACAATAATGTATAACCATATACGTGTTCAATACATCAAACACACACATTAATAGGCACAACGACTACCCATGCATCACACACTTCAAACTCGAAATTACAAGTGAACAATCACACTCAAACACCCACAATATTAACACCTACCCATACTCTTTTGCCCACACACAAATCACACACACAGATCACACACATATCACTTTTCTGTTAATTTGACTCCATCAAATTACTCACACACCCAATCATACACTTAAGCCTTCATGCACACTCATATATTTGTGTTCACCCAACACACACCAGAAAACACACACAAGACTCACAATACATATAATATATATACACAAATACACATACGGACATATATATATAACACACACATGATCACTTATATATATATGAATATACAATCACACACATGGATATATATATATATAAACACACACACATAATACTATTAACACACACACACACAATATGCATATACATCCAAGATTCATATATACATACATATACACGCAACTGTAACACACGCACACACGGTTTCGAACGCACACACCCGAAACACACACACATCCACATGATGCACACAGCAGCCACAAGCTGCTGTGTTCTTGCTTTTTATTCGGCACACACTGCACCAAAGCACACACATACATACACATATATATACACTAGCGACACACACATTCATATATATATACACGGCATCGCACACATACATGTATTTATATACCCGAACACACACCTCGCATATATACGTACGACCAACATACATGAGTATATATACACTCACATGCATAAGAACGAATACAAGCAATCCCGATACAACCGAACCGGTCCAACCACCGCGGAACGAGACGAAACGAAGTCTAGATGAATCGTATACTCGTAAAACGACCAAACGACAAGTTGGCGGCAACCGACGGCGACAAACGAAGGCAAACGGCGGTAAAACGGGGCTGATTTCGGTGGTTTACGGTGGTGGTACGGTGGAGGAGTCGCGATAGAGAGACGGCAGAAGGGTTTTGCGAAAAGGTGGGGGGGACGGTTTTTGGGTTGGGAATATTTATTATTAACATTTACAATTTGAACCCTGAACTTTCAATTAATTATTCCCTTTAGTTTAGTTAAATTATATTTTAGACCCTAAACTTAATAATAATAATAATAATAATAATAATAATAATAATAATAATAATAATAATAATAATAATAATAATAATAATAATAATAATAATAATAATAATAATAATAATTATTATTATTATTATTATAATTATAATAATAATAACAATATTATTAGTAATAATACTAATAATAATATTAATATTAATGCTAATAATGATAATAATAGCATAAATCATACTAGAATGTTTGATTTTGTTAATTATGTTTTATGTAATATTTGTCTAATCATGTTATTATAATGTTAGGGTTGACACGAAACGAGTATACGAAAAGATTCGATTGAAACAACGAATAGATTACGAAAAATAATAAATACATGAGGAGAGTTAACGAACTTTTAAGTTAATTAACGGACCTGGAAGTGACGAATGTCACAGTATCCCCCAGTTGAAAGAATTTCGTCCTGAAATTCAGCTGGAGTTAGGTCCTGAAGTTGTATCCACAAACAAGTATGGATATTTGGCTTTCATCTGGTCCTCCCGTTCCCATGTTAATTCTGGACCTCGCCTTGAGTTCCATCTCATTTGACAATTGGGATTCTGCTGCGTTTTAATCGTTTGACTTCCCGATCCATTATTTCTATCGGTTCTTCCACAAAATGAAGCTTCTCATCAATCTTGATTTCTTCAATAGGGACGTGGAGAGATCCATCAGCTAAACATTTGTTAAGGTTCGATACGTGGAACGTATCGTGTACGCTGCTCAGCTCTTGAGGTAATTTCAGACGATACGCCACAGGACTAATTCTTTCGGTGACTTCAAACGGTCCCACATACCTCGGTGCTAACTTTCCTTTCTTGTCAAATCGCACAATACCCTTCCAAGGGGAAACCTTTAGCAACACACGATCAACCACATTGAATTCTAATGGTTCCGCCTGTTATCCGCGTAGCTTTTCTGGCGGCCTCTCACTGCTTTAAGTCTGTCTTTAATTTGGAATATCTTGTCGGTTGTTTCCTGAATGATCTCAGGGCCTGTCAGTTGAATTTCTCCAACCTCGGACCAACAAACAAGCGATCTACATCTTCTCCAGTACAAAGCTTCAAATGGGGCACATCTAATGCTCGAGTGATAACTGTTGTTGTAAGAGAACTCAACCGGCGGCAAATGGGCATCCCAACTACCACCAAAGTCAATTATGCACGCCCTAAGCATGTCTTCTAGAGTCTGAATCTACGCTCGCTTTGCCCATCTGTTTGAGGATGATAGGCGGTGCTTAGATCCAACCGGGTACCCATTGCCTTCTGGAGCATCTGCCAGAATCGCGACGTAAACCGACTATCGCGATCTGATATGATGGATACAGGCACGCCATGCCTAGCCACAATCTCACTCACATACAATCTCGCTAACTTCTCCATCTTATAATCCTCACGAATAGGTAAGAAGTGAGCGGACTTCGTCATTCTATCCACTATCACTCAAATTGAATCATGACCACTACTGCCGGTAATTTGGTGATGAAGTCCATTGCTATATTTTCCCATTTCCACTCGGGAATTTCTGGTTATTGTAGTAATCCAGACGGTTTCTGATGTTCAGCCTTAACCTTAGAGCAGGTCAGGCATTCACCCACATACTTAGCAATATCTCTCTTCATACCTGGCCACCAATACAATTCCTTGAGATCGTGGTACATTTTGTCCGCACCAGGATGGACGGAGTACCTCGACTTGTGTGCCTCGTTCATAACTATTGCTTGTACGTCACCCCATTTCGGTACCCATATTCGATACATAAAATAATGCACACCATCCTCCTTACACTCCATCTGTTTATCTAGCCCATGAAATTCTTCATCAGTCATATTTTCTTCCTTTAATGCCTCACCCTGTGCTGTTAGAATCTGAGTTTTCAAGTTTGATTGAATAATCATTCCCAAGGCTCGTGCACGTATGGGTTTGACGTGTTCCTTCCTACTCAAGGCGTCGGCCACCACATTGGCCTTTCCCGGATGATATCGAATCTCACAGTCATAATCACTGAGAAGTTCTACCCATCGTCTCTGATGCATGTTCAATTCCTTCTGATCGAATATGTGCTGGAGGCTCTTATGATCAGTGTAAATGACACATTTTGTCCCGTACAGGTAGTGTCTCCAGATCTTGAGTGCAAACACTACCGCACCCAACTCCAGGTCATGAGTCGTATAGTTTTTCTCGTGGACCTTGAGCTGTCGAGAGGCGTAAGCTATCACCTTTTCTTTCTGCATCAGGACACAACCCAAACCTTGTTGTGATGCGTCACAATACACTATGAAGTCATCAGATCCCTCAGGGAGGGTTAGCATCGGCGCATTACATAATTTGTCTTTTAATGTTTGGAAGGCTTCTTCTTGTTTTCGTCCCCATTCAAACCTCTTATCCTTTTGAGTCAACATGGTCAACGGTTGCGTGATCTTTGAGAAATTCGTGATAAACCGTCGATAATACCCAGCCAATCCCAAGAATTGCCGGATTTCAGATGGTGTCTTAGGCGCGTCCCATTTCTTTACTGCCTCGATCTTCCCCGAGTCGACATGAATCCCCTTATCATTAACCACATGCCCCAGAAATTTCACCTCACGTAACTAGAATTCACACTTGGAGAACTTGGCATAAAGATTTTCTTTCCCCAATAACCTCAGTATTGCCTGTAGATGTTGTTCATGCTCCTCCTTTGACTGCGAGTAAATGAGGATGTCATCAATAAATACAATGACGAATTTGTCTAGATACGGTTTGTAGACCCGATTCATCAAGTCCATAAACACTGCCCGAGCATTTTTCAACCCGAACGGCATCACCAAGAACTTATAATGTCCATAACGAGTCCGAAATGCCGTCTTTGGTATATCTGCTTCGTGAACCCTCAACTGATGATATCCGGACCGAAGATCAATCTTGGAGAACTACGTTGCTCCTTACAACTGATCGAAAAGATCGTTGATCCTGGGAAGGGGGTATCGGTTCTTAACAGTCAATTTTTCAATTCCCGATAGTCAATACACATTCGGAATGATCCATCTTTCTTCTTGACAAACAGTATCGGTGCTCCCCACGACGAGTGACTTGGTCGGATAAAACCCTTATCCAACAACTCTTGCTGTTGGCTCGACAACTCTTGCATTTCTAACGGTGCCAATCGATAGGTTGTTTTCGCTACGGGCGTCGCTCCGGGAATCAGGTCGATTCAAAACTCCACTTGTCGAGGGGGAGGTAAGCCAGAGAGATCATCAGGAAATACCTCTGGAAATTCTCGTACAATGGGAATATCTTCCAGCTTCTTTTCCTCTGCCTTCTTCTCTGCTACGTGTGCTAGAAATACATAACACTTCTTCTTCAAACACCGCTGAGCTTTCATGCAGGAGATGAGTCTCAGATTTCTTCCTGATCGTTCCCCTTGAATCTTAAGCACTTCACTATTAGGCATAGGGATTCACACCACTTTTTCTCGACAGACTATTTCAGCACCATGTTTTGACAACCAATCCATCCTTACTACTATATCGAAACTTCCCAACCCAAAGGGTATCAAATCTACATAAAAAGTATGGTCTTCTAGCATTAATGTGTAGCCTCTAACGATCTCATTGGTCTCTATAAATTCACCATTAGCCATTTCTACAGAGTAGCTAGTTTCTAGACAACTAGGGTTCACACCAAGTAGCGAAGCAAATTTCGAGGAAATAAAACTATTGTCTGCCCCGGTATCAAATAGTACAGATGCAAAGTGGTTATTGAGAAGATACGTACCCATGACAACATTTTGGTCCTGGCGAGCATTATTTGCCCTGATGACAAAAGCACGACCGCGTGCAGCATTCCCTTGATTTACCAGACCTTGATTCCCAGCTATGGCCATCACTTGGTTTCGGTTATTCCCGTCTTGTCCCAGTGCCTGGTTCAGTCTAGGGCACACATTCCGATAGTGATCAGGGCTTCCACATTTATAACACACCCTCAAATTTCCTGTTGGATTAACCATGTTCACCAGTGACACCACATTATTTGGCGCTCTACAATCCCTCGGAAAGTGTCCCGGGCGCCTGCAATTCAAACATATCCTGCACTGCGTAGCCTGAGGATGGTGATAGTTACACTTGTTGCACTTGGGGTGCGGTCCAGTGTAATCTTTCCTTCGAGGATTTACCGCCACAAAATTTCTAGTCACTTTGGCTCTCTTATCAAATTTGCCACCTGATTGTCTGCTTGATTCTCCACTATCCTTTCTCTTCTCTCCACCTTTGCCCAGTACACCAGTCCTCACCATCTCATCAGTTAACGTGCCGGCTTTCAGAATTGCGCTTTGAATTGTTGGGGGAGCAGCTGTTGTTACCATAGCTCGGATTTGGGGAACCAGACCCCAAATGTACCTCTCAATCCTTTTAGATTCTCGGATTACCAAGTGTGGAACGAGCCTTGCCAATTCGTGAAAACGGTCTGTGTAAGCTGCATGTCCAGCTCCCACCATGGCATGATTCCAGAACTCATGCTCCAACTTCTGCATCTCATTGAGCGGGCAGTATTCTTCAGTAATCTGTGCTTTGAACTCATCCCAGGTCATCTGCATTGCTGCCTCTCTTCCCCTTGCCTGGATTTGAGTGTTCCACCAAGTTAACGCCTTTCCTTGCAGTGAACAGGTGGCGAACTTGATTCTCTGACTGTCCAAACACTCGCTAATATCAATCACAGCCTCCATCTTCTCCAACCACCTTGTAAGGACTATAGCTCCGCCTTTACCATCAAACTCCTTTGGTTTACAGGCTGCGAACTCTTGTAAGTACACCCACGTCTTCTCCCGTTAAACCTAGGTCCATTCTCATCTCCTCCTCCATTAGCATTATTGTTTAGTGGACCATTATCATTTCCATTATCAAAGCCATTGTTGTTCGCATTCCTATCTCCATTATTGTTCCCTCCTCTATTATCACCGTTGTTCTCCCCATCATTCCCATTTGTATTTCCACCTTCGTGTTCTTCATTATTTTCTCCATTATTCCCATTATTGTTGTCGTCACCACCATCGTTGTGATTCAGAAGATTGTCGCTTACTTGAGCCACTATGGTCGGAATCAGGGCAGCCAGCTGCTGTGCAATCATGGCAGCTAAATCAGGGTTTCCGGCACCATTGTTGTTACCAGCCGATCCTCCCTGATCTCCTCCACCGGGTGCTTCACCACGACCACCAGCACCTCTGCATCTTCCTCTACCTCTGCCTCTTGGTGCATCACCTCCCTGACCGTCATTACGTGTGGCTCTTCTAGGCGGCATTTTCTAATAAATCATAGATAACATGTAAGCTTCAGACATATTAAAGTTCATTATGATGCAATCACGTATGAGTAAATGTACATTATTGTAAGTCTTATACTTCACAAGATAATACCACAACGATAAGGCAAAAATAATAATATATATTCCATTATCATAAATCATAAGGTCTCAAGCACGTTCAAATACCAAAGTAACACCCCAAATAAGCAAATACTCATAGTCTAGCCGGGTTTAAACATAAAATACAAAATAACTAGATATGACTATTTTCCAGTCTTTATTTCTCCATCAATGCCCGCGTGAAGTCAGTCCTTGTCATCATCACTGCTGGAGGAACTAGAGAGGCTCGGGGGCAGGTCGGGATGGTTGCCCCATAAGTTGGTCTCGTCGGCGGGCGGCTGGATCCTAATCCGGTTCGCCGGGAATCCTCTAATTCGAGTCGTCCGCCTCACAGCTCCTCCGTTGTTCACTTGTTGGGTCTTGCCTCGGGGGCGTACCTTGCAATAGCATGTGCAATAGTAGGCGCAACATGAGTGAGCGAATCAGGATCAACTGGCATGACGAGGTCTGCAGATGCTATGGGAACTACAGGTGCAGCAGGGTTAGGTTCCACAGGATTAATCGGTGCAGTGGCGACAGCAGGTAGAGCGAGCACAACAGGGTCTATGGGTTCTTCCTCTTCAAACGAGTCTGGTGCATCAAGCATCACCTCCTCAGGGTTAGATTTTGTACTAGAAGATGTTTGAACTAGATATGCTAAGAGAATCAATTCAGGCTTCGATTCGTTTTCAGAAGAGGTGAGACGAGCAATAGAAGTAACAGAAGGGCTGATAGAAGACATCCTATAAGGAAAAAGTGTAAGGACTTTTCCCCAGATGCAAATAATATATTATGAAAGTAATAAGCAGTCAATCAAATCATGAAGAACATGCATGTAATATCAAATGCACACAAGCCCTAGTATACATCCTACATGAAGGTTCTTAGGTTATAGTCTAGGTCGAGTGCTCCACCTAATTCTCTCTAACCAAGGCTCTGATACCAATCTGTCACACCCCTGCTTATAGGGGAAACACGAGGATGTAACGGACGAGATCGTCATAACACCTGGTTAGTTTACAGTGTCAAAATAAATGCAAAGATCCACGTGTCATGACGTCACCCGACACAATGGTGACTTGTGTCGTGGTTAGTCAGTTCCACGACTAGCATAGTCTATCGATTTAACAAAACCAAATCCAACATGAAATCCAACAAACAAAAAGTTCAACATAGTATTCATAAGCGAAATCAAATGATAGTCAAAACACTAGTGCATGTCTAAAGAAATCCTGAGGGTCTCTGCTATGGCATCAGCTCTAGCTATCCTCTTTGATTATTATCACCTGAAAAGATATGCTCAAAAGTCAACACATGGTTGGTGAGTTCACAGGTTTAAACATAAATTGAAAAACTTGTTGCCGTGCATGAGTTATGGATCATAAGTGTATACAGTTTATCACAAGTAATATCACATGAGCATCACAACTAAACCTATGACGAACCTCACAGCAATTGTCAGAACATATTCACCCAGTGGTCGATCATAACCACAGTTAGTCTCAACTAGTATACTAACATACATGGGTGGGGGTGTCAACCCAATAGTACTATCAATACCTGTCCGTCGGCTCCAACACCGGAGTTAAATAGTTGTGATTAAAGAACCACACAGAAACTCATGCATAACATATAGCTTGCAAACAGTAACACGTTAATCCAAAATAAATTGAGTTCACAGCTACAAAAAAGTGAGCATACTTTTCCCCCATAGATTTATAAAATTGTAATGAAAATAGGGCCGTGAAACTCACCTTGAACAGAGGCGAATAAGAGCGAACAAAAGGGCTTCTAAAGACGCGAACAACGATCGATCAAATGCCTAAAATTAGTTGTGACCAAATCTTTAAACACGTCTAATGATAATAGGTACTTCCGGTCGGTTCTGGGTCGGTTTGGGTTTATCGTGTGACTTGTAACGAAAATATATGCTTATATTTATATGACTAATAACTTGAGTACTCATATAATTAACACACGTTATTTTTAATTCACAGCAAGAAACTATTTATATTTCTTTTACTCATGTCATCGTACACATATATATATCATTTGAACACACACAATAATGTATAACCATATACGTGTTCAATACATCAAACACACACATTAATAGGCACAACGACTACCCATACATCACACACTTCAAACTCGAAATTACAAGTGAACAATCACACTCAAACACCCACAATATTAACACCTACCCATACTCTTTTGCCCACACACAAATCACACACACAGATCACACACATATCACTTTTCTGTTACTTTGACTCCATCAAATTACACACACACCCAATCATACACTTAAGCCTTCATGCACACTCATATATTTGTGTTCACCCAACACACACTAGAAAACACACACAAGACTCACAATAAATATAATATATATATATATACACAAATACACATACGGACATATATATAAAACACACACAAGATCACTTATATATATATGAATATACAATCACACACATGGGTATATATATATACAAACACACACACATAATACTATTAACACACACACACACAATATGCATATACATCCAAGATTCATATATATATACATATACACGCAACTGTAACACACGCACACACGGTTTCGAACGCACACACGGTTTCGAACGCACACACGGTTTCGAACGCACACACCCCAAACACACACACGTCCACATGATGCACACAGCAGCCACAAGCTGCTGTGTTCTTGCTTCTTATTCGGCACACACTGCACCAAAGCACACACATACATACACATATATATACACTAGCGACACACACATTCATATATATATACACGGCATTGCACACATACATGTATTTATATACCCGAACACACACCTCGCATATATACGTACGACCAACATACATGAATATATATATACTCACATACATAAGAACGAATACAAGCAATCCCGATACAACCGAACCGGTCCAACCACCGCGGAACGAGACGAAACGAAGTCTAGATGAATCATATACCTGTAAAACGACCAAACGACAAGTCGGCGGCAACCGACGGCGACAAACGAAGGCTAACGGCGGTAAAACGGGGCTGATTTCGGTGGTTTACGGCAGTGGTACGGTGGAGGAGTCGCGATAGAGAGACCGCAGTAGGGTTTTGCGAAAAGGTGGGGGGACGGTTTTTGGGTTGGGAATATTTATTATTAACATTTACAATTTAAACCCTGAACTTTCAATTAAATATTCCCTCTAGTTTAGTTAAATTACATTTTAGACCCTGAACTTAATAATAATAATAATAATAATAATATAATAATAATAATAATAATAATAATAATAATAATAATAATAATAATAATAATAATAATCATAATAATAATAATAATAATAATAATAATAATAATAATAATAACAATATTAGTAGTAATAATACTAATATTAATATTAGTATTAATACTAATAATGATAATAATAGCATAAATCATACTAGAATGTTTGATTTTGTTAATTATGTTTTATGTAATATTTGTCTAATCATGTTATTATAATGTTAGGGTTGACACGAAACGAGTATACGAAAAGATTCGATTCAAACAACGAATAGATTACGAAAAATAATAAATGCATGAGGAGAGTTAACGAACTTTTAAGTTAATAAACGGACTTGAAAGTGACGAATGTCACAGTAAGGTCTTCATTCTTATGTCCGACAAATGAATTAAACTCCTCCTGAGCTTGGGCTTTCTTGTCCTTCTTCAGATCTTCATTTCCATCATAGAATTCACATGGTGCATCATAAAAAGACTTTGCATCCTTATGTTCAGCAAATCGATCGTAGATATCAGGTGCTAGACATGGAGTTAATGCTCTAAAAGCTTTCTGGTCTCGATCAATTAACTTCAGATCCTTCTCGGTGAACGTGGCTGGGTCCATGTTTTAAGACACGGTACCACCAACAGTGACCGTTGGTTTGTGTGGACGAGTGATGATAGATTCCCATTGGTTGTGGTTGGTGTAGAAGAAAAAGGCTTTGAGACATCTCTTCCAATCTTTGAAGTTATCACCGTTTATTAGTCTCGGAGGTCTGTTGGGAGCTACACTTTCTAAATCTGCAAGGGTGAGAGACATCATCTTTGACATACTAGTTTCACAGAAGAGAATGACAATTTCGCAGGAAATGAGTAGTTTCGCAGAGCTAGTTTTGCAGAAACTAGTTTCGCAGCCCAGATGGTAATTTTGCTGGCAATTTCGGCAGCAATTTTGCTAGTCGGAAGCTTTAAAATACTTAGTTTCGCCGACAGTTTCGCACAAAACAAGCTTCAACTTTCATCAGTGGTACTTTCGTTCAGGGTTTCTACTTTCGCAGATATGCTGAAAACAACTACAAAGTGCAAAACACTTGTAGTTTCGCTGAATGAAGATGATAGTTTCGCTGGATGATCAGTAGATTCGCTGGATGAATCTAAAAGCTCTTTTTACTCCGAAAACAATCTGAAATCACCCAAATCTCAATGGATTTGGGGTCTGAGATTCACAGAGCTTTCCCAACCAATAACAACCAAAATTCAATCAAATTCAATATCAAATACACTCAAATTTGATCCAGAATTGATGAAATAGTGATATTGAACAAAAATAACCAAAAACCTCAAACAATCAAGAGCACTAAGGCTCTGATACCATTTTGTTGGTCCATTTGATCTATTTTCAGTATAAATGATGGTTTGAATCGTTCAATGTCATAAATAATAACAAACACAAAGATGGAAATGAATGAGAACAAGCAAAATGTATTCAAATATAAGCAAGTAATGATCCAATACAATTAAAAGAAGAAAGCTTAATATATTTCAGTGAATAACAGCTTACAAATACCTCTTGCAACACAAATACACGATTAGGGTTTTTGCAAGGATACCCAACAATGAACAAGATCAAATCTATATATAACAGTACTAGTTTTGCAGACAGTTTCGCTGTTAGGGAAACTGTGCCGCCAAAACTATAGTTTCGCCCGACAGAAGCAACAGTTTCGCTGGGTGAACTAAACGGCTGACTATGAGCAAAACTGCAATTTCACTCATAGTTTCGTTGGACTCCAAAATTACATAAACTAATCAACATACAAAAGTATACTAATATTAAACCTATTCTAAAGTAATATAAACATAATCTAATCTAAGGTGAGTCCAACCTATACTAGATCTTCACTGCCTTGCTATGCCTTTGTTCCTACAAAAGGTATCTAGAAAACAATTAACAAATTCAGACCCATTATCACTTCTATAAATTTTGACTTTTAAATCAAGTTGATTTTTAATTTTAGTGAAGAACTCCATTAGTTTTTTAGATGTTTCACTTTTATGTGTTAAGAAGAAGACCCATGTGAATCTAGTGAAATCATCAACAATCACCAAAGAATATTGTCTTTTACCAATGCTTATCATATTGGTTGGACCAAAAAGATCCATGTGAAGCAATTTGAGTGGCGTTGTATTTGTTTTTATTGTTTTGGATTTATTAGACATCTTGTGTTGTTTTCCTATGTAACATGAAGAACAATGAGTAGAGCACTGAAATTCTTTCTTAAGAAGGCCAATGACTAGCTCATTTTTGCCTATCCTGTTGATGTTCTTCATGTTAGAATGAACCAGCCTTCTATGCCATAGTTGAGATTCATCTGCTGATGACTTAGAGATCAGGCATGTTTTATTTGATGTTAGTGAGGTGTTGTTTATGTCCAAAACATATGTATTAAGAATATAATCATCTAGGATTTCCATACTAGGTTTAAGAATATAACAATGAGTGTTATCAAATAAATTGGTATAGTTTTGATCACAAATTTAAGACACACTGAGTACATTATATTGCAAGTTTTCATAAAAGTTTACTTTCTCAAATTTGAGCACACCATTGGTTACCATTTCTTCACCTATAATTTTACCTCCCTTCTTATCCCCACCAAATGCTACATAATAAGCATTTTTATGTTTGAAATCATGGAGGAGAGAACAATTTCCTATCATATGCCAAGAACATCCACTGTCAACATACCACTTGTTGTCAGCCCTCCATGTATGTTCCTACATAGAAAATGAAATCAATTAGAATGGGGAACCCAAGCCTTAATGAGCTTGAGCTGACCTCTAATGTTTAAAATAGTTACTCCTTCATGAATGAGTCTTGATAATTCAGGTTTGACTTTAGACTCAATTGATTCATTTTGTTTTGTTAGTGGTAGTGAGGATATTTTTTAGAGATTGATAGGAGACACTTTGAACTTGTTTCTCAGTCACTTCCTCTTGTACCTTCTTTTTGCTTGTCTTATCATCTGCCTTTGATGAAGATCCTTTGTTAAAGAAGGTTTCAGCATCCTTTGATTATGACTTTGATACCTCAATACCTTTGTCAAACTGGTCAATGAAGGTCTCATCAGCATTTTCTTTCAAAACCACCTTTTTGTGTGGTGTTCTGCTTTGAGACTTTTATTTTTTCTTCTTCTTTGGTTGAGCATTAGAAGTAGATGTTTGCTTCATAGCCTTTTCAACCTCTTGTTATTGGTGTTCATCAGCATTAGGTGTCTTCTTTGTCTTTTCAACCTTTTTCTTGGCTGCTGCTGCTTTGGTTCAGATTCTTTTATGCTATCTTCAGACTATGAACCTGCATCATTATTCTCAAATTGCTTCTTCTTAGGAACCTTTGTTTTGTTATTTTTATTAAAGTAGCATTCTTGATATGAATGATTTTTGTTGTAGATTGTACAATGCTTATTGAAATAGCAATTTGAAGTCATATGGTTGTTCATATTGCAAATAGAACAGTAGTTGCTGAAGTAGCAATCTTGAGTGTTTTTATTAGTCATATCACACCGCTTACAGTACTTATCTTCTACCTCACTTCCTGAGTCAACCATTTTCTTCTTTTGTTTCAGCTGTTTTTTATGCTCTTTCAGCTCTCTTTCAAATTGTGCTTCTGAAGAGTCCTTGCCATTTCCTGACATAGTGTTAAATGGTTCTGGTGTGGAAGAAACTCTCTTTTGTTGATAAGCACAACCTTCACATGTTTCTTGCCTATGCTTTTGATTGTTGATCATTCTCCAAAAGATCTCTTTGCTTTTTCTACTAAGTTTTTGGTGAGCACTTGCTTCTTCTGTAGATCTTCTGTGGATGACTATTTAGATGAACTTAGAGTTCTCTTCATCCGCTGAGGATCTGCTGATGATAGTCCTGATATCTCCACAATCTTCTTCTTCCGGAGAAGATCAGCTGAAGTTGTTAAGATGGTCTTCCTCATCTTTTCTGTGGAAGAAGATTTTATTTCTTCTGTAGAAGTCAAATTGACATCAGTTTTAGACCTTTTTGTTGTTGGTGGAGTGACTTGCTATTTATTGAGCTCTTGAATCCCAGCATGCAATTAAGCTATTCTCTTATAAATCATCTTCAGCAAGTTTCTTTGTTGAGGTGGATAGGGCAGCTTGATTTCTTCTAGAACTTTTGGTATTAAAGGTTCAAATATCACACTTGTTGATTTACACTTATCATCACCTTGTTATTGATCATGATCATCCAGCTCAAACAGATCATCACATCCATCAAAATCAAAATCTGATTCATCTTGTTTTGAAACTTCTAAATCAGTTGATTGAGTTTCACTCACCTCAGAATCATCACCATTAGCCACTTGATTAATTTCAATTTTAATTCTATTATTGGTGCTTGGCACAAAATGGTTTGATAAGTTGTTAGTCATAGAATCAGGTAATGAGGTATAATTATTATTCAATGGAGGTGCAACATTATGAAAACCCAAACCTGATTTGTTTTGTGATTCAATATAAGATTTTAACAGCTTCTCATATTATTGAGATGAAAGTTGAAACTTCTGAACTTTCACTTCAGTAGATGCATGTTCTGCCATTGATTTTGTTAAAGATGCAGTCAAATGCTCAACTTGTGCCTTTACATTGTAATTCTCAGAACTAGTTTATCTAAATCCTTTTGTGACGAAGTGATTTTTAGTTGATAAAGTTTATGATCCCTTACCTGAGATTCATTTAAAACCGTTGTTTCTTTAACTTTATTGGCAAGTTGTTGAGCATGAGTTCTGTATCTTTCAACTTCCTTAATGCAGCCGATGAACATCATCTTTCCCTTACCTCTCTGGACATTAGTGGGACCTTGGTGTCCCTGTTTGCCATGAGAACTTGATTCTCTTCCAAGACTTCCTTCTCATATAGGCTCCAGTCATAAGTACCATCCTGCAGGATGATTAATCCAGTCTCTTGGTTCTTGCTTGAGCTAGCTCCAGATGTACTTGAAGTTAGTGGGGATGAGTTAGTGTGCTGAGGTTGCTTGAATGGCCTTTGATTTACTTGATGTTGTTGTTGTTATTAATGTTGAGGATGTTGATATTGTTGCTGAGATGTGGACTGCTGGTTGCATTCTCTTGAGAAGTGCCAATAAAGGTTACACTTGAAACATCTCACTTTAGATTTAGCAACTCCTATCTTTGTTGTTCTACCTTGAGCAGATAATCCTTTATTTCTCTGCGGGTACATCTTTGCCTTGTAAGCAATCATTGTCATCTGCCATTGTAGATCCATTTCTTCTACTTTATAAGGATGAAGTTCTTCCGGATCTTGCTGACAAAAATGAGCTGGGGTCAAAGTGATGCCCAGGTATGCTTGGAAGCTTGAGTTGAAAGCTGCAAATGCTACCTTTTGCTCTTCTGAATCAAGAACTACTGTAATTAGTTCTAAACCATTATTGGTTTTGTTGTTAGAGGATGATCCCTTAGCAGTTACATTCTTTCCATCATCCTTTTTCCTTTGCTTGAGTGACTTTGAGTCGATTTTGTTGGTCTTGATGCATAAAAAACAACTTCTTCTTCCTCATCATTCATAGCACAAGAGCTCTCGTCATCTTCATTTCAAATGAAAGCACTTCTCATACTCTTTGATTCCTTGAATTGATAGGGAGCAATGGGTGCTTTCATGCTCTTGTGTCTTGTTTTCTCATCAAGCTCAAGAGATTCCACTTTAGCCACCCAGGTATCAAGCCCGATGGCTTTCAAATCCAGGGTGTTCTTGAACATTGATACTGTTTGCGTCCAACTCTCAGGTAGAGTATGGAGCATTTTCTTTTTTGAGTTCCTCATTGTCATACTTCAGTTCTAAGATGTTCATTTCAGTTACAAGGTGCATAAATCTATGTAACTGTTGAGGAACGGATTCATCCTCAATATGATGAAATGTCTCATATTGGGACCTGAGTGTTCTGATGCTTCTGATTTTATCACTACCTTCACACATGGTATGCAAAGTTTTCCACAGTGAACTTATTGTTTTATAGGCTTCACATCTAATGAGAAGATCTTCAGGCAAAGCCATAGTGAGCATACTATAGGCTTTGATATCAATTTTTACCTTCTTCGTGTCATTAAGTGATAAATCCTTTAGACTGACGGGCTGATTCTTGTCATTATAATCAGGTCCTAATGTTGGTGGAATGTATGGACCTTCTGTTATGGATGAACATAGATCATAATCAGTGTAATTTACATGGTTCCTAAAATGGATTTTCCATGTTTTGAAGTCAGCCTTGCTCTCCAACTTAAGGGGTTGGTATGCTGATCCAACGGCATAATTACTACTTTTAGTTAGATGATTGTTTGACTAAAACAGAAATTCTTTTATTAATAAACTAACTAATGACCAACTCTTAATTATCAATTAAGTAAGACGTTAATGTCAAAAGTTAGTTAACCCTCTCAATAATTCTCAACTAATTATGAGATTGAGGATGTTCAATATTGAATTTGTTCAAAAATGATTAAACAAATGTTAATAATCGAACAATAACTCAGATCTACGAATTAAAACAGGTTTTAATGTAGATTTGAGTTGATCGGGCAATGGAACAGTACCCAACTGATCGATATAACAAATTTAATGATCGTACCAATTTGTTGATCTCAATATCGTACTTAGCTATTGATTAACTAATTTTGACTTGCGATTTAATTGTTTCGTTCAATAATGTGATCGAAAATGAGTTTTAATCTCTTGAGTCGTATGAACAAACACTAAAACAATTTTAATCAAAATCAATAGATTTGATAAAAAAAACTTGATAGATCTAATCATATAAACAATTAATCAAACAAACTAATAGTGATAGATCAATTTATCTGAATCAATGAGCACTTGGCTCTATTACCACCTGTGAATCCAAGGATCGTTAGGGAATTATCAGTTTAGTTAATGACACATAGTGATCGTGGAATTATCACTGATTTTTGTTCGATTAATTGATTATGGAAAGGTTGTTTGACAAAAACAAACAAGGAAGAACAAATCAACTAATGAAAAGTAGATGAATGTAAGATAAAGAACAACACAAATGTTTCAAAGGTTTTCCATTAATGATTGAATAATGATTACAATAATCAAACAAAACAATGAAGGCTATTGCTATTGCTGGGGTTTAATGATATTTTGATACGTCTATTGTTATGAGATTGTTTGCGGCTGCTAGGGTTTAATCGTAATGATTCGTAGCTGTCGATCACAATCTGTTACCTAAAAGTGCATACCTAAGCCTCATATTTATAGGCTTAGATATTTACTGTTAGGGTAATAGTAACTTTCTGATCGAGGTAAGAAAGTTACTCAGAGAATGTCATGATTTGACGTTCTCTAACTAAAGTGAAGTCGTCCGTAGAAGTTGACTTATGACATCACTTAAGTGTTTTGACTTGTTGACTTGATGTACTTGGTATACATGCAAGTATGATGTTCTTTCGCAGGAGCTTTGTCTTCTGTAGGAGATTAGATGTTGGTCTTCCGTTGGAGCTATAGTTGCCTTGGATGTTCTTCAGTTGTTGTAAAGCTTCCGTAGGAGTTCGATGGAGTCCATACTTGTATTATTCCAATATATCTATGGAGAAACAATTTGTTCATCCGTAGATGTTGTTCAACACTTGGTCAATTCAAGAAATTTACTAAGTCTTAATGTTTTTCCTGCAAACATACATATAGGGCAACACATAATAAATGGGGTTAACCTATAAATGTATATGGCAAAAAAAGGTAAAAGATGTACAAGAGTTATTAAAGGGATTGATTAAAGAACTAAACCTATACAAAATTTCTAGACCTAACATGTGTCCCTGTTTGAGTCCTCCTAACTGGTCTCTTAGCTAACTTTCCCTTGAGAACGATGATCTTAAGTTTTGGTCATTGAACCTTTTTTGCAAGGTAGTCACCTAAGATTCCAGGTGACTAAACTTTGAGACTAAATAGGCACAAGTTTTAGTCAGTTTGTCCACCTTTAGTTTTAGACTCCCCTCATCTTCTTCAAATGAATCAAAGGGGGTGAGAGAATAGGATCAAAGTCTTCTTCCTCATCACCAGTACTAAGTTCTTGGCTGCTATATTTCCCCTTCTCCATGACAGTTTCAGTTGAAGTGTCAATGGGTTAGGTTGCCATGATTCAGGTCTTAAAGATGTAATTACTTACAGAAGTTAGAGCCTTTTTCATATGGACCTCTTGGACAGGTTTAGGGAGATCCACCTTAGTTGCAGGTGGATGATGTAGGCTAGACATGGGTGAGTCAGGAGCACTCCTTTCTCCTTTAGAAGTGGTGGAGAATAGAGACTCATGATACTCACTGAATCCCATGTCTTGATCATCATAGAATTCAAGGTTGGGTATGGGTTGATTTAAGTCTAAAGGTTAGGTATAGTAGCTTTCCCCTAAAGGTTGTTCACTAGAGTTTTGAGACACTGAGTGAAGGCTTAATGCTGGTATTTATGTAATGAGCTCATCAGGCTGAGCATGAGGAACTCAGCACTGATCCTTAAAGTGATAGGAGCGGTTTGCTCCTCTGGGAAGTGGGAGCTCTAGTGTGGACTTCCTCCTACATGGGTGAGGATATGGGGACTTGCACAGCCTAAATAGCTTATACTGGTTTTTTTTGGATCTTTTATAGTAGGTGATGGTTATTTGAGGCTGTATGGGTGGTTCAGATGTAGAAGGTGTGGGTTCAACATTAGCTGGTGTTGCTAGGTTGTCACCTTGACTAATGAGCTATAAGATTTTTAACACTAGGGATGTTTCTACCCCTAAGAAGCCCACAATTTGCTTTCTTATTATTTTAAAGATGTCAGGCTTTATCTATCCAATTTTATGAATATTACCTGTTCCCCTTAACTGTGAGCCCAGTTCACAGTTAAAAATATGTTCACATATCTAGGAAACATGTAATATTCTAAGGAGTCTAAGTTAGCAAGCAAATTTTTTATATACAAAGTGAGAGTACCTAAACTTGAAACCCTAAACTATGTCGTGGACTATATAGGAAGGTCTTCTAGAATTTGATCCTTGCCTCCATGTTTGTTTGATATACAATCAATGACCACATGGAGGAGGTACTTCCACTGGGAGGCGACCTTCCCATTTTTGAAGGATTTTACTAAGTAATCACCTTCATAGCCCATCTTCCTAAAGGACTGGTTCACAACATATTTTAGGAAGGACAAGTCACCTTCTTCATCATTCAGCCTCAGATGGGTGTTAATTATGGCTGGTGTGATGAAAATTATCCTGCCTTGCACTGTGGCAGACGGTTCCTTCTCTATAATGACCTCTTGGAAGGTCCACCAAACCTTCAAAAGTTGATCTTAATATAATGGAGGATCTATGGTGTAATACCTGGAAATTTATAAAAGAAAAGAAAAGAAGAGTAAAAAGAAAGAGAAATAAAATAACCCAAGTTAAGGGGTTAAAGTTGTGCAAGAGGCAAACTTTATTATTATTATGTTTAAAAAAGTGGCTTGGCCACCCACTACCATTTTCACCAATTGCTTTTGACTTTTTAGAGAAAGAGAGAAGAGTTCCATTGGTTTTCTAGAGAGAAGAGTTCCATCGGTTTTCTAGAAAGAAGAAGAAGAAGATCGACTGAAAGGTGAGTTTTCTTGTTTTTTGTAAGGTTTCAACCGAGTTCACAGCTTTGAGCCGAGCCTTAAGTGTTCGGTTGTGTGTTCTTGGTGTGTATAGGTGTTTGAGCATGAAGAATTCTTGAATTTGAAGAAGTTGTACTTAAAAACAGTCAAAGGTGAGTTCTAGATCCCCCATTTTTTTGTTTTAAACATGTTTTGGGGATGAAATGTATGCAAACAACTTTTACTACTTACAAGTACGTTAATACTCTTGTTTATACAGATAAATGTATGTTTGGGTATGTATGGTTGTGATTACTGTTATTATGCCTGTTTAGGGTGCTTAGTAAGTTAGCTTTAGGCTAAGAATGTGTTAGGATGATGATTTGGGATTGAAAATTTGTATGGTGTAGACCTGGTAAAGTGCCCATACACCTAAGTTGCCAATGCGCCTAAGTTGCCCATGCGCCTAAGTTGCCCATGCGCCTAAGTGTTAATGCACCTAAGTTCCCCATGCGCCCAAGACTTAGCTCATGCGCCTAAGTATGCCCATGCGCCTAACTGCCCATGCGCCTGCATAGCGTTCATGCACCCACATAGTGCTCATGCGCCCACATAGTGCTCATGCGCCCAAATAGTTCCCATAAACCTAAGGATCCTCATGCGCCTAAGTGTTCCTATGCGCCTAAGTACCCACGCGCCCGCATAGTGCCCATGCGCCTGCATAGGACCCATGTGCCTAATGCCTTAGAAAATTTTCTGAAATTTTAGGAAGATAGAAATTTAAAGGTTAAGACCTAGAATGTTCAGTGGTTATATTTTGTTAGTATTATGAATGTTTGTGGTTAGTAATTATGTTCCATATTATGTATTATTACGTGACTTTACATGGTGTGCTAATGCTAGTATATGTAAAGTACTATCGTAAATGAAGCGAAAGATTAAAGGTAATGAAAAGTGGAACATAACGAATGGATGAAAGTCTTAAAAGCAAAATTTAAGGAGGTTGACAACTCATTGAGAGTTGTTAGCTCAACTGTGGGTTATATAGCGTGCGATCTTAGCTAACCCATGAGGGTTCACACACAGGGGGAGCCAGTCTTGGTGACTGATCCATACGTGAGAAACGGGATCCTTGTCGCTTAACCCCAAGGCTGAGGTGGCTTTGTGCCCAACGATGGGGTATAGCATATGACAGGATATGGATAGAAGTGAAAGATAATGAAAAAGTGTGAAATGAACGAATACGTGCGATAATGGAAGATAATAAATCAATACATTGATGTATGTGTGATGAATGACAATGTACAAAAGTAAAGAAAATGTTTTAAGTAAAGGGGAAGTATTTATAAAAACTAGAACTCACTCAGCAATACTGACTTTTATGCATTTTCAGTTGGCAGGTAATTCGTTGTTGAGGATGGCACGAGGGTGAAGTTACTTGGCAAATAAGAGACTGGCATCCATTTTATGCATAAATGTTATTTTTGTCTTGTGATGCAACTAAATATTATTTTATAACTTTAACAACGATGTATTACTTAGCAAAAGTAATTATTAATGCATGAAGTGGTTTTTGTTATATTATTCCGCTGTAATGTTTTTAGTATTCTAATGAATCTTAATGTGTTTTGAATATTATGTTCGAGGAATGTCCAACTATAAGCGTTCCAAGAACGGGGCCTTACATATGGTGAGTGGGGTGAAGTAGTTTGAAAGAGTCAAGAATCGGCAAACATTTGAGAAACCAGAATCTTTCTTAGATGATAACAGAGCAACTTTATTGTGTTACCTGTGTAAATGCATGGAAAAATCTGGTTGGTTTCATGGATCAGGGTTGGCCACTTATATGTAGCTTTGTGATGAAAAAAGGTAAGAATAAAGGTGGTTTGTGGGTGAATTTTGGTTAGAGAGATTTGCAGATTAGTAGGAAAGTAAAAGAGGGGGAACCTTTAAAGGTATATATATGTATGAAATGTATTTGAGACAAAGTTAATGCAAAAGGATAAAATTTGAAATCCGGATGTTGCTAAATTATTTCAAAACCTAAAACTTAAACTGAGAATGGGACAAGAAAAGGGAGGGATGCCATCCCAAGTAGCTACGTGCCATCAGGTATTTTTCTTAAAGCTAACCGGTATTATGTGTGTGTGTGTGTTATTTAACTTATATGCTCTTAGTATATTTGAATACCGATTAGTCAGGATAGGAAATACTTGAGGAATGAAGAGTATAGTAAGTGGCTAATCACAACTGGCCACTGTAATTAGGGACTTACTATACTTGACATTATCTGAGCTATTACCTTGAATGATCGTATTGGTGTTTAAATCTTATAGTTATTAGAAATGGGCGGTAGTAGATAATCAAAGGCCTCATGAGGTGGAGTATGTGGTGGACGTGGTGCTGGACTACGTATTACGAGGAACAGGGCTAGAGCTACCAAAAGGGCACCTGAGGTGCCCGAGGTCCATCACTAGGAAGGCGGTGATGAGAGTGCGAACTTGAGGGCCTCAGTAAAAGAGGTAGTAGTTGTGGAGGTTTATCAAGTCATGCAGATGATTCTGCGATCTGTGGTGACTGAAGTGATTAGGGTTGTGAGGGAGGATAAGAAGAAGGAAAAAAGGAAGGTCGCTGAGAGAAGGAGTGACGAGAGGGGACAAACGGAGCAACCGGAGACTGAGATGGTTGCCTCCGGTATTGATGACGTGGAGGAGGTTCTGCAGGAAACTGCACAGGGCTGTAACTACAGGGCATTTCAAAGATGCAAGCCCCCAATGTTTGATGGGAATGGCAATGCTGCTGCTGCTCACCAGTGGGTGAGGGAGATGGAGGCGGTACTTGATATCAGCGAGTGCCGGGAACATCAGAAGGTGATATTCGCTACCCACTCGTTTGTGGATTCGGCCTTATGCTGGTTGGACAACATTGTCCAGGCTGAGGGTAGCAGGCCCATTGGTAGGATGAGGTGGCCAGAACTGAAGAAGCTGGTTATTGAAGAATTCTATCCACACAGGGAGTTGGATAAGATTTAGAGAGAGTTCCTGCAGTTGTAAGCGGGAACCATGCAGACCAGCAGTATACAACAAAATTCAATAAGATGGGAAGGCTGGAGCCAGATCAGGTGACGCCTGTGTCATAACAAATCAAGAGATACATTCAGGGTCTACTGGCGGATATCCACAGACATCTGATCTCCGCCCGACCAAGTACGTTTAGGGTGTCGGTGGTCGATTTGGCGGGAAGACTCTATCATGAGAAAGAGGCGGTGGCCATGGTGGAGGTGAGTAAGAAGGGTGGTGGTGACAAGAACTGGAATGGGAAGTGGTTTGGTCATGGTGGTTTCACTCCAAATAACAAGAAGGCAAGGGTGGATGATCGAAGGGTGGTTACATCAAGTACAAGGACGAAGAGGTGTGGTAAATGAGGAAACGAGCATACGGGAGAGTGTAAGTGGGGATTGAACGTCCGCTTTAAATGTGGGAAGCCCCGGCATGTGGCAAGAGAGTATGGGGTTGTAAGGTGTTATAACTGTGTTGAAGAGGGCCCCCTGAGTAGGGATTGTAAGAAGTCGAGGGCTGAACGTTCGGAGGCATAGAAGAGGACCAGGAATAAAGGGTAGAAAGCGAGCGCCAGAGCGTTCACTATGACCACAGAGAGGCTAGGGTGGACCCCGATGTCGTGTCAGGTACATTCCTAGTAAATCAAACTTGTGCATCTATGTTATTTGATTCTGGTGTTAGTAGGAGTTTCATTTCTACTACTTTCTGTGCTAAGTTGTTTGTTAGAAGTAGAAAGATTGATGAGCCCTTTGTCATAGAAACTGCTATCGGTAAATCCATTAGGATATCGATGCTTTAGAGGATTGTGTGATAGAATTAGAAGGTCAAAAGTTTCCTGTGAGATTGTTTGTGATGACCTTAGATGGATTTGATGTAGTCATACGGATGGATTGGCTAGTAGCCAACGAGGCAAATATCGTGTGTCACAAGAAGATGATTCGATTGACCACGCCCGACTGGATTTCGGTGACGATCTACAGCGATCGAGTTACAACGGTTCTAAA
This sequence comes from Flaveria linearis, assembly GCA_024085815.1. Lineage (NCBI taxonomy): Eukaryota > Viridiplantae > Streptophyta > Magnoliopsida > Asterales > Asteraceae > Flaveria > Flaveria linearis. The sequence goes on along the minus strand of CM044003.1, from coordinate 71,858,764 downwards.
AGTGATTTAGATGGTGGTGGCAGAGAAGTGTATGAAACGTGGTTGTGATGCCTACCTGGCTTAGGTAAAGGATGTGGATGCATCAGTACCATAATTGTCCGATGTACTAGTGGTGTGTGACTTCCCGGACGTGTTTCCGGAGGACCTATTTGGTGTGCCACCTGACCGCAAGATAGAGTTCCAGATTGATCTAATACCTGGTTCTCAACCTGTTGCAAAGGCAACGCATCGTCTAGCTCCATCAGAAATGAAGGAATTGATGGCTCAGTTGAAAGAGCTATTGGATAAGGGGTTCATTTGACCAAGTATCTCTCCATGAGGTGTTTCGGTCTTATTTGTAAAGAAGAAGGACGGTAGTATGAGGATGTGTATAGACTACCATGAGTTAAACAAGTTGACAGTGAAGAACAGATATCCTTTACCAAGATTTGATGACTTGTTTGATCAGCTCCAAGGTGTCAGTTGGTTCTCGAGGATAGATCTTCGATCTGGTTACCATCAACTGAAGATGAAGGAGTAAGATATTCTTAAGATAGCTTTTCGTACGTGTAATGGACACTACGAATTTCTCTTGATGTCCTTAACCAACACGCCAGCTGCCTTTATGGACTTGATGAATTGGGTGTGTCAGTTGATATTGGATAAATCAGTGATTGTGCTCATCGTTGATATCCTGATTTATTCGAAGGGTGTAGAGGAGCATGTCGATCACATTCGGGAGGTACTAGAGACTCTTAGAAGGGAGAAACTGTATGCCAAGTTCTCCAAATGCGTGTTCTGGTTATGAGAGGTTCAATTTTTGGGTCATGTTGTTAATCCTGAAGTGATCATGGTGGACCCAGCAAAGGTTGAAGCAGTGATGCAATGGAAATCTCCATGGATGCCATCTTAGATCCGTAGTTTCTTAGGTTTGATGATATATTACAGGAGATTCATCCAAGACTTTTCCAAGATAGCTTCTCCAGTAACTAACTTGACCCGTAAGGATGTAAAGTTCGTATGGGGCCAAGAGAAAGAGAAAGCTTTCGAGGAATTGAAGACGAGATTGACCCAGCTCCTGTCTTGACGTTACCCGAAAGAAGCGAAGACTTGGTAGTCTACTCGGATGCTTCTTATTTAGGACTGGGTTGTGTGTTGATGCAATGAAGGAGGGTTATAGCTTATGCGTCTCGACAACTGATCCACGAGGCTAACTACCCTACCCGTAATTTGGAGCTAGCGGTTGTGGTCTTCACGTTGAAGATTTGGAGGCACTACTTATACGAGACGAAGTGCACCATCTTCACCGACAACAAGAGCTTGAAGTACTTCTTCGAACAAAAGGATTTGAACATGAGACATAGGTGTGACCTTTCGTTATTTTGTTAAACGTTTGTTAGCGTCGTTATCTCTTGTAAGGGTTTGTTTTGTTATTAATGCAAATAGGAGGATTTATTTTAAATTTCCTGTATCATAATGCTTTTGATATAATTAAATAATTAAGTAATTAATGATAATAATAATAATAATAATAACCATAATAAAAATAATAACAAGAATAATAATACTAACAATAATAATAAGTCTATTAAGAGTTAATCTTGAAAATAAACAAAAATAATATAAATTTTATTATTTAAAGAGTTAGAAAACTTGTAATTAAATATTTTTGGGCATAAAATAATAGAGTTTAAAACCCCAGGGACTAAACTGTAATTATATTAAAACTAAAACCTAAACTTTGAGCGCAAAATAACCAACTCAAAACCGTAGGGAACAAAGCTGTATTTCTTTAAACCCTCCGGCCACTTTCCGGTTGCGGCTCCAGCCACCCCAAAAACACCATTTTAAGCCTCGGTTTTAAGCCCAAATGGTACCAAATCGTTCGTGGGTACTATTCGAACTTGAAGGGACAAGTTAATTCGAGTTTTAGTCAATAAATGGAGAACCTTTAAAACCTGAAACTGAACCCATCAATGCTCATCATCAATTGACTTGAAACGGATGCAATCATGTGAAATCAAACGATAGGTAATCATCTTAATGATGTTTCTAAACTAAACACACTCCAAATTTCACCTGAAATCAACACCTTCAACGATTTATCATTTGAATTCTGAAAACTTACACAAACTAGGGCTTTGGCCTAGTGGTTTGTGTGCTTGTTGCTATGGCAAAGGCCCCGCGTTCGAACCCGAGGCCCTGCCACTATTGTGGTTTGTAATCTTATTACAAAATACAATTTACTATTAATCTCAAATTGTAATAAGTTCTATTTAATTTAAAAATAATTTCAATTTAATAAATCCCTTATTGTTTTTGTAAAATATAGTTACAATTTTAAGAAAAAGAATATATATACATTTGTTTTAATAAAAATATAGTTACAATTTAATAAATCCCTTATTGTTTTTGTAAAATATAGTTACAAATTTGTTTATATACATTTTACAAAAAATAATATATATACATATTTAAAATGTACACTTATTATAATTAAAATAATTATTTTAATCATGTAAATCTATAAAATTACTATTTTATTTAAATAGTAAATAACACCAATTTGATAATACAATTTTAACTATTATTAATAGTGTTAATCACTAAAATTATTATCTAACCGATTAAATACCAAAATGATAACAAATAGTATCTATATAATAATTTAAAAATCGTGAGTTAAATGGTTTATAAATATACACCATAATTATCATGATTAACTTTAAACGTCATCCATTTAGGTTGAACGTTAACGAATCCTTGGCATTTTATACAAGACCTTCTTATTTGTTCTTCAGTATTACCCATGTGAGTTTTCATACCCCTTTTTAATATATTTCACACTTTTGGGGTGAAGCATGTTATTCTTATTATAAATACACTTGTAATTTTGAATCTTGTAATCACTTGTGCAATTCATCTTATTTCTCATGGTTATTTGAGCACTTGTAATTATCATGTGATGACTCTTGTTATATACAATCATTAACTATTGCTAGCCTGGCGACGTCATAGATCTATGGGCCTGACAAGCCTATTTGGTGCTAAAGTCGAGGTTATTGGCGGCTCCTAGTGTCGTATTCTTGAGCACTATGGGAACCAAATACACTTAGCTAATCGTTTAATCGTTGTTGTGGCCATATTTGTCAAGATTTGATTGTTACATTTGTTCATCCATCTTTGATATATATATCTATGTATGAAAACCCATGGAACTCACCAAAATTATGTTGACCATTATTTATAACATGTTTCAGGAAATGTTACCGCTTAGCTTGCTTTAAAGACTTGTTACAATCTAGGTTTGGACCAAGATTAAAATAAAAAGACATTTATTATCTTTTGTCGTTAGAATTCTTATGTTTTGTTAATTGTGGGGAACTTATGTTATTTCTTAAATGTATGTCATGAATGTTGGTATTTAATAATATTGTCATTTTAAATTAGCGTTGCATGGCATGAACAAATCTTAACCCTCACATCTCGATGTTTCCGCCGTTAAGGTTAGGGTGTGACAATAGAAGATGGTTGGAGCATATCAAAGAATACGATTATGAAATCCATTACCATCCAGGCAAGGCCAATGTAGTGGTGGATGCCCTTAGCCAAAAAAAGAGACCCGAGCCAATCCGGGTGAAAGCTTACCAATTGGTGATGACCTCAGATATGATGAAACAGGTCAAGGATTTCCAGGACGAGGCTTTGAAAGAGGATCGGATTAATTCCGCACGTATGAAGGGTCTAGTCGTGGAGTTGGGTGAAAACACTCTCGGAGTAAGAACCCGCTTCGGGCGGATGTGGATCCCTCGTTATGGAGATCTACGGGGATGAATCATGGATAATATGACTCGATACTCGATTCATCCTCGTGCCACAAAGATGTACCGGGACATCAAGAAGGATTATTGGTGGCCGAGAATGAAGCGTGATGTAGCCGAGTACGTGAGTAATTGCCTTACGTGCTTGCAAGTGAAGGCGGAGCATTACAAGCCATACGGGAGGATCCGACCTTTGGATATACCCGAGTGTAAATGGGAGCACATCACCATGGACTCCATTACGAAGTTGCTACGTCCTACAAGAGGTTACGATGCCATATGGGTGGTAGTCGACCGTTTGACGAAGAGTGCTCATTTTCTACCGATCCGTGAGACATATTCATCTAAGAGGTTGGCAGATCTGTTCATCAAAGAGATTGTGACGCGTCATGGTGTTCCAGTGTCTATCGTATCTGATCGTGACTCTCGGTTTATATCCAAGTTTTGGAAGAGATTTCATGACATGATGGGGAGAAGGTTGCACATCAGTACGACTTATCATCCTCAGACATATGGTCAGTCAGAGATAACTATACAGACGCTTGAGGATATGCTCCGAGCATGCGTCATTGATTTCGGAGCAAGTTTGGACGAACACTTACCGTTAGCTGAATTCCCGTATTACAATAGTCATCATACCAGTATTGGCATGCCACCATACGAGATGCTATACAGTAGGAAATGTAGAACACGCGTATTTTGGTGTGACTTCGGATAGAGGGAGTTGGGAAGTATGAAGGTGATCGAAGCTATGACTGAAAAGATGGATAAGATCAAGGCCTTTATGAAGGCGGCAAAAGATAGGCAAAAGTCGTATACTAACAAAAGATATAGACCGATTGAATTTGAGGTGGCCAATAAATTTATGCTAAACGTTTCACCTTGGAAAGGTATCATTCAGTTTAGAAAGCGCGGTAAGCTGAGTCCGAGGTATATAGGACCTTTCCGAATCATTGCTTGAGTGGGAGAGGTGGCCTATAGGTTGGAGCTACCCGATGAGTTAAGTGGGATTCATCCAACATGTTGGTACACATGTCCCTAGTTCTAGTTCTAGTGAGCTTAAATGTAATAGACTTTCATTTTGTAACACTTATGTAATGTTTAAATATATGTAATGATAAACTTTTCTGTGAATGTTCATTGTTTATTGAATGTAATATCTATTAATTTGATTTATTATTACACGCTTATTTAAACATGTTATATAGGTTTACAGTTGTTAGACATAGTTTTGTATCATTAAATGTTTAGGAATATGTTTAACTAAGTATCATGATTCAGTCGCACGACTGGACCATGCGAATGGGCCAATCGCACGGCTGAACCAGGTGATTGAATCAATCGCACGATTGAGACATAAGACTGACTCAGTCGTACGAATGAATCAATCGTATGACTCAGTCGCACGACTGAGCCATACGCATGGCTCAGTCGTACGAATGAAAGCTGTAACCTATAAATACCACTTAATTCGTGGAAAAAGGTAACACTTCGAGTATTATCAACCTAGCCGTTCCTGTTCGTCCAGAGAGTCCCTTCCAACTTCATAGAAGGATTCTGATCGATTCTAATCAATTCTTAACGTTTTCTCATCGTTAGTTTTGATCGGATTAACGTTCTCCTGATTGGATCACCAATGAAATAGGATTCCGCACTATTTGATCTGGTCTCACGTAGAATCAGTTAGTACTCCGTCCGTACACGGTCCTAACAAGTGGTATCAGAGCCTTGGCTCTTGATTCCTCGTGGATTCAATCTTGTTTTTGAAAAAGTCAACGTTTTTTAAGCAAAAGATCCGTTCTTTCTGCATAAAAATCCAATTTTTACGAGTGCATGTGTTAAAAACTTCGTCTTTTTCAAGTTTCAGCCGATTAGGGTTCTCAAAATTGTGTTTTTGGGTCGAATTGCATCAAAAGTTTGAAAAATTTCAAAGTCAGCAGTCTTAGTCACACGATTAACTCAATCGCACGACTGAACTCCATTCGCTCAGCTCAATCGCACGATTGGCCCAGTCGCTTGCTCAATCGCACGATTCGCCCTGTCGGTTTGTTCATTCGCACAACTATCCTATTCGTCTATTCAGTCGCACGACTAAGCTCAATCGCCCAGTTTGAGTCTCAGTCGCACCCCAGTCGCATACCCAGTCGTATATACAGTTGGTTTTCAAGTTAAAGACTAATTTAATATGGACACTCAGCACTTTGCACTCTTAGTAGGGAAGGACTCCAGGATCTAAAATCTACTGCTCCTGGAAAATGAGATCGGGAACCACAACAAACCACCAAAGCTTCTGTCTCTTGACGACTATCCTCAATGGAAGCAACGGTTTGAGATTCATCTGAATGGAGTAGACACAAACCTATGGAACACTATTGAGACTGGCTACACTTTGCCCGTTGGTGCTGATGGTGTTCCACTGACACTAAGTGGTTTGACTGAAGCACAAAAGACTGTGTACAATGCTGAAAAGAAGGCCTACGCATTGTTAACACAGTCCATTCCTAAAGACATCTTCCATCAGTTTTCAGAACACAAGCAGTGCAAAAAGTTATGGGAGGCTCTTGAGAAGAGATATGAAGGTAATGCAACACTTCAGTCACTGAAGGCGAAAGCGTTGAAGAAAGAATTTGATAACTTCTCTTCTATTGGGAATGAAAGTTTAGATGATGTAATCGACCTCTTCTATCACTTGATGAGTGAATTGCACACTCATGGGGTTAAAACGTCCATGGAAGACAACTTGGCAAGTTTGGCTGATGGGTTACCAGATAAGTGGGATTCATTTGTTTCCACTTTGAGACATAATGCTGTATTGGAGACTTTAGACATAAATGACTTTATTCTGAAGTTGAGAGAGGAAGAGATTCGTAATAAGTACAAGTCTAAGAAGGGTAACTACACTTAGAATCCTTCTCTCTACAATGTGACTCCTACTACAGCTTCTTCGAGTGCACCTCTGCAGACTGCTTTCGTGTAAAATACATCTGCAAGCATTCCTAGTACTTCTTCAAGTTGTGAATCAGGTGGATCTTCAAGTGTTCCATTCAATGCTCCAGAAATTCAATTGACGAAGTTAAATACAGAGAATTTGAGCAACGTAACTGTTGAAGTTGCTAAGGAGCATATGGATCTACTAGCTGATGTGGTACATTCCTATGATGGGTTAGTAGCAGGAAAGATATGTAACTGCCATCTAGCAGACGAAGATTATGAACAGGTTGATGAAACCGAGCTTGAAAGGATGGACATAATGTGGGATCTTGCTAGTGCTGTGCGTAGAGTAAAGAAGTTCGTTAAAAAGATGGGGCAGAACCTTGTGGCTACAAAAGATACGACGTTTGGATTCAACAAGTCTAAAGTCAGCTGTTTCAACTGCGGTGAAAAAGGCCATTTCAAGCGGGAATGTGTCAAACCGAAGAAGACAAGTAATGGCAGCCCGTTCACATCATTTAACAGGTAGGATAAAGAGAAGACCCCAAAGTCAACGTCAACCAGCAATGACTCCAAAGCAATGGTAGCTCAGGGTGATAAAGGACAAGACTGGTCCTTCCGTTTCTTATCTGATGGTGAGGCTAACATTGCAACGGTTGAAGATCTGAATGAAGACTCAGCGAGTGAGGGGGAGAACTCGGTTGAGCTTGACACTGCTAATGTGGATGAGACTTTGGCTGATGTGGATCAACTCTTGGAGGATGAACCCCAATCTGCTCTCATGGCTGGTACCTCTACATCTGCACAGGTAGAATCAAAAGATGATCTCTTTGATAAACATGCATGTGTTGAATGTGAAAATTTAGGGAAAGCATTGATCTGAAATTTTCTAGGTTATTAGAACATAATGATAACTTAGTAAATGATTTAAAACTGTGCACTAAGTCTAATAGAGTATTAAAGCAAAATGAAAGCTATTTTAAGGAGAAAATCGATTTGCTTAGAAAACAACTAAAAGAGACTGAAGTTATTGCTTTCAACCAATAAAATGACAAAGTTTTACTTAAAAACAATTGAGGAAATCAAAAAGGATAGAGCTGTTTTACAAGTTGAAAATGAGTCTTTAAAGCAAAAACTACATAGTTTAGCTAGGTCCTCTCACATTTTGAAAAACTTGGTTAAAGAAAGAAACAACGGGGAAGGGCTAGGTTATAAGGTTGTGCCTCCACCACATGAGATCCTTATGAACACCAAACAAAGACCTGTAAATAATAATACAATCAAGGACCATGTGATGACTACTCCTCTGGTTAGTGATCCGGACACAGCAGTTAAACCTGCTCCTCCTGTTGCTGATCAAAAACCTTTAACTTCAGGCACAACTGATAAAACCATCATTGAGAACAGGCTGGAAAAGAATGTTCAAGCATCTCTTGGGTTGGGTTCAAAATCTGTTGTCACACAACCCAAGACTTCAAAAACCACTCAAACTAAACCGGTTAAGCAAGATAACAATCATCTTCATGAACAAAGTAATCATAATGTTAAGCAAGTAAAATTTGTCAAAGAAGGTGAAAATCAAAAGGTTAAGGCCAAAAAGCCTATACCTATAGTGTGCTCCCCACCCCACAAGCGATCTCCTAGTCCTGTTGAGAGGAGATCATGCTATACTTGTGGACAAAGAGGTCACATATCTTCGAACTGTCCTCGCTATCAGACACCTAGGATTAAAATTGAATTATGTCAAGATGTTAAACAGGTCTCTTCAAAACAAAGATCTAAAACTCCGATTAGGTCAACAACTCCTGTTAGGTCTAAAACACCTTCTAGGTCTTTTACCCCTCCCCAACACCCCAGACAACATAGACAAGTCACTGGCAAGTCTGTGATGCCTGAGGTGAAACCTGTTTTGAAACCAAACCTAAAGTTCAAACAGTTAATCAGTCATCGGTTTACCACAAACAATCCTTTCACAAGGATGGTTTGTGGAAAGCTAAGACACTGGATGTGCCTGATAGTGTTGATAAGCCGAAGGATGAGGTCTCTCAAACTGCTAAAGGTCAGTGGGTTGAGTTTGTAATGTGTGATGCCTCTGGAAAACCCAAGCCAGTCAAGGCTTGGGTCCCCCTCCTTAACTAATTATTTTCAATTATGTGCAGGTTGTCTGCTATAGTGCTTCCACCAACACATAGATAGTAGATAGCGGAGCATCCAGGTACATGACGGGAAATCAGTCGCTCCTTTTGAATGTCAAACAAATTAAAGGGGGACACGTTTCTTTTGCTGGAAACAAAGGATGATACATTATCGCACAAGGAGAAGTAGGTAATGGCCAGGTAAAATTTGATAAAGTAAATTATGTTCAACAATTGGAAAACAATTTGCTTTCTATTTCTCAGATATGTGACAAGGGATTCAAGGTTATGTTTGACAATCAGAAGTGTTACATTCTGAAGAAGGAGATGGAGATTCCTGAGGAGCAGGTCTTAATGTCAGCATCCAGGTACAACGATTTGTACGTCATGGACATGTCAAATGCTTCTATTACTGAGTCTACTGTTCAGTGCTTTTTATCAAAAGCAACAAAAAAAGGAGTCCATCTCATGGCACAGGAGAATGAGACACATAAATCACAGGAAGATGAATCATCTGATTCATAACAACTTAGTTGAAGGAGTTACTGTAAAGAACTTGCAAACTTCCCGATTTTTTTGTCTCATGCAAGAAGGGAAAGCAGACCAGGAAGTCTCACAAGACTAAGCATGTTAATTCTATCGAGATGCCACTGGAGCTACTGCATATGGATCTATTCGGTCCTGTCAGCACGAAGAGTATCGCAGGAGACAGGTATTGTTATGTTGTCACAGATGACTACTCACGTTTCTCCTGGGTGATGTTTCTGAAAGCTAAGTCAGAAACCTTTGAGTCGTTCAAGGTGCTCGTAACTACACTAGAGTCTCTCTACAAGCTGAAGGTAAGAAAGGTTCATTCAGACAATGGAACTGAATTCAAGAATCAGTGGATGGATGCTTTCTGTAAGGAAAAGGGAATTGTTCATCAGTTCACCACTGCATACACACCACAGATGAAGGGTGTTGCTGAACGGAAGAATAGGAGCTTGATCGAGACTGCTAGAACTATGCTGGTAGATTCAAAGCTGCCAGTACAGTTCTGGAATGAAGCTGTTGCCAATGCGTGCTACACACTTAATCGTGTGTTAGTAGTTAAGTGGCACGTGAAGACTTGCTATGAGTTGCTTTAGAAGCGTAAACCTAACCTGGAGTATCTGGAACCATTCGGAGCTCCATGCACGTTACTGAAGAAAACTCCGGCAGCATACCAGAAAAATGAGTTTACAACAACGTAACAGGTCAGGTAGTAGTATGGTGCAATGTCGATGTACAATGATTCACCATTCCCCCTGCTGGAAAAGGTCCGTCGTCTTTCTTCGACTATGATGGCTTTTTCAAATCGTTCAACCTTCCTCAGCTAGATTCAGATGAACAGATTGCTGCTCAGATGATGCACGATGTCCAAAATACACCGAATCTGGATACCAGCAATGCGACACTGGCTAGTGGTGCATCGGGCTCTTCAACAGCTGCTAAGAACGAGAGTGATGAGTCATCTGATGATGAAGAAGCAGCTGAGACAGGTATTGAGCATAATGTTAATCAAGAAGGAAGCTCATCAGCTGCTGAACATACATCAGGGAATCCGAATAGTGAACCTACTGTCATAAATTTGGATACTGAAGCTGTCGTTCTTACGACACATGTGATTAGGATCAATGTAAATCATCCGCCGGAGGCTATCATTGGGGATCTACACTCCGGCGTGCAGACGAGAAATCAGTTGTATTATGCTGAATACTCTGTAATTATGGGAAAGGGCTACGTGAATGACGGAGCTTTCAAATGCTTTGTTTCTCAAGTCGAGCCCAAACATGTAAGCGATGCCCTGAAGGATGAGGCTTGGGTCAATGCTATGCAAGAAGAGCTGCTACAGTTCAAGAAGCTTGGAGTGTGGACACTCATTGACCGGCCCAAAGGAGTTAAAATGATAGGCACCAAATGGGTGCTACACTGCAAGAAGGATGACCAAGGTGTTGTTATCAGAAACAAGGCACGGTTGGTTGTTCAAGGCTTCAGACAAGTCGAGGGAGTCCACTATAATAAAGTGTTTGCACCTGCGGCTAGAATGGAAGCAATCCGTATCTTTCTAGCCTATGCATCTTACATGAAGATCAAAGTCTATCAACTAGATGTAAATAGTGCATTTCTTCACAGGGAAATCTGTGAAGAGGTCTACGTCAGTCAACCCGAGGGATTCGAAGATCCTTATCATCAGGACAAAGTCTACAAGTTAGACAAGGCTCTGTATGAGCTACATCAGGCTCCTCGAGCTTGGTATGAGAAGCTCTCCACCCATCTGCTGAAACACGGGTTTCGCAGGGGTGTGATTAGCTACACGTTGTTTATCAAAGAGAGAGACAGAGATTTACTGATGGTGCAAATTTATGTGGATGACATTATCTTCGGTTCGCGAAACGAAGATCTGTGTAAATAATTCGAATCTGTGATGAAGGCAGAATTTGAAATGAGTGCCATGGGAGAAATGAAGTTCTTCTTGGGATTACAGGTGGATCAAACACCTACCGGTATTTTTCTGCATCAGACTAAGTATGTCGGAGACATTCTTAGTCGATTTGATATGGAAAATGTCACTGTTGCCGGTACCCCACTCGCCACAAATCATGATGTGGCACCTGATGAGAATGGGAATTTGGTGGATGCCACTATGTATCGTGGGATGATCAGATCTCTCATGTATCTCAATGCCTCGCATCCAGACATCATGTATGCCACATGTCTATGCTCCAGATATTAAGCCAAACTGAAAGTAAATCATCTGATCGGGGTGAAAAGGATCTTTCGTTATCTGAAGGCTACTCCAACACTGGGGTTGTGGTATCCTCATGATGATGACTTTGAGCTAACGGCGTATAGTGATTCAGACTACGGCTGCTGCAAGATGAACTTCAAGTCTACATCAGCAGGGTGTCAGTTTTTTGGAAGGCGTTTAGTCACGTGGCAGTGCAAGAAGCAGACCTCTGTTGCCGTATCAACCTGTGAAGCTGAATATGTTATTGCGGCAAGTTGTTGTTCTCAAATCATCTGGATCCAACAGCAAATGCGGGACTACGGTTTGCAATTTTCTAACACCCCTATATATGTTGATAACTCTGCTGCCATAGCTGTAACTAAAAATCCGGTACAACACCCTAAAACAAAACACATCGGCATAAAGTATCATTTCATACGTGATTGCTATGAAAAACAATTAATTGATGTGGTTAAAATAAACATAGATTTTCAACGCGCCGACCTCTACACCAAACCGTTTGATAAACCCAGATTTTTCTATCTGTTAGAGGTCAACGGCGTGAAAAAGAAAAGTGACATTATTTCGGAAGATACCGATGCTTAGTCCGACACTTGTTCATTTTTTCAATTTTATTTTATTTACTTTTATTTTTATTTGTTTTAATTTCCTTGTCTTATAAAAATCCAAAAACACAAAAAGATTTTTTGTTTTAGAATTTTAGGGGGAGATTAGTTTACTTTCAGTATTTATTTACTTAAAAAAAGAGGGGGGAGGGCAGATAAGCTAAAAGGCAAAACCAACAAAGATAAGAAAGTGATTCAACACTATGGAAAGTGATAGTACACATGCGTCAAGCTACTTGGAACACCAAAAAGATTCTCAATTTTTGTAATTTTAGTTTAATTAAATCACAGAAAATTGTTAGTCAAAGAGTTCTAAGTCTAACAAATCGAGAAAATGATAGTACGCTTGTTTGTAACTGTAATTATATGGAGAAAGTCGATCTAGGGAGGTTCTAGTTCATCATACGATGTGTCGGTGGATTCAACACAATAGACTAGTAGACATCATTGGTGAACTCAATTTAAACTAATCTGTTCAACTGACTATGGGTATCCATCTTATCACTTGTTAACACAATCAGCTATTTCCAATAAGGGATGACGAGCAAATAAACGCCACTAAAAGTGTGCGGATGACCACAAAAAGAGCAAAGCACGAAAAAATGAAAAAAAAAACCGCAATCATGCTGATAACCTATGTTGTTGGTGCGTTATGTGCAAAAGAAAAATTTAAAGATGCTCTAATAAGAAGATAGGTTGTGTGCCTCTCTGCTGTGCGATAACACTGACCTGAGGGTAAGCATAACCTAGATATTCTAGAATTCATTGTTGTTTGCCGCCTCTCTGCTGTGTGATGGCACTGACCTGAGGCCTGGCTTCTCGTTGAAAGATCTATAAATAGTCTCTTCTTGTCAAAATACCCGTAGACCGCTCAAAATTCTCTTGGGGAATGATGATTACTATATAAGCGTGGGATCCACAAATATTGGTTGAAATAATATAACCTAATACATCACCAATATGTGTTAAAAGTCTGTGTATGGATTTAAGTGGACAAGTATACTGACAATCATCGTGAATACACAGCCTGATGCTCAAAATCAACGTTTGTCACATATCAGATGAAGCATGATTCCCAGTTAGAACTTAGAAGTCTCAGATGAATGAGAAACTATGATATGAAAATATGTTAGTTTCCACTTCACTAAATAAATAAAAGTTCCAAGTAATTAAGATTGTGCCTGTCTGATTCCATATGAATCTGTCTTAGAAATGATGTTAATGCTAATAGGCTTTTCTACCCAACCCTAACAAAATCACAAAAACATGTTTATTTTGTTACTTAGTTTAGTCTTTCAAATTATTTGCAAAGTGTGTCAGTGTCGGACTGTGCTATGTTACTCATTGCTGTAAATGGCACAAAATGAACTTAACTTTAATCTTAAATCAATTGTTTTTGAAAAAGTAAAGGATCATGTCTGAATGATCAGGTGGATAAATGGATCATGTCTGAGATGATCAGGTGGATAAATGGATCATGTCAGAGATGATCAGGTGGATAAATGGATCATGTCTGAGATGATCAGGTGGATAAATAGATCACATCTGAGGTGATCAAAAGGGTTTTAATCTTAAAATTGGTCAGGTCTGAGATTATCAAATGATTAAAATGTTTTATCTATTGTTACAAGGGACTAAGTGTCAATAGGTCAAAAAGGCAAAAGTTCACAAGTATGACCCATACGCACGACTGGACAATGAATATGTACCAGTCGTACGATTGGACCATACGAATGAACCCATTCGAATGACTAAACCATGAGTATGAGTTAGTCGTACGAATGGACCATACGAATGAGCCCAATCACCCGATTGGAGGTGACCGACTGTGACAGTCGCACGAATGATCCTCAATCGTACGATTGGAGATGACCGAATGAGCGAGTCGTACGACTGAAGCTCAGTCGCACAAATCAATCGTGCGACTAGGTTCAGTCGCACGACTGAAGGTTGCCCTAGTATAAATTGAGGGGGAGTCGGTCTCATTCGTTTCATTCACTCAAATCGCTCTTCAGACGCATGATACACCCACATATTGCCGAATTTTCACTTGATCTTCTTAGACCGGTTTTGACATGTTCTGACATTGGTTTTTGACTCTATAGGTAGTGCGGGACAATATGTAAACGATTAATAGATTACTACAACGTCAAAAGAAGCAAAACAGTGACGTAACTTAAAACCGAACCAAAGATGACAAATAAACCACTAAAACTATGTTCTTTTATAAAATGAAAGTTACTAGGGTTTAGTCGGTCATATGTGAACCAAATGAGCCAACTCTAAACGTTTAACATTCAGTGTAGCTCATAATCGAATTTGAATGAACCAACAGTCGGACATGCGATTGGACACACTGATGAACTTCAATCGCACAACTGAGCAAGGCGAATGGCTCAATCGCACGACTAAGATAGACGAATGGTTCAAGCACATGAATGAACCATACGTCTAAGCTCAATCGCACGACTGAGGTAAACGCATGAGTGATCGCATGACTAAGTCCAGTCGCTTGACTCAGTCGTACGTATGAGCTCAATCGCATGACTAGATCTCAGTCGTCCAGCTCAGTCGCACGACTAAATTCAATCGCTCAGCTCAGTCGCACGACTGAACAAAATTTTCAAGTTCATGAAACAAGTTTAGTATTCTTTGACACGTACTAATTTTTATTTACTTTGTGTCACAGATAGCGAGTCGGTGGCCTATGAGCACTAAGCACAACATTTGTACTTACCTCGATCTCTCTTCCCGCAATGCTGCGGAGTTTGCTGGCATCATTACCTTTTTACGACGCTCGAGGATTTTTCGAGTGATCTCTACGCCATGCACTCCTTACCGATCCATACAGCAAGCGTTTTGGGAAGGCGCTGCTGTAGATAGGTCTTCTGAGCCCCACACTATCAAGAGTTTGATATTTGGGGAGGCCATCCAAATTACCGAGGAGGATATCAGGACGGTTCTGGAGTTCCGGGATGATACCGATTGCCCCACCTGATTACATCCCCTCACAGTTAGAGGCTGCTTTATGAGGGCCAAGTATTCTGGGGACATCAACGCAAGTATGCTCAACAAGAGCAACTTGTGCCCCCAGTTCAAATACTTGGCCCATGTACTTCTAAGATGCATCGCATCCAGGAAGGGTGGATTTGATGAGCTTTCAGACAAGATGCAGAATGCATACGCTGCACTGGTGCTGAATCATCCATTTAGCTTCTCCAGGATGATCTTTACATATTTGGTGGAGAACATCGAAGCGAAGGGGAAGGAAAGCTTCTGTATGTATCCAAGGTTTATACAGATGATCATTCATCAGAAGCTCCCCTTGCTGCTGAAAGAGAAAGAAGATGCTGTTGTCCTGGAAGTCATGGATGACACGACTCTGGGAAGGATGAGGGTATACCGGGGGAAGGAGGTGAAGCCCCCGGTGAGGAGATTGTTTGGGCATCTGGCCCGGGAAGACTACGTGGTGCCGTCGAAGAGGAAGTGGCGCCACGACGAAAGTGACTCAGATTTTGAGCCGATAGCCGCTCCTGATGATGATTCAAAGATGATGACGGTGGTGACGGTGAAGATACAGGTCCGTCGCATACACAGACCACTGCTACTGAGGTTAAATCTCCACCATCTCCACACAGTGATCTACAGACAGCGGGTTTCCATCAGGACTTCCAACCTGATGAGGAGGAATAGTCTTATGAGGAACCACTGACCAGGACGGTGGGCAGCAGGGTGGTTGCCACCGAGAGAGGGCTAAGAACGGTTGGTGGACGTCCGGGCGGGCCTAGGGAGACTACCACAGATCCATCTTACATCCCAGACTAGCCCAGCAGGTAAGGGGAAT
Source organism: Flaveria linearis (assembly GCA_024085815.1). Classification (NCBI taxonomy): domain Eukaryota; kingdom Viridiplantae; phylum Streptophyta; class Magnoliopsida; order Asterales; family Asteraceae; genus Flaveria; species Flaveria linearis. The sequence continues at coordinate 71,842,679 of CM044003.1, read as the reverse complement.
CCTCCGGGTCCAGAGGGACTCGAAGGAAGAGGATGGCTCAGCCACATGGGCTGAAGCCCAAGAGACGGAGGATTACACTGATCACTACCTCCACCTCCACCTACCACCACTACACCACCTACCACAGCTACCCACCATACCACTACCACATCTACTCCACCACCAACTTCATCTATACCACCCCCAATCTTCACTACTACCACTACCACCACTAGTCACCCAGCAGACCCGTCATCTTTTCCCTCCTTTCCATCTGGATCTTCTCTACCTCACAGTGGGGTAGAGGAATAGCTCTCAGCACTGAATCGAATGGTGCTGAGATTGTTAGCAGCCGATGACGAGAAGACTGCTCAGATTCGTCAGCTAGTAGAGCTTACTGCTGCACAATCTCAGCAGATATCTCATCAAGCTCAGCTGATTGAGCAGCAGGCACAGCAGATTGCTGCACAGAGCTCAGAGATGTCCCAACTCCAGGAGCAACATGACCAATCTGCAAAGAGGATAGAGGAGTTGGAGACTACCAACAAGACCATCATGCTGAGGCTCAAAGGATCAAAGGAGGAGCCTCTAAAGATCAGAGAGGGAGATGGTGATGATGGTGATGATGATGACTCTGATGATGATGAAGAGGATGAAGATGATGATGATGATGATGATGATGATGAGAAGGGTGATGAAGAAGCGGGAGGAAGGAGAAATGATGATGATGATGACGATGAAGGAGATGCAACTACGTCTGCCTCTACTCCTGGTCAAGAGCAAAGGACAAAGAGGAAACAAGCCAGGGAGCATCATCGTCTGCCCCACCTACCTCACCCTCAGCTGAAGACGCAGAGCGGATTCAAGGCAAAAGTAAAGATTAGATGTTTTACTTTGTTCAAATTTTGAACTTGAAATAATCATTTAATGCATATATTTATTATTCATGTTTGATTATCATTACATACATATTGTTGTGTTACATGTTTAAATCAAGCAGATCTAATATTTCAGCAAGATGAGTACGATGTTGCTCCCTTACAGCAGATCAAGTCTCAACTGACTATGATACTTGATCTGCGAGGGATCGTCAGGAGGTCCGTGAGTTATACTCCTGAAGAAGGTGAAATAATTCATGACCTCACTGATGAGCAACTTGCTGAAATGTTCCAGCTGAATCCTGACGAGATAGTGAAGGATGCTCCTACCTTTGATGTGGATAGTGACGAGGAGCTAAACAATATAGACGAGATTGAGATAGAAGATGTCACGGCTCAGCATTATCCTGAGTATACTGACCGAGAGGGAAATGTGGTTCCCGATCTGGGAAATACTCTCGACAGCCATATGTTGGAGAAGCTGAGCCAGAAGGAAAAGGAAGCAGAAGCATCTACAAGCCAAGCCCCAGCCTCGGACGCCGATGTAGATATCAAAAAGGTTGAATGGGCGGAATGCTTTTTAGAGATCAGAGCCCAGCGTGCTACAGCTACACAAAGTACCTACACCAAGATCTACAAAGTCAAGAAGCATCAGAAGGTGTCAGGGAAGATTATATCGTGGGCTCATTTTGAGGATCTAAATGTTTACGCGGTCAAGAGGGAGAGGGAAATCGAGTACTTTAGATTCCCAAACGATCTAAAGACTCTCCCTGGTTTAGAGCTCAACCAGCTGGCAAGACTGAAGCTGCTGTATGCTGATACAAAGAAAATGTAAGGCTGGTTTGAGGCTGCGCTAAAACGTGAATATTTTACCAGATGGGTGAACTTCAAACCTCAGCAGACTATGAGGTACATCAGAAGATCTGAGGTGAACCCTATCACTGGAAGACCAAAGATTGTTCTAAAATGGCACCCTCCACGCACAATGTCGCGTATTCCATTGAGGGAGATGCCACAAGATTTTGCACCACATTTCAAATGGTGGTATTATGACCGGCGCACTGGTGAGGCGGTCATTATTTTGGATAGAGAAGGGAAGGTAGAGACGATAAGGGTATTTGACCCTATGTGGCTAACCAAATTGTCTACTTCTGATGTCTACATCTTATACAAGTGGCCATTATTTTTTGATACACAGGATATAGTGCAAGCACTGCAGTTCCAACATGTTATACGTTTATGCTTCGCACTTAATATCCATGCGGGTGTTTCTAAAGAAGAACGGGCTAAAAGATTTGAAGAGTTTAAAAGGGAAGTCAAAGATTAGATAGAACTAGGTCCAAGGGGGAGTTTGTTGGTACACATGTCCCTAGTTCTAGTTCTAGTGAGCTCAAATGTAATAGACTTTCATTTTGTAACACTTATGTAATGTTTGAATATATGTAATGAAAAACTCTTTTGTGAATGTTCATTGTTTATTGAATGTTATATCTATTAATATGATTTATTGTTACACGCTTATATAAACATGTTATATAGGTTTACAATTGTTAGACATAGTTTTGTATCATTAAATGTTCAGGAATATGTTTAACTAAGTATCATGATTCAGTCGCACGACTGGACCATGCGAATGGGCCAATCGCACGACTGAACAAGGTGATTGAATCAATCATACGATTGAGACATAAGACTGACTCAGTCATACGAATGAATCAATCGTATGACTCAGTCGCACGACTGAGCCATACGCATGGCTCAGTCGCGTATGGCTCAGTCGTACGAATGAAAGCAGTAACCTATAAATACCACTTAATTCATGGAAAAAGGTAACACTTCGAGTATTATCAACCCTAGACGTTCCTGTTCGTCCAGAGAGTCCCTTCCAACTTCATAGAACGATTCTACTCTAATCAGTTCTTAACATTTTCACATTGTTAGTTTTGATCGGATTAACGTTCTCCCTGATTGGATCGCCAATGAAATAGGATTCCGCACTATTTGATCTGGTCTCACGTAGAATCAGTTAGTACTCCGTCCGTACACGGTCCTAACACAACATTCCATGTATCTCATCTGAGAAAGTGCTTAGCTGATGAATATATAATTGTACCGCTGGAGGAAATTGAAGTGGATGAACGGTTCAACTATATAGAGCAACTAGTTCCAATCATTGACCGAAAAGAGAAGGGATTATAGAATAAGGTGGTTCCACTGGTGCGAGTACAGTGGAGGCATAGGAAAAGATCTGAGTCTACGTGGGAGACTAAGGAAGAAATGAGAGAGCATTACCCATAACTATTTGAGGAGAGACTGGTTTCAGGGATGAAACCTATGTAAGGGGGTGGCCTTATAACACCTAAAATTTATAAAAGAAAAGAAAAGAAAAGTAAAAAGAAAGAAAAATAAAATAACCCAAGTTAAAGGGTTAAAGTTGTGCAAGTGGCAAACTTTATTATTATTGTGTTTAAAATGGTGACATGGCTTCCCACTACCTTTTTCACCAACTGCTTTCGACCTTTTAGAGAGAGGGGGAGAGAGCAGAGTTCCATCGGTTTTCTAGAGAGAAGAAGAAGAAGATCGACTGAAAGGTGAGTTTTCTTGTGTTTTGTAAGGTTTCAACCGAATTCACAGCTTTAGGCTGAGCCTTAAGTGTGTGGTTGTGTGTTCTTGGTGTGTACAAGTGTTTAACCATCAAGAATTCATGAATTTGAAGAAGTTGTACTTAAAACCAGTCAAAGGTGAGTTCTAGATCCCCTATTTTTCTGTTTTAAACATGTTTTGGGGCTGAAAATGTATGCCAACAACTTTTACAACTTAGAAGTATGTTAATACTCTTGTTTATACAGATAAATTTATGTTTGGGTATGTATGGTTGTGTTTACTATTATTACGCCTATTTTGGGTGCTTAGTAAGTTAGTTTTGGGCTAAGAATGTGTTAGGATGATGGTTTGGGGACTGAAAATTTGTATGGTGTAGACCTAGTAAAGTGCACATACGCCTATGTTGCCCATGCGCCTAAGTTGCCCATGTGCCTAAGTTGCCCATGCGCCTAAGTTGCCCATGCGCCTAAGTTGCCCATGCGCCTAAGTGTTCATGCATCTAAGTTCCCCATGCGCCCAACACTTAGCTCATGCGCTTAAGTATGCCCATACGCCCAACTACCCATACGCCCGCATAGTGTTCATGCGCCCGCATAGTGTTCATGCGCCCACATAGGGCTCATGCGCCCAAATAGTTCCCACACACCCAAATAGTTCCCATGCACCCAAGGTTCCTCATGCGCCTAAGTGTTCCCATGCGCCCAAGTAACCATGTGCCCGCTTAGTACCAATGCGCCTACATAGTGCCCATGTGCCTAATGCCTTAGAAAAGTTTTTAAAATTTTGGGAAGATAGAAATTTACTTAGCAGCTTTACACTTCTTGAAGCCTTTGTAGATTGAATTTGGAAGAGCAGTTTGGAGAGCGGTCATGGTTGTCTAATCTACATCAATCTTCTTCCAGTCTTCTTTTGACTAGTCAACCACTTCCTTTGGTGTCATGCAACCACCAGCAACAGTTGAAGTGATGCATGGTACATGAGGTCCTAAGACAACAGATCCCCATATCATGCTGTATTGAGACTTGATAAAGCGTTCCATTATTTGACACCAAGTATCAAAGTCATCAGGAGTGATCTGTGAAGATTTTGTCATTGTACCAGTTTTCATATCAGCCTTGGTAAGAGCTGCCATTTGAGTTGTTAAGTGTTTTATGAAATTGAAGCGATTTAAGATGGTGAGATATTATAATCAAGAGCCTAAAACATTGTGATACCAATTGTTGGACCGTGAAGGGGGTCAATGTAACAGTTTTACAGTGAGAGAAGAGTTAGAAAACTTAACAAATCAAATAAGGAACTGGGTTTATGTTGATGATACTATGAACACAAGTAATTATGAGACGGAACAAGAACAAGAATAATATAGTATTTGGTTTTCAAGAATGTTGTATATTGCTCTCAAGCTCTATTACAAGTGTTACAAATCATAAAAATAAAGACAAGTACTTGAGACACTTTATACTACATCTAACAGCCGGCTATACTTTGAAAGCCAAGTGGAAACACTAATCTAGACAACAAGATCAATGTATAGTCAAAATACAGATTTCCTTTTGAGTTGTGACTATGACATGTGATAGCTCACATCCTAATATATTACAAAAAAGGATAAAAGGTACAAAAGTAGAAAGTTACAACCCAGTAACCTTAATCTATAGTTGACAAAAGTATGGACTTTTTCACCAACTTATCTAAGTTGGAGAGTCTTTAGAGGTGGTAGCAGAAAGTTGTTTAGCTTTTGTCAAAAGGTGATCAGAGAAAGCATGTCTTCTCTGTCTATGGAAAAAATCAATCATTGGCTTCAGAAGACTTCATCTTTGGTTTCATAAGATTTTGCTCATTTGGCTTCAGAAGACTTTACACTTAGCATATTTTTCTTTGAGTTGTGTAAAACTTTTGAAGTAACTTTACTCTGTTCTTCATGCATGTATGTTGAGAGCTTTTTGGTTGCTTTAGTTGCATCAGACTTTAAGTATAAACCTTACAAAGAGAATCATGCTTTAGAAGTTCCTTTATCAAAAGAATCAAATGCTAACCAAGTTGATCTTAATAATCTTGAAAGAGACCCAGCTAAACAAAGACAATTATGGTTAGTTTGAGAGAACAAGTAAGACGAGCTTATTTGAATTTAGGACCTTTCAAAATTCATCTTGAAGAATATCCTAAAGATCGAAAGAATGATAGGTTTCAATACTCTTAGTTCAAGATTTTCCCAGTTGGTTAAAGTATTCTCCAACAACAAATTCTTCAAATTGTCTTCTTTGTTATTTGTTTAATGATAAACCAAATGTATGCAACGGTTATGATGCATATAAGGTAAAAGGATTTGACAAATGGAAAAAAGTTAATGATGGAAAAAATTATGCATACTTGAACCATATTGGTTCTTCTTAATATAGAGATGTTGTAGAATACAATGAAAATTTGTTGAACCAATCAACACAAATTGAGAATGTCTTTGCGAAAAAAAGTGAAGATCCAATATTGAAGAATCGTTTACGATTGAAAACTTCAGTTGATATAATGAAGTGGTTGACATTCCAACCTTGTCCTTTATGAGGACATGATGAATCTTTTCTTTTAAAGAATCAGGGTAATTTTCTTGAATTACTACAACTTCTAGCTTCTTATAATGATGAGGTTGCAAAGGTTATACTAGGAAACGCTCCTTATAATTCAAAGTATACTTCTGCACACATTCAAAAAGAAATTCTTAGTATTATTGCAAATAAAGTGAGTGGGGGATTCATACTTTTGTTTCATGATTGATGAGTTGCAAGATGAGTCAAAAAAGAGCAAATGGCCATAGTTTTGAGATTTGTTGATGCAAAAGATATCATACGAGAAAGGTTTTTGGACATTGTACATGTTAGGGATACTTTATCATCAACCTTGAAAATAAGTATGTGGAAACAACTTTCGCAGTATCAGTTTGATGTTAGTAAAATCCGCGGTCAAGGTTTTGATGGTGCTAACAATATGAGAGGAGAATGGAATGGATTACAAACACTTGTTCTTAAGGATTGTCCTTATGCATATTATGTTCACTGCTTTGCTCATAGATTAATTATTTACTTATTTCTCTATTTTTTTCTTAGGTTTGACTAGATACTTTAATTCTTATTACGTTTTTGTTTTTTGCTCACGGGTTACAACTTAGCTTGGTTTATGCTTCAAGGGAAGTTATTCCAGTACATTAGTTTTTTACAAACTTAGTTTCTATGTGCTTCTAGTAAGCGTTATGATGAGTTACAAAAGGCAAAGACAGATGAGGTTAATAATTTATTGGAATTGAGTGAAATCAATTCAGGAAGAGGACTGAATCAGGTTGGGACTTTAAAAGGACCGGTGATACACGTTGGGGTACTCATTTTAACTCTGTTTGCAGTTTACTTAAGATGTTTGCTGTCACTCGTGTTGTTTTTCATGGTATAATTGAACACTTATCTCATACTACTTTTTTTTCAACGTGGAGATGCTGATGCAGCTTACAGTCACGTGTAATCATTTGAGTTTGTTTTTATTCTTCACTTTATACAAGAAATAATGGGAAGAACTAATACGCTTTCTCAAGCTTTACAAAAGAAATCCCAAGATATTCTCAATGCCATGGAGTTAGTTTTATCAACAAAGATTAGTTTAGATATTTCAGAAACAATGGATAGGATTCTTGTCTTGCACAAGTTACCTTTTTTGTGAAAAACATCAAATAGAAATATCGAATATGAACGCTCCATATACTTCTACTCGGTATCGGCCCCGTAAAAAAGATCTTCATGTTACATTTGAATAATATTACCGAGTAGATCTGTTTACATCCAAATTGGATAAACAGTTACATGAATTAAACAGTAGATTTAATGAGCGTGCAATGGAGTTGTTATCTCTTTCTTCAATTTTAGTATCAAAAAGGATTGATGTTGATCAGATTTGTCATCTTGTTGAGAAGTATTATCCTGAAGATTTTACGTCTCAGGAGAGAATTCAGTTAAGATATCAATTGGAGATTTTTAATGTTAAAAAGACATATAATATCAAGTTAAGTGGTGTACTGACTATTTCTGATCTATGCAAAACTCTTGTGGAAACTAAGAAACCTGAGACGTATTATTTGGTTGATAGAGTGATTCAGCTTGACACTTCCGGTTTCTACTGTAGCAACAGAAAGGGATTTTTAGCAATGAAAATATTCAAGAATCACCTTTGTAATAAAATGTCAGATGAGTATCTCGCGAATAGCTTGGTGATTTACATAGAAAAAGAAATAGCTAAAAACTTTGATTCGGAATGCATAATAGATTATTTCAAAGATCTTAAAGGTCGTCAGGCTGAGTTGTAATTTTTCTTTAACGTATTCGCCTTCCTCTAGCATCAACATTAAATATCATTTTAATTTTATATGTAAGACTAGTCATTTAAATGAAAAATATATATTAGATATTTATAGTTTTTATTATTTGACCTTACCCAAACCGAAACGTCAACCCGATTACCCCAAAATATAAACTCAAACCTAGCGATACCAAATAAAAAAATAAAAAATTGGTCCCGTAGCGGTGACTTCCGCCCCTGCCCTCCTTATAATTTTGTTCAAGCTCCGCCACTGATTACTAGTAGGTCGTTGTTTCACAACAAACCAAACAGTTTTAAATGTTTTAGTTTTTTTTATTTTCTTGTTTAATTAACCTTTTGTATAAATCTTTTGAGGCGATGTAGTTGGACGTCACAATGGACTGTTAGATCAAATAAATTCACCAATGGCCTTTTCCCCTTATACACCATTATTCTTTTGTCCTATATTGACACATACAATGACGTATAATAAGATCTCTAAAATTAAAGCCTGTGGCACCACTGATCCGCTTAAAGTATGAGTCATAAGGAACTTGTGTAACACCCCAATTCGGTGAGGCTGACGTGTCACTATTACAGATATCAAATCAAAAACCAAATCCAGGATATTAAAGAGACGGTCAAAAGAAATAACTTCAAACAAACCAAATAATCCGAAAGAACCTAATTAAGATGTTCAATACATCAATTAAAATAAAAGATAATATTGGTCTTCAATCCACTCTTCACTGATTTCCCGGATTACCCTGATTACCGACAATAAAATAAGAAAACACCACAAAAGAAAATACGGCTGAGCCAAAAGTTGCTCAGTGACGGAAAGAACAATAGTAGCGATTCGAAGCATAAAATGCTGATATCTGATCCTGAACTGATCATATGGTATTGAAACGGAAATCTGATTCTAAACATATAATACTGATACTGAACTGAACATGTAATACTGAAACTGAACTGATCTACACGACGCGTATATACAAACAAATTAAGTCGTGTAATATAAGAAGTACCCAGAGCCGAAACTGAACTGATAAGTAAATAGCTAGCTAGACTATGCACAAATGAGATGGTGTGTGGGACGTACACACATGATTTCATCCCCCGGAACTAAACTGATCTGAACTGAACTAGGATCGATCCATCCGCCTCCCAAATATTATGGCCAAAGTACTACTTGAGTACTAACGTGTTAACGGAGACGCCGTGACCTATTTATAAACACCGTCACGAAAAGTGTCATGTCATTGACGCCACAATGACATGTCGGACAAGCTCGGGTAACAGAGTGCTAAATCAAATGGTGGTATAGCTACCAACATATAACGTATCAATAGAATATTTATGGGAATATGCAATAATGAGCATAAATTTATAAAATATATATATTGCATGCTACAAGTCTCAATAAACAAAACTAATAAGTCGAACGAGTCAAAGCAGAACTAGATAAATAATGGTATACGACTAATAAAAACTAAACGAGTCATATTAACGAAACAAGGTATCAAAATCCGTACTACAAAGTAACGGGAAAGAATAAAATTTCTACTAAGATAAAAATAACCAAGAATCCGTACTACAAAGTAACGGAAACAAAAGTGAATACTATGATAACAAAGAAACAAAATCCGTACCTTAGTCAAAGAGCAAAAGAAAACAAAATCGAGTAATCCTTAAGTTTCACTAGCACCTACATTATACGTTTATAACCATCTCACGTTACTTTTCAGAACCTTAATTAAATGAACTTACATGTTGCTTAGCTAACATTTTGACGGTGCAATATTTGTAATTATTTGAAATAATCATGATCTAAACAATATTAAGTGAAAAGAAACATTTAGACCAATAATAATATACTAATCTAAACTGTTATTTAAAGTACATTTTATAAGACATAACTCAAAATGACATTTATAATTAATTTGTGAATTTATAAAATGTATTTTATCATGATTAATCTATAATTAAAGATAATATAGTGTCAAGTAATAATTTAATGATCTTAACTATTATTTAAACTCTATTTTCATAAGAAAATAATCTAAGTATCACTTTTGTAAAAATATTTTATAGAAATATTAGAGTATTTAAAGAAATAAATTTATAGAAAATACTTAGATGATTTTAAAAGTAAGGAGAGTTTACAAAACTGATTTTTATAATTTTTTGGAATTTTACATAATTGTTTTAAGGCTGAAAAAGCCTTAAAAAATGGGTGAGGGTGCCCGGGTTCGAACCCGGGACCTCAAGGTGGACAAGCGAGTGGGGAACCAGTGAACCAAGGCCTTGGCCGCTGTAACACCCGCAATTTTGATTAGACAACGGGAAATAATAAGAAGAAAAGAAAAGAAAGAATTTTGGAGGAAAAGGAAAAGGAAGAGAAAGTAGAAGGGGGTTTTGTGTAAAAGTACAAAGAAAAGAGAAATATCTGATATACATAGGGATGGCTGCCCATTTCTTTTCTCACAACCCCAAATCTTCGAAGTGTTCTAGAGAGAGAAAGAGCAGACCACGGGAATTTGAAGGAAGAACGAGAAGAAGAAGAGGGCGGATTCGAGGTACAAGGTCACGACGACGACGGGTTTCGAAGACGCCATACTCAGCAACACAATGTAAGTTCTAAGACCCCTTCTTTTACGTATTTTGAATGATTTTTGGGGGCTGGAGCACATATTGAAACTGTTTTCGAGCTGTGAGCGCTCAATCTGTGCATGTATGTATGAGTATGAAAGTGTGTATGTCCGTTTGGACTGCTATGCCTAGTGTATGTAAGATTCCTAGGGGAGATAGATGAATCTCAGCATGTTGATCATATGAGTACTGCTGAATGTATGTTTTAGAAGTCCTTCTTATGATATGCATGATGTTTAGTTGATTCTAAGTAGCTGGTACGATAAATCAGTGCTAATGTATGTTAAGAAGATGAGCAGGTTGTAGAATTGCACAGGTTAAGTGCAGGGTATCATACTCAACCGCATCAAATTAATGCGGACAGACCAAGAAAAGTGGTTGTCTTCATCCGCATCAACAAATGCGGATGACTAAGAAAAATGCAGGCAAGGCATTTTGCTCAGCCGCATTAACAAATGCGGATGGGTCAGGAAATGCGGTTAAGGGAATACTCAGCCGCATTGATCTAATGCGGACAAGTCAGGAAGAATGGCCAAGGCATTCTTCGACCGCATTGATCAATGCGGGTAGGATGCGAAGTACGGTTAAGGCATTACCTCATCCGCAATGACTAATGCGGATGGCAAGAAATGCGGATGAATTGAAGAATGAAATTCCTCATCCGCATTGACTAATGCGGATGACTAGCCAAATGCGGATAAACCAGAATGTGAAATGCGGATCAGGCTTAGTAAGATCTGATTAATTTGAGGAAAATGAGTAACATAGGCATAACAGTGATGATGATGTTGCATGGTCGTACCTGTTGTATGCCATATATGAATGATGCCTTGTAGGATGATGAATGAATGTTATGATGTATGTACGTTAGTATGATGTTGCCATGATAAATGGTGAATACTGATGATATGTAAGTATGTATGTTCCTTATGTATATGTGTTTTATCTTTTATAACTTTACGTGAACAAATGAACGAAAGAAACGAATGTATTAAGAACGTAAAGTAAAAGATAATGAAAGAAGGAACATGATGAATGAATGCATGCATTAATGAAAGAGAGTAAGAAAGGCTTGCAAGCAAAATAAAGGAGGTGCACACCCCTGGCAGGTGTTAGCTCAACGGTGTACGGGTTAGCTACCCCGAAGGATGTACATCGGGTCAATCATTGAGATTGATAATGAGGTGAGCAACTTCGTGTTGCAAGAGACTCGGTTAGCAGGCAATCGTAAGATTGTCACTGAGGTGAGCAGTCGCGCACTGCAAGAGACTCGGCTAACGTATGTTAGAAGTAAAGTGAAAAGATGAGTGGTGCATGTACCTATCCCAGGTGACTGGATCAGCTTTGTGCACAACGTTTGTGGCTAACCACCACAGGTCCAGCACCAGTAGTATGTATGATGAACGGGGGTATGGTACATGTCACCGAATGTAATGAACGTTCGAACGAAAGTAATGAAAGTATGAATAAATGTAATGAATGTTCGAACGTAAGTAATGAATGTAAGAATGAAAGTAAAGTACGTATGAATGTACGTGAAGTATGTATGTATGAAAGTAAATGAGAATGATGAAGTGTACACGAATGAAAGTAAGTAATGAACGATGAGATAATAATAATATTATCTACGTGTACGTATGATGTGTGAACACAGGTATGAAAGAGCAGTTAATGAGAATGAAAGTATGTTTTATTATAAAACTAGAACTCACTCAGCAACGCTGACTTTTATGTGTTTTCCAGTTCGCAGGTAGTGTTGCTGAGGATGGCACGAGGCGGCTACTCAGCTCTTTTGGGATGGCATTCACTTTTTGATTATGCAGCCACATCATGTGTTATGGGCCCGTAATGCGCGCAACACATTATGTTGCATGCAAGTGGAAGATTTCTTGATAATCCTGATAAACAGGATTATTTAAGAAATCTTCTTTATGAAGAAAAATATATTTTTGAACATAATATCTTCTTTACGAAGAAGATTATATTTTCTATTTATTATTTTCTTTCGGTAGAGGTCGCTGTATGACCCTATGATTGCTGTGGAATATGCATCAGCAGCAATCATAGTATAGTTAAGCAATGTAAGGAAAAGCTTGTATTTTTGTAACCAAGGCAATGATGTAAAAGCTTTTATGAATGAATGAGAATGTATATATTTTATCATTTCCGCTGCGTTGATTTATGATTATATACATTATGTACGTTATATGTGCGATGAAGAACCAACAGTAAGGGGCCCGGTGAGCGGGGCCTTACAAGTTGGTATCAGAGCAAAAGTTTAAGTAAAATGGGTAAATTTTTTTTATAATAAACCTAAACTTAAACTGAGAATGGGACAGGGAGAATGAGAATGCCATCTGAGTAGTCGCGTGCCATCAGGTATTTTCTTAAAGATTAACTGGTTATTATGTGCGCTTGTTATGTGAATGATGTGTACTGTTAGACTGAGATACTAATGTAGTCAGGATAGGTGATGCTCGGGGTACGAAGAGTAGAGTAAGTGGCTAATCACAACTGGCCACTGTAATTAGGGACTTACTGTACTTAACATAAACTGAGCTATTTCCTTGAATGACCGTGTTGGTGTTTTAATCTTTCAGTGTGATAGAAGATGGTCGGTGATAGATCATCTGATGCTTCCCGTGATGGTGAACGTGGTGATGAGCCGCGTATCACGCGAGGAAGACTTAGGAAAGAGAAAGTAGTTCGTGAGGAGAACGAGGTTCCTCACCAGGAAGAGATGGACGAGAGCGCCAAGTTGAGAGCCTCGGTAAAAGAGGCAGTGATTGAGGAAGTGCACCAGGTTATGCAGACGATCTTACCGACTGTAATGACCGAAGCGATAAAGGCAGTACGAGAGGAGGATAGACGAGGGAGGAGACGGTCCTCCGGTAGACAGCAACAGACAGAGGCAGAAACGGTATTGTCTGATGACGAAGAGGAAGAGGAGGAAGAACAGGTTAGGGGGACAGCCCGGGGTTGTGACTACGGGAAATTTATGAGGTGCAAGCCTCCGACTTTTGATGGTTCGGGTACGGCTGCTGATGCTCACCAATGGGTGAGAGAGATGGAGGCGGTCCTTGATATCAGTGACTGCCAGGAGGATAAGAAGGTAAAGTTTGCTACCCACTCGTTTACGGGGACGGCATTGTGCTGGTGGGACAATATTGTCCAGGCCGAGGGTAGCAGGGCCATTAGGAAATTGAAGTGGTCTGAGTTGAAGAGGATGGTGATCGAGGAGTTTAGTCCTCGTCGAGAGATGGACAGAGTTGAGAGAGAGTTCCTGCAGTTGGAAGCGGGAACGATGACCCACCAACAATACACGACCAAGTTCAACGACATGGCACGGTTGGTGCCAGAGCAAGTGACGCCAGTGTCTCGCAAGATTAACCGGTATATTCAGGGGTTGCCAGCTGAAATTCGTTGGCATTTGATTTCCGCCCGACCCAGTACTTTCAGGTCGGCGGTGGATTTAGCTGGGAGGTTGTACGATGAACGGGCTGCGATGGTGAAATCTGAGGGCAGTAAGAAGGGAAGTGATGAGAGGAAGTGGCAGGGAAAGAGGTTTGGTCGGGGTGATACTTCGACAAGTAGTAAGAAGGCACGGGTTGATGATCGTCGTGTGGTCGTGACAAGTGCAGGGTCGAGAAAGTGCGGGAAGTGTGGGCGAGAGCACGGTGGTGAGTGCAGATGGGGGCTGAATGTATGTTTCAAGTGTGGAAAGCCTGGTCATATGGCCAAAGAGTGTAAAGGAATGAGATGCTTTAACTGTGGGGAAAGTGGTCATATGAATAAAGACTGCAAGAAGCCGAGATCTGAGGGTTCCGGCGTGAAGAAGACAGGGGGTGAAGGGTCGAAAGCGAGCGCCAGAGCATTCACGATGACGCAGGAAGAGGCGAGGACGGACCCTGATGTAGTGTCCGGTACGTTTCTGGTGAACCAAACTTTAGCCTCTGTATTATTTGATTCCGGTGCCAGTAGGAGTTTCATTTCTGTCGCTTTTTGTGCCAAATTGCCCGTTAGTAGTAGACGTGTGGATGTACCGTTTGATGTAGAGACTGCTATAGGTAAAACCACCAGGATTTCTAAGGTAATTGAGGGTTGCGATGTAGAACTGGAGGGTCACAAATTCCCAGTTAAACCCTTTGCGATGACGTTAGGTGGTTTCGATTTGGTGCTTGGGATGGATTGGTTGGCAGATTTCGAGGCAAACATTGTGTGTCACAAGAAGAAGATCAGTTTGACAGCGCCTGACGGTAGTCCAGTGATAGTTTATGGGGATCGGGTTACTACGATTCCGAAGGTGATCTCAATGGCAGTGGCGGGGAAATGTATGAGGCGTGGATGTAACGCCTATTTATGTTATGTGAAAGATGTAGAGAAGCCAGCACCACAACTGTCTGATGTTCCGGTTGTGTGTGAGTTCCCAGACGTGTTCCCGGAAGACTTATCGGGATTGCCACCTGACAGAGAGATCGAGTTCCGATTGATTTAGTACCAGGCGCCCAACCTGTTGCCAAAGCACCATACCGATTGGCCCCGACAGAGATGAAAGAGTTGATGGAGCAGTTACAAGAGCTACTGGATAAGGGGTTTATTAGACCGAGTATCTCACCTTGGGGTGCTCCGGTCCTGTTTGTAAAGAAGAAGGACGGTAGTATGAGGATGTGCATCGACTACCGCGAGCTGAATAAGCTGACAGTAAAGAACAGATACCCCTTGCCGAGGATCGACGACTTGTTTGATCAACTTCAGGGTGCTAGTTGGTTTTCACGTATAGATCTTCGATCAGGCTACCATCAACTGAAGGTGAAGGAGCAGGATATCCCTAAAACAGCTTTTCGTACGCGCTACGGTCATTATGAGTTCCTCGTTATGTCATTGGGTCTGACCAACGCGCCAGCTGCTTTTATGAACCTGATGAATAGGGTGTGCCGGCCGATGTTGGATAAATCAGTGATTGTATTCATTGATGACATCTTGATTTATTCAAAGAGTGAGACTGAGCATGCCGGTCACATTCGCGAAGTTCTGGAGACGTTGAGAAGGGAGAAGTTGTATGCTAAATTCTCCAAGTGCGCATTCTGGTTGCGTGAGGTTCAATTCTTGGGTCACGTGGTAAATCCGGATGGAATTATGGTCGATCCGGCAAAGGTGGAAGCAGTAATGCAATGGAAGTCTCCAAAAACGCCATCCGAGATCCGTAGTTTCTTGGGTTTGGCGGGTTACTACCGAAGGTTCATCCAAGACTTTTCCAAAATTGCTTCTCCACTGACCAAGTTGACCCGGAAAGATGTGAAATTTGAATGGGGTCAAGCACAAGAGAAGGCATTCGAAGAACTGAAGACAAGATTGACCCAAGCTCCAGTTTTGGCACTGCCCGATGGGAGTGAAGACTTGGTAGTTTATTCTGATGCCTCCTACTCGGGGTTGGGATGTGTATTGATGCAGAGGGGAAAGGTGATAGCTTATGCATCCCGACAGCTGAAAGTTCATGAGGTTAATTACCCTACCCATGACTTGGAGCTAGCAGCTGTGGTTTTCGCGTTGAAGATTTGGCGGCACTATTTGTATGGGACGAAGTGCACCATCTTCACGGACCACAAAAGCTTGAAGTACTTCTTCGAGCAGAAAGATCTGAATATGAGGCAGAGACGGTGGTTGGAACTAATAAAAGACTACGATTGTGAAATCCATTACCACCCGGGCAAAGCTAACGTGGTGGCTGATGCCCTTAGCCGAAAAGAGAGGCCCGAGCCGATTCGGGTGAAAGCGTACCAACTAATCATGACCTCAGACATGATGAAACAAGTCAGAGAGTTCCAGGATGAAGCATTGAAAGATGAACATCTTAACTCTGAACGAATGAGAGGACTGGTAGCGGAGCTAGTAGAAAGCACGACGGGCGTTAAAACCCGGTTTGGGCGTATGTGGATTCCTCGTCTCGGGGATCTACGAATGAAGATTATGGATGAAGCTCATAAGTCTCGATACTCCATTCATCCCGGCGCCACCAAGATGTACCAAGATATGAAGAAAGATTATTGGTGGCCGGGTATGAAACGCGATGTGGTGGAGTATGTGAGTAAATGCCTCACGTGTCTGCAAGTGAAGGCGGAGCACCAGAAGCCGTATGGAAAGATTCAGCCGTTGGACATACCGGAATGGAAGTGGGAACACATCACCATGGATTTTATCACAAAGCTGCCACGTACCCCGAAAGGGTATGATACGATCTGGGTGATTGTGGATCGATTGACGAAGAGTGCTCACTTCTTACCGATGCGGGAGACATATTCGTCCGAGAAGTTAGCTGATCTTTTCATCAAAGAGATTGTGACTCGTCACGGTGTACCGGTGTCGATTGTATCTGATCGCGACACACGGTTTACATCCAAATTTTGGAAGAAATTCCACGATGCCATGGGAACGAGGTTGCATATTAGCACGGCTTATCATCCTCAAACTGATGGTCAGTCAGAAAGGACCATTCAGACCTTGGAGGACATGCTTCGGGCATGTGTTATTGATTTCGGAGGAAGTTGGGATGACCATCTACCGTTAGCTGAGTTCTCGTACAACAACAGTTATCATGCTAGTATTGGCATGCCACCCTACGAGATGTTATACGGTAGAAGATGCAGGACCCCCGTCTGTTGGGGTGAAATTGGTCAAAAAGAATTAGGAAGCGTCGAAGTGGTAGAGGCTACGACTGAAAAGCTCGAAAGAATTAAAGCGTTTATGAAGGCGGCCAAAGACCGACAGAAGTCGTATGCTGACAAACGACGCAGGCCAATTGAGTTCCAAGTGGGAGACCGGGTTATGTTGAAGGTCTCACCTTGGAAAGGGATCATTCGATTCCGGAAGCGGGGTAAGTTGAGTCCGCGATATATAGGCCCTTTCCGAATTGTTGCCCGAGTGGGGGAGGTGGCTTATAGGTTGGATCTGCCAGATGAACTAAGTGGAATCCACCCGACTTTCCACGTGTCTCATCTGAGGAAATGTTTGGCGGACGAAGACATGGTCGTTCCACTGGACGATATAGAGGTAGACGAAAAGCTCAATTATGTAGAGCAACCAGTGGCGATCATAGATCGCAAAGAAAAGAGGTTGAGAAATAAAGTGGTTCCCCTTGTGCGTGTACAGTGGCGGCACAGGAAGGGATCCGAGTCGACGTGGGAAACTGAAGAAGAAATGAGGCAACACTACCCACGACTATTTGAGGAATGACAGGTTTCGGGGACGAAACCTAAAATAAGGGGGGTGGACTTGTAACACCCGCAATTTTGATTAGACAACGGGAAATAATAAGAAGAAAAGAAAAGAAAGAATTTTGGAGGAAAAGGAAAAGGAAGAGAAAGTAGAAGGGGGTTTTGTGTAAAAGTACAAAGAAAAGAGAAATATCTGATATACATAGGGATGGCTGCCCATTTCTTTTCTCACAACCCCAAATCTTCGAAGTGTTCTAGAGAGAGAAAGAGCAGACCATGGGAATTTGAAGGAAGAACGAGAAGAAGAAGAGGGCGGATTCGAGGTACAAGGTCACGACGACGACGGGTTTCGAAGACGCCATACTCAGCAACACAATGTGAGTTCTAAGACCCCTTCTTTTACGTATTTTGAATGATTTTTGGGGGCTGGAGCACATATTGAAACTGTTTTCGAGCTGTGAGCACTCAATCTGTGCATGTATGTATGAGTATGAAAGTGTGTATGTCCGTTTGGACTGCTATGCCTAGTGTATGTAAGATTCCTAGGGGAGATAGATGAATCTCAGCATGTTGATCATATGAGTACTGCTGAATGTATGTTTTAGAAGTCCTTCTTATGATATGCATGATGTTTAGTTGATTCTAAGTAGCTGGTACGATAAATCAGTGCTAATGTATGTTAAGAAGATGAGCAGGTTGTAGAATTGCACAGGTTAAGTGCAGGGTATCATACTCAACCGCATCAAATTAATGCGGACAGACCAAGAAAAGTGGTTGTCTTCATCCGCATCAACAAATGCGGATGACTAAGAAAAATGCAGACAAGGCATTTTGCTCAGCCGCATTAACAAATGCGGATGGGTCAGGAAATGCGGTTAAGGGAATACTCAGCCGCATTGATCTAATGCGGACAAGTCAGGAAGAATGGCCAAGGCATTCTTCGACCGCATTGATCAATGCTGGTAGGATGCGAAGTACGGTTAAGGCATTACCTCATTCGCAATGACTAATGCGGATGGCAAGAAATGCGGATGAATTGAAGAATGAAATTCCTCATCCGCATTGACTAATGCGGATGACTAGCCAAATGCGGATAAACCAGAATGTGAAATGCGGATCAGGCTTAGTAAGATCTGATTAATTTGAGGAAAATGAGTAACATAGGCATAACAGTGATGATGATGTTGCATGGTCGTACCTGTTGTATGCCATATATGAATGATGCCTTGTAGGATGATGAATGAATGTTATGATGTATGTACGTTAGTATGATGTTGCCATGATAAATGGTGAATACTGATGATATGTAAGTATGTATGTTCCTTATGTATATGTGTTTTATCTTTTATAACTTTACGTGAACAAATGAACGAAAGAAACGAATGTATTAAGAACGTAAAGTAAAAGATAATGAAAGAAGGAACATGATGAATGAATGCATGCATTAATGAAAGAGAGTAAGAAAGGCTTGCAAGCAAAATAAAGGAGGTGCACACCCCTGGCAGGTGTTAGCTCAACGGTGTACGGGTTATCTACCCCGAAGGATGTACATCGGGTCAATCATTGAGATTGATAATGAGGTGAGCAACTTCGTGTTGCAAGAGACTCGGTTAGCAGGCAATCGTAAGATTGTCACTGAGGTGAGCAGTCGCGCACTGCAAGAGACTCGGCTAACGTATGTTAGAAGTAAAGTGAAAAGATGAGTGGTGCATGTACCTATCCCAGGTGACTGGATCAGCTTTGTGCACAACGTTCGTGGCTAACCACCACAGGTCCAGCACCAGTAGTATGTATGATGAACGGGGGTATGGTACATGTCACCGAATGTAATGAACGTTCGAACGAAAGTAATGAAAGTATGAATAAATGTAATGAATGTTCGAACGTAAGTAATGAATGTAAGAATGAAAGTAAAGTACGTATGAATGTACGTGAAGTATGTATGTATGAAAGTAAATGAGAATGATGAAGTGTACACGAATGAAAGTAAGTAATGAACGATGAGATAATAATAATATTATCTACGTGTACGTATGATGTGTGAACACAGGTATGAAAGAGCAGTTAATGAGAATGAAAGTATGTTTTATTATAAAACTAGAACTCACTCAGCAACGCTGACTTTTATGTGTTTTCCAGTTCGCAGGTAGTGTTGCTGAGGATGGCACGAGGCGGCTACTCAGCTCTTTTGGGATGGCATTCACTTTTTGATTATGCAGCCACATCATGTGTTATGGGCCCGTAATGCGCGCAACACATTATGTTGCATGCAAGTGGAAGATTTCTTGATAATCCTGATAAACAGGATTATTTAAGAAATCTTCTTTATGAAGAAAAATATATTTTTGAACATAATATCTTCTTTACGAAGAAGATTATATTTTCTATTTATTATTTTCTTTCGGTAGAGGTCGCTGTATGACCCTATGATTGCTGTGGAATATGCATCAGCAGCAATCATAGTATAGTTAAGCAATGTAAGGAAAAGCTTGTATTTTTGTAACCAAGGCAATGATGTAAAAGCTTTTATGAATGAATGAGAATGTATATATTTTATCATTTCCGCTGCTTTGATTTATGATTATATACATTATGTACGTTATATGTGCGATGAAGAACCAACAGTAAGGGGCCCGGTGAGCGGGGCCTTACAGCCGCGGTTTTACTTGGTTCCCAAAGCTTATAAACACAAAAAACACAAAGAAACCCCAATTTCCCTGTCACATCCCGGCGGAAGCGTGAAACGATGTTCGGGTGTGACTAGCTTTTATCAGAGTGTATTACTTATAGCGGAATAACACGTAGAAATATCATTAAATAAAACAACAACTTATGACATGCTTTATTCATAATATTCGAGAAATTACATCTATTACATAAGTTTTTCAAAATCTGATGTAATTCTAACTATTTTTAACTACAGCATATCTTCTTAATCCATAAATATACTCCCGTCAACGATGTTGACGATTATGGTCACACAGACTCTTTCCACAACTTCATCTTATCCGTTACGGACTTCGAAGCTGTAATCAAAACTACTACTCATATTGTCCTGAAAAAGCATACTTAATGAAATCAACAAACATGTTGGTGAGAACATAGGTTTATATATAACAAAAGTTATTTTGTTGATGTATTAGCTACAACCAAACCTGCAAAAACATAAACATACTGTCACGAAATAATTGTATCCTAACCCTCATTCCGGTTAGATACAGGAAAATAGTAACAACCCTCATTCGGTTGATACTAATCTTCACAAAATCGAGTAATATTGTATCCTAACCCTCATTCCGGTTAGATACAGGGAAATAGTAACTAACCCTCATTCGGTTGATACTAATTCTCCTAAGTAGCGCTACTAACATTACCAGACGGTTCCTCATTCGAACTAATGGTTGTATCACAAATGACAGTAAGTTAACTCAAGTAAAAATAATACATCAACCACAATTTGTATGCTTTTTCCCCCAAAACGTTATTGAATATCAAAATGGTCGGAAAATGGGGCTATGAACTCACCGTATTCTTCACTTGAACCTAATAAAATAGTTCACAGTGTTAGAATATACTTCAAATCTTTTTCTGGTTTTCATTGACTGTAAAAATAGAAACATCTTCGGGCCTCCAAAATTACCCTTTTAATTGTTTCTTGATAATAATGTAATTTACTTTGTAAATTACAAAAATAACTCAAATATAGTTTTGTTTCTCTAAAAATCACCAATTTCTTACAGAAATTAGTTTAATATTTTTAGAATCTTCTGTAATTTTTGTAGAATTTATTTCCTAACAGATTATTTGTTATAAGATCTACAAAATCACAAAAATTCATACAAATTAGCTACTGCAGTAAATAAATTCTCATATTTTTACATATAACTTCAAATAATATATAGAACAACATATAATTAAATCACAGTCCCAATGTAGTCAGAATAATTTCTATCATTTCTCATAATAGTCCAAATATTCATCAAAATGTCCAATATTGTCCCATCAGTCCTCATAAGTCCATATGTTTTCGTCCATCAGTCAAATAACAACATATAATTTTTATAGAACCTAACCATTAATAGATTATTTTCTGTGAATTTTATAATGTTTAAATAAATAGTTAAAAATAGTTTCTGTTTATGAAAAATTCCAATATTTTTACAGAATACTCAATACATATAATCAAACAACATATATTTATGTCATAGTCCAAATCATAATATAATAGCTTCTGTAATTTCTTCAATAATCATAATATTTAACAAAAATAGTTATATTATTCCATAATTCATGAAATTTATATATTATATACTAAATGTGTCATTATTTCATCTATGATTTTATTTAGATTTATCATGTCCTTTAAGTATTTATTGCCATTTATTTATTACAGATCATGCAAAAATTCGTATTTAAATTATAATAAGGTATAAAATTCTGACATAATTCCAGAAGCTATTATACCTCAAAATAATCATTCTGAGATTTTATCATAATTTTATCGAATTTATTTATATTTTTGGCCTTTTTCACCTATTTTCTCATAAAAATAATTTGTATAAATTAATTGGTTTATCAAAATTATACCAACTTCTCCAGTTTATTAATTCAGTATAAAAACAAGTTTTTTTTATATGTTTATTCCCACAATTGCTTTCAATAAATATTTATTTGATTTTTCTTAGTTTTAGGTTAAAAAAAATAAAAATTTAATTATATATTTTTGTAAAACACAAGGTTTCTGGATTTTGGAACCTTGTTACCCAAGTTTTAAGGTTTCAAGACTTTCAAAAAGGTTTTAGGTGATTACATCCATATACATACATATATACATCGGTATGTATGTATATATATGTATATATGTAACATATATGTAATTCAATTGTTCTAATTACCTTAGATGATGTGTGTTAGTGGTGTTCTTCACTTCTGGAATCCAGCAACAAGATACTGAGGTGTGGATGGTGATAGTTGTTTGGTGATTGTTGGCTTGGTGGGGATCGGGGGTGTTGTTGTTTATGGTGTAACCGAGAGGTGGTGGTGGATATAGGGTGGTGGTGATCGTGTGTTTGAAAAGAAGAGAGCAGAGATGATGATCGGAGGTGGGTGATTTGGTGTGTGGAGATGATGGTCGATGGTGATGGTGTGTTTGCAAAGAAAACCAAGAGAAGCAAGAGAGAAAATTTGGTTTTGGTGTTTGGAACTTGTGAAGTGGAGAGGGTATATATAGCCTCTAGGTTTGACCATCTTCTCCAACATCATAATGGTGTTTATTCCATAGCATAGGTGAGTCACTCCTAGTCTTGGCAAGGTGTCGGTTTTTAAGAGGGAGGTGGCAATGGCTAGGCAAGGTGTCATGGGAATTTCTTGAGTTTGCCATATTCCTTCATGATGGATGTGTAGGTGGTTTCAAGGCAAGAAACCGAGGGGTAGGGGATGAAGTGGTATTTGGTGTTGACTTTAAAGTGTGAAAGTGAGGTGGTGGCGGTTTTGGGTTCAAAAGAAAAAGAAATAACCGAGGGGTTGTTTGGTGGTTTTAAGAATGAAACCAAGTGGTTTGTAGCTAGTGATTAGACTTCACAATGTAACTAGTGATATAGGGGAATGGTCTTTGGTATGCACATGCATGATTGTGGTATGGTGATTCATGGGGTAGGGTGGTTTGGATCTTTAGTTTTTGTTTGGGTTTGATTGTTTTTGTTAATTTTTAGTTGACTCATATATATATATACAATAACCTTTTAATAATAATTATACATAAAAATTTTTTTAAGGTTGTTACATTCTCCCCCCGTTAAAAGAATTTCGTCCCGAAATTCTGTGGAGTATGTTTTTAGAAGTTTAACTAAATATTAAATAGGTGAGGGTACTTCTTTTTGATTTCATCTTCTCTTTAATTTCTTTATTTCTTTTCCTACCTCTAAACTGTCTGAATGCCTATGCCATCACCTTATTCTTAAAATAGATCAGAATGTCATTAATGAAGACTACAACAAATTTATTTAAGTAGGGTTTACACACTATATGATTTCGTACATTCTAGAGTTTGTGGTACTAAGTTTAGATAAGGTACTAAGGCAGTTTGAAATGAAACTTCTGTTTGTACCAATGTCAAATAAAACTCTAGCATATATGTTGTTAATGAGAAACATACCAGTTATGGTTTCATCTCCAACTTGTCTATTGCAATTATAACGTTCTAGCTTATCTATTGCTACATGAGGGAGCAGGGATTTAGTATTCACATGAGGGATTATGATCCAAAATATAATAGTATTAATAGACAAGAAATAACAGTGGCCAGGTGTTATTACTTATTTATTGCAATTATAATGTTCTAGCTATTATCCTTCATGATTCACCAAACCCATTACTCAATACCTGTGCAATTAATCAAATTATCTGAATATTAGTTAACCCAAATGGTATGACAAGAAACTCGTAATGTTCGTACCTAGTTCTGAATGCAGTCTTAGAAATGTTATCTTCCTGTACTCTTAATTGATGATATCCAGATCTTAATTCTATTTTTTTTGAAAAATAACTTGATCCCTGTAGTTGATCAAATAGATCATCAATTCTAGGGAGTGGAGACCTATTCTTTATGGTAACCTTATTAAATTTCTTACAATCAATATACATTCTAAAAGTTCCATCCTTCTTTTTAACAAATAAGACTGGTGTTCTCCAAGTTCCATCCTTCTTTTTAACAAATAAGACTGGTGTTCTCCAAGGGGATACACTAGGACGTATGAATCCTCTATCTAACAATTCCCGTAACTGAGTCATGAGTTCTTTCATCTCAGTTGGTGCTAAACGATAAGGTGCCTTAACAATAGGGCTGTTCCTGGTATCTATTTTAAATTCTACCTGACGAGGGGTGGTAACCCAGGTAGTCCATCAAGGAACACATCAGCATATTCATTTATAACAGGAACACTTTCCAAATTTTCCTTATCAAGTTGTGTATCAACAATAGGAGCCAAAAATGATAAACAATTCTTATTGAGGTATTTTCGTGCTTTTTCACAAGTAATCAGTTTCACAGTATTACATGGCTTATCACCATAAATGCAGAAAATTTTGTTTTCCTTGATCATCTTAATCATTTTCTTATCACAATGATTTTAATATGATTTGCACTTAACCAATCCATTCCTACTATGATATCAAATCCTCCTAACTTAATAGGTATCAGATTTATATCAAAACAATACTCATCTAAATTTAAGATGCAATTAGGAATGATTTCATCAACTTCAATTATCTTACCATCAGCTAATTCTATTACATATATATCACGTAATTTTTCAGATGTTAGACTAATTGATGGTCTAAAAGTATGTGAGACAAAACTGCGGGTTGCTCCTGTATCAAATAATACTTTAGCGTACAGGTTATTGATAAGGAACGTACCCGTAACTACTTCTGGTTTGTGACGAGGTTCGTCAGCTTGTATCACAAAAGCTCTTTCACGAGGTTTGTTCTGGTTAGTTGGAGTCTTACCCTTTCGTTGTGGACATTCGTTCCGGAAATGATTTTCACTTCCACATTGAAAGCAGACGGTTTTGTTGCTAGTAGGGTTTCTACAGTCTCGGGAAACGTGTCCCTTCCTTTTACAATTATAGCACACCACTGTCATACAGTTTCCTGTATGATATCTCTGACAGATATTGCACTGTGGTGGTTTTTCTAATTCCTTTTCTTGAGTTGTTCCCAAAAAGTTTCTTGGTGGAGATCGGGTTATTCTTTTCTGAGAACTTTCACCAAATCTCTTTCCAGAATGGTTTTCAGTCCATTTCCTCTTTTCTCCTACCTGTTGGTGACTTAGTGATCCATTCCTGATCATTTCATCTGTCAGACTTCCTGACAAGATTACTGCTTCCTGAAAGGTTTTGGTTCTAGCAGATTTCACTAATCCTCTTATTTGTGGCACTAATCCCCAAATATACCTTTCTATTCTTTTGGATTCTGGGGTTATCAAGTGTGGTACTAACCTAGATAGTTCATTATACCTATCAGTGTACTCCTGATGTGCTGCACCTTTCATTTCTAAGGCTAGGAATTCAGTTTCTAGTTTTTCTATCTCATTATAGGGACAGTATTTTTCTGTTACTAGCTTCCTGAATTCTGTCCAACTTATTTTATTCATAATATCCTTACCTTTAGTGAGTGTTTCCATCTTCCACCAGGATTGAGCTTCCCCTTTCAGTGAGTGTGAGGCAAATAAAGTTTTGAAATTCTCAGCACAGTTGCTGATTTCCAGAACTCCTTCTATATCATCAAGCCATCTTAAAGCTTGTACTGCTCCACCTTTGCCATCAAATTCCCGAGGTTTACAGGACATAAAGGTTTTGTAGGAACATCCTTTTGACATTCCATCTAAGATTTCTTCTTCCTGTTGTTGTTCCATGTTTATGTTTTCAGGCCCGGTTGGTGGGTTTGAGGTAGTTCTAAAATTCAGGTTTTGCTGAAGTTGATTAATTAGGGTAGGCAAAGTAGCTTCTAGTTGCTGGGCTACTATCTGAGATATCCTATCATTCTCAGTGGTATAAGGGTTCACAGGGTTTACAGGTGTTTCTTCCCCAAGTCTGGTTCTAGGTCGCCCCACTCGAGCTGTCCTCCTGACAGGTTGAGTGTTTCTTTTTGGCGGCATAGTTTACTATAGTGAATTTCAGTGTTAGTATTCCAAATAAATATCTTAACACAAAATTTATCTAACATAGATCAAATAAACATGTTAGCACAAAATACATATATCAGTTAAGTTCTTATTTCTCTTTATTCTAACAAGCTAACTATAACTATTAGTTTCTACCGAACCATTTCCACATCCTGGTAAAAATATTTTGCTTGGGTGTCCTAAGCTTTTTAATATCCTTTCGGATTTTTTTTTTCCAGATTTCCAGCTATATCTTCTTAAGTTTCTTAAGAGTCTGTTGGGTTGTTTTTACCTGATCCAACTCTGGTTTAATAACTTTACCTTTATTCAGGGGAGAAACAGGAGGTTGTGTCTATATATCATCAGTTGATATAGCTCTAAACCTGTTTCCACGTTTAACATAAAACTTTGAGGTATTCTTCATTCCATTTGGGGAAACATTTATATCCTGCTGTGGTTCTGATTCAGGCACTATTTCTTTAGGGCTGCTATGGTATGGTTCTTCTGAAGGGTCGGTTTCATAATGAATACTATCTGGACTCACACTGTAAAATTTCTTAACAAGGTTTCACAAAAGAGTTAGTCAAATAATCATTTAAAATTTTGTTAAAATCATAAAATCATGAAATTTCACATAATCCACATATATTCACATAAAATCATAAAGTATATTTTGAGCTTATGGTTATAGTCTAGTTATTTACTTAAAATAACTAATTCTCTATAACCAATGGCTCTGATACCAACCTGTCACATCCCGGCGGAAGCGTGAAACGATGTTCGGGTGTGACTAGCTTTTATCAGAGTGTATTACTTATAGCGGAATAACACGTAGAAATATCATTAAATAAAACAACAACTTATGACATGCTTTATTCATAATATTCGAGAAATTACATCTATTACATAAGTTTTTCAAAATCTGATGTAATTCTAACTATTTTTAACTACAGCATGTCTTCTTAATCCATAAATATACTCCCGTCAACGATGTTGACGATTATGGTCACACAGACTCTTTCCACAACTTCATCTTATCCGTTACGGACTTCGAAGCTGTAATCAAAACTACTACTCATATTGTCCTGAAAAAGAATACTTAATGAAATCAACAAACATGTTGGTGAGAACATAGGTTTATATATAACAAAAGTTATTTTGTTGATGTATTAGCTACAACCAAACCTGCAAAAACATAAACATACTGTCACGAAATAATTGTATCCTAACCCTCATTCCGGTTAGATACAAGAAAATAGTAACAACCCTCATTCGGTTGATACTAATCTTCACAAAATCGAGTAATATTGTATCCTAACCCTCATTCCGGTTAGATACAGGGAAATAGTAACTAACCCTCATTCGGTTGATACTAATTCTCCTAAGTAGCGCTACTAACATTACCAGACGGTTCCTCATTCGAACTAATGGTTGTATCACAAATGACAGTAAGTTAACTCAAGTAAAAATAATACATCAACCACAATTTGTATGCTTTTTCCCCCAAAACGTTATTGAATATCAAAATGGTCGGAAAATGGGGCTATGAACTCACCGTATTCTTCACTTGAACCTAATAAAATAGTTCACAGTGTTAGAATATACTTCAAATCTTTTTCTAGTTTTCATTGACTGTAAAAATAGAAACATCTTCGGGCCTCCAAAATTACCCTTTTAATTGTTTCTTGATAATAATGTAATTTACTTTGTAAATTACAAAAATAACTCAAATATAGTTTTGTTTCTCTAAAAATCACCAATTTCTTACAGAAATTAGTTTAATATTTTTAGAATCTTCTGTAATTTTTGTAGAATTTATTTCCTAACAGATTATTTGTTATAAGATCTACAAAATCACAAAAATTCATACAAATTAGCTACTGCAGTAAATAAATTCTCATATTTTTACATATAACTTCAAATAATATATAGAACAACATATAATTAAATCACAGTCCCAATGTAGTCAGAATAATTTCTATCATTTCTCATAATAGTCCAAATATTCATCAAAATGTCCAATATTGTCCCATCAGTCCTCATAAGTCCATATATTTTCTTCCATCAGTCCAATAACAACATATAATTTTTATAGAACCTAACCATTAACAGATTATTTTCTGTGAATTTTAAGAGGTTTAAATAAATAGTTAAAAATAGTTTCTGTTTATGAAAAATTCCAATATTTTTACAGAATACTCAATACATATAATAAAACAACATATATTTATTTCATAGTCCAAATCATAATATAATAGCTTCTGTAATTTCTTCAATAATCATAATATTTAACAAAAATAGTTATATTATTCCATAATTCATGAAATTTATATATTCTATACTAAATGTGTCATTATTTCATCTATGATTTTATTCAGATTTATCATGTCCTTTAAGTATTTATTGCCATTTATTTATTACAGATCATGCAAAAATTCGTATTTAAATTATAATAAGGTATAAAATTCTGACATAATTCCAGAAGCTATTATACCTCAAAATAATCATTCTGAGATTTTATCATAATTTTATCGAATTTATTTATATTTTTGGCCTTTTTCACCTATTTTCTCATAAAAATAATTTGTATAAATTAATTGGTTTATCAAAATTATACCAACTTCTCCAGTTTATTAATTCAGTATAAAAACAAGTTTTTTTTACATGTTTATTCCCACAATTGCTTTCAATAAATATTTATTTGATTTTTCTTAGTTTTAGGTTAAAAAAAAATAAAAATTTAATTATATATTTTTGTAAAACACAAGGTTTCTGGATTTTGGAACCTTGTTACCCAAGTTTTAAGGTTTCAAGACTTTCAAAAAGGTTTTAGGTGATTACATCCATATACATACATATATACATCGGTATGTATGTATATATATGTATATATGTAACATATATGTAATTCAATTGTTCTAATTACCTTAGATGATGTGTGTTAGTGGTGTTCTTCACTTCTGGAATCCAGTAACAAGATACTGAGGTGTGGATGGTGATAGTTGTTTGGAGATTGTTGGCTTGGTGGGGATCGGGGGTGTTGTTGTTTATGGTGTAACCGAGAGGTGGTGGTGGATATAAGGTGGTGGTGATCGTGTGTTTGAAAAGAAGAGAGCAGAGATGATGATCGGAGGTGGGTGATTTGGTGTGTGGAGATGATGGTCGATGGTGATGGTGTGTTTGCAAAGAAAACCAAGAGAAGCAAGAGAGAAAATTTGGTTTTGGTGTTTGGAACTTGTGAAGTGGAGAGGGTATATATAGCCTCTAGGTTTGACCATCTTCTCCAACATCATAATGGTGTTTATTCCATAGCATAGGTGAGTCACTCCTAGTCTTGGCAAGGTGTCGGTTTTTAAGAGGGAGGTGGCAATGGCTAGGCAAGGTGTCATGGGAATTTCTTGAGTTTGCCATATTCCTTCATGATGGATGTGTAGGTGGTTTCAAGGCAAGAAACCGAGGGGTAGGGGATGAAGTGGTATTTGGTGTTGACTTTAAAGTGTGAAAGTGAGGTGGTGGCGGTTTTGGGTTCAAAAGAAAAAGAAATAACCGAGGGGTTGTTTGGTGGTTTTAAGAATGAAACCAAGTGGTTTGTAGCTAGTGATTAGACTTCACAATGTAACTAGTGATATAGGGGAATGGTCTTTGGTATGCACATGCATGATTGTGGTATGGTGATTCATGGGGTAGGGTGGTTTGGATCTTTAGTTTTTGTTTGGGTTTGATTGTTTTTGTTAATTTTTAGTTGACTCATATATATATATATACAATAACCTTTTAATAATAATTATACATAAAAATTTTTTTTAAGGTTGTTACATTCCCCAATTTCGTTTGAACCCTAGTTCGATTGTGATCCAAATTAACCTTGAATTCAATAACGATTACAGGAATGAATGTAGAGCTTTTGATTCCCCATGAAATCTCGAGTATGTAAATAAGTTTAATTACCCGAATTGAAGATGAGATTGGTAAGAACAGGTTAAGAATGAACCGCGACCAACGTAGAGCTTGATTGTTGTTCAAATGATGATTATAATCCAATTAACTTTGTGTGGAGCTTCAAAGGATGTTGACGACCCTAAGCCCTCTATCAATTTCAGTTTAATGGGCTCGGAAGATGAATTTCGATAGAGTTGCAGGTCGACGATGAAGATGATGATCGAATTCGGTGATTAAGTTTGTTTCTGGTGGATTTGTGAGTTGTAATTGATTAGGGATATGTATATGATTGTTTATGTGTGATTAATTAGATTATAATTAGTGTTTGAGTGGATTAGGTTAGGTATTTGAAACTGGGTTAGTTAGTGGTCCACTAACTTGTAATCCGCCTGATTTTGCTCCAATTATATCGTGTATTATTGTTCGAATCTGCCCCACGAACGTTTTGGTGCTTTGTGGGGTTTGAAAACCGAGTTTTATGGTGGTTTGAGGGTCGCCGGCGCCGCGGCCGGCGGTGGCCGGAGCAATGGCCGGAAACGCGGGGGTGGGGAGAGAAAGAGGTTTCGGAATATTCAAATTTACACAAATGGTCCCTATGGTTTATGTTTCTTTTATTTTATGACAAACTTATTAATTTAAGTTTTCGAAATGGTAAAATAACCCCCTGAACTTTTATTATTATTATTATTATTATTATTATTATTATTATTATTATTATTTATTATTATTATTATAATAATAATTATTATTATTATTATTATATTTATGGGTATTATAATTCTACCCCTTTTAAAACAATTTCGTTCACGAAATTGCTAGGTACAGATCGAACAAGATATGACATAACGTACACGGAGTAGTAAAAATCAACAAGTGAACAAAATAACTCATAATTATTCAATTGCTGAAACAGAATCGATCCAATTAATGTAATCATATAAGATATGACTAATGTGATGTCCGAGAAACAGATAACTAATAATCTCATAACTGATAGTATAAACATATAAAATGATAATAACTAAGAGATAAATAGATATGGATATTGAGAACGGATTGCATCTTCTATCTCCCATGTAGCTTCGCGTTCAGAATGGTTTCCATAATACCTTAACAAAAGGAATAGTTTTCTTACGCATAATGCGTTCTTGTCGGTTAAGTATGGCCTCGGGTTCCTCCTCGAACGATAAGTGTTTGCGAATCAAATGAAGCGGATAGTTCACCACGTGAAGTGGATGATAATTGTAACATCCCAGGGAAATCGCACCATGATATTGTCTGCTTTGGCCTCGGCCTCACGGATTTAAAACGCGTCACTTTGGGTGAGATGAGTAATAGCCGTATTTTCAGGCATGTGTCCATCACCACCCACCGAAGTATACATCAGAGCCACACAGCGGTGTGATACTCTCCTCTTTGGCTCTATAGCCTCAAGGATTTAAACGCGTCACTTTGGGTGAGATGAGTAATAGCCGTATTTTCAGGCATGTGTCCATCACCACCCATCGAAGTGTACATCAGAGTCGCACAGCGGTGTGATACTGTCCTCTTTGCCCACAGGCTCAAGGCTTTAAACGCGTCACATTGGGGAAGGTATCCAGCCCCTTATAAAGAGACTTTAGTTCTCCTTCCCAACCGATGTGGGATGCAAATAGCCATGTTTCAGGCATGTTTCATCCACAACATCCCAGGGAAATCGCACAGTGATATTGTCCGCTTTGGCCTCGGCCTCACTTATTTAAAACGCGTCACTTTGGGTGAGATGAGTAATAGCCGTATTTTCAGGCATGTGTCCATCACCACCCACCGAAGTGTATATCAGAGTCGTACAGCGGTGTGATACTGTCCTCTTGGCGCTATAGCCTCAAGGATTTAAACGCGTCACTTTGGGTGAGATGAGTAATATCCGTATTTTCAGGCATGTGTCCATCACCACCCACCGAAGTGTACATCAGAGTCACTCAGCGGTGTGATACTGTCCTCGTTGCCCACAGGCTCAAGGCTTTAAACGCGTCACATTGGGGAAGGTATCCAGCCCCTTATAAAGAGACTTTAGTTCTCCTTCCCAACCGATGTGGGATGCAAATAGCCATATTTTAGGCATGTTTCATCCACCCCCCTAAGGGAGCCCAGTGTCCTCGCTGGCACAACGGTCCGGCCCTGGCTCTGATACCAACTGTAACAACCTAAGGAAATCGCAACGTGATATTGTCCGCTTTGGCCTCGGCCTCACGGATTTAAAACGCGTCACTTTGGGTGAGATAAGTAATAGCCGTATTTTCAGGCATGTGTCCATCACTACCCACCGAAGTGTACATCAGAGTCGCACAGCGGTGTGATACTGTCCTCTTTGGCTCTATAGCCTCAAGGATTTAAACGCGTCACTTTGGGTGAGATGAGTAATAGCCGTATTTTCAGGCATGTGTCCATCACCACCCACCGAAGTGTACATCAGTATCACACCGCTGTACGACTCTGATGTACACTTCGATGGGTGGTGATGGACACATGCCTGAAAATAGGGCTATTACTCATCTCACCCAAAGTGACGCGTTTAAATCCTTGAGGCTATAAAGCCAAAGAGGACAGTATCACACCGTTGTGCGACTCTGATGTACACTTCGGTGGGTGGTGATGGACACATGCCTGAAAATACGGCTATTACTCATCTCACCCAAAGTGACGCGTTTTAAAACCGTGAGGTTGCGGCCAAAGCGGACAATATCACGTTGCGATTTCCTTGGGTTGTTACAGTTGGTATCAGAGCCAGGGCCAGGCCGTTGTGCCAGCGAGGACGCTGGGATCCTTTAGGGGGGGTGGATGAAACATGCCTGAAACATGGCTATTTGCATCCCACATCGGTTGGGAAGGAGAACTAAAGTCTCTTTATAAAGGGGCTGGATACCTTCCCCAATATGACGCGTTTTAAAACCATGAGATAAGAACTTCTGAGCCTTAAACGCAGAGATGATTTTCAACGATTTCCAAGGCTGAGTCCCTTGATAAACGAGTTCAGGGAATTGAGGATTTCCAAATAAAACACGACGAGTCTGGCATTCAATAGTAACGTGATGTTGAGTTAACCAGTCCATACCAAGTATGACATCAAAGTCACTCATTTGTATAGGAAACAAATCAGCTTTACGAATAATAGACTCGATTCTGATCGGACAATCTCTATAGACATGTGAAATGATAGTCGAATCTCCTAATGGAGTAGTAATAGCCAAAGCGTGCTCTAAAGCAGTCGGTGCAGTTACTAAGTGCTTAGCAAACAAAAGAGATACGACAGAATGCGTAGCGCCCGTATCAAATAAGACATAAATATCCCGCTTCCCTATGCAAAGGGTACCGGAGACCATACCTAGGGCATTTACTTTCAATATCGGATAAGACATATATATGTATATAATACGTCCCCAACTAAAGGGTCAGAAATATACCTGGTGCATTAGCTGCTTCATTTGCAGTGAGTGCAAAAACTCGTCCTCCAGTTGCAGGTTTAGCTTGATTCCCTCCAGCGTCATTACGAGGGTCGCGCTGAGGGCAATCCCTAATCATGTGTCCTGCACGCCCACATCTGAAACATAATCCTCCGGCCAGACGAAAAGCTCCCTTATGAAGTTTCCCGCATGTGTTACACTGAGGGGTAGCATTCCGACCCTGATTAGGGTGCTGCTGATTTGGTGGTTGAGCATGAGTAGGAGCCTGCTGAGTCTGATTATGAGTTGATTTCTGGTTCTGGTTTCGATTCTTCCATGACCGGGAGTTATTGTTGTTGTTGCGATCAAAACGGTTTCGACGGTCTTGTGGTGGTGAAGACTGATTTTTATTCGTATGAGAAGAAGACTGATCCTGGTCATTCTCTCTAGGCCGCTTGCGGTTATCATCATACGACTTCTTTCCATTCTTTTTATCATTATATAAGTTTTTAACAGCATCAACCACTTCATTAATATCTTTAAACCGATGATTCAATATAAACTTTCGATCTCTTTCACAAATGGCCCATTGAAAATTTTCTGTCTGCTCATGCGGTGAGCCTGCAGATGCACCAAGAAAAATTACTAACCGCGTAAATCGTGTCTTGAAATCTGTTATGTGCTCGTCATCCCTTTGTCTAATGTTAGCATACTGTCTACGATACTCAGTGTGGTTAGCAGCAGTGAAGTACTCCTCATAAAACAATCCTCGGAATTCATCCCAAGGAAGTGTAGCTGCATATTCGTTTCCTCCTCTAGCTTGTTTCACAGTCGTCCACCATCTATGAGCATCATCCTCTAACTTGTATGTAGCCAACCTTACTTTGTATACGTCCTTAACACCAAGTACCTCAAACACTTTCTCAATATGACTGATCCAATTTTGCACCTCGACCGGATCACTAGAAGTACTGAAAGACTTAGGCCTTTGCTTCTGAAAACGTTCCAACCAGACATGAATACCATCACGGGGTGGTGGTGTATTACCACCGGAAGGTGCTCCTGTATTGTTTCCACCAGGTGGCGCCCCTGTGGCATTACCACCAGATGATGCCCCTGTGGCATTTCCACCAAGTGGTGTGCCAGTGGCGTTACCGACAGGTGGTGCTCCGGTAACATTTCCAACTGGTGGCCTTCCAGTGGCACTGCCAGTAGGTGGTGTCCCTTAGTTTGCAACCATATTAGCCTGCTGCATTTGCTGGAAAACAGTTTGGGCAGTCTGAGCCATCATGTTAGGGAGCATCCCCGAAATAGCAGTGTTGACAGCATTAGCAACCAGTGCTTCCAAGTTTGCATCAGACGAGGGGCCATTAGAGTTATTGCGGTTGTTCACACGTCTCTTAGGAGCCATCTGAAATGAAGATATACATGTGAACACTA
Source organism: Flaveria linearis (assembly GCA_024085815.1). Classification (NCBI taxonomy): domain Eukaryota; kingdom Viridiplantae; phylum Streptophyta; class Magnoliopsida; order Asterales; family Asteraceae; genus Flaveria; species Flaveria linearis. The sequence goes on along the minus strand of CM044003.1, from coordinate 71,807,557 downwards.
GAATTTAGATTGGAAAAAGGTTAGATCCTAACCCAACGTCTACCCATTACCTCACAAGTTTATTATTAATGTTTAAGTTTTCTATAGGAAAGAGCCTTTGCTCTGATACCATAACCGTAACAACCTAACCCGGTGAGGCTGACGTGTCACTATTACAGATAAAGGGCGTACCTGGTTCTGCAAAGAGCTCCCGCGTTTTCGCAGGGTCCAGGGAGGGTCCGTGTCACTATTACAGATATCAAATCAAAAACCAAATCCATGATATTAAAGAGACGGTCAGAAGAAATAACTTCAAACAAACCAAATAATCCGAAAGAACCTAATTAAGATGTTCAATACATCAATTAAAATAAAAGATAATCTTGGTCTTCAATCCACTCTTCACTGGTTTCCCGGATTACCCTGATTACCTACAATTAAATAAGAAAACACCATAAAAGAAAATACGACTGAGCCAAAAGTTGCTCAGTGACGGAAAGAACAATAGTAGCGAGTCGAAGCATAAAATGCTGATATCTGATCCTGAACTGATCATATGGTATTGAAACGGAAATCTGATTCTAAAGATATAATACTGATACTGAACTGAACATGTAATACTGAAACTGAACTGATCTACACGACGCGTATATATGTAACGCCCCGAAATATCCCGAAACGAGCCATTTAATAATAATGGGCTTTTAAGGGTTAATTTAAGAAATAAAGGGGTAAATTAGTGGGCTATGGATCAAATTAGCCTTAATGGGCTAGGCTTAATGGGTTTAAGGGCCCTAATCAGCCCTTAAACATGCATGAACAGCCTCATCTTCATCACATTACAACCCTAGCCACCAAATTCGTAGAGAGAGAAAGTAGAGAGAGAAAGTGAAGAAAATCAAGATTTGGAGTTTGAAGGTTTGAAGGATTGAAGTTCTGGTGGATTGGAGCATCAAAACACAAGGAAAGAGCAACAAAACAAGGTAAGAATCGACCTCTAAGGCCCTCTGTAGATCAAACCCGGATTCTAGGGTTTTGGGGTTTTGAAAAGTTTAAAGAAACACATAAAGGTCGAATTTTTACGTATGAAAACGTGTAAAAAGCTTAGATTTGGTTTCATGGAAGGTAAACTAAGGATTTGGACGTAAAAAGTTAAGATTTTGGGTTAAAAACGGGCTGGATCTGAGTTCCAGTTCATCCAGCGAAACTGGGCCCCGATCCAGCGAATTTAAGTCTTTAACCAGCGAAACTGCGTACTCATTTAGCGAGACTAGGAGAAATTTCAGCGAAACTACAGTTTCGCTGGGGCGAAACTATAGTTTCACCGGTAACCTCGCTAAGACCCAGACAGACCTATAGACCTTGCGAGACTAGGGAATTCCAACGAAAGTTGGGCGCTCAAGGCATCGAATCTGTCTAGCGAAACTAGCAGAAGTGCTGTCCAGCGAAACTGCAGGCGAAACTGCAGTTTCGCTGTAGCGAAACTATGGGCGAAATTTTGAGGAAAATGACGTTTTTGCATGTTAACTTTCGTGCAGCTAGAGTGTTCAGGCTATAGCCTAAGTGACTTAGAATTTAAGCTACTTGGGCGAGTTCAGGTGAGTTCTAGACCCCTCTTTTACCCGTTTTCAATGTTTTGGGGTGATATGCATACTAAATTACATACTTTTATGATGACGGTTTTTTTAAGACCTTTTATCAAGAAAATGAAATTTCCTAAAGTAAAATATGCCATTTAAATAGTCCAAAATAATTTTCGGGCGCGCTGACCTGGCAGCCCGGCCCCAGCCAGGGGCGTTGCCCCTTGGACCCCACTAGGGGCTGCCGCCCCTAGAACCCCGCTATCAGGGGCTGCCGCCCCCGAACCCCCGCTGTCCCGCGGAGGGTCAGTTATGTGGTTTATCTCTCATGATTGATTGAAAAGTGAATGCTTAGACTAAGAGTTTACTTCTTATTATGTATTGTGTTGTGTTATATTATGTATAACTTAAACATGACAGTGGAACATAAAGAAAGGTTATGAGGCCCATAACATGTACCTTGATAAAGTGATAAAGTAAAGCCTTGCAAGCAATTGATAAAGGAGGGTTGCATTCGTTGTACCCTCACCAGTGATAAAGTGATAAAGTATGCTCGAACAGGCAGGTCAGTAAGTCCTAAATTGGCATGACAATAATGGCCTGATCGGGTACGGCAGTAAGTCCTTAATTGGCATGTCGGTAAAGTCCTAGGCGAGCCTAGGCACCGATAGAGACAGAGAATTGACGGATAAAGAAGAGTAATAAAAAAAAACGAAGCAATAAATGATAAAGAAATGATATGATAGCCTGTGTGTATTTATATTTTGATAGACAATGATTATTTTCAACTGATAAAGCTAATGTCTGCTCTGATAGTTATTTAGCAAAGTAAACCTAGAATTCACTCAGCGAAGCTGACTTTTGTATGCATATTAGTTGACAGGTAAGAGTTAGTGTTGATGGGATGTGAGCATGGAATGGAAGCTTCTTGGCACTCAAAGACTGGCATCCCCGATAAAGAAAGGCTTAAAGGGACTTTAAATGGTTTTGATGTTTAAAGACAATGTTTATAATTTAATTTAACTACGTTGTAATGGGTTGAATTACAGTATATTTTTCCGCTGCAATATATCTTTACATATATACGAGTAAATGATTGCTTTAAATCTATGTTTGCTGTGAATGACCAACTGTGAGGCTTCCCTGAGAAAGGTGGGCCTTACAATATACAAACAAATTAAGTCATGTAATATAAGAAGTACCCAGAGCCGAAACTGAACTGATAAGTACATAGCTAGCTAGACTATGCACAAATGAGATGGTGTGTGAGACGTACACACATGATTCCATCCCTCGGAACTAAACTGAACTAGGATCGATCCATCCGCCTCCCAAATATTATGGCCAAAGTACTACTTGAGTACTAACGTGTTAACGGAGACGCCGTGAACTATTTATAAACACCGTCACGAAAAGTGTCATGTCATTGACGCCATAATGACATGTCGGACAAGCTCGGGTAACAGAGTGCTAAATCAAATGGTGGTATAGCCACCAACATATAACGTATCAATAGAATATTTATGGGAACATGCAATAATGAGCACAAATTTATAAAATATATATATTGCATGCTACAAGTCTCAATAAACAAAACTAATAAGTCGAACGAGTCAGAGCAGAACTAGATAAATAATGGTATACGACTAATAAAAACTAAACGAGTCATATTAACGGAAAAAGGTCTCAAAATCCGTACTACAACGTAACGGGAAAGAATAAAATTTATACTAAGATAAAAATAACCAAGAATCCGTACAACAAAGTAACGGAAACAAAAGTGAATACTATGATAACAAAGAAACAGAATCCGTACCTTAGTCAAAGAGCAAAAGCAAACAAAATCGAGTAATCCTTAAGTTTCACTAGCACCTACATTATATGTTTATAACCATCTCACATTACTTTTCAGAACCTTAATTAAATGAACTTACATGTTGCTTAGCTGACATTTTGACGGTGCAATATTTGTAATTATTTGAAATAATCATGATCTAAACAATATTAAGTGAAAAGAAACGTTTAAACCAATAATAATATACTAATCTAAACTGTTATTTAAAGTACATTTTATAAGACATAACTCAAAATGACATTTATAATTAATTTGTGAATTTATAAAATGTATTTTATCATGATTAATCTATAACTAAAGATAATATAGTGTCATAATATAGTGTCAAGTAATAATTTAATGATCTTAACTATTATTTAAACTCTATTTTCATAAGAAAATAATCTAAGTATCACTTTTGTAAAAATATTTTATAGAAATATTAGAGTATTTAAAGAAATAAATTTATAGAAAATACTTAGATGATTTTAAAATAAGGAGAGTTTACAAAACTGATTTTTTTAATTTTTGGGAATTTTACATAATTGTTTTAAGGCTGAAAAAAAGCCTTAAAAAAATAGGTGAGGGTGCCCGGGTTCGAACCCGGGACCTCAAGGTGGACAAGCGAGTGGGGAACCAGTGAACCAAGGCCTTGGCCGCGGTTTTACTTGGTTCCCAAAGCTTATAAACACAAAAACACAACCCTAGTTCGATTGTGATCCAAATTAACCTTCAATTCAATAACGATTACAGGGATTTGATTCCCCATGAAATCTCGAGTATGTAAATAAGTTTAATTACCCGAATTGAAGATGAGATTGGTAAGAACAGGTTAAGAATAAACCGCGACCAACGTAGAGCTTGATTGTTGTTCAAATGATGATTATAATCCAATTAACTTTGTGTTGAGCTTCAAAGGATGTTGACGACCCTAAGCCCTCTATCAATTTCAGTTTAATGGGCTCGGAAGATGAATTTCGATAGAGTTGCAGGTCGACGATGAAGATGATGATCGAATTCAGTGATTAAGTTTGTTTCTGGTGGATTTGTGAGTTGTAATCGATTAGGGATATGTATATGATTGTTTATGTGTGATTAATTAGATTATAATTAGTGTTTGAGTGAATTAGGTTAGGTATTTGAAAGTGGGTTAGTTAGTGGTTCACTAACTTGTAATCCGCCTGATTTTGCTCCAATTATATCGTGTATTATTGTTTGAATCTGTCCCACGAACGTTTTGGTGCTTTGTGGGTTTGAAAACCGAGTTTTATGGCGGTTTGAGGGTCGCCGTCGCCGCGGCCGGCGGTGGCCGGAGCAATGGCCGGAAACGCGGGGGTGGGGAGAGAAAGAGGTTTCGGAATATTCAAATTTACACAAATAGTCCCTGTGGTTTATGTTTCTTTTATTTTATGCACAAACTTATTAATTTAAGTTTTCAAAATGGCAAAATAACCCCCTGAACTTTTATTATTATTTTTATTATTATTATTATTATTATTATTATTATTATTATTATTATTATTATTATTATTATTATTATTATTATTATTATTATTATATTTATGGGTATTATAACTTGGTTTGTTTTGCTGCAGAAAATATAAAAAAAATAAAATACATATTAACGTCTGACCATGTTGAGATTGCAATATAACATCCTACGTCGCAATTTATCAACATTTTGTAAATTACGGGGTGTTTGTGCATAATGACGTGATGTGAAAGAAACTAACGCAAGGCGCAGGATAACCTACAAGTTTACTTTTACTTAGAAGTTGGTAACCGGATATTTTAAATGTATATGTAAATCAAGTTTCAGATGAACACTTATATAACTTGTCATAAAGAGACTTAAAGTGAAAACAAGTTTAGAACAAATATAATGTATCTAATGAAGTGAATTTTTTTGGATTAGACTTTTTTGTATTTCGACATGAAAATCTAATAGAAACATTACTATGGAGATTTTTACACACTCAGCTCAAGTACTACACATTTTTCTAAACCCAATACTATAGAATGACTATGTGGTAATAAACCAGGTTAAATCAAATGTGTGATCCTAGAAGAAAACTATGAGCACAACCAAAATATAAAACTAAAAACATTAGAAATTACACACTTGTTAAATATTCAGAGGCAAGAGTGCCTCAGCTACAACACAAGTCATATAATAGATAGATAAACAAGCCTTCTCTAGAAGTAATAAGACATTCAAACTATAATAATCTTACATCACCTCAATCCTCTTAGCCATTGCATCATAAATTAAGTTGATCTTCATCTAATTCTCAGCACTGCTTTGCAGACCATTAACTGATGATTCTCAATGTCACCTGCAAAAATAATAATCTTAGCTTTCGGTTTTTAAGGTCAAATATCTTTGGATTCACCGGAAATTGTTCTAAAACACCATGGTAGCACCTGATATCAGCTGCAGGCTTGCATGGGTCTTGCATTTGTGAAGCTTTTGGAGTATGTCTGCTGTGTGTTTCATACATTGGAATCGGGTTCCGAGCAGGAACTTCAACCGGCGGCATCACCTTCTCGAAAGCTTCAACAAGCAACGCAACTTTTCTCTTTCTCGCTGGTGCAAGTGTTGTAACTGCTTGCTGTAAAGCAAAGTCAACCATCCATTCCTCTGCATTCTTTCTTTCATCTATCATCTGGTGCCTCAAATCCACTGTTTCTGCATCTGGGTCTGGTGTTTCTGGCAGGAAGTTCGGTCCTCGTGGGTTGAATTTGCGTGAGTCATCACCAGTTTCGCCTGTCTTCTTGCCGCGCATCAGCTCTCTGAGATTTATGCAGGGGTCTGGCAACTGATCATTTGATGCAATCTTTTTTATATCTGTTTCAGATGTTATTTCATCAGTTCCATGTGTTTGATCCACATCTGATCTGATTGCCGGTTCTTTATCCATGTTTGTGACAACATCCATGGAGTGTGAGTGATTGAAAGCTTCATATTCACTGCATTCTTGCTCAGAATAATCTTGTTTTTCAATTGCGTTCAACTGCTCAACCGATGCAATATCTTGAACATGTTCTTCATCTTCAACGATTTGATTCACTTTGCTAGCTTCATCTTCTTCATTACTCACGCGCTGTTCTTCCTTGGGTTCCTCTGTCTCCAATATATCGGCAGCAAGAGAAGTTGTAGGTATTTGCACAGTGACAGTTTTATCAGTCTTCTCCGAATGCCCTGTTTTCTCCCCATTGACAAACACAGATATGTTAAACTGTATGATGTTGTAGATAATCGTGGTGCGATTCTTGTCGGCTTCATCCTTTGATTTCTCTGCAAAATCAGGGACATCCTTTGACTCATCAGATGTTTCTTCTTGCTGATAATTGACATTCTGACCTCCAATCGGATGATTTAACCCCTGAACTTCATCCATTTTATCATTTACATCAGATTCTTCAGTTGATGACACTTCATATGCATCATAGTTCACATAATCTTGATCAATCTTCATCTGCTCACACGAACTGTTTGATGCACAATCACCATCTTCTTCCGACCAGGCCCCCGAGCTCACACTTTCTTCATCATACAACTCTTGATGATCATCATACAACCTCTCAACAGTCACCTTCTTCTCGATTTGATCTTCATCAGCAACACCACCATCAATCTCCTGCAACTTCAAACAATCATCACCTGAATCAAAACAATAACCCTCCTCCCAATCGACGTCAGAACATTCCAAATCATCACCACCTTTGCTTCCCCCGTCTTTACTGTAAATATCAATAAAGAAATCTCTGTTTTCATCATTCATATCTACTTCATCTGAAGATAAAATCACCGGTTCTGTAACGTTGGTTTTCTTTACAACAGGCTTAATTTGTCGTGGAGATAAACACCCGAGCTTAAACCCCTTGTGCGTCTTCATAGCTCGTCTTCTTGCTGACAAGAAACTCTTCAATGGCGGAACAGGAGCATGATGATGACCATTGAGTGAACAGTATGTATAAGGGCATACTTTCATGGCAGAAGTCCCATCTAATTCAGTCCCTCCAGGATTCAACTGCAGGTAATTCGGGAACTTCGATTCTTTAAGTGTCGAAGAACACGTTGCTCTCTGAGCATCAACAATATCTTCACATAAGATCACCTTCTTCGAAGACCTCGACGGTTTAAAGCTAGTAGTTTTCGTTAAACTCCTCACCACCTTCAAACTCGATGATCTTGATCCTTTAACCCCAGAAGCACCTGATTCCTTCGTTTTTGAGGTTCTTGATGCTTTCGGGTACTTGGGTGATTGCTCCTTTCGTGCGTCGAAGCTGCTGGTGGATTTCATATAGTTTGGTGACTGTTTCTGTGGAGTTGCAGGTGATGAACTCCGTTGATCGTCATGCACCGGTGGTGTTTTCTTCTTCCTGAAGGGCGACTCGTCGGACCGTTTGATTGATCTTGATTTCTTCATGATCTTCTTGAGCTTTTCATGGGTTTGTGAGAATGAACAAGAAGATGAAGATGATGGTGAAGGTGATGGTGATGGGAATGGTGATGATGGTATAAGGTTAACCAACTTGGTATCTAATTTAAGGAGATGGGGTTTGATACCAATCTTGTTGGCAACCTTTCTTTGAACCATCTTCAAAGGAAGAGCACTAGCAGAAACATAAAGGAAAGTAGGCAGATTTTAGGGGAAATGTGTTTTTCGAGAGAGAGATTAGAGAATCCTGATTATGGTGGATGTTTTGTTAGATAATGGGAAAGGTTATGTTAGTGAACAATTTGAAAATAGATTTGAATATGTATATGACATAATGGGTGATGGTGACTTTCACTTATGGACGGTTTGTGTGGGGCCCTTACTTTCTTTTTGTTTGGCTAATTATATAACTGTAATTAGAATGTAGTAATCAGGGTAATCAAATTGTTAGAGCATCAATAATGTTTATACGGAATATTATCCATCACATTTACAATGGATTAAAAACAATTTTTCTCTTTAGTCTTACATTTCTCCATCACTATTTAACTCCTACATGTATTTTTCATAATTAATTAAGTGCTTATAATAAATCATATAATTCGCATAAATTAATTAACTTATCAATATGTTGTTAGTAAAATAATTTATATAAATTTAAGTATTGCTTACGAGAAATAAAGTATGAGGGATCTAGAATGAAGACAATCTTACTCATTTCTATTATCCATATATAAGTTAATTGTGCATAATTATTCATACAATTTTACAAATGAATTATATTTGCTTTTTCTTACAACCGGGGGACGTATTCACTTTTATTCATCTTTTATCCATCTTGGGCGCTTTTGAGATTAGAATCCCGATAAATATCATCAAAGATGAGAGAGGTTTTGGCACCGTCTATCCTTTCAACACAATGCAGATGTTGTTAGTGATAGTTTATCATGCAATTATATCACTCAAAGGTTAGGATGCGTTTATGATTATGATGGTATGTAATTAATGATGTTCTTGTGCTCGTTAGATAAGGATAGAACAACATATGCATTGTATATATAGAATACAAGGAGATGTAGTGTTTGGAGTAAGGCTGTGATATGGGTTCTAAGCGCAAAGGCTATGAATCATTATTCTAGGAGAAAGTGATGCAAGAGATTAGGTATGAAGTGGTTTGGTTTTGGTTAAAAAGAAAAAAACAAACTAACCCGTTTGGTTTGGTTAGAAATTTGGTGTTGGAATATATTTGTTTTTTCAAACAATCAAAGATGTATCAAATTGTTTTCTTATGCGCAACTCGCGTGTGAAGTATTTCTAGTTATGATAAAAAGATTCATTTTTTCTTTTTAATTTAGGATGAACTTTAGGATTCATTATCCTGTAATATAGCAAAATAATAATATTATGAACAATAATAATACCAACCCAAAATCCTCTAACAACATAATCCTTATTGCGTGTACTAAATTATATGTTCGGTATTCCTAATTAAAACTTAATATATTAATTATATAGCATGAAAAATAAAAACAAATTAAAAAAAAAACGTATTGGGTATGGACATTATTGTGTGGCTTGTTTCATTGATGTAATTTTAAATAATAATGGAGGGAGGATGTGACAAAATTAAATTATATTTTTACAACCGATTTGTACCCAAAATTTGCACCATTATTAGCAATCATAAAGCTAACTTTATTCACTTTACAATATTTAAATACCACGGATACACATTTGACATCACATATGATACCCCCTTGAAATCATAGATAGCTAAAGGTGGTTCTAGCGTTTCAGTTATGTTACTTTTAACTTAATACATTGACTGGGTGTGAGAATGATGTTCTCTGTTGTTGTAAAACAACAATGACCGAATATGATGATTGAGTCAGTGATTATATGGCGGAATCATACAAACACAGAACATTAAATGCAAGAAATACTCATAAATGCTTGTCTGTATTGATTAAGATGAACAGTTACAATAAATGCTAGGGTTTGAGCACTATACAGTAACCGGACACTTTGGGGACAAAAGACTGATATTCTGATTGTCTAAGGTTAGACTATATCAAAAGTCAAAATCTGAAAGTCTAAAGTCTAATAAACATAATTTAGTCTAAGTACAAAAGGTCTTCATCAGCATTTGTTTTGCTCATCCGCATTGACTAATGCGGATGTGTTGAACTTTATCAGCATTTGTTTTTCTTCAACCGCATTAGTATTTGGTCATCAGCATTGACAAATGCGGATGAACAAACACTTAGCGCATTTATTGCTGAGCATCCTCATTAATTAATGCGGATGAGTAAATCCTTTGGCAGCATTTGTTCGGTTGTCCGCATTTGTTAATACGGAAGAACAAATACTTGTCAGCATTTGTTCTTTGGTCATCCGCATGTACAAATGCAGATAGCCGACACTTGTCTTCTTTTTGTTGATGCAGATTCTTCATCTGCATTGGTTCTTGGACTTGGGGAGATTTCAGCAGAACAACCATCATCCACTACTTGAATTGGCATGTATGATCCTTTCAGGGTCCAACAATACTCCCCCTAAGGATTATACAGCCTATAAACTTCAAGGTTTTGGAGGATGAGGTTGTGAGGATTCTGCTGGGTCTTGATCAACAGGAGGAGATGAAGCAGGAGCTGGGTCTGTGTATGAAGGATCCAGTATGGCTTTGATCATGTTGGAGAACTGTCTTGCATCAGCTAACTTCTCTCTACTCAGTACATGGATCTTCATTTGGCTCATAGTATGAATGGTTTCAATGGGCAGCTTCTTCAAAGAGATAGGCTCCCAGAATGACACAGTTGACATCCCATCTCCGTGAATCAGTAGAGATCCATCCACATCTACCTCTAGCTTCACAATGTTCCTAAATTGCAAAGGAGTCTTCTTCTTCCTCCTCTGCTCTCTCTTATGAAGTATTCTGTCATAGGCCATCTTCAGGAGTTTTATGCATTTAAGGAAGAATTGCATATAAGCTTCTCCAAGCTTGTTGCTGATATCTCTGAAGTGCCTTGTGTAAATGTAGTGGATATAGGATTCATCAAGCTGCCTTACCTCATATCCACTAAACAGTCTAATTTCAGCCCCTTCATTTCCTCCCTATTTTCTTTCAATCACCAACTCATATGTCTTTTCATCATAGTAGACATTTGAGATTGGGATGGAGGATGAGTTCCAGCTACCATCTTTCTTTTCAATGACTCAGTAGGCTTTACCTTAAGCTCAAGGAAAACTACTTCTTCAGCTGACTTGGTCTTTTTCTTCTCAAGTGGGTTAACAAAGGATCTATCTTTCCTCATACAGATAGCCTTGAGAGATTTGAAGTTGTCTGTCCTTTTAAACATCCTCAGAATGTCTTCAAACTCTTAACCCCTAAACATATCCTTATGATTGATCAATCTCAGATTGGCTAGTTCTTCTAGATCGTGGATCTATAGGGAGTTCACCAGAGCAGAGTACTCTGTGAAAAATTAGACTAACCCTGAGATCCTCTTGACCATGAACATGTTACAGTCACTGTCATACTTCCAGGTAATTATCTTCAAATCAGTCTTGGCCTGGGGAGTAGACACACCTTTAATCACCTCTGTAGTGGTGAGTCCTTCATGAAGCTCTATCTGTGAAAGCTCAGTAAACCACTCAGGATATCTGTGGAGTATAGGTGCCAAAGAGTCATGATCTCTATGGGTGAGCTGCATGTCTTGTGCTGAACCTCTTGATCTGGGTTGTTTTCTTGTTATTTCTTCTTCCATCTTCTTTAGCCTATCTTTCTTCTCATTAATCATTCTAAGGATAGCAGCCTGTAACACCTGGAAAATTTTCTAAGCGAGTCAAATAATAATAATGGGCTCAGACGAAAACCATTTAATAAATATAAAATGGTTGTGGGTGTTAGACCGAGTTAACCCTTCGGGTCACGAGTTTAACGAGTTTGGGGTCGCGGGAACGCCTGACATATATATAGATGGATCAGCTGAGTAACTCTCATTTGCACTCAAACGTTCGGTTCTAAAGAGAGAAAGTGTAGAGAGAGAAAGTGTCGGATCGAGGCTCGGGTGGTCAAGAATCGAAGGCTGGTGTTTGTGGACTCCCAAACAACAAGAATCAAGGTAAGAAACGTACTATAATTGCTTCATTTGGTGAAAAACCCGGATTTGGGTTTTGGGGTTTTAAAAGTGGCAAAAATCGCCCCAGAACGCACGTTTTAGGGTAATAAAACATGTAAGAAGCTTAGATTTAGGTTCCTGGATGATAACCCAAGGTTTGGGTGTAAAAGATCGAAGTTTTGGGTTAAAAATGGGTTGGTTCGTAATTTTCAGCTCGTCCAACGAACCTATGCATTCGTCCAGCGAATCTAGCAGTGAACCTAGCAGAGAACCTAGCAGAGAACCTATCAGCGAACCTATAGATTCTCCAGTAGATTCGCTGACATTGTCATCCAACGAAAGTTGGGCGAAACTGGCAGCAAAGATGCCAGAGAACCTAGCAGCGAATCTATCAGCGAACCTATCAGCGAATCTATCAGCGAACCTATCAGCGAACCTATCAGCGAACCTTGCAGCGAATCTAGGCAGAAATTAACTCCTTTGAGTGTTAACTTATCTGCAGGTGGTGTAGTGCAACCCTATCTTTTAAAGCTTGATTGAGAAGCTACTCATCAAGTACAGGTGAGTTTCTAGGACCCTCATTTCCTTGTTTTAAATGATTTTGGGGCTGGAACACATATAAACCTATTTATTGAAATATGTATGTATGGCCCATTTGGGGTATAATGTTGTGATGTATGTTTAAGGTATGATAGTGGACTTGGGCATGTTGTATGAGGTCCTAGCATGGGTCCCCAAGGTCTAGGAGGGACAATTAGGGCTGTTGTACCCAAAATGATGCATAGTTAAGTCCCGGCTTTCGGGAAAGATACGGAAGTAAGTGCCTGTAGATGACTGATGATGTATGCTATGTATGTATGATGCTATGTATGATGATGTATGTATGATGGGTGTGTGTTCCTTGTGATGATGTATGTATATCTTTCACGACTCATGTATTATGACGATGAACGAACGAAGTATTATGTACGTAAAGTGAAAGATAATGAAAGAGGAACACGACGACGAATGCATGTATTAATGAATGAATGAATGAGTAATAAGATGATGAATACATGCATTAACGAATGAACGAATTAAGTCTTGCAAACATTGAATAAGTCGATTGGTCCTTCTTTGTGATTGGCCATGGTCATGGTACCTCTACCGCTTACCTACTAGTACTGTGGCATACGCTTAGATTCACGGCCCAGTAGCTAAGGCTACTGTGGCATACGCTCTATTGATTCACGGCCCAGTAGCTAAGACTGATCGGGGTATAGCATATGGTATTGGTACATCAGAATTCAATGTGCAAGTAAGAATGAAACGGGATCCTTGTTATTCGACCACAGTAATCATAGCCGAGTGCTATGAAGTGGGTAAAGCCTGACAGGATCCATATGAGAAGTTAAAGATGATGATGTATAACGAATGATGAAGATAATAATGAATATTATCTCTGTGTACGTATGATGTATGAGCACGTGAAAGAATGGTTTCTAATGGAAATATAATATATTTATTATAAAACTAGAACTCACTCAGCAACGCTGACTTTTTATGTGTTTCCAGTTGGCAGGTAGTGTTGCTGGGGATGGCACGAGGCGGCTACTCAGCTCTTTTGGGATGGCATTCTCCTTTTGATAATACTGCAACGTCATGTGTTGTGGGCCCATGATGCACGCAACACATTATGTTGCATGCCGTTAGGAGATTCCTTAGGGTTCCGATGTACGAGACTACTTAAGGAAATCTCCTTTATGATGAAAAATTTTATATTTTATACTAGAGGTCACTGTTATGAACCTATGATTGCTAAGGATTCATATAAACTAGATTATCCTCGGTTTCATATGCTTCAGCAGCAATCATAGTAAAGCTAGGCAATGTAAAGAAAGCTTGTATTTGTAACCAATTCAATGATGTAATGCATTGTAAAAGCTTTTATGATGTAATAAGAATGACCCTCTTTATAAAGTTCCGCTGCATTATTTTATTATGTTTATATCAAATCTATGTTTTATGTGTGATGACGACCAACCGTAAGGTGCCCGGGAACAGGGCCTTACAAGTTGGTATCAGAGCAAACGTTTAAGTAAATCGGGTAAATATTTTCAAAATAAACCTTAACTTAAACTGAAAATGGGACAGAAAAAGGGAAGGAATGCCAAACTGAGTAGCTGCGTGCCATCAGGTATTTTCTTAAAGTTATCTGGCATTATGTGCGCATGTTATGTGTTTATGTGTACTGATAGATTTAGATACTGATGTAGTCAGGACAGGTAATGCTCGGGGTGCGAAGAGTAGAGTAAGTGGCTAATCACAACTGATCACTGTAATTAGGGACTTACTATACTTGATATAAACTGAGCTATTTCCTTTGAATGACCGTGTTAGTGTTTGAATCTTTCAGTGTGTTATAGAGGATGGCCGGTGGTAGAACTTCTAAGGCTTCACGTGGTGGAGGCGGTGGCGGACGTGGTGTTGAACCACAAGTCACGAGAGGAAGACCTAGAATGGAACAGGTGGTCCATGAGGAATCCGAAACCCTCAACCGGAGGGCGGTGATGGGAGTGCTAATTTGAGAGCCTCCGTAAAAGAAGCAGTAGTCGAAGAAGTGCATCAGGTCCTACAGACGATCCTACCGTCTGTAGTGACCGAGGTGATAAAGGCTGTTAGAAATGAGGAGAGACAAGAAAGGGGTAGATCTTCGGGTGAAAGGAGACGGCCCGAGACTGAAACGGTTTTCTACGATGACGAGGATGAGGAAGAAGAGGAAGCGCCTGCGCCGGTGGCGGCACGAGGCTGTAACTATGGGGCATTTCAACGATGCAAGCCCCCAACCTTTGATGGTAACGGCAATGCTACTACCGCTCATCGTTGGGTCAGAGAGATGGAAGCGGTACTGGAAATTAGTGAGTGCCGGGAAGATCAGAAAGTTAAGTTTGCCACTCATTCTTTTATGGACTCAGCTTTATGCTGGTGGGACAATATAGTCCAAGCTGAGGGTAGTCGGGCTATCGGAAGGATGAGATGGTCAGAGTTGAAATGGCTGGTGATTGAGGAGTTCTGTCCTCGCCGTGAAATGGATAAAGTTGATAGGGAGTTCCTGCAATTGGAAGCGGGGACGATGACACATCAGCAATACACCACTAAATTCAACGAGATGGCACGACTGGTGCCGGATCAAGTGAGACCTCTTTCGCGAAAGATCAAGAGGTATATTCAGGGCTTGCCGATAGACATCCGTAGGCATATGATCGCTGCCCGACCAAGCACGTTTAGGTCGGAGGTTGATTTGGCGGGGAGGTTGTGGTGGTGGCTGAAGACGGCGGGAAAGATGATGTAGGTCGGGACTGGAAGGGGAAGAGAACTGGACGGCGTGGTGTCCCGGCAAATAATAAGCACGCACGGGGGGATGACCGTCGTGTGGTCGCACCTTGTGCGAGGTCGGATAGGTGTGTAAATTATGGGATGGAGCATTCGGGAGAATGCAAAAGGGGACCAAATACTTGCTACAAGTGTGGGAAGTTTGGTCATATGGCTAGAGAATGTGGAACCGTGAGATGCTATAATTGCGGAGGAATTGGCCATATGAGTAAAAACTGTGAGAAGCCAAGGGCGGAAGGTTCAGGAGTGAAGAAGGCTGGAGGAAGGAGAACAGAGGGCGGAAGCTAGAGCTTTTGTCGTGACCAAAGGGAGGTTAGAGCGGACTTCGACTTGACGTCAGGTACGTTTCTGATAATTTAAGTTTGTGCTTTTATGCCTTGAATGTGATGCTAGTAGTAGTTCATTCCTACTACCTTCTGTTGTAAGTTGCATGTTAGGAGAAGAAACATCGATGAGCCCTTCGATGTAGAGATTACTATTAGTGGATGCACAAGGTTACCGGATGCCCTAGAGGATTGCGTGATGCAATTGAGAAAGTTGTGTCACCCGTTGTCTAAGGAACAGTATCAGCCTGTGAATTGTTCATCGACAACAAAGTACGCATAGCAAACAAGAAGAATGGGAGATCGGAAGCAAAAGAGAAAGGCTAAATTTGGTTTGGGTCACCAAATAAGCCGATTTGCCTTTCTTGTCAGTTGTAGGGTTTACCAGAGGGTCATTATTCATACATAAAGGACTCAAACAAGGGCTAGCAACTTTACGCAAGTTGATGGCCGTGTTCCTCAAGCATTAAAGCTAAAAGTTCTCAGCGATGCTCTGAAGCTCAATGATTATGACGCCGAGCCTTTGCTCGATTATTGTGATGTAGTAACCGTATTCTACATGGCATGTTTGAAGTCGCAGGTGCTGGTCAAATGAACACTGATCAGTATGCATGGGTTGCCAATGTCGATAGTCCAAGATAGACCCAAAGTCGAATGTTGACAAATGATGTAGAGCGATAGGATTCCAAGTGATAGACTGGAAAAGAGATGGACAGTATTGCCCGCGAAGGTTTAAGGAACAACAGGTTTCGGGGACGAAACCCGTTTAAGGGGGGAGGACTTGTAACGCCCGGAAATTTCGATTTGGAGTGTCATGCGACTGGAGCGTCCAATCACATGGGAGTCATGCGATTGAAGCTCAACCGCACGACTGGAGCTCAATCGTACGACTGGAAAGTTCAATCGCATAGAGCTTGGACGACTGAAGGTCCAATCGCATGAAGCTCAGGCGACTGAAATAACCACACGACTGAAGCTCGGGCGACTGGACGAGGGGTATTTAAGGGAGAGGGTAGCCCTTACCCTCTCCCCATACTTGCAAAATCAGAGAGAAAGGAGAGAAAGAGGAAAAGTGAAGATGAAAGTTGGTTCAAGTGGGTTCAAGAGTGCAAGATCGACGTGTAACTAGTTAATCAAAGCTCTACTCAACGGGATAGTTCATGTGGGTTCTAGGACCCCTCTTTTACATGATTTTGAATGATTTTGGGGCTGGAACACGTCTGAAAACCCTTTTTTCGAGTTTTTGGGTGTAAACCCGTTTTTATGCATTTGTGTAAGTGTATGATGCGTTTGGAGCTCGATTTCATGCGTGGTTAGGCTCGAGTGAGGTCGTGGTATGTTTCCCTAAGGCTTAGGATGGTCGATTTGGGCTCGAAATGGGTTTAGGTGAGTTTGGGGGCCGAAAACCCTCGGCTGTAGTCGGGATGAACTCCATTCTGCATCAGCTAGGCCCAGTCGCCCGAATGGGGGAGACTGGAGGCCAGTCGCCCGAATGAGGGGAGACTGGAGCCCAGTCACCCGAATGAGGGGAGACTGGAGCCCAGTCACCCGAATGAGGGAGACTGGAGCCCAGTCACCCGAATAAGGGCCCAGTCAGACTGAAGGCCAGTCCCAGTCACCCCGAAATGAAGGTCCAGTCACCCAATGAAGGTCTAGTCACCCGAATGAAGGTCTAGTCACCCGAATGAAGGTGTAATCACCCGAATGAAGGTCTAGTCACCCGAATGAAGGTCTAGTCACCCGAATGAAGGTCTAGTCACCCAAATGAAATGGTCTAGTCACCCGAATGAAGGCGTAGTCACCCGAATGAAGGGCCTGTCGCATGGAGGCCAGGCGACTGAAGGGTGTCCATACGCCCAAATGTCCGTGGTATTGTTCGACTTTTGAAAAGTGCGAACTTAGACTCAGACCCTCGGTGTATATGATGAGTTGGGCATGGATGATGCAAGAAGATGTATGACGATGAGTGACGACGATGACGTGCGTGATGTTATGTGTTATGTATGCCTGGCGGTGCGTGTGATGCGTTGTATGTCGGATGTGTGTTATGAGTGCATGATGATGCCTGTATGGTGATGATGTATGTTAGGATTATGTGTACGTTCCTTATTATGTATATATGTCTT
Source organism: Flaveria linearis (assembly GCA_024085815.1). Classification (NCBI taxonomy): domain Eukaryota; kingdom Viridiplantae; phylum Streptophyta; class Magnoliopsida; order Asterales; family Asteraceae; genus Flaveria; species Flaveria linearis. Next base: position 71,789,777 of record CM044003.1, on the reverse strand, counting down.
CCCTTGGCTTTACGTTGAACGCTAATGAATGCGATGAAAGTATTATATAACATAAAGTGAAAAATAATGAAAGAGGAACGTAATGAATGAATGCATGTATTAACGAATGAATTAAACGAACGCATGAAATAATGAATGAATGAAAGGCTTGCAAGTAAGTGTATTAGGTGAGCGACTCTGCGTCGTAACAAACTCGAAAGAGGTCCTTGTCGCGTACTCCGGTATTGCAGGAGACAGGATCCGGATGAACGAGAGTAAGATTGGCTTGCAAGCAGATGGCTTGCAAGCAGAAGGAAAGGAGGTTCATGGCTCATTGAGAGTTGTTAGCTCAATAGTGTGTGTATTATAGCGTGTGATCTTGGCTAACTCATAAGGGGACAAAGACACAGTGGGAGTTCAGTTTTGGTGACTGCTCCGATACGTGCGATGTGGTATTTACTGTGTGCTATGTAGCGTATGATTTTGGCCTACCTCATGTAGATTATGTAGCGTGCGATGTTGGGCTAACCCATGAGATGACGTGCGATTCTGGCTAAACCCCGAGAGCCCTCACACACACAGAGGGAGTCGGTCTAGGTGACCTCTTCGTTGGTGCGATTAGTGCGATATGTACGGTGTAACTCATAATGGGGTATAGACACAGTGGGAGTTCAGTTTTGGTAGCTGCTCCGATACGTACGATGTGGTATTTACTGTGTGCTATGTAGCGTGCGATTTTGGCCTACCTCATGTGGATTATGTAGCGTGCGATGTTGGGCTAACCCATGAGATGGCGTGCGATGTTGGCTAAACCCTAAGAGTTCTCACCCACCAGGAGAGTTGGTCTTAGTGACAACTCCATTGGTACGAATTGCATGAGACGAGAAATAGGAAAGAGTATTAAGAAAAGAAAGTATGAAACGAACAAAAGTTAATGAACGTAATGAAAACTGAGGAACGAACGAATAAAAGTAATGAACAGAAGGAATGTAATGATTATGTATGAAATGGGATCCTTGTCACTCGACCTCAGTAATCATGGCTGTGTGCCATGAAGAGGGTAAAGTGTGACCGGATCTCAATAGAAGCAAAAGATAGAAAACGAATGAAAGTTAAGAAGAGATAATGAACGAATGACAGACAGAGAACGAATAAAAGTTAAAGTTAAAGAATGAATGAGAAAAGAAGATAATAATGATATTATCTATGTGTACGTACGATGTGTGATAGCGTAAAAGTAAAGAAACGGTTTTAATGAAAGAAAAGTATGTTTTCATATAAAACTAGAACTCACTCAGCAACGCTGACTTTGATGTGTTTCCAGTTGGCAGGTATGTTGTTGAGGATGGCACAGGGCGACTACTCAGTTGTTGAGGCTAGCATCCATATTTTCACATGTCATTGTATTTTGAGAAGAAAATGAATGTTGTAAAGTTATGAAATGACATGTTTTAGTTATTAATGAAATTTTAAATTCCGCTACAAGATAAATGTACGTTTTAAAATGTTTATGTGCGATGAATGACCAGCTGTGAGGTGCCCGGGAACGGGGCCTTATACAGCCCTTAGAGTATTTGTCTTTATATTCCCTAATTTTCTCTTAGTGAATCCCTGTTCAGACAAATAGTCCTTCATAGGTCAACCCAAAAACCTAATCAGGATCATATCCATGGTCAATCAAGAATATGGCTTTTGCCATTAGATCATCTGACTTGGCTTTCTCCACCACCTCATGTACTGATGGCTTCTCCTGTTCAAGGTTTCCTTAGCTATTGGTTCATCAACCACATAGCCACCCTCTATTTCTCCTTCTTCTAGATCAATAACCTCAGCCTTCTTTTTCAATTGAGCTTCAGCCTTTTCATGTTCTTCCAAAAATTCAGGAATGGCTGCAAGGCTACGAGGATCATCTTTTTGTTTTTCTTGACCGGTTCTTCTTCTTCAACTGGTCTTTTTCCCTTGGCCTTTTCATCCAAGTATTTCCTCCTTCTGGTGTAAGTTTGCACTGTTGGATCAGAAGAGGATTCAGCTTGTTCTGCTCTTTAGGCAGTGTTTCTGATTCTGCCTTTTCTTGTTCATCTACTGCAGCCACAGCTGATTCTCTTTGCTGTTGTTCTTCACATAGCTTTCTGATCAGCTCTTTTTGTTCATCAGATAGGGACACAGTAGGTGCAATTTGTAGACTCAATTCCTTCTCAATTGGGATAGGAGATTAAGGAATAATCACTATTGGTTTAGTACCTTCCCTCTGATTGACTATGAAGTCCCAAAAGTCATCATCAATAATAAATCTTCTACAGTGAAGAAGTCAAGAGCTGTGATGATGTCACTAAATTCAGCCATTTCAGTGTGAGTTTCTATTTATTCACTTGAATACACCACCATTTCCATGCTTGATTCATCTGGTTTAGTTCCACTAGTCTCAGCCTCTTTTTCAGACTCAGTGAACTTCATCTTTTTAGCCTGCGGGGAGTCATACTTTCTCTTTATTTCTTTCAGCACTTTTTCCTTTTCATCCATCTCCATAAGTCTGTCTTGAATGATACCAGATCTTCTTTTCAGGAGATTTTCCATCTTTGCTACTTCCTTCATAAGCTCAGAGATCATTTCATCTTTCTTATCTGGTTTATTAATCTCTGATTCAGCAAAGCTCTGAAAAGGAGCAGCTTCTGAAGTCACTTGCCTCACAGGCATAGGCATCTGATCATCCTTATCATCATATGATGATTTGGATTCATCTGAGGAGATGGTAGAATCATTAAACTCAGCATGAGCAGCAGAGGGAGATGAAGGAATGGGAGATACGGGTGAGTGATGAATTGGTGAAATATGGGGTGAGTGAATGGGTGAAACATGAGGTGAGTGTATGGGTGATATATGTGGTGATATGTTGGTTGTGATTGTGGAAATGGGATTGGTGATCTTTAAGGAGATGGGGTTGGTGTAGGTACAAAAGGTGAGGCTATATCTGCTGCATGAACAGAAGTTCCAGTGTGAATATCACCACCTACATCAACTTATGGTGACACTGGCCTTTGTCCTTCTTTAGACATACTAGCTTGCTCCTCAACATTATATTGACTTGGAACAACATGCTCTTCTTTTAGAACAGGCTCATTCACAGCAGCCACCTGTCCTTGTTCCTCAATATTCTCATCTGGGTGATTTGTTGAAGCTCCATGGTAGTAGAGGAAAGAAAGTCCCACTGTAAAAATTCCTTGGATCTCTTTTCTTTATGTAATTGTAGGACTTAGCATTGTAGTAAGGAATATCCATCACTGGTCCTATAGGTACTATGTCTGGAAATGCTTCATTGATAAAGCATTAAAGAAATCTGGGCTACATTAGGAACATGTGTCTTCTACCCTCTTGGATGTTGGATACCAAACCATTGAAAACATAGGCTAACATGTTAAATGGTTGGTTTATGCACAGAGCACATATAGCTGATGATGTGGATACAGGAATATCATTCCAACCAGTCTTCCTTTTGGACAAACAATGTTGGAAGATGTGAATCAGGAACCCCATTGTAGGTCCACCAGCCCTTTAACTATTTGGACAATCAAATGCGGATGAACAACTGAGTTGTCCGCATTTCTTGAACTTCATACACAATGACAGAAGAGTGTGAGCACACTTCTAATTTGTGATAATGCAAATATATAACCAAGTTCAAGTATAGAATTTCAGCCATATTAGAGAAATGCGGATGAGAAAAGCAAATGCGGATGAACAAATTTATGTCCGCATTGGTTCATACTTGAAAACTTTGTTAATATTGTGGTGAGACTAATGCGGTAGAGTTAACTTATCCGAATTACTTTCACTTTTTTCATCTCTAAACTATTACCCGCATTGGTTATTTGCTTGGGTTACCTTCACCCGCATTAACCAATGCTCTTACATGCATTAAGTTTTGAACTTATCAGCACTTAATGTTTCTGCTGTGGATAGTTTTGGTTGATTTTGCTTTGATGCTTGAACTTTATGAAGATGAGTCTTTTGCTTGTTTGTTATGAAGTTTTGTCTGTTTCTTGAGTTGTCAATTCTTGCTTGGATTGACTTGTTCATCAGAGGTGATACAAGTTTCCCAGTGTTGACTGATCTTGGACTTTTGTGCTTTAAAATGTTTGGAAGAAACTGAGATAATATGATATAACTTCTGCACCAACAGTTAGATTTTCTAATTTTGAAACTGTTTTTGATTATTTTTTATTATTTGAAGAAAAGGAACATCTGTACATTGATGATCAAAATTTTAATTACTCCCCCTAAAGTTTATATCTATATGAGATAGAAACTTTAAAGAGCGGAAAATTTTGAAAAGAAAATCTTTTTGTGATTTTGTACAAGAAGTTGAGATATACTTTTCTTTGGGATCATATCAATCTTACCTTTCACAAGTGCAAGCAATTGTTAGTAAAATAGACATGTTCATGAACATATTGATTGAAGGTATGTTTATCCTCTTAAACTCATACCTGGTTAATATTTTGATGCAATGATCTTATTATGTTTTGAGTTAATTGGGTATTCAACATGTACCTCACACACAAAAGCATGGCAAGGTTAACCATCTGCATGCAATGTATGGTAGAACTTTTAACATCTTACTTGACCAGGTTACTTAAAATGTGAAATCTCATTTTGCTTGATCCTCATTGGGATTCTTTTATTTTTGATCCTTTTATCAATTGATCCACATTGGGATTCTTTTCACTTCACTTTGGAAGGTGATCTCTTAGGATTCTTTTGTTTTATTCATTTAGAATGACTTTTATTCTTTTGTTTCATCCAAGTTGGATATGTTCCTCATTGGGAATCTTGATGGATCATGACATCAGCACTATGTGCTTGTTTCTCTAGGTCTTTGCTCAGTAAAACAGAAGTATCATTACCTGGTGTGTTTAGGTTGCTACACACACATATTTAGATAAGTCAATACTTACACACTATGAGATGAGAGCTTCACAGTTGAATATAAGCTTTAGTTCATCACTGCATGTGTCTTCTTTTCCAAGTTCAGCCTACCCGCATATCAGATAAGTCATGTCAGTCATTCAAGATTTATAAGTAAGCACAGTGAATGATATAACGACTGTAATTATATCATTTCCCATTGTATAAACCATATACTTCTTCTTTTAATTTCTTTTTGTATTTGTGAAATATTTGAATGTTTTTGTTGATTTTAAATTTTAATCAAGGTTAATCATGCCAATTGATTGAACTAAGAATTCAAATCTGGTTGGATCAAATGCCTTAGTGAATAAATCAGCCAATTGATTATCAGTGTGAACCTGTATCAACTTGATTAACCCTTTTTAGCATAATCTCTCAAAAAGTGATATCTAATTTCAATGTGTTTAGTTTTTGAGTGTTGAACTGGATTATTTGTTATGAACATAGCTGATGTGTTGTCAATATGAATTGGAGTGTGTAAGAAGTTAAAACCATAATCAAGCATCTGGTTTTGAATCCAGAGAACTTGAGAACAGCATGCTGATGCTGCTATATACTCAGCTTCAGCTGTTGAAATAGATACGTTTGTCTGCTTCTTACTGCCAGGAGACCAGTCTGGGACCAAGAAATTGGCAACCGCCAGAAGTGGATTTTCTGTTGAAATTGCATCCCCCATAATCACTATCAGTGTATGCATAGAGATTGAAGTCTCCTTCCTTTGGATACCATAATCCAAGAGTAGGCTTGCCCTTAAGATATCTGAATATCTCTTGATTGCATTCACATGGGATTCCTTGGGATCTGCTTGATATCTGGCACACACATAAACACCAAACATAATGTCAGGCCTACTGGCTGTTAGATACATAAGTGAGCCTATCATAGAACGATAGTGAGTCTGATCCACTGATTTGCCTTCAGGATCTGGACCAATCTTAACTTTAGTGTCAACAGGAGTTCTGATGGACTGACAATCAACAAACTTGAACTTCTTCAACATTGTTTCTACATATTTTGATTGATTAAAGAAAATTCCATCTGCTGTTTGTTGGACTTGCACTCCTAGAAAGAAAGTGAGTTCCCCCATAGCACTCATTTCAAATTTTGAATGCACGAGTTCTTCAAAGTCTTGCAGAGTAACTTGTTTGTTGAGCCAAAGATGATATCATCCACATATATCAAAACCAGCAACATGTTTTTTTTTTTCTTTTTCTGAAGAGAGTCTGATTAATCTTTCATATTTCATACCCGTTTTCAAGAAGAAAGGATGATAGAGTCTCGTACCACTTCCTTGGAGCTTGATGAAGACCATACAAGGCTTTATCAAGCTTGTATGCATTGTGTGGAAAATCTGGGTCTTCAAATCCAGAAGGTGGACTCACATAGACTTCTTCAACAATCTTTCCATATAGAAAAGCACATTTCACATTCATTTGATAAACAATGAATTTCATGAATGCTGAATATGCTAGAAAGAGTCTTATTGCTTCTAGTCTGGCTACAGGAGCAAACATCTCATCATAATCAATTCCTTCTTCTTGAGTATACCCCTGAGCCACTAGTCTTGCTTTATTTCTAATGATGATTCCCCTATCATCAGTTTTGTTCCTGTATAGCCACCTGGTACCGATAGGGTATTGTCCTTCGGGAAGATCTACCAGTTTCCATACTTCTTGTTTCTTGAATTGCAGCAACTCTTCCTGCATTGCCTCAATCCAACTATTGTCTTAAAGAGCCTCTTTGATATTTTTGGGTACTGTTTGACAAAGAAAGCAGGAGAACAAACAGATGTTTGCTATGCTTGATTTGCTTCTTGTCACCCGCTCATTAAGTTCACCAATAATGCTATCTACAGGATGATTCTTGTGTATTCTGGTGGTTGGAATTGAGTCACCAGCAATGGTTACATCAAGATTGGAGACATTCAGATCATCTTGGTGTGACGTAACTTCATCTTGTACTGTAGGGGAGTTATGAAAATAATCAAAGTCTGTCTCAGTTCTTACTTTAGCGTCAGCAGCACTTTGATTACTTCCATCATTTGAAGCTCTTTCATTGAACTGGCGGTGCAACATGATTTTGATTTCTGACTTCAGTGGATGGTTCTTCTAAAGTAGATGGTTGTATGCTTGGACCATCCTCAGTTGCAACACTTTGATGTTGAACTGATTGTCTGACAGGATCAGCTTGTAGTGGCACATCTTTATTAAGTTGCTCAGTAGTTGTTGGAGGAATCATTGGAAAGTCATTCCTTCTTTCTACTAATGATGAAGATTCAGGTGATTGTAGTTTCCTGTATCAGACAAGTGAAATTGATCAAACGATTTTGTAAAGGAGTCAATATCAAACAACCATTCAGGACCATTTGTAGATTTGGGAAAAGAATGTTCCTTGAATTGAACATTTATTGATTCATCAATTATGTTTAATCTAGGATTAAACACTTTATTAGCCTTTGAGATAGAAGAATAACCTACAAAGAATCCTTCACCAGACTTGGATGAAAACTTTCCCAAATGATCTCGGGTGTTTAATATTGGGATAGGACAACCAAATGACTTAAAAAATCCAATAAATGGTTTTCTTTGAAAGATAAGTTCATAAGGAGTCTTGTTGCTTTCTTTTACAATCAAAGTTCTATTTTGTACAAAGCACGATGTGTTAACTGCTTCTGCCCAAAAGGTGATTGGCAGTTTAGCATCGGCTAACATGGTTCTTGCTCCTTCAATTAGTGTTCTATTTCGCCTTTCAACTACCCCATTTTGTTGAGGAGTTCTAGCTGCACTAAATTGATGAGTTATGCCTTTGATTGTACAAAATGAACTCATGTCTTCATTCTTAAATTCTGTCCCATTATCACTTCTAATTGTTTTAACTTTATGATCAAGTTGGTTTTCAATTTTTGTGATAAAATCTTTTATTAGTTGGGACGCTTCGTTTTTATGAAGTAGGAAGAAGACTCATGTAAATCTGGAAAAGTCATCTATGATCACCAAACAATACTGTTTCTTTCCAATACTCATAACATGAGTTGTTCCGAAAAGATCCATATGAAGTAACTTCAATAGAGAATCATTTGAGTTCACTAGCTTTGGCTTGTGGGAAGATTTATGTTGTTTTCCTTTGAGACATGCTGAACAGTGGTCAATAAAGTGAAATTCTTTCTGGGGCAAACCAATAACATGATTTCCCTTGACCAATCTGTTCATGTTTTTGAAATTTGTGTGTCCCAAACGTCTGTGCCAAAGCTGTGACTCATCAAAAGATGCTTTTGATAGTAGACGTGTTTCTTCTTTTGGTAAAGTAGAATTGAGGTTTAAGACATAGGTGTTATTCTTCCTCGGGGTCTTCAAGACAACCCATTCTTCAGGAATTTGGATTCCTGGTTTCAGAATGTAGCAATGAGTGTCAGTGAAGTGAGTGAAATATCTCTTATCACAGATCTGAGACATGCTGAGCAGATTGAAATTCAGTTGTTCACAGTTTAACTCTATCAAAGCTCAACATCCCATTTGTCATAGATCCTTCACCAGTAGATCTGCCACCTTGTGAATCTCCACCAAATGCCACAGTTGTTCCTTGAATATGCTTGAAGTCATGAAGGAGGGAACGATCTCCAGTCATGTGTTGGGAGCACCCACTGTCCATATACCATAAAGTATTAGACCTGTATGAGTGACCCTGCAAGCACAAAAAGAACTAACTAGAGTGTGGAACCCAAGCCATGATGGTCTTGGGTTTCCCGTTCCTATCCATGATAGTAACTTTTTGGTACTTTCCTCTAAATTATGACTTGGGGGATGTGGTTAATTTCTGTTTATACGTTGGGTGTTTCATCACATCTGCATCAACTGAAAAGTCAGAAGAGTATTCAAACCTTTGATCCCTATTTCTCTTCAAAAATTGAACCCGTTTTTAGGTATTAAACTTTGTTTTTGGATTATGAAAATGATGAGTTTGTCTGAATTTATATTTTATATTTCTTTGACCTCTTTTTAACTCTTTCAGATTACTCAAATCATCATTAGACCTGGAAGTCTTGAATAGTTTATTGTGAAAGTGACTGTTGATTTTGGGTCTTGCAGATGTGTTTGGTGAAATGGGCTTATTTTGAGGAATTTTCAGTCCCTTTTATTTGAAGAAACAATCAGATGTGTTATGGTTCGTCATATCACAGATAGAACAATATTTGTTAAAATAACAATTTTTGGTGGAATGATTGCTCATGTCACAGATTGAGCAATATTGATTAAAAAAGCACTTATCTATTCTATGATTTGACATTTCACACACATCATAATACATGTGTTTGTTTCTAGACACTGATCCTGGTTTTAATGTCTCAATGACATTACCAGTTTTAGACTGAGCCTCAGTTTTTGATTTTGGTGAGGAATCATGATCAGTCCTTTTAGTAGCTTGTTTCACAACACTACTAATCTTGATTTTCCTTGACTGATTTTGCTTTTTTAAACTTTTCCTATCCTCCTTTTCTTGTTGGTTTACATGATCTTTATTAAAAATATCAAAACCAACTCCTTGCTTTGGTTTTGATGATTGAGGATCTGATCTGAACTTTGATTTTAAAACCACTAAGAATTTACTTTTGAGTTTTGGTGAAACTTTGTCTGATTTGATTGAATTCTTTGGAGATTTGATCTCACAATCAGATCCACTTTCAGCAGATGGTTTCATAGAATCATCAGATATCTTCTTTTCTTTGGAAATTACAGGAAAAAATTTCACAAAAGGCACTATGGATTTGATAGGACTTGTTGGTTTAATGACATTAACTGTCTTGTCTGAGTACTCTTTGATTTTGATAGGATGACCTAACTTAATTTTCTCCTTATTTGTTTCAATGTAAACACTTGGTTTATTTTGAGTATTAGTGATCTGAGTTACTATTGACTTAGGTTCAATAGTTTTAGGTTCATTTTTTATCAAAAAGAGTGACAGACTCAGGCATGACAGTGCAGTTATCATTATATGGTGGGGGACATGATTGTATCCAATCCCAGTCATATCATTGTCCTCCTTATGTGAATCAAGCATCTCTTACAGCTTAACTGAAGACAGTTGAAACTTTTCAAGTTTCACTTTAGTAACTGATTGCTCAGCCTTGGATTAGGCTAGCATTTTAGTTAGTTTGTCATTTTCAGCTGTAAGAGTATACTTTTCTCCATGTAGTTTTTCTATATCAGAGATGAGAGATTTGATTTTTATTTCAAAGCATTTGATTTCTCTTTTATACATCTTAGATTTAACCTTTTCTTATTTGATTTTAGCAGCCAATTGTGACTGTGCTCATGAAAACCTTGTAGTTCAGCAATGCATTTATCATTACACAGATTAGATTTTACCACAGTAGGCATTGGAGTTGGGCCATCATTGATGTGAGCCATAAGAGCATGATATTGTAATTGAGGCTTCACTTCCTCAGCATATAAGCTCCAGTCACATACTCCATCTTGTCTGATGACAAGTGCATTTGAAGTAGTTTGGTTGGTTCCATGAGCTTGATTTGTCAGTTGTGGCTGACTCTAGTATGGATGTTGATGTTGTTGTTGGTGATAATACTGCTGCTGTTAATGATTGCTTGATCGATAGCTTGAGTTTGGTAGTGATGTTGATTGGCCTGGAGTGTTCCTTTGAAAGCTATTGTTGTTTCTTCTAGGAGCATTGCATTCTCTTGAAAAATGGCCAGTCATACCACAATTGAAGCATTTGACCTTGGATTTGTCATATCCAAGCTTTGTATTTTCATTCAAACTCAGCTTTCTCCTTTTCTGAAAAACTTCTTGGCTCTTATTGCTATCATAGCCATTTTCCATTGCAGATCCATTTCTTCCACATCATCTGGATCCATTTCTTCCAAGTCTTCTTGGATCAGGTGGACAGAAGTAAGTCTACCTCCCAAGTATGCTTCAAAGCTTGCAACAAAGGCATTGTAAGTAGCCTTTTGCTCTTCAGATCTTTGGTCTTCAAACATGCCAGTGGGAGTGGCAGTAAACCCTGTTGGTTGGGCTGATGTTGATGGCTTGTTTGTTGATGGAGCAGCAATGAAACCAGTTGTCTTCACTTGATCTCTTGAGGAGAGAAAATCATCATCTTCAGTAATGAAGGCATTTTCCACTGAGTGAGTGTCTGATGGAACGTTATATGCTTTAACAACTCTAGGTCCACCAAGGTTCCTGCTCCTTTCATCAAGTTCGAGAGCTTTAATTTTGGCTATCATGATGTCCAAGGTGGTACTCTCTAGATCAAGAGTGTTCTTAAGCATGGTAACATTTTGTTTCCAGCTTTCAGGAAGGCTGTGAAGCATTTTCTTGTTCAACTCTTTGACTTTATATGTAACCCCCATAATCTCTAAATCATTCACCAGCTGCACAAATCTATGCAATTGTTTAGAGATTGACTCCCTATTGGAGTGATGAAAGGTTTCATTTTGATTAACAAGTTTGCCCTTGTTAATTTTAACCACTTCACTGCTGCCTTCACACATAATCAGCAGTGCATCTCAGACAGCTTTAGCTGTTCCATACTTCTCAAGCCTTTTCAGCACATCCATTTTTAGTGCTTGAGTTAGAATGGAATAAGCTTTGAGATCAATTTTTATCTTTTTATAGTCATCATCATCAAGAGTAAGATCTTCTATTGGTATTCTTGATGTTTTGTATAGAGCAGCTTGATCAGCAGAAAGTGTCACCGGAATGTGAGGCCCTTTGTATATGGAAATCCAATAGTCCGGATCTACACCTGTAATGTAATTCATGAACCTAATCTTCCATTGATTAAACTCAGATATGTGTTTAAACATAGGAGGTTTAGGAGTATGACCAAGTTCAGAGAAATTATGTGAATCCATGTCAATAAGCTGTTTTTAACTTGTTTAAGTACTGATTAGGTTGATTATTAAGTCCTCCTAGTCCAGTAAGTCCAAAAACAGTCTTATACTACCAGATCTGCTTAGTGAAGAGCAGAAATTTGTTAGAATTTCTTTTGTTAAGTTTTTGATTTCTTTTCTGGTATGATTTTATGTTGAAGCTACTGTTCACAGATTTGCTTTTAGAGGTTGATGATGAATGAACAGTGACTGTCGAAGTATTTCAGCAAATATTTAACTTTTATACTGAATAGAGGTAGTTGAACACTCTATCAGCAACTCAATCACTAGATCAATCGAGTTCAACTTAGATCTGTGCAGATCTGAAGAAGAACCGAGAGCTAAAGCTTTGATACCGATTGACTGGGTGTGAGAATGATGTTCTCTGTTGTTGTGAAACAACAAGGACAGAATATGATGATTGAGTCAGTGATTATATGATGGAATCATACAAACAAAAACATTAAATGCAAGAAATACTCATAAATGCTTCTTTGTATTGATTAAGATGAACAGTTACAATTAATGCTAGGGTTTGAGCACTATACAGTAACTGAACACCTTTCGGATAAAAGACTGATATTCTGATTGTCTAAGGTTAGACTATATCAAAGTCTAAATCTGAAAGTCTAAAGTTTAAAAATCACCTCACATACGAGGTTGTCTATTCTATTTATAGGCTGACAGGAAGCCTTTATAAAAGACTAAAATACCCCTATACATAATCTAGTCTAAGTACAAAAGGTCTTCATCAGCATTTGTTTTGTTCATCCGCATTGACTAATGCGGATGTGTTGAACTTCATCAGCATTTTTTTTTCTTCAACCGCATTAGTGTTTGGTCATCAGCATTGACAAATGCGGATGAACAAACACTTAGCGCATTAGTTGCTGAGCATCCGCATTAGTTAATGCGAATGAGTAAATCCTTTGGCAGCATTTGTTCGACTGTCCTCATTTGTTAATGCGGAAGAACAAATACTTGTCAGCATTTGTTCTTTGGTCATCCGCATGTACAATGCGGATAGTCGACACTTGTCATCTTTTGTTTATGCAGATTCTTCATCCGCATTGGTTCTTGGACTTAGGGAGACTTCAGCAGAACAACCATTATCCACTACTTGAATTGGCATGTATGATCCTTTTAGGGTCCATCATACATTTTGTGATTTGGTAAATTTCAAGTTTATTCATTTAGTTTTTCTATAGCTGAAAAATATTATTTGCAATGATTGAATAGTTCTTTTTCTTATTAAAAAACTTTCCAAAACTTCTAATGATATTGTATATTTGGTAAATTCAATTTAAAAAATACAGATATACAAATATATTGAATAATTTTGTTAACTTTAAGTTTATTAATATGCCTCTTACATTATTACCTAAACATAAGACAAATTTATACAAAATTTTTTCAAGAACATTTGTACGGAATCATATTTACTTACACTAAACCTTTGTTCTTTTTCTTGCCAATTAAACTTATTTAGTTAATAGGCGAACATTTGTTCTAAAGATTTTGATAAAGAGATCTCTAACCAGTCTCTTTTCTATCTTAAACAATTTTTTTTTTCTATTTCAAATATGTTAATAACTAATCACATTATCTCGTTCACTTGACTAATTTATTAAATTATTCAATTTTATTACCACCAAACAAAGATATCATACGTGGTTTAATAGGCTACAAAATCACTCAATCAATAGAAAAACAACCATAATCACTATGAAACTACACTTTTGTAATGTTTTTGTTTTTAGCATGTGTCATAGATAGGCCCTTAGTCACATGAGGACAATTTTAGTCGTCGTAACATCATAATATGAAAACTACATCCTTCCTGCCTCCAATCCTATTATTTGACCACTTGTTACCCTTAACTTCATCTCAATTACTCTAACAAATCCCTTTACAAATCCCAGTCTCGAGTTATACTCCTCTAAATATCATAAATATAGTAGGAAATACAATAGAACCCCATAAATATATTTAATGGGTATTTATGGTAGTTTTCTTTTGTTAGATCTTATTATTTGTTGTATTTCCACCAGAGGCGAAGGTTTGAAGGGGCCGGGGGGTCCACCGCCCCCCCTCTTTTTTCGTTAATAGTGTTAATTTTTCGGACTCGCAGTGCAAATTTTTTTTATATATTGCGCTCGCCCCCTTAAAAAAATTACATATATTATATTTGCCCCCCTAAAATAATTATACATATGTTAGAAAAATAACAAGTATTAAAAAATTTACATCTATAAAAGTTTTAACAAGAAAAATTTATTTACTAATTTAGTTGGGCTAACCTATTTAAAATTTATAAAAAAAATAAATGGGCTTATGGAGTTAAATTGTAATGGGTTGCAACAGCCCAAGTACCCAACCCATTAATTTGTTTATTTGATTTGGAAGACCGGCCCTTCTCCTCTTCAATTGAACCATCGATCCTTACTGATGTTGTAACCCTTGATGTTGTAACCCTTCTCCCCTTCAAAATTCAAACAGCTACTGCAGTGCTACGAACCACGACCAGTTGATTGTCGACCAGGCCCAACTGCGATTCGCGAACTGGAACCGCCCAAAGCAGCAAAGCTGCTACTTGTTACGCGCCTACGTTACCGAGGACCCGAGGCCGCTGCCCACTGGCCTGCTGCTGACTGCCGACAGCTGACCTGTCGATAGCTGACCTGCCGACAGCCAACCTGCCCACAGCCAACCTGCCCACTGCTTATTCTTCAAGTTTTAACTTCCTTAGGTCGGTTTGCTTATTTTTCAAGTTTTAATTGTTGAGTATTTGAGTTTTTGTTAGAAATTACAATTGATTGAATTTAATTAGGATCTAGGGTTTCATTTATGATTTAAGAATGATTAAAGTTTGATTTTAGGGATTTGGAAAATTGAATTTATGACTAATTTGTTGATGTTATATTGAATTTAGATTAAAAAATCATTGGTAAAAAGGAAACCTATTGATTCATTTTTCAAAAGAAAGGTTGTTGGTGAAGAACATGATGATTCAAATAATAAGAAACGTCAAAAAACCTCATCTAGTGAGTAAGAATAACGTAAAAATCAACAAGAGCATCATGCTTGTGAAGTTCCTTTATCAAATGTTAATGAAGTAGATTTTAATAATCTAGAAAGAGATCCGGCTAAACGAAGACAAATGTGGGATTATTCAGTTAGTTCTAGAGAAGAACTAAGACGAGCTTATTTGAAGTTGGGACCTTTTCAAGTTTATTTTAAAGAATATCCTAAAGATCGAAAGAATCGTAGATTCCAATATTCTTGGTTCAAGATTTTCCCTAGTTGGTTAGAGTATTCTCCAACAACAAATGCTTCATATTGCCTTCTTTGTTGTTTGTTTAATGATAAACTAAATGTATGCAATGGTTAAGATGTATTTACAGTTAAAAGGATTCGAAAATTGGAAAAAGTTAATGATGGAACAAAATATGCATGAACCATATTGGTTCTTCTCAACATAGAGATGTTGTGGCTTATAGTGAAAATTTGTTAAACCAATCAACACACATTGCAAATGTCTTTGAAAAACAAAGTGAATATCAAATATTGAAGAACCATTTACGATTGAAAGCTTCAGTTGATGTAGTGAGGTGGTTGACATTCCAAGCTTGTGCTTTACGAGGATATGATGAGTCTTCTCTTTCAAAAAATCATGGTAATTTTCTTGAATTACTACAACTTTTAGCTTCTTATAATGATGAGGTTGCAAAGGCTATATAAAGGAAGCGCTCCCTATAATTCAAAGTATACTTATGGTGACAAAAAGAAATTCTTAGTATAATTGCAAACAAAGTGCGAAAGCATATTCATAATGTAGTGGGGGTTCATACTTTTATGTCATGGTTGATGAGTCACGAGATGAGTCGAAAAAAGAGCAAATGGCCATAGTTTTGAGATTTGTTGATGTAGAAGGGATCCTACGAGAAAGGTTTTTAGACATGGTTCATGTTAGAGCTATCGGGAACCTTGAAAACAAGTATGTGGAGACAACTTTTGTAGTATCGGTTTGATGTTACTAAAGTTCGTGGTAAAGGTTATGATGGTGCTAGTTTAACAACCGGCAAAATCAGGTCAATGCCAACTCAATTCTATAAAATTTAAATAACTAAAAATCGTAGTTGACTCGTTTGACTCTTTAAGAATTGAGCAATGTTTTCTTAATGTAAAAATGTCTTGCTGAATTTGGAATTGTCACACAGTGCATTGCACCCATGAAAGTCAATGATCAGTATTTGACAAAGTTGACTAAACTTGTTATTAAATTAATCAATTTAGACAATTGGTTAATAATAATAATAATAATAATAATAATAATAATAATAATAATAATAATAATAATAATATATATGACACAAAATCTAGTGATTAGATTTGGGATTTTTGCATGGTTGACACATAACCATTTGCATAATCCCTATAAACACCCACACCACCATCTCTTCATCTCCTCATTCTCTCCATCTTCCACACACACACACCCACACCATCACCCCCCCCCATCGACCACCTGCCGCCGCCGGCCACCTGCCGCCGCCGGCCGCCAGCCGCCCGCCACCACCATCACCATCTACCGCTGTGACCACCACCCCCACACCCGACACCATCCACCACCCCCACACCCGACACCATCCACCCCCGCGACCACCACTCGTCAACCACACCGCCACCAACATCGCCACCCGCCACCAACATCATCACCACTAGTGACCTCACTTGCATCTTCCCTAAAGAATCTAGTTAGACTTTCAAATAAAACCCGAAGTTGTAATCGGAAGTATAAGATAAAGTGCTATCATTATAGTCTTTGAATCATTCGTTTGTGTTCAAAGGTATTTCTTTTATTGGATTGCTTATATTTGTTCATGCATGAACAATCAAGATGAAGATCTTGATGAATCTTGATCCACCCATTTAAAGAGGTTGTAAAATAGTTGTTTAGTTGATAATGTTGTAAAAATGGTCTTTTAAATGGCAATATAAATCTGAAAATTTGTTAGAATAGGTTAATGTTGGATGAAAGTATATTAGTTGGGTAATCTAGATGGTGAGAATGCATATATGGATGTACACATAGTGAATATAAGCATATTAGTTGGGGATTGATGTCTTATGACCTTGTTAGAAACATTAAGTAATATTATGGATGAAGTATTGTTGTTAGTATAATGACATAGGATGATAACTAGGTTGAAGATTTTGGGTGACAATGATGATAAGAAAATAATATTGAAAAATGACTAAGATAAGGTAGAGATATTTGGACATAATTGAAGGTCTTCATTAGATAAAAGTCTACTAATAAACTTTGAGACTAGGAATTGTGGTTAAGATCAAACAAAAGACCAAAAGAACACTATGACTAACAAACTTGACTCACGACTAATAGGATTTATAATATATATATATATATATATATATATATATATATATATATATATATATATATGTTTGGAAAAAAAATTATAAGTTTTATAACATAAGACATTTAGTATATGAGCAAGGTATAGATAATAGTAAGAAAATATGTAACCCTAATAAGGAAAAATAATAGTTTTATTAAAAATTTACAAAAATATACATTTCTAAAAACAACCAAATAAAATGGGTGAAATGCATTCGTAAGCATAAATCATTATGTATTGACCATGATGCTAATGATTAGGGTTTCATTATCAAAAAGCCTAAAGCACATTGGTTCATTTCATTAACCGCACTCAAGGTGAGTTCTTCGGCCCCATTTTTAATATCATTTCAACTGTTTTGGGGTGAAAAGCATGAAATAATATTTCTTTGAATATATGATGGATTAAACAAGATAATATATTATATGAGGGTATAAGTTCGGGTCATAGTATGGATGTATATACTATTGAGCCCTAAATCCCCCTATAATCATTAACCTCAGGGGTGAGGCCGCAGAATATATTGGTAGATCTATCGGGTTAGAATGGCCCGCTCTCGCGACCAGTCGCGCTGGTCAGGTTTGTGGCGAGGGAGTTTATATGTCTGGATAGTTGTGAGGCAACGACGTGTTTCTTGGTTTGATTATGGGCTTATGACCTAAATTATCATAGTACCTAGCTAGTCTATGATGAATATATTATGCCTTGTTTCATCATATTATTTTCAAATGATTGTTTGCGAAACTACAAAAACCCCGAAAGCTCACCAACCTTATGTTGACTTTTTACCCTTCATGCTTTTCAGGGTTATAGGTGAGCTCTATATGGATATTCTGGAACTTTGTCTTTGGAGGGTCAAACGTTTCAAAACATCTTTAAATAAAGTTGGGTTCATGTAATAAAAACGGAACTATGTGTTACTACCGAAATGTTTAATGTTGTTTAATAAAATACTTTTATGATAATAATGTACGACTTTCACGACTAACGTTAACTTAAGAACGTTTGACTATAATAGTTGGGTCAACTCCAACTTCCGTTACCACCACGTCACGCGAATCTTCCGCTGCGATTTTCAGTGTGTGACAGAAGTTGGTATCAGAGCCAACGGTTATAGTGAACTAGAAATTTTAAATCTAGACTATGACCTTTAAAAAAAAAAAAAGGACTTTTGACTCCAAAGACATATCCACATTATAAGTCTTACCTAGATTAGAGTACCATGCAAGCATAATTGTTATATTAATATTTGAGCAAAATATTATCTAGAATATTGCAAAATCTTAAGTACGCATGCATACTTTCTTTTATTGTAGATGTCTGATCGTGTTAACCGAGAGAGGATACCCAACCTTAGCTGTAGCATGCAGGAACCATCAGAACCTATCTCCCCTACACCATGGTATCACCCGACCCAGCCTTACTTTGCAGCTGCCTTGTACCCGGGAATGGAAGATTCGGGAAACGGTTGGATATCTGTGTCTGACGATGAGGACCCCACACCACCTGTAGTCACCCTTGAGCCCATTACCGAGGAGCCAGAAGGCATGGCCCCGGAAGGTGAGACCCCCACAGATGTGACCCCAGCAGCCCCTATTCCTCTCGCACAGTGCCCGCCAAAGATCAGGATGGTGTATGAGCGGAGGGAGCGCAGAGAGAAGAGAAAGACGATGGATGATGATGCACCACCAAGGATCAGGATGGTGTATGAACGAAAGAAACGCAGGGAGACGAGAAAGGTGAATGATGGTGCCGGTATGAAGAGTACATCTATGCCCAAACGGGCCAGACTGCTAGATGAACAGTGGGGACGGATCATGGAAACTATGAGAGGATGGGCATCAAGAGATGGGATTCCTTCCACCTTTGAGGTGGGAGAGTCGACTTCCGCACCACGTGGAACTACTATGGAGAACGAGCCCGTCGAACATATGATGATCACTCTGGTAGCACAATGTGCTCGACTCGAGAAGGAATTGCTAACTGTCAGAAAGAAGATGAGTATCCGGGATGAGGTGAGCCAAGCTTTGGATGAGAGATTGATGACGATTGAAGAGGAGAGACTACTGGATGAAAGCGCTCTGAGCCAGATGCACTTCCGTATAGCGGATTTGGAGAGTAGTCTCGCAGAGACTAGGGATCGACTGACCCAGGCGGAACAGAGAGCAGATGTGGCCGAATCAGCATTAGTGACGGTACAACAGTACGCGATGGTGATGGGTGAGCAGACAGAGACCGCATTGGCTATGGCTACATTATGTCTGATGATGATTTCATGCCTTACGCATGTTGGTGCTGGAGGTTTGTATTAGGATAGTTATTGATGTAAGCCGGAGAGCTTGGACTCTTTCTTTTGACCGAGTTATGACTCGAGGATGCATGTAGACTCTAACTTATGATCTTTTGATAACTAACTGTTGGGTGTTTTGATATTTATGTATGTGTAATTAGACGCCTATGAGATTTAAAAAGTTTTATCCTTATGATTTATGTTGGCTGTGATTAATACTTGATTATTATACGGATATTTTTATATAAGGTAAGTCATTATAACAGCAAACATCCGTAAACTAAACACCTTCTTCCCTATCTTCAAAACAGAATTGAACCATGCCACCCGTAACCCGAGGCACACCCTCGAGTGGAAACGTCAATTTACCAACTACCGCGGAAGAATTAGCACAACTAATAGCTCAGCATGTTAAGTCCGCCTTAGAACAACACGATGCAAACCTAGTGGCTAGTCAAGGGAGGAGGCAAGAGGACACGGGCAATGGCCTTGGTAATGGAACGGGAAATGGATCAAACACGGGATCTGGTGTTGGTGCCAATAATGGATCTGGTACGAACGGGAATCCAGGAAGTTCGTCAAGTGGACAACCACAAGGATGCTCATACAAGACCTTTCAAGGGTGCAATCCAAGAACATTCACAGGCGCTGAAGGACCACTAGATATAGTCCGATGGATCGAGAGAATGGAGACTGTTATAGTAATAAGCAATTGTTCTAGCGAACAAAAGGTCAAATACGCGACCTGTTCCTTTCAAGATGCAGCATTATCATGGTGGAATTCCCAGCGCCAAATTTTCGGCGATAAGAACGCATATGAACTTACTTGGGAACAACTAAAGGAGATGTTACTTAAAGAATACTGCCCACGCAATGAGCTCCAGAAGATCGAAACCGAATTCTGGAATCATACCATGGAAGGAGCCGAGATCCGGACATACACGTCGAGATTCAATGATCTTGCTAGATTGGTGCCCCGCATGGTTACACCAGAATACGTGCGAATTGAAAGATACATATGGGGATTGACACCCCAAATAAGAAGCAACGTTACAACTTCCAAGCCTACCACCATCCAAAGTGCAATCGCTATTGCACACTCTTTAACTGATGACGCAATACGAAATGGAACCCTGATCAAGAAGAATGAGCATGGAAAAAGTGCGATGGAAATCGGGAGGAAGGCAATCAAAGTAAACAGAAGACCATTTGATGGAAAAAGGAAGTGGTTTGAAAACCCCAAGGGACAAGCAAGCAACAGGAAAAACTTTGACCAAAGATCCGAACGAATTTATGTCGCAACATCAAACAACAGAGGGGCAAACAAGGAATCTCAAGGGAAATGTAACAAATGCGGATATCTCCATACGGGTGATTGTAAGATTTGTACGCATTGCCATAAACTTGGACATCTGAGCCAAAACTGCCGAGCAAAACCTGATGAAAGGAAAATCAGAAATGATCAAGCTTGCTATGAGTGTGGTAGGATCGGACACTTCAGGAAGAACTGCCCAAAGTTGAACCAGTCCAGGGCCAGAGGGAGAGCTTTTGAGATGAATGTCAAGGAAGCACAACAAGAACCGTCAGTGGTTAACGGTACGTTTCTTATCAACAATCACTATGCCTCCATCTTGTTTGACACTGGTGCTGATTTAAGTTTTGTATCTAAAGAGTTCGAACCATCATTGGGGATTAAACCATGTAAGCTAAGAAAGAAGTATATCATAGAGCTAGCTAATGGAAAGAAAATAGAATCTAATGAAATAATTAGAAATTGCACGATACAACTCAACAATCATCTCTTTAGTATCGACTTATTACCTGTCAATCTGGGAAGTTTCGACGTTGTTATTGGTATGGATTGGCTCTCTCAAAATCATGCCGAAATAGTATGTTTTGAGAAAATCATCCGATTGCCAACTCCTAGTGGAGAACTCTTAATCATTCAAGGAGAAAAAGGAAAACCCTCGTTTAAAGTTTTAAGCGTCATGAAAACTTATGAATATCTAAACGAAGGGTATCCCGCCTTTCTAGTAAAGGCCACTGACGCTAAAAATGAGGAACAAGGAATGGAAGACATCCCCATTGTACGAGAATACCCAGAGATATTTCCCGAAGACCTACCAGGGTTACCTCCACAAAGGCAGATCGAATTTCGAATTGACTTGATACCCGGAGCTGCACCAGTAGCACGATCACCATATCGACTGGCACCCTCTGAAATGCAGGAATTGTCAAAACAACTGCAAGAATTATTAGACAAGGGATTCATTCGACCAAGTTTTTCTCCTTGGGGAGCACCGGTGCTATTCGTCAAAAAGAAAGACGGATCATTCAGGATGTGCATTGATTACCGAGAATTAAATAAACTCACCATTAAAAATCGATACCCACTACCAAGAATTGATGATCTGTTCGATCAATTACAAGGATCCAGCTACTACTCGAAGATAGATTTACGATCAGGATATCATCAACTGTTGATAACAGAAGAGGACGTTCCAAAAACGGCTTTTAGAACACGTTACGGTCATTACGAGTTTCTGGTAATGCCATTTGGATTAACCAACGCGCCTGCCATATTCATGGACCTTATGAATCGGATTTGTAAGCCCTACTTGGACAAGTTTGTGATAGTATTCATCGACGACATTCTGATATACTCACAATCAAAGGAAGAGCATGAGCAGCACCTTAGGCTAATTCTAAACGTCCTCAAGAAAGAAAAGTTGTACGCAAAGTTCTCAAAATGTGAATTTTGGCTTCGAGAAGTTCGATTTCTCGGACACGTTATTAATGAAAAGGGTATCCATGTGGATCCAGCCAAGGTTGAGGCAATTAAGAACTGGGAAGCCCCCAAATCTCCAACAGAAGTACGACAATTCCTAGGGTTAGCAGGCTATTACCGTAGATTTATAGAAAATTTCTCAAAGATAGCCCAACCCTTGACCCTATTGACTCGTAAGGATAAGAGTTACGTATGGGGCGAAGATCAAGACAAGGCCTTTCAATCATTGAAGCAAAAGCTATGCAGTGCACCCATACTGTCTTTACCAAATGGGACAGAGGGATTTGTAGTGTATTGTGATGCCTCACGATTAGGTCTTGGGTGTGTATTAATGCAGAAAGATAAAGTCATCGCTTATGCATCAAGACAATTAAAGGTGCATGAGAAAAATTACACCACCCATGACCTAGAACTGGGAGCCGTTATTTTCGCACTCAAGATATGGAGACATTATTTATATGGAACTAAATGTGTGATATATACGGATCACAAGAGTCTGCAACATATCTTTGATCAGAAAGAATTGAACATGAGGCAACGCCGTTGGATAGAGCTATTAAATGATTACGACTGCGATATACGATACCACCCAGGCAAAGCTAACGTCGTGGCTGATGCGCTCAGTAGAAAGGAAAGAGAAAAACCTCTACGGGTGCGAGCAATGGAACTCACCATACACTCAAACCTTACCAATCACATTCGCAATGCTCAAATCGAAGCATTAAAAGATGGAAACATGGAGGAGAAGATCTACAAGGGATGATCAAGGGATTAACACCCGACTCCGACAAGTTGATGCGTTTTGTGAACCGAGTATGGGTCCCCAAACATGGAGGTTTACGCAAACTAATTCTTGAAGAAGCCCATAAATCGAGATACTCAATTCACCCAGGGATGGACAAAATGTATCACGATATAAAAGAATTCTTCTGGTGGCCTAATATGAAAGGAGATGTAGCTTCGTATGTAAATCAATGTATCACCTGCGCCAAGGTAAAAGCAGAACATCAGAAGCCATCTGGTCTATTACAACAACCAGAAATTCCAAAATGGAAATGGGAGTGTATTGCTATGGATTTTGTGACAAAACTACCAAGAACAGCTAGTGGTTACGACACCATCTGGGTAATTGTTGATCGATTGACAAAATCTGCACACTTCTTACCCATGAAGGAGGGGTACAACATGAGCAAGATAGCAAATTTATACATTAAGGAAGTTGTGTCGCGTCATGGAGTACCCGTTTCAATCATATCAGATAGGGATAGTCGATTTACCTCAAGATTTTGGCAATCACTACATGAAGCCATGGGTACTCGACTAGACATGAGCATAGCCTATCACCCACAAACAGACGGCCAGAGTGAAAGAACCATCCAAACACTGGAAGACCTACTAAGAGCATGTGTGATCGATTTTGGCGGTAATTGGGACACTCACCTACCATTAGCTGAGTTCTCATATAATAACAGTTATCACACCAGCATTAAGGCCGCCCCGTTTGAAGCATTATACGGAAGGAAATGTCGCTCGCCCTTATGTTGGGCAGAAATGGGTGAAAGGAAATTAACCGGGCCTGAAATTATCCAAGAAACGACCGACAAGATCGGGCAAATCAAGAAGAGGTTAGAAGCAGCAAGAAGCAGGCAAAAGAGCTATGTGGATAATCGGAGAAAACCGTTAGAATTCCAAACTGGTGACAGAGTATTTCTAAAGGTGTCGCCGTGGAAAGGCGTGGTACGATTTGGTAAACGAGGGAAGCTCAATCCCCGATACATCGGACCATTCGAGATAACCGAACGTATTGGACCAGTAGCATACCGTCTTAACCTACCAAGTGAACTTGGGAGTGTGCACAACGTATTCCACGTATCCAACCTTAAGAAGTGTATGACAGACGAATCACTCATCATTCCACCAGAAGAAGTCTTTATTGACGATAAGCTTCATTTCATCGAAGAACCAGTTGAGGCCATGGATCGGAAGGTCCAGAAACTCAGACGAAGACAAATTAAGCTGGTCAAGATAAGATGGAATTCGAAGAGAGGGCCTGAATTCACCTGGGAGAGCGAAGATCAGAAGCGACAAAAATATCCCCACCTCTTTAAAAATCAGCCTGATAAAAACCCTACAACATAAATTTCGGGACGAAATTTCCTGAACAGGGGGAGACTTTAACAACCGGCAAAATCAGGTCAATGCCAACTCAATTCTATAAAATTTAAATAACTAAAAATCGTAGTTGACTCGTTTGACTCTTTAAGAATTGAGCAATGTTTTCTTAATGTAAAAATGTCTTGCTGAATTTGGAATTGTCACACAGTGCATTGCACCCATGAAAGTCAATGATCAGTATTTGACAAAGTTGACTAAACTTGTTATTAAATTAATCAATTTAGACAATTGGTTAATAATAATAATAATAATAATAATAATAATAATAATAATAATAATAATAATAATAATAATAATAATAATATATATGACACAAAATCTAGTGATTAGATTTGGGATTTTTGCATGGTTGACACATAACCATTTGCATAATCCCTATAAACACCCACACCACCATCTCTTCATCTCCTCATTCTCTCCATCTTCCACACACACACACCCACACCATCACCCCCCCCATCGACCACCTGCCGCCGCCGGCCACCTGCCGCCGCCGGCCGCCAGCCGCCCGCCACCACCATCACCATCTACCGCTGTGACCACCACCCCCACACCCGACACCATCCACCACCCCCACACCCGACACCATCCACCCCCGCGACCACCACTCGTCAACCACACCGCCACCAACATCGCCACCCGCCACCAACATCATCACCACTAGTGACCTCACTTGCATCTTCCCTAAAGAATCTAGTTAGACTTTCAAATAAAACCCGAAGTTGTAATCGGAAGTAGAAGATAAAGTGCTATCATTATAGTCTTTGAATCATTCGTTTGTGTTCAAAGGTATTTCTTTTATTGGATTGCTTATATTTGTTCATGCATGAACAATCAAGATGAAGATCTTGATGAATCTTGATCCACCCATTTAAAGAGGTTGTAAAATAGTTGTTTAGTTGATAATGTTGTAAAAATGGTCTTTTAAATGGCAATATAAATCTGAAAATTTGTTAGAATAGGTTAATGTTGGATGAAAGTATATTAGTTGGGTAATCTAGATGGTGAGAATGCATATATGGATGTACACATAGTGAATATAAGCATATTAGTTGGGGATTGATGTCTTATGACCTTGTTAGAAACATTAAGTAATATTATGGATGAAGTATTGTTGTTAGTATAATGACATAGGATGATAACTAGGTTGAAGATTTTGGGTGACAATGATGATAAGAAAATAATATTGAAAAATGACTAAGATAAGGTAGAGATATTTGGACATAATTGAAGGTCTTCATTAGATAAAAGTCTACTAATAAACTTTGAGACTAGGAATTGTGGTTAAGATCAAACAAAAGACCAAAAGAACACTATGACTAACAAACTTGACTCACGACTAATAGGATTTATAATATATATATATATATATATATATATATATATATATATATATATATATATATGTTTGGAAAAAAAATTATAAGTTTTATAACATAAGACATTTAGTATATGAGCAAGGTATAGATAATAGTAAGAAAATATGTAACCCTAATAAGGAAAAATAATAGTTTTATTAAAAATTTACAAAAATATACATTTCTAAAAACAACCAAATAAAATGGGTGAAATGCATTCGTAAGCATAAATCATTATGTATTGACCATGATGCTAATGATTAGGGTTTCATTATCAAAAAGCCTAAAGCACATTGGTTCATTTCATTAACCGCACTCAAGGTGAGTTCTTCGGCCCCATTTTTAATATCATTTCAACTGTTTTGGGGTGAAAAGCATGAAATAATGTTTCTTTGAATATATGATGGATTAAACAAGATAATATATTATATGAGGGTATAAGTTCGGGTCATAGTATGGATGTATATACTATTGAGCCCTAAATCCCCCTATAATCATTAACCTCAGGGGTGAGGCCGCAGAATATATTGGTAGATCTATCGGGTTAGAATGGCCCGCTCTCGCGACCAGTCGCGCTGGTCAGGTTTGTGGCGAGGGAGTTTATATGTCTGGATAGTTGTGGGGCAACGACGTGTTTCTTGGTTTGATTATGGGCTTATGACCTAAATTATCATAGTACCTAGCTAGTCTATGATGAATATATTATGCCTTGTTTCATCATATTATTTTCAAATGATTGTTTGCGAAACTACAAAAACCCCGAAAGCTCACCAACCTTATGTTGACTTTTTACCCTTCATGCTTTTCAGGGTTATAGGTGAGCTCTATATGGATATTCTGGAACTTTGTCTTTGGAGGGTCAAACGTTTCAAAACATCTTTAAATAAAGTTGGGTTCATGTAATAAAAACGGAACTATGTGTTACTACCGAAATGTTTAATGTTGTTTAATAAAATACTTTTATGATAATAATGTACGACTTTCACGACTAATGTTAACTTAAGAACGTTTGACTATAATAGTTGGGTCAACTCCAACTTCCGTTACCAC
Source organism: Flaveria linearis (assembly GCA_024085815.1). Lineage (NCBI taxonomy): Eukaryota > Viridiplantae > Streptophyta > Magnoliopsida > Asterales > Asteraceae > Flaveria > Flaveria linearis. The sequence continues at coordinate 71,762,863 of CM044003.1, read as the reverse complement.
CACGTCACGCGAATCTTCCGCTGCGATTTTCGGGGTGTGACAGCTAGTAATATGAGAGGGGAATAGAATGGATTACAAGCACTTAATCTTAAGGATTTCCCTTATCCATATTTAGTTCACTGCTTTGCTCATAGGTTAATTACTTACTTATTTCTCTAATTTTTTATTCGATTCGACTATATACTTTAATAGTTCAATGCTTAGTACGGTTTTGGTTTCTGCTCACAGGTTACAACTTGCATTGGTTTGTGCTTCAAGGGAAGTTATTCCAATACATCAGTTTTTTACAAACTTAGTTTCTATTATTAATGTGGTTTGTGCATCTAGTAAGCGACACACTTTCTTAATCTTTACAAAAGAAATCTCAAGACATTCTGAAAGCCATAGAGTTGGTTTCATCAACAAAGAATAGTTTAGATGATTTTAGAAACAATGGATGGGATTCTTTCCTTGGTCAAGTGACTTTTTTTATGAAAAACATCAAATTTAAATGCTAGATATGAACGCTCTTTATACTTCTACTCGTTATTGGCCTCGTAAAAAAGATCTTCATGTTACATTTGAACATTATTATCGAGTAGATCTGTTTACATCTACATTGGATAAACAGTTATATGAGTTGGATTGTAGATTCAACGAGCGTACAATGGAGTTGTTGTCTCTTACTTCAACTTTAGTATCAAAAGAGATTGATGTTGATCAGATTTGTATTCTTGTCAAGAAGTATTATCCTGAAGATTTTACTGACCAGGAGAAAATTCAATTAAGATATCAATTGGAGATTTTTAATGTTGAAAAGAAAGAGAATATCAAGCTAAGAGATGTATCGCCTATTTCTGATCTATGTAGAAGTCTTGTGGAAACTAAGAAACGTGAGACATATTATATGGTTGACAGAGTGGTTCGGCTAGTGTTGACACTTCCGGTTTCTACTGCAACAAAAGAAAGAGGATTTTTAGCAATGAAAATATTTAAGAATCGCGTTCGTAATAAAATGTCAGATGAGTATCTCGCCAATGGCTTAGTGGTTTACATAGAAAAGGAAAAAGCTTAAAGTTTTGATTCTGAATGCATAATAGATGATTTCAAGGATCTTAAAGGACATCGGGCTGAGTTGTAATTCTTCTTTCAGGTACTAACCTTACTTCCGCATCATTATTAAATATATTTTATATTTTTATATCATTATGTGTAAGACTGGTCCTATGAATGAAAAATATAAATTAGATATTTATAGGTTTCTATTGTTTGACCCGACCCAAACCGGCCCGCACTCAATCGCCAACCCAATATTTATAGGTTTTAATTGGTCCCGTGGTTGTGACTTTTGCCCCCCGCCCCCTATACTTTTGCTCAAGCTCCGCCCATGATTTCCACATATCTAAATAGCACTTTAAGATGTCTGAATACCAAATATTTTCAATGCATTTAGCTTATTATAGAAAGAAATGCTTTTTTAAAAGTACTTGTTTTACATACTTATATTACATGTTTTCTATGTTAGAGTTATAAACAATAAGCCAAAATATGAACATATAGATTTAAATGCTAACCAATGACCTTCAAAATTCTCATAATCAATATGTGTAATGTGTATTTTATGTATTGGTGTATGGTTTCACTTGTTAGTGTGGGGTGGCTAAAATTTTTAAACGAATCAAGTAATAACAAATAGGGTATTTTTGAATTATAATGTTAGAAAACCATATAATTTGAATCGAGTGTGAATATATATATATATATATATATGTGTGTGTGTATGTGTGTGTATGTATTATAATCCATCAAACCCCATGAAATGAAATAGGTGAAAACAAGTTAATAGAACTTATCCAAATCACATGAGTATGTGATTTCTTGTACATAGCTATGTAATGAAAAATGAACTTACAACATGAGAGGACTAGTCAATTTGCACCACTACATAGTTGTGTGACACAAACATGATAAAAATCTCTTTTATAACCAACAAAGTAGTACACTATTTTTTATTATATTCATGAGATTCTTTGATTTAATTGTTTTGTATTTCTTATTATATAAAAAATGCATAGCTAATCTTTCCGGTATCATGACCCCGTAACCCCGAAAGTTGCTATCAATTTATATTGCCACAGGGGAAAGAAGAAATCTGTACGGTCTAGGTAACAGACAAGAAAGGATTACAGACAAGGCTTTGAAAGAGGTAGAACTTAAATACCCACGTCTCAACAAGTCTATTCTTGTCTTTGCATAGGCATCAAGATGTATGAGATGACAATTCTAGGCTCATCAACAGAAGTTAATCACTGCACAGCCTATCAAAGATATATTCAGCAAGCCAGAGGTGTCCGATATCCTAACAAAATAGGTAGTAGAATTGGGCGAGCATGCCATCTCTTAAAGCTTTGGTCCTGAGCAATTTCACTATAGAAAAAACCTATGGATGATGGCAAAGAGATCTTGTAATCAAAAGAGGAAAATAAAGTAAAGCAAAACAAATAATGAAAATAAAAAACAATCCCAATTGTTGAAGATAGATCCTCGGATCTTATTCACAGACGAAGCCTCAAGTGCTGAAGGCATGGGAGCAGCCTTGGTCCCCATTGATCCTAATATGTTTGAATTAACCTACATTCTATAACTATCTTTCCCATATACCAGTAATGAGTAGAGTATAAAACATTAATAACAAGGTAATGTATTGCTTCTCAACTAAAGGTACAATTCTTGCAGATGTTTATGGGATTTTTTACTGGTGGTAGATCATATTGATAGGGAATATGAAGCCAATAAGCATTCTATGAGTAAGTACAAAGAGTAATTACAGAACCTCATGAATTTTTTACTATATGCTAGGTTGTGCACTTTTCAAGGTCATAAACCAAAAGAACATACATGTTAAGCAAGCTAGCCTCCCTAGCCTTTGATCATATAAATAGGGAAACACTAGTCCGAGTCCTAGAAAGAAGATCAATAAATATAAAGAACTATATGGAATTATAGTATAGGAAAAGGATACATGATTACTCCTATGGTTGAGTACATGGTATATGGCTCCTTGTAGATAAACAAGGACAAATCCTAAAGGATAATATCATGTAAAAGAAGTACATAATCAAAGAATGAAAGTTCTAAAAATAGTATCCCTCCCCTTTACTTAAATAAGTAGAGCCTTCCTCAAACCTTTGGATTTGAAGCCATGATACCTGTTGAAATTAGAATATCTACGTATCGAAGCAGCAACACTGAACCAACATATTCAATAAGAAAGAAACATTTCTTAACCTTGATATGTTGGAAGAAAGGAAAGCAAATACAAGGACAAAAGATGTCCTTTAGGAAGCAAAATTTGTAAAGTACCATAATAGAAGGGTAAGACATCCTATCCAAAATACCAAAGACTATATGTTATGTTAATAAAGAAGAAGTAAGATAAATTGAGATCTCAACGAGAAAAATTATATAAACAAAAGAGCATTGAAGCAAGAAGTATGTGACACATAACATATAAATACCATACATGTATATGTTGACTCGGTCTGAGAATGATATTCTCTGTTGATGTGATTTCAACAAGGATGAAAATAATTTCAACAAGGATGAAATATGATTTTTGAGTCAATGATTAAGTAGCGAAAATATAGAATCAAAAAACATTAAATGTTGAAATAATACTTATAAATGCTTTGTGTATTGATTGGTGATTAACAAGTTACAATTGGGGGCTAGGGTTTTCAATACAGTGAGTTGACAAACTCGGAACCTCGTAACTTGAGTACTAGGTTTCTTATAAAACAAAAAAACATACATAAGATGGATATTCTGTTCTATTTATAGTCTAACATAAAGCCTGTACAAAATGACTAAACTACCCTGATAACTATATCACAATACTAGTCTAAGTACAAAAGGCTTCATCAGTATTTGTGTTTGACCATCTGCATTAACTAATACGAATGTCTTGAACTTTATCAACATTTCTTCTTTGTCTTCAGCATTAAGTGTTTGATCATCAGCATAGACAAATACGGATAAGCAAACACTTATCAACACTTCTTCTGTGTTTCCGCATTAGTTAATGAAGAAGAACAAATACTTACTAGCATTTGTTCAGACTGTTCGCATGTGTATATGCGGAAGAACAAACACTTGTCAACATTTGTTCATTGGTCATCCGCATATACAAATGCGGATAGCCAACACTTGTCATTATTCTTCACCCCTATATCTTCTTGGACTTGTGGGATTTCACCAGTAGAACAACCATGTATGATCATTTTAGGGTCCAACAATACTCCCCCTAAGGATTATACAGCCTAAGTACTTTAAGGGTTTGATGGTGGATGAGGTTGTGAAGATTCTGCTGGGTCTTTTGCTAATGCTTGGACTGGTGATAATAGAGCTAATATGGGTCTGGTAGAGATGGATTCAAAATGGCCTTGATCATGTTGGCAAAACCACTTGCATCTTTCATCTTTTCTCTACTTAGAACACGTATCTTCATTTGGCTCATAGTATGGATGGCTTCAATAGGCATTTTCCTGAGAGATACTGGTTCCCACACACTAACAGTGGACAACCCATCTCTTTGGATCAGTAGAGATCCATCTACATCTACTTTGAGCTTCACTATATTTCCCAAGTTGAGAGGAGTCTTTTTCTTCTTTCTTTGTTCTCTTTTGAGGTTTATCCTATCATATGCCATCTTCAAAATCTTGATACACTTCAATAAAAAGTACATGTCAGCCTCTCAAGCTTGTTGTTGATCTCCCTAAAGTGTCTTCTGAAGATGTAGTGGATATAGGATTAATAAAGCAATCTAATCTCATATCCACTAAATAACCGGATTTAAGACTCTTCTTTTCCTCCCCATCTCCTTTCAATCATCAATTCATATGTCTTTTCATCACAGAATACATTAGAGATTGGTATTGAAGTATGGGTGCTAGCCACCATCTTTCTTTTTAATTAATCAGTTGGTTTTACATTCAATTCAGGGAATACCAACTCTTCAATCCTTTCTGTTTTTCTCTTCTTCTCAAGGGGAATTTGGATTTTTTTGTCTTTCCTTAAGTAGATGGCTTTGAGTGAGTCGAAGTTTTTGGTTCTTTTAAAGATCTTCAAAATCTTTTTGAACTCATATCCGTATGCATGGCCTTGTGATTAATCAATTCAAGATCTGCCAATTCCTTCAGATCATGAATCTACAGGGAGTTCACCAGAGCAGTGTACTCTGTGAAGAATCGGTGAAATAGTTAGTGTCACTGTCAAGAAACCATAGATTCGCTGATAAAAAAGCGTAGATTCGCTGAGTCTTAGTCATTGAGTTATGTGCATTACTTGTTTAATAGTTTTGCTAACAAATTATTTTGTAATCTCACCTTAGAGAAACAATATTTCGCTATTAGTTTCGCTTAAGATTAAACTCATGAAGCCACATCAGGCGAATCTATAGTTTCGCTGACAGTTTACTAGCGAAACTGTCACTTGTGCTTGGACAACACAATGTTACAGTTTCGCTTGAAACTATAAACTTTCGTTCAGTTTCGCTGAAGTATCTCACAGTTTCGCTGAACGAAACTGTGACTTTTCCACTTTAGCGAAACAAGATCAGCTGATAAATTAGCCGAAACCAAACTGATTAAAGCTAAGAACAAGGTCACCTAACAAACCTAAGCATAAATCAACGGTTTATTTCATCAAACAGGAACAATCCAAGATTTTCACTATGTATGCCGAGAGAAACTAGGTCAAAGTAATATTTGCACTTATGAGTCTCGGAACAAAAACTGTGTGTTAGGTCTAGATTGTATAGGGCTAGATCAATTTTGTATAGGCTTAGTACTTGAAAATCAAGTCTTGTAATTAATTCTTGTAACAGTAAAAATATATATATATATATGTGCTTTGAATCTATAGGATAACCCCATACATATGTGTGTTGATTTGTGACTTGACAGGGAAAAACAATATACTTGGATGGATTCATGGAATTGACCAAGTGTATGAAACATCTACGGATGAACAATTTTATTAATCCGTAGATATGTTTCTTACAAGACCAAATGACCAAGTACATGTTCCTGCGGATGATCAAGTACCATGAAGTGAAGACTCCTACGGAAGAAGAATTTCCTACGGAAGAACAACTTTGCTACGGAAGACTAAATCATCTACGGAAGAACAAATGTTCTGCGGACGAGAAGATTGCTGCGGAAGAACATTATACTTGTGCGATTGCAAATACCAAGAAGTCAAACAAGTCAACTCAATCAATAAAAAATCCCGAGAGATCCGGTGTTTCCTTAACCGACTCAAATCATCTATAAATATGAGTCCTAGGTTTCACATCTCGAGTAGAACACAATCAATCATTATTACGGCTGTCAAGAGTTCATTATGCAACCCTAGCTGCCGTCACATCAACATCAAACATTATTCGTTTCACAGAATTCAATTGTTCATAGTCATTCACTATTATTCTTTTGTAATCATTACAGTATAGTTAATGAAATACATTTGAATTATTATTGATTTCGTATTTATTGTGTTTCTGTGGTTGTGTTCATCATTAATCATTAAAAACAATTAAACATCAATTAGTGATAATTCCGCGATCATTAAATTGATTTATTTTAATACTGATAATTCCTGAATCGCGATCCTTGGATTCACAGGTGGTATCAGAGCATTGGTGCTCATTGATTTAGATCAATTGATCTATCAGTATTAAAATTGTTTAATTGATTTTCAAACAATTAAATCAATGACTTGTTGTTCAGCAAGCACTGTCTCATTGCTTGTTTGATTTAGATCTATATTCAAATCAATTGAATACTAGATCTGGGTCTTTGATAGATTTATCGATTTGAGCATTTAAGTTTTGATTAATTCGTTTGCATTAAACATGAGTACTTTTGGTGGAGGATCGTATCAACCGCTAAAGTTGGAAACTAAAGCTGATTTTAAATCCTGGAAGATCAAGTTCAGGAATCACGTGAACTACACAGATTCTGACTTGTGGGAGTCCATCACTCAAGGTCCTTATATTCCACCCACTCTTGGGCCGGATTATAATGACAAAAATCAGCCAATCAGCACTAAAGACCTGCCACCTGATGATGTCAAGAAGGTCAAAGTCGATATTAAAGCATATAGCTTGCTTAGTATGGCTTTACCAGAAGAAATCTTGATCAGGTGTGAAAACTACAAGACAGCAAATTCCCTGTGGAAGATACTCCACACTCTCTGTGAAGGGAGTGATGAGATCCGAAGCATAAGGAAAGACACCCTTAGATCACAGTATGAAACTTTTCATCATATTGAGGGTGAATCAATTCCACAGCAACTCCATAGATTTATGCAACTTGTTACTGAGATGAACATCTTGGAGTTGAAATATACCACTGAGGAATTAAACAAGAAGATGCTCCACACTTTGCCTGAAAGTTGGAAGCAAACTATCTCCATGTTCAAGAATACAATAGATCTCAAGACAACTAGTCTGGATACATTGGTTGCTAAGGTAGAAGCACTTGAACTGGATGAACAATCAAGAAACAAGAGTGTGAGAACCCATGTCTCACCATATCACTTCAAGGAAACCAAAAATGCTGGAAGTGCATTTATCTCAAACAATGAAAGTGATAACTCTTGTACTTTGAGTGATGATGAAGAGGAAGTAAGTTTCTATGCATCCAAACCCACTAAGAAATCATCTCAAAGTAAAAATCAAAAGGAAAAGGGGAGATCTGAAGAGAAAAGGGAAACATCAGCAACTGCAAACTCTTATCAAAATAACAAACAATCAGAACCAATAACTGTCATATTGGATTCTGAAGAACAAAAAGCAGCCTTTGCAGCCTTTAGTTCTAGCTTTCAAGCATATCTTGGAAGTTCACTCACATCAGCAAACATCTGTTAGCAAGATTTGGAGGAACTCCCTCCTGATGTAGTAGAAGAGATGGATCTACAATGGCAGATGGCAATGATTGCTTACAGAGCTAAGCAATATCTGCGGAGAAATAAAAATCTAGCAGCAGCAAGCAAAACATCAAAGATTGGTGTTGATAAATCAAAAGTCAGATGCGTCAAGTGCAATCTCTATGGTCACTTCTCTAGAGAATGCAACCAACAATCATCTCCGCAGTATCAGCATCAGCAGCAACAAAATCAGCAGCAACAACATCAGTATCAGCAATCAACCTCTCAAAGATCTCTGCATCGACAACCTCAACTAACATCCCCACCAGCCACAAATACATCAGCAGGGCCAAGCAATTCTAAGGAGACTGGACTGATCATCCTTCAAGATGGAACATGTGATTGGAGTTTGTATGAGAAGGAAGTGATAGAGGAGAATCAAGCGTTGATGGCACATATGGAAAACAAAGTTCCTCCTATGGCCAGAGAGGTAAAAGACGGGTTATGTTCATCATCCTGTGTTGAGGAAGTTGAAAGATATGGAGTCCATGCTCAATAATTAGCTGATAAAGTAAAGGAAACTATGATTTTAAATGAATCACACTTAAGAGAACACAATCAATCATTATTACGGCTGTCAAGAGTTCATTGTGCAACCCTAGCTGCCGTCACATCAACATCAAACATTATTCGTTTCACAGAATTCAATTGTTCATAGTCATTCACTGTTATTCTTTTGTAATCATTACAGTATAGTTAATGAAATACATTTGAATTATTATTGATTTCGTATTTATTGTGTTTTTGTGGTAGTGTTCATCATTAATCATTAAAAACAATTAAACGTCAATTAGTGATAATTCCGCGATCATTAAATGTAAGGCCCCGTTCCCGGGCACCTCACAGTTGGTCGTCATTACCCATAAAACATACATTTAATACAACTTAATAAAAACCATGCAGCGGAAACTTTGAATTTACTATAAATACTTTTGCAAAGTAATACAACACCCATTACAAAATATCGTTTGTTTGCATTACAATACAAAAACATTAACAAAAGAATGCCATCCCAAAAGAGCTGAGTAGCCACCTCGTGCCATCCTCAGCAACACTACCTGCCAACTGGAAAATACATAAAAGTCAGCGTTGCTGAGTGAGTTCTAGTTTTGTAATAAAACATACTTTTACTTATTTAAAAGTATCCTTTCGTGCATGCGTTCATACATCATACGTACACAGAGATAATATTCGTTATTATCTTCATCATTCGTTATTCATCGTTATCTTTAACTTCTCGTATGGATTCTGTCAGGCTTGACCCACTTCATAGCACTTGGCTATGATTACTGTGGTCGAATGACAAGAATCCCGTTCATACTTACTTGCACGCATTGAAAGGTGAATTGTACCAATACCATATGCTACACCCCGATCGTTATTAGCTACCGGGCCGTAGTCAACATATGACGGAAAATCGTATGCCACGGTACTAGAGGTAAGCGGTAGAGGTACCATGACCATGGTCAATCACAAAGAAGGACCAATCGCGTTATTCAATGCTTGCAAGACATAATTCGTTCGTTCATTAATGCATGTATTCATCATCATTCTTCTTTTCGTTCATTCGTTAATACATGCATTCGTCATCATGTTCCTCTTTCATTATCTTTCACTTTACGATACATAATACTTCATTAGTTCATTCTTGTTATTCGTAAAGTTTCAGAAAGATAAGCATACACAATTACAAGGAACATACACACTCATCATACATACTCATCATACGTTCGTCATCATACATTCATCATCATACATTCATCATCATACATAGCATCATAACATACTTAACAATATTTTAATAATATTGTTAATAATAATACATTGATAATAATATCAGTAACAATAAGGGTTAACCATAATCATCATTACATGCATGAAACATCATCATTTGTTAACCCTAGTCAACCCTGGTCAAAACCTCGAACTTCGGTATTGCAGGAAATTTCTGAAAAATTCTAAGTATTCTGGGCGTTTTAGCCCTGTTGGGCGTATAAGCCCTCTGGCCGTATGAGCCCTGTTAGCCGTATGAGCACTGCTGAACTTTTCATCTTATACTTAGAATTATCATATGGTCATACGACCACACTGTTGGTCGCATGAGCACTATTGGTCGTACCATCCCTAGACTTAGAAATGTGTTCTGATCATACGACCACACTGTTAGTCGTATGAGCACTAGTGGTCTCATCATCATACTTAGAAAAATATCACTTTGGTCATACGACCACACTGTTGGTCGTATGAGTCCTATTGGACAATACTTAGAAATATAACTTGGTCATACGACCACACTGTTGGTCGTATGAGTCCTGTTAGACTCATCAGCACTTAGAAAAATATATCTCCTGGTCATACGACCACACTGTTGGATATCAGTAAAAAGTTTAAAAATTCCAGCCCCAAAATGTTTAAAAATCAGTAAAAAGGGGTCTAGAACTCACCTTAGCTGCTCTTCAAGTTCAAACTCTTCTGCTCGAGCTTTTCCAAAGGATTCGAAGCCTAGATGTGTCTAAAACACACAAACCCGAACACACATACACATAAGAACATGCATTTCTCGGTTTCTTAGCTCAAACACAACTTAAAAACATCAATTCTTACCTTGAATCTGATTTCTTCTTCTTTCTCTCTCTAGGAATCGAAGTTCCTGCTGTCTCTCTCTCTAAAAACCGATGCAAAGAAATGTGCAGGAGGTAATGGGCGACCATGCCTTCCTTTTGTACAAAATAAATAATAACTTTGCCCATTTGGCACTTTTGGTCCCTCCTTTTTAGTTTCTTTTATTTTCTTTTCTTTTCTTCCTTTTTCTTTTATTTCTTGCTAAAAAAAAATACGGGTGTTACAAGTCCACCCCCCTTATATAGGTTTCGTCCCCGAAACCTGTTATTCCTCAAACAGATGTGGGTAGTGCTGTCTCATTTCTTCTTCAGTCTCCCACGTAGACTCGGATCCCTTCCTGTGCTTCCACTGTATACGCACAAGAGGAACCACTTTATTCCTCAACCTCTTTTCTTTACGATCAATGATTGCTACTGGTTGCTCCACGTAGTTGAGCCTCTCATCCACCTCAATATCCTCCAGTGGTACAACCATGTCTTCATCAGCTAAGCACTTCCTCAGTTGGGATACATGGAATGTGGGATGAATTCCACTTAACTCATCTGGCAATTCAAGTCGATAGGCCACCTCTCCTACCCGTGCGACAATCCGGAAAGGTCCTATGTATCTCGGGCTTAGCTTACCTCGCTTCCTGAACCTAATGATTCCCTTCCAGGGCGAGACCTTCAACATGACTCGGTCACCAACCTTGAACTCTACCGGTCTTCGCCTCTTGTCAGCATACGACTTTTGCCTATCTTTCGCCGCCTTCATGAAGGCTTTGATCTTTTCTAATTTCTCCGTCGTTGCTTCAATCACCTCAACACCTCCCAGTTCCTTCTGCCCAATGTCTCCCCAACATACGGGCATCCTACATCTCCTACCGTATAGCATCTCGTATGGTGGCATGCCAATACTGGCATGATAGCTATTGTTGTATGAGAATTCTGCTAACGGCAAGTGATCATCCCAACTTCCTCCAAAATCGATCACGCACGCCCGAAGCATGTCTTCGAGTGTTTGGATCGTCCTCTCAGACTGACCGTCCGTCTGAGGGTGATATGCTGTACTAATGTGTAGCCTCGTCCCCATTGCATCGTGAAATCTCTTCCAAAACTTGGAGGTAAACCGGGTGTCACGATCAGACACAATAGAAACCGGTACACCGTGACGAGCTACAATTTCCTTGATGAACAGATCCGCCAATCTTTCAGATGAGTACGTCTCGCGGATCGGTAGGAAGTGGGCACTCTTCGTCAGGCGGTCAACTATCACCCATATTGCATCATACCCTTTAGGGGTACGTGGTAACTTCATGATGAAATCCATGGTGATATGCTCCCACTTCCACTCGGGTATATCCAACGGTTGGATCTTCCCGTAGGGCTTCTGGTGTTCCGCCTTCACTTGTAAACAAGTCAGGCACTTACTTACGTACTCCACTACGTCGTGTTTCATACCCGGCCACCAGTAATCCTTCTTCATATCGTGGTACATTTTGGTAGCACCGGGGTGAATGGAGTATCGGGTCTTATGGGCCTCATCCATGATTCTTCCACGTAGATCCCCGTATCAAGGAATCCACATTCGCCCAAATCGGGTCTTAACACCAAGAGTGTTCTCACCCAATTCCGTAACTAGGCCTCTCATCCTTTCGGAGTTAAGACGATCTTCTTTCAAAGCCTCGTCTTGAAACTCCTTAACCTGTGTCATCATATCGGGGGTCATGATCAGCTGATAAGCCTTCACCCGGATCGGTTCAGGTCGTTCTTTTCGACTAAGGGCATCAGCCACCACATTGGCTTTGCCCGGGTGGTAATGGATCTCATAATCATAATCTTTTATCAGCTCCAACCACCGCCTCTGCCTCATGTTTAGATCCTTCTGCTCGAAGAAGTACTTCAAGCTTTTGTGGTCAGTGAAGATTGTGCACTTCGTCCCGTACAGATAGTGCCGCCAAATCTTCAACGTGAAAACCACCGCGGCTAATTCTAGATCATGCGTGGGATAGTTGACTTCGTGGGTCTTCAGCTGTCGAGATGCGTAGGCTATCACCTTTCCACGTTGCATCAACACACAACCTAGCCCAGAATAAGATGCATCCGAATAGACCACTAAGTCTTCACTTCCCTCAGGCAATGTCAAGACAGGAGCTTGTGTCAGTCTCGCCTTCAATTCCTCAAAAGCGTCCTCCTGTTCTCGACCCCACACGAACTTTACATCCTTGCGAGTCAATTTTGTCAAAGGTGAGGCTACCTTGGAGAAATCTTGAATAAATCTTCTATAGTAGCCCGCCAGCCCCAAGAAGCTGCGAATCTCGGTTGGCGTCTTCGGTGACTTCCATTGCATCACGGCCTCAACCTTTGCTGGGTCCACCATTATCCCTTCTGCATTCACTACGTGACCCAGAAATTGCACCTCGCGTAACCAAAAGGCGCTGGCGCACTTGGAGAACTTGGCGTACAATTTCTCCTTTCTCAACGTTTCCAATACTTCCCGAATATGCCTAGCGTGCTCTTCTTCACTTCTCGAATAAATCAGGATATCATCGATGAATACAATTACTGATTTATCCAACATTGGTCGGCACACTCGGTTCATCAAATCCATAAAAGCAGCCGGCGCATTAGTCAACCCAAAAGACATGACAAGAAACTCGTAGTGACCATAGCGCGTACGAAAGGCTGTTTTAGGGATATCCTGCTCCTTTACTTTCAATTGATGGTAGCCAGATCGAAGATCTATCCTCGAGAACCAACTGGCACCCTGGAGCTGATCGAACAAGTCATCGATTCTCGGTAACGGATACCGATTCTTTATTGTCAACTTGTTCAATTCACGGTAGTCGATACACATTCTCATGCTACCGTCCTTCTTTTTCACAAATAAGACCGGGGCACCCCAAGGAGAGATACTCGGTCTAATGAAGCCCTTGTCAAGCAACTCCTGCAGTTGCTCCATCAACTCCTTCATCTCCGTAGGAGCTAATCGATACGGTGCCTTAGCGACAGGTTGGGCACCGGGTATTAAGTCAATTTGAAATTCGATTTCACGGTCAGGTGGCAATCCCGATAAGTCTTCCGGGAACACATCTGGAAACTCACACACAACCGGAACGTCAGATAATTGTGGTGTTGGCGTCTCCACATCCCTTACATAACATAGGTAGGCGTTGCACCCACACCTCATGCACTTCCCCGCCACCGCCATCGAAATCACCTTCGGAATCATCGTTACCCGATCACCGTATATTGTTACCAGACTCCCGTCAGATGCCGTCAATCTAATCATCTTCTTTCGACATACGATATTCGCTTCATAGGTTGCCAACCAATCCATCCCTAGTACTACTTCAAATCCGCCTAGGGGCATCATATGTAATCTAGCAGCAAACCTATGACCTTCTAACTCTATGGTACAGTCCTCTATCACATCAGTAACTCTAGTGGACTTACCAATAGTAGTTTCTACATAAAAGGCTCACTAATGCATTTACTACTAACAGGCAATTTAGCACAGAAAGTAGTAGAAATGAAACTCCTACTAGCACCAGAATCAAATAACACAGAAGCAAGAGTTTGATTTACTAGAAACGTACCTGACACCACATCAGGGTCCGTCCTAGCCTCTTCCTGCGTCATAGTGAAAGCCCTGGCACTTGCTCTCGGACCTTCACTTCCCGTCTACTTTACCCCTGAAGCCTCAGCCCTCGGCTTCTTACAGTCCCTGCTCATATGGCCACTTTCTCCACAGTTAAAGCACTTGCCCATCCGGCAATCTTTTGATATGTGCCCTGTCCTCCCGCACTTAAAGCAGAGGTTGGATCCCCATTTGCACTCCCCTGAGTGCTCCCTTCCACACTTGCCACACTTCCTCACCCCAGCTCCAGACATGACCACTCGGCGGTCATCCACCCTTGCCTTCTTGTTGTTCGTCGAAGTATCACCCCGACCAAATCTCTTCCCTTGCCAGTTCTTCTCTCCACTTCCTTTCTTGCTTCCCTCAGCCTTTACCAAAGCAGCCCGTTCATCGAATAACCTTCCCGCCAAATCCACTGCCGACCTGAAAGTGCTTGGTCGGGCAGAAATCAAGTGCCAACGAATTTCAGCTGGCAGCCCCTGAATATACTGGTTGATCTTTCGAGACACCGGCGTCACCTGCTCCGGCACCAACAGCGCCAACTCGTTAAACCTGGTGGTATATTGTTGGTGGGTCATTGTCCCTGCCTCTAACTGCAGGAACTCTCTCTCAATTCTATCCATTTCCCGACGAGGACTGAATTCCTCGATCACCAGCCTTTTTAACTCAGCCCACTTTATCTTCCCTATAGCCCTGCTACCCTCGGCTTGAACTATATTTTTCCACCAGCATAAGGCCGACCCTGTGAAAGAGTGGGTAGCAAACTTCACCTTCTTGTCCTCCTGGCAATCACTAATATCGAGGACAGCTTCCATTTCCATCACCCATTGGTGAGCATCAGTAGCAGTACCAGAGCCATCAAAAGTTGGGGGCTTGCACCTCATGTATGCCCCGTAGTTACAACCCCGGGCTGTCTCCCGTAACTGCTCTTCTTCCTCTTCCTCTTCATCATCGGATAGTACTGTTTCTGCTTCCGTCTGTTGCTGTCTTCCTGAGGACCGATTCCTCCCCCGTCTATCATCTTCACGTACTGCCTTTATCACTTCGGTCACTACAGACGGTAAAATCGTCTGCATGACTTGGTGCACCTCCTCGATCACTGTCTTTTTCACCGAGGCTCTCACATCATCACTCTCATCCACTCCCCCGAGGGAGTAGTATTAGGTTCTTCGGGAACCTTCTTCTCTTGTCTAGGCCTTCCTCTCGTGGCTCGTGGTTCCGCACCACTTCCGCCACTGCCTCCACCAAGTGGGGCTTTAGATGATCTACCACCGACCATCTTCTATCACACTGGAAGATTCAAACACCAACACAGTCATTCAAGGAAATAGCTCAGTTTATGTCAAGTATAGTAAGTCCCTAATTACAGTGGCTAGTTGTGATTAGCCACTTACTCTACTCTTCGTACCCCGAGCATTACCTGTCCTGACTACATTAGTATCTAAGTCTAACAGTACACATAAACACATAACATGCGCACGTAACACTGGTTAACTTTCAAGAAAATACCTGATGGCACGCAGCTACTCAGATGGCATTCTCTTCCTTTCTGTCCCATTTCTCAGTTTAAGTTAAGGTTTATTTTTGAAAATTTACCCATTTTACTTAAACTTTGGCTCTGATACCAACTTGTAAGGCCCCGTTCCCGGGCACCTCACAGTTGGTCGTCATTACCCATAAAACATACATTTAATACAACTTAATAAAAACCATGCAACAGAAACTTTGAATTTACTATAAATGCTTTTGCAAAGTAATACAACACCCATTACAAAATATCGTTTGTTTGCATTACAATACAAAAACATTAACAAAAGAATGTCATCCCAAAAGAGCTGAGTAGCCACCTCGTGCCATCCTCAGCAACACTACCTGCCAACTGGAAAATACATAAAAGTCAGCGTTGCTGAGTGAGTTCTAGTTTTGTAATAAAACATACTTTTACTTATTTAAAAGTATCCTTTCGTGCATGCGTTCATACATCATACGTACACAGAGATAATATTCGTTATTATCTTCATCATTCGTTATTCATCGTTATCTTTAACTTCTCGTATGGATTCTGTCAGGCTTTACCCACTTCATAGCACTTGGCTATGATTACTGTGGTCGAATGACAAGAATCCCGTTCATACTTACTTGCACGCATGAAAGGTGAATTGTACCAATACCATATGCTACACCCCGATCGTTATTAGCTACCGGGCCGTAGTCAACATATGACGGAAAATCGTATGCCACGGTACTAGAGGTAAGCGGTAGAGGTACCATGACCATGGTCAATCACAAAGAAGGACCAATCGCGTTATTCAATGCTTGCAAGACATAATTCGTTCGTTCATTAATGCATGTATTCATCATCATTCTTCTTTTCGTTCATTCGTTAATACATGCATTCGTCATCATGTTCCTCTTTCATTATCTTTCACTTTACGATACATAATACTTCATTAGTTCATTCTCGTTATTCGTAAAGTTTCAGAAAGATAAGCATACACAATTACAAGGAACATACACACTTATCATACATACTCATCATACGTTCGTCATCATACATTCATCATCATACATTCATCATCATACATAGCATCATAACATACTTAACAATATTTTAATAATATTGTTAACAATAATACATTGATAATAATATCAGTAACAATAAGGGTTAACCATAATCATCATTACATGCATGAAACATCATCATTTGTTAACCCTAGTCAACCCTGGTTAAAACCTCGAACTTCGGTATTGCAGGAAATTTCTGAAAAATTCTAAGTATTCTGGGCGTTTTAGCCCTGTTGGGCGTATAAGCCCTCTGGCCGTATGAGCCCTGTTAGCCGTATGAGCACTGCTGGACTTTTCATCTTATACTTAGAATTATCATATGGTCATACGACCACACTGTTGGTCGCATGAGCACTATTGGTCGTTCCATCCCTAGACTTAGAAATGTGTTCTGATCATACGACCACACTGTTAGTCGTATGAGCACTAGTGGTCTCATCATCATACTTAGAAAAATATCACTTTGGTCATACGACCACACTGTTGGTCGTATGAGTCCTATTGGACAATACTTAGAAATATAACTTGGTCATACGACCACACTGTTGGTCGTATGAGTCCTGTTAGACTCATCAGCACTTAGAAAAATATATCTCCTGGTCATACGACCACACTGTTGGTCGTATGAGCACTGGTGGACTCATCAGCTTGTTCTTATTTATTCTAAGTCCCATTTCAGACATATTTGCAACCTGTTCATGTGTCTAATCCACAATCCAAGTCCCAAACATCATAATGTCTAATTCTAAACATATACACATGATTCTAGGCATAAATCTAGCATAAACATAAACATGCATACATTCATTTCATACGGGTATCATCCCAAACTTTACAAAAACATATATATATGCAATTCCAGCCCCAAAATGTTTAAAAATCAGTAAAAAGGGGTCTAGAACTCACCTTAGCTGCTCTTCAAGTTCAAACTCTTCTGCTCGAGCTTTTCCAAAGGATTCGAAGCCTAGATGTGTCTAAAACACACAAACCCGAACACACATACACATAAGAACATGCATTTCTCGGTTTCTTAGCTCAAACACAACTTAAAAACATCAATTCTTACCTTGAATCTGATTTCTTCTTCTTTCTCTCTCTAAGAATCGAAGTTCCTGCTGTCTCTCTCTCTAAAAACCGATGCAAAGAAATGTGCAGGAGGTAATGGGCGACCATGCCTTCCTTTTGTACAAAATAAATAATAACTTTTCCCATTTGGCACTTTTGGTCCCTCCTTTTTAGTTTCTTTTATTTTCTTTTTTTCTTCCTTTTTGTTTTATTTCTTGCTAAAAAAAAAATACGGGTGTTACATTAAATTGATTTATTTTAATACTGATAATTCCTGAATCGCGATCCTTGGATTCACAGGTGGTATCAGAGCAAAACAAATGCAGTTTGAACTTTTACATCCGCAGATGTTAAGACATCCGCAGATGTTAAGGTTCCGCAGATGTTGACATCCGCAGATGTCAAGGTTCCTCAGATGCTCTGCGGAAGAGAGAATGCATTCTAAACACTTGGTATGCGGATAGGAATGAATGGAAGTGGGCCCAACATAATTAATAAAAGAACATAATCAATAAAAGAAATTAATATGTTCCCCTATAAATAAGGTTTCAGATATTTTTACAGAGCACTTTTTCACTTTTAACCTAGAAAATCGCCCATTTTCCCTCTTTTTCAAATTTCAAAATATCCGTTTCCAAGAACACATCATCAACATTATCCTGTAATAAATTACTGTTATTGCAAAGGTAAATCATGTCTTAAACATCAGTAAGAAACTGTTTAATCGGTTATTGACATTCAAACGATTCAACTGCAAGTTTTCTAACTTGATTTTCTTTACAGATGGATAATAGATTCGCCAAAGAACATAATGTGTGCGCGTTCTTAAACGCTGATGATCCGACGGCGGAAGGATGTCGAGATATCATCAGATATCTCCGACGATCAAGGCTCTTCTACGCCTTGACGGCTGAGCCTGTGATCCATCAGGCACACATAATCGATTTCTGGAACTCAGCACGAGTTGAAGAACAAGATGATGAAGAAGTGATTGTGGCTGAGATTCAGAACAAGCGTCTTCGAATCACTGAAAACATCTTACGAAGATGCTTGGAACTGGGTGATAGAGAGAGAGGTCACCCCGATGTATTCGAGAATGAATACATTGAGAAAATTTTCAATCTGATGGGGGTATGATGGTGACTACGAAAAAGGGGAAATCAAGAAGGGTAGGCTGTGCAAACCGTACAGATTTTTGTGTCATACCTACCTGAAATGCTTGTCAAACAGGAAGTCAGGACTGGACAGATTCTCCAGGCACATATCATCTGGGATTATTGGGATATTTGAGGGGAGAATTTACAACTACGCAAAATACATCTTCAATTGTGTGAGTGAACAAGTCAAACTGCAGAAGAATGACAAGATGTATATGTTCCCAAGATTCCTGCAACTGGTGATCAACTCAGAACTACCTGGGGTGGACAGAGTTGGGAATGTGTTTGTGCAAGCACACTTGAGCAAATCTGTGCTAAACAAGCTTAGTGGAAAGTACCAGGGACAAGATATGCCAATGTTTGCACATGTATTAGATCCAGAAGCAGACTTGCCACAAGAGTTGGCTTGGGCAGAAGAAGCAGAATCATCTGCTGATTCTGCACAAGCATCTCACTCACCACACCAATCAACATCACAATCATCAACCCAAACTCCACCACTCCAACATCAAACACCTAGCCAAACACCCCCTCAACAAGCACAATCACCAACAAGCCTGAACACCCAACCAATCTCACCAATTCATCAACATCAATCACCTCTGCTAATCTCATCATCATCCACCAAAAGCACTGAGCCAACATCCCCAGCCAAACAACAATCATCATCAGCTTCTCAGTCATCATCACATCACACTCAACCTTTCTCTCCACTTCAAGCTCAATCCCCTGTACTACCACCACCAGAATCACCAAAACATGCATCCCCGGAAAGTGCTGGAAACGAGCCTTTTGAGATAACTGAGTCTGTACACTCTGTACACTCAGGAGATACAGAGATATTATCTCAAGCCAGCACTGTTCCTATCTCACCAACACACACAGAAGAACATGCTTCATCAGCACATACTGAGCCAATATCTTCATTGAAAGATGAACAAATTGCTGATGAGCATGAGGAAGTACAAGGATCTGCTGAGGATGTCATTGCATACCATGAAGATGATTTAAGTGACAATGACATTCCTGTCAGCAAAAGCTATCTGGTTGCTGAGTACAACAAGTTAGTACTCAAATCAAATAAGAGAAAAGAAAGAATACTAGAGCTGAAAGGTATAATCAAAGAAAAAGATGAAGAGCTGATGGAGAAAGATGCTAGACTGAAAAGGCTGAGAGAAGATGCTCTAAGCAACAGTGAAGTCATTGATGCATTGTTGAATAGAGAACAAGAGTTGGAGGCTTCTTTGAAGACTGAACAAAATGAGAAATCTGAACTGCTCAAAAAGAAAGATGCAGAAATAGCAGAGCTGAAAAAGAAAATATCTGATCTGCAAACAAAAGATGCCCAAAGTCTTGATAAACCAAAACAGACGGGTAAAGCTGCTAAGCAAATGATTCCATACACCCGGAAAAGAAAATACATGGGAGCAACTGAAAAGAAACATGAAGCTGAAAGCTCTCCAAAGAAAGCAAAACTTCCATCCCCTGCACCTACACCTTCAGTAGATGTGTCTACTGTGAAGGTACAAACCACTGATGATGATGACAGTGAGAAAGAGTGGGAGGAACTGACAAGAATTGAGTCCCCCACTGGAGAAAAGGGTGGAAAGGCCGATGACCTTCTAACAACAGCTGACATAATGGAAGAGAGGCCTGATTCGAGCATGTTTATGACCCTCATCAACCATGGTTTTCCATATGACATGGTTGAGAGGATGAACACTTCTGAAATGAAGAATACTCTGAAAGAGTTTGAGTTTGCAAGGTTCATAATCCCAAACTGTGATTATGAAGCCTTTACAACTTTTCAATCATTGGAGAAGATAAGGAAGGATTTGGGCCACTGTGACACAGCAAAACTCACCAAGTACAATATGACTTGCTGGTTACAGGGTCACAACTACAAACCGCATGAGCTCAAAGGCAGAACCACTGGAGAACTGCGGAGGATGATGGAGCATGTGATGAAAGTTGAACTGGAAACTGGAGTTAAGTTCAGAACCACTGCTCCACATCCAAAAGAACAAAGCAAACTTGCTGCTGATCCAGTAACTGTTGAACCAAAAGATCAGCACAAGGAAAAAGAAAAACTAATCAGAGAGCCAAGGGTTGTAATCCCCGGAAAGGTATGGCCTCTGGGAACAACAGTTCGAGAGATTACTGAGAAGAAATCATCTCTCATTGAACTGTACGATCACATCACAACTCCCAGTTCTGTGGAAGAACACAGGATTATGGCCTGGAAATATGATCCAGACTGGGATTGTGCAGTAATAAAGAGGACATCTTGAAGAATTCAATACTTCCATGATGTGGAAGCTCTGTTGAGTCTTCCGGAGCAAGACATCAGGGATTTACAAAGCATCCCAATAACCAACTATCCAATCCATCTTAGGGGGAGAGACTTCTCTGCAGCTGTAAATGGTATGAAGACCAGATTTTCTGATGATGTGCTCATACAATCAAAGAAAGATGATAAGGAGCACAAAAGATTCAAACAAAGCAAGAAAAGAAGAACAGCTGAAGTCTCATCTCTTGTAGATGATGATATGATAAAGAGAGTTGGTTATGACAAAAGCTCAGATACCATCAAAAGCATCAAAGGAAATCAAATCACTTATCCCATCACAGAGTGGGGATATGTTGAAAGAAATAAAGAGATGGTATTGCTGAGAAATGCTGATGGGAAGAAGGCTGATAAGATCAGGATTTTTGATCCAGTAGAGATAAAGATGCTACACCCAAGCTACACTTCATATCTTCATGATAAATTCTTCCCAAAACTAACAGATGAAAAAGCCCAGAATGATCTCTGCTTGTATGTGCATATGATTCAAGTGATAGATAAACTGCATGCAAAGGCACACAAGAGAAGGAAGCATGAGGCTGGGCTACTAAAAGGAACAATGATAGCTGAAGTGTCTGAGCTCAGAATTTCTGAAGAAGATGAATTAGAAATAGTGCATAATGATAGTGTAGTGGAAACACTCACTACAGAAGAAGATGTTTTGGGACTCAGTTATGACACACTGAAGAAGATCAGCAGGATGCAGATAAAGTACAAATATGATGATCAGAAAACTGCTGTATCTTACTTCTACAATAAAATGATAGCAAGAGTTAAGGAGCTTGCAGTGTTAAAAGACTGATTACAAGGAGCTAAGCCTAAGGGAGAGTATTGTTAGGTCTAGATTGTATAGGGCTAGATCAATTTTGTATAGGCTTAGTACTTGAAAATCAAGTCTTGTAATTAATTCTTGTAACAGTAAATATATATATATATATATATATATATATATATATATATGTGCTTTGAATCTATAGGATAACCCCATACATATGTGTGTTGATTTGTGACTTGACAGGGAAAAACAATATACTTGGATGGATTCATGGAATTGACCAAGTGTATGAAACATCTACGGATGAACAATTTTATTAATCCGTAGATATGTTTCTTACAAGACCAAATGACCAAGTACATGTTCCTGCAGATGATCAAGTACCATGAAGTGAAGACTCCTACGGAAGAAGAATTTCCTACGGAAGAACAACTTTTCTACGGAAGACTAAATAATCTACGGAAGAACAAATGTTCTGCGGACGAGAAGATTGCTGCGGAAGAACATTATACTTGTGCGATTGCAAATACCAAGAAGTCAAACAAGTCAACTCAATCAATAACAAATCCCGAGAGATCCGGTGTTTCCTTAACCGACTCAAATTATCTATAAATATGAGTCCTAGGTTTCACATCTCGAGTAGAACACAATCAATCATTATTACGGCTGTCAAGAGTTCATTGTGCAACCCTAGCTGCCGTCACATCAACATCAAACATCATTCATTTCACAGAATTCAATTGTTCATAGTCATTCACTATTATTCTTTTGTAATCATTACAGTATAGTTAATGAAATACATTTGAATTATTATTGATTTCGTATTTATTGTGTTTCTGTGGTTGTGTTCATCATTAATCATTAAAAACAATTAAACGTCAATTAGTGATAATTCCGCGATCATTAAATTGATTTATTTTAATACTGATAATTCCTGAATCGCGATCCTTGGATTCACACTGTGCAATATATACCACCTAGTTTCGCTGGGAGCGAAACTATAGTTTCGCCCATGTAGAAAAGTTGTTCCTGGTTGAGCGTGACTGCTGGCGAAAGTATAGTTTTGCTCGGCAAAACTATAGTTTCGCCCATAGTTTTGCCCATAGTTTCCCCCTTTTTTAATGCAAAAGTTTTATGTTTATACAAACATTTGTTAAAGATAACTTCCTCACCCCACAATTCCAACTTAAAAACAAATAAATTTCTAAACGTTTATAATATGAACAAATAAAATATCAAAAAGGATATAGTATGCATCTTTTTCTTGAAATTTTTCTGATAATAAAGTCTTGGTGAGATTGCCGATATGTTTGTCCTCTTAAGCCCATACCTTATTCTTTTCGACGAGTGACCTGCAACTGATTTTATCATGTTTTAGGTTCAATTAGAGAAGCTCAGATAACTTGGTTCCCATAGAACTTATCCCTTCATCAAGGTTTATTGAATGTAGTCATTGATTTTGCTTGAGTAGTTCTGAATTGACATATATGCATTCATATTATAGCATGATCTTTTGACGAGAGACAATGTACATCTTATTCCAAAAGATGAGAGCTTCAGGTCAATGCTTCCACATAGCAGAGAAGATCATCTTAGCGTGTTGATGAGAGCTTCAGGTCAATGCTTTCGCATATCAGAGAAGATCATCACTCCAGGTCAATACTCACGCATTGCAGAGGAGATAAACACACATTTTATTATACATAATATACAATATGGGCTAAGAGATGTTAGACCCAATCACAGACTAAGGACAGACTTAAGACAAAAATCAGCCACTCTCAACCAAGTTTCGACAAGACTTGTATATTTGTGCAGGCCAAGATGTCATGAGAAAAAACCTTATTACTAAGTTCTTGATCTTTACTTTAGCTACACAATCATTGTTTACTTTGTTTTCAGGCTGAGTCTACCATGCATATCCCAACACAAGCCGTTGACCTCTTTTTAACTTCTTTTTCTAGGGGTTCTGAGAGAACAAAATTGAAAAACACTTTAAAAGTATATTCTCCCCTTACATTTCTATTTACCCTCACGGGGATAGAAATTTATTTTGTTTTCCATATATAAAATTAGATAAAAGGAAAAATAAAATAAAATAAGAAGGAATATGGGATATTAGAAATTATTTGACAAATGTAAAAATTGGAAAGAGTTATTTACGAAAGCAGGACATTTATTAGGAAAAGAGATTTTCAGAAAGATATTAAACCCAACGTAGAGATAAGTTCATAAAAACAAGGTTTGTCAAATGTTTTAGTGAAAAGATCTGCTCTTTGACTTTTTGTGTCGATTGGAATAATATCAATAAACCCCTTTTCCTGAGCATCTCGGATTGCATGAACCCTTGTTTCAATGTGCTTGGTTCGTGTGTGATGAATTGGATTTTTGGCAATTCAAATGGCAGCTTCATTATCACATAAAGTGGTGTATGAAGAAAATTGATGCCATAATCCATCATTTGATGTTGGATCCAAAGCACTTAGTAGCAGCAGCTTGAGGCAACAACATATTCCGCTACACATGTAGATAAAGATATAGTTTTCTGCTTCTTGCTTTGCCATGAAACAAGACAATCCCCAAGATACTGGCATCCACTAGTGACTGATTTCCTGTTCATCTTGCAACCTCCATGATCACTGTCAGAATAAGCATGAAAATCAAAGTTTCCTCCTTTGGGATACCAAAGGCTCAAACAGGAGGACCCTTTGAGATATTGAAAGATACGTTTAACAACCTTTTCATGAGATTCCTTCGGATTTGCTTGATAGCGGGCACAGTAGCACACGCCAAAGTAATGTCCGGATGACTCGTAGTGAGATACATGAGAGACCTAATCATAGAATGATAACGATGAGCATCGATGGGTTTCCCATTATCATCTGGAGTTAAGCAAGTTTGAGCAGTGAATGGGGTAAGTTCAGGAGAAGCATCATCCATCTTGAATTTCTTGAGAATCTCCAAAACATATTTTTCTTAATGAATCAGAATGCCATCAAGCTTTTGTTCAACTGGTAATCCCAAGAAAAAGCATAACTCCCCTATCATGCTTATTTCAAAGTGATCTTTCATTACTTCTTCAAACTCTCTACACAGTTTCTCATTGGTTGACCCAAAAATGATGTCATCAACGTACACTTGAACAATCAACATTTTACCATCAACTTCTTTCTTGAATAGTGTGATATCTATGGTGCCATGAGAGAAGCCTTTGCTGAGTAGATATTGTGTCAAGGTTTCATACCAGATGCGAGGTGCTTGATGTAACCCATATAAGGATTTATCTAGCTTATATACTTTATCAGGAAAATCTGGATCCTCGAAACCAGGAGGCCGACAGACATATATCTCCTCATCAATGTTTTCATAGAGAAATGCACACTTCACATCCATTTGAAAGACCTTAAAGTTCTTGTGAGCGGCGTAAGCAAGAAAGATTCTCATAGCTTCAATGCGAGCAACCGGAGCAAACACTTCAGTATAACCAATACGTTCCTCTTGAGCAAATCCCTGCACAACCAGCCTAGATTTGTTCCTGATAATGACTCCTCGATTATTTGGTTTGTTCCGGAAGACCCATTTAGTCCCGATGGGAAACTTATTTGGAGGAAGATCAACCAGTTGCCAGACGTTCAGTTTCCTGAATTGCTAAAGCTCCATTTGCATAGCTTCGACCCAACTTGGGTCCTGAAATGCTACTGTGACATTTTTAGGAACAATTTGAGATACAAAACATCCATAGATACATTTATTTATCAATCCAGATTGACTCCATGACCTCACTCCATCAGTAATAAAACCAATGATGTAGTCGTGCGGGTGGTCTTTTAAGGTTTTAAAATTGTTATGAAGGGTTAATGGGTTTGAATGAGCTAAGGATTCAGTTTAGGATGGTTGGGAAGGAGAAGATGGTTATGATTGAGGAATTGGCTGTGGTGGAGGTATGGGTGGGATATCAAATGGAGATGGAGGGTCAATTGGTGGTTGTGGTTGAGGTTCGGGTGGTGGAAGTGGTTGTGGATGTTGTTGTGGTTCAAATGGAGGAATGATTTGCACACTCATTTTAGGAACAACATCATCATCAAAGATTGGAAGATTGAATGATTTGAAGACAGTGTTAGAGTCATAAAACCATTCTGGGTCCGGCCCTGTATTTGGTGAATTTGACTCTTGCTAATCAACATAGAAGGATTTCTGCATAATACGTGTCCTTTTATTATACACACGATACGCCTTTTGTGAGGAAGAGTAGCCAACGAAGAAACATTTGTTAGAAACAGCACCAAACTTTAACTTCCATGCTTGCGTATTTAGCAAGGTACAAGAGCAACCCAATGGACTAAAGAAGTCAATCAAGGGTTTACTTTTATGAAGAAGCTCATACGAAGTCTTCATCTTGTCTTTTATGATAAGCACCCTCTTTAGTACATAAGATGCATAATTAGTTGCTTCCGCCTAGAAGAAATTGGAAGCTTTAACTCAATCAGCATAGTTCTTGCTGCTTCGATAAGCATCCGATTCTTTCTTTCAGTGACACTGTTTTGTTGAGGTGTCCTCGTAGCACTAAACTGTCTGAGAATGCCCTTGCTTTCACAGCATGAGTCAAAGATGTGGTTTCTGAATTCGATGCCATTATCGCTTCTGATGGCCATAACCTTCCGTTGATGATGGTTTCAATTGACAGGATTAGTTTCTGCAACTCCTCTGTGGTGTCACCTTTATTTTCCAGAAATCTCACCAAAGAATATCTAGAAAAATCATCTGTAGCAACCAAACAATAAGATTTCTTAGCGATAGATTTAACACTTATGGGACCAAATAAATCAGTATGTAACAAATTCATGGGGATGTGAAATGGTATTTTCAAGCTTAAGCTTTATGTGGCTTTTTGTGCTGCTTTCCTTTAGCACAAGCCATGCACTTTTCTACCACTAAAAAATCTTTGAGTGGTAGCCCCCTGACAAGATTGTTTTTAACCAACTTATTTATGATTTTAAAGTTAACATGTCCCAAACATCTATGCCACAAAAAAGATTCGGATGATGAAGCCTTTGATAGAAGACATGTCACAGTTGAGGTAGATTCTGTTGATCCCATATCCAGCAAGTATGTATCATTCCTCCTTGGAGCTCGCATGATTATTATATCCTCTAGAACAGTGAACTCAGGTTTCAGGAACAAGCATTCATTTGTCATAAACAATACTAGAATGTCTTTATCACATATTTATGATACACTCAATAAATTGAATGCCAGTTCTGGAACATAGTTCACTTTTTCCAGAGTCAATGAACCATTTGAGACTCCGCCTTGACCAATCATCTTTTCACCTTTCTTGTCTCCAGCAAATGCAACATATCCTCCATTTATTATCCTATAATTGGTGAGAAGATCCTTCAACCCGATCATATGCCTGGAACATCCGCTATCAACATGCCATAAGCTATTGACAGTTTTTCTTAAATGATCCTGGCATTAGAACACAATGATCGTTATGTTTTCGAAATAGGAACCCAAGTTTTGACTAACTTAGGTTTTGAATCATAAGAATTTTTATAGAGGAAATTATTTACAAAGTGATTTAATCTACTTCCCAAAGGACGATTATGTACATTTTTATCAACATATTTAGGACAAGTTTTAATCACATGATCATCCTTCCCATATTTAAAGCAATGGGATTTCAAACCTTTCTTTTTGCAGTTTGGAACAGGTTTGTGATCAACTGCACTATCTTCCTCAGGATCAATCACATGTGATTCAGAATTGCTGCATGTTTCATATGATTCTTTTACATTTTCTTTTGAGACCTTAATTTTGACATATTCTAATTCATTTTCATTGATGATTTTAATTTCTGAGGAAGATATTTTTGTTTCTTTCAGTTTATAAATCTGAATTTGGGTAAAAGATGGGATAGGATGAGAGAGGAACTTCTTAAAACAATTTGAGTCGGTAAGTCTTACTGAAGCTTCATTTAAACATTCATCTTTTTTGTTAACACAAGCATTGATAACATTTGGAAATGAGCTAGAAACATCTGATGATGAATAAGATGGACTAGAACTAGAACTACAAGAGCCATTGTCTGAACCAGACTGCTGGGGTGCAAACTACTTAAGCTAGTGTCTTTCAAAGACTTTTGGGAATTACAAAAGCTATGACTAGATCTGTCAAAACCACTACTGCTATCATAACCATAATCCTCTCAAATCTCCTTATGATTCACTCCTTCTAGACCTACATGCAGACTGTTAGTTTCATTCTGAATCAAGTCATTTGTTGGATGAGATGTAGGCATAGGTGAATAACAATAATTACTTGGAGGAGGATAATCATGAGTGGTTTCATCAAATCCCAACCCTATGTTAAGTCTAGCCCCCCTTTGCTTCTTGCAAAGATCCTCATGTTTCATCCCAGATATTGTCCATTTTTCTAGCTTGGTTTTCAATTTGGTTGTTTCAAACTCAGCAAGACTCTATTTGCTATGTTCAGTTAACGACTCTATTTCAACATTTCTTTTCAAAAGATTTCTCTTTAAATGCTCGTTTTCTTTTAAAGCCTTATTCAATTTGATGAAATATTTAGACTCATTTATTTTAAGTTCCTTATTTTTTTGTTTTAGCTTTTTTTCATTTTCTAGTAATAACCTATTAGCTTTATAAAATCCAAATAATCTAATTTTACATGGAGAAGAACACATATCTTCAATTACCTCATAAGGAAGACCCATGACCACTTTCTCGGCAGCTAGGGCCTTTTCACACTAACAAATTGGGGTGTTCTTCTTCCTTTCTTCTTCCTCCTGCTTCTCTGCTTCCATGCTCGCTCTCTGATCTTAACTTGCTTGCTCTTTCATCTCTTCCTTTACCTCCAGCTTAACTTCCCTCTTCTTAACATGCTCTTGCTTTCCACATTCTTCAGCTTTATCAATCTTCTGTTCTTTTACTTCCTCGGCCTCCCTTTCTTCACCCTTACCTTGTTTCTTAACACTACCATCATAAGCTTCTTACATAACCTCATTCTTAAATTCACTAAAAGGATTAAACTCTTCCACTGATTCGTCCCCTTTCCTCACAACCTCAGCTAGTAAGCAAGATTGATCTCTTCCTCTGTTTCTGTAATCTCAGCACTCCAGTCGAAGTTGGAAATCAAGGTTGTTTCTTTCTTTTGCTTGGCTTCTTCCTTTTTAGTAACTGGAATAACCTTTGAAGTTCTAGAAGTTCTTGGTTCAGTGATGATTGGAGATGGACATTCTCTTTTAAAGTGCCCCAACTATTTGCAACTGAAACATCTCAACTTTGACTTATCAAAACCAAGCTTAGAATTTTGGTTATGATTGCCAAAGTTCCTTCTTCCAATACGCTCCATAAATCTCTTTGCACGTAGTATGAGCATTGCCATTTGCCATTGGATTTTAGTTTCCTCTAAATCATCAGGATCCACCTGATACATGTCCTTAACTGTCATCCCCTTACCTTTAAGCTCTCCAGCAACTAAGCTTCATAGCTGTAAACAAACATTCCAAATAGTGCCATGGTATCTGAGGGAATTTGAGTGGTGATAGATGTCTTTGAGCTTGAACCAACGCTTGTAGATCCACCACTTTCCTTGTCTGACATACCAATTCCTGTAGATCCACCATAAGCTGCACCATACATAGTCGAGTTTGCACTAGATGAAATCAATGCAGCATTTTATGGATATACGGTGGCTGGCACCAAGGATTGATTGTATTTCCTTCTCTTCATATCCAAATCAAAAGATTTTAGTTTGTTAATTACATCCATAAGCTTGTGAACAGCAAAGTTTCTCTCCTGCTTCAGCATCCTCACTTGTAAGCTCCATTGGGGTGGGAGAGACTCTAAGAGCTTGGTCACCTGCTCATGATCACCCAACCGATCATCGTACTTCTTCAGAGTGCTTGAGACTAATAAAAATCGATTGGTAAGATCAGTAAGACTTTCATTCTTATGTTAGACAAAATAATTAAACTCCTTCTCAGCTTCTGCTTTCTTGTCTTCTTTAGATCTTCATTTCCATCATAGAATTCACATAATGCATCATATAGATACTTTGCACTTTTATGCTCAGCAAAACGGTTGTATACGTCTTCTGATAAGTATAAAGTCAAGGCCCCGAAAGCTTTCTGATCACGATCAATTAGCTTAATATCTCTTTCAGAAAAGGTTGAGGAGTCAGTGTTCACCCTAGTCTGTTCATCGACAGTCACCGTTGGAGTATGTGGACCTTTCATTATAGATTTCCATTGATTATGATCCGTGTAAAAGAAAAAGGCCTCAAGCATCGCTTCCAATCCTCAAAATTGTCTCCATTAATAAGCCTCGGTAGCCTATTTGGTGCAACACTTTCCAAATAAGAGATGGTAATGTTGGTTGATGTCATTTTCCAAGTAAGGAATAGATTCGCTGAACTTTAGTAGATTCGCTAGTAAATTCGCTGGCAATTTCGCCCGTAGTTTCGCTCGGCAAATAGGTAGCAGTTTCGCTTAAGAATTGCTGTAAAGCTTCTAGTTTTGCTCACTATTTCACTGAAACTTGTAGAACTTTCATTCTAGGACAATTTTGCCAGCACTTTTGCTTGTTAGTTTGAACAAGTAAGGTGAAATTTTGTTCAAACTATGTAGATTCGCTGGAATCCACAGAAAATTTAGTAAATCACAGAAGATGTAGTTTCACTAAAGGCAAAACTACTTTCGCTGGAAGCAGCAGAAAGGCTGTTCGAACTATAAATCGATCTAAAATCACCCAAATCACTATGAATTGGTGATTGGATGATTGGGATAACTTTCTATGCTCAAACCGAGTATTTTTGAAAAGGTTTTAAAGCCAAAAACACACTCTAATGACTTGAAATGATTGAAATAGTGATTTTATCAAAAAACCATTTCAAAACCAACAAATCAACAAATCAAGAGCCCTAAGGCTCTGATACCATATTGTTGGTCCATTGATGATCGAAAAACAGTGCTAATGATGATAAATCACAATCAAATACCACTGAAACAACAATATAAACAATAATCTATCAAGGAGTTTCAAAATAGAACCATATCAATCAAAGAAGAATCAAACAAACAAGGCTCAATGATGAGAAATGATAATTCCAGCCCAAAAATACAATAAGAACTATAATGCAAAAGTATATTATCAAATTAGTGTTGTGCAAAACTTACCATAAAAGATTACAAAGATTCATATATAAAGCAGACATAGTTTCGCTGATAGTTTCGCTGGATAGCGAAACTGTCCTGACCAATGCCTTAGATTCACCCGGCTGCGAAATACAGTTTCGCCGGGTGACCTAAATTAAGCTGACTGCCAGCGAAACTATAGTTTCTCTAGTAGTTTTGCTGGCTTAGTGGAAACTACTACTAAACCGAAAACTAACTACTATTTACATACAATAAACAAACTAACATAAGTCCTATTATAAATAAAGCAAAAACTACAAACTAACTAAGGTTAGTCCAACCTATACTTGATCTTTACAGATCCACCAACCCTTTTACGATATGTTTACCTTCATATCATCCTTCATATCCAATATTAGCAAAGAAGGCCATTATCTCCTCATCTTCAAATTCCATAGGAGTATTAGCATTATCAAAAAACTGTAGACACTGTCTCATAGTTTTTCAGTGATGGAAATGGTGTGATCATTAGAAATTCTCCCAGACAAGGTTTTGACACCATCAATCTCTGTTACTTCAGCACTACTCTAGAAGGATCTTATGATGTTCTCATATATAGCAGGTCTCACATTGATGGCATGAGAAACTCTAGTAGTAGCTATGAATCTGATCATGTCTCTAAGTCCTTTAGCTTCAGGGACATCAGGGTCAAGATACCCACTAACATTGTGGAGTTTTCTCCACGTGAGATTAGCCATTGACCTCTGAATTAGAAACATATGAGTTAGTAATTGGCTCACAATCATCAAATTGCACAGGTAAATTCAAGTTGACTATTTCTATTTTGACTTTGTTTTGGTCAAAATTGAAGAATCATGGGTACTATTTCAGAGAAAATAGACCTAACTTGATTTTGTAATGAATGATCAATTTTTTTGTTAATTATCTTTGTTTTTGATGATCTTTTTTTGTTTTGACTATCTTTTACCACTAAAACATAGGTTTTGAAGTCGACATTTTGCAGTTCATAGTTCCCCTGTTCATGCGATGAACCTAGGGTTTTAAAAATCAATTGTTCATTTTTGATTTTCATAATCACTGGTTTTATTGCACTCGAAAATGTCAATCAATCCTTAGTTTGTGGTTGAGTTATGTGATAGGATCAAATGTATAGAATTATGATGATATTAGCTAACAATTCAATGAAAACACAATCAAAATAATAAAATCAAAGCACAATATCAACAAAATTCAATGAGTTTATTGATATAAAGCAAAGACAATTACAAAGAGTGTAAGCAGATTCTCGTCTTTCTAACCTACACAAGTCTAAGCTATATATACTACCAATAAACACAAAAAGGAACTAACTAATTACAAGACTAGTCCCTGTACTATTACAAAAGACAAAAGACACATAAAGACAAAATGTTAATCTTTAAAGAAGCACTAATAATACTCCCCCTAAGATTGATATTGTCTTCGGTCTTCAAAATCTTCAGGCTTCAGTCTTTTTCTTCTCTTATCTTATCTTATCTTAGTCTTTACCAGCTTCATTCTTCAATTCTTTAGTCTTCTGTCTTCTCTTGTCTTTCACTTTCATCTTTAATCTGCAAAGAAATCTTCAGGTTCTTCTTTAACTTTGAACATTGGCTTCTTTTTGAATTGCTCTTGATCCTTCAAAGCATTTGCAATAGCTGACTTGAATTTTCCTGCAAGAATTCCTTGTTCAGGACGTGAATCATTAGTTTTTATCTCCATTTGGCTCATTCGTTCTAGAGTCTCTTTTGAAAGTCCATTGATATCAATATTGGCGTATAATTTGATAGGATTTGAACTTTCCTTCGAATATACTTCCAATACTCCTTTCCTTGATATACACATAAACTCTATATCCTTTATGTCTTTCTTCACAATATTTTCATATGCAAGAGCTTTTCTCAAATATATTCTCTCCATAGCAGCATTCATAACATTGATAATGGAAAGAAAATATTTTTTATCTTGCTCCACGACCTCTGGTGATACCTTCTCAAATTTTTGAACAGACAGGAATGAGATATAGCTTGGATGAAGTAATTTTAACTCAAAAGCACCAAACAAAGTAATCATGTCCTCGTCCTAGTGTTTGAGATTTTGGACCATTTTTAAGCTCAAATGTCTCTTTATTATAGAACCATCTAAGAATCGGTTTGGACTTTTGGTTTCCATCTATCACTTTTAGACCTGGGGTAGTTACCTTTTCAAAATATTTATCACAAAATTCAATCATAAAGTGTTCTTCTTCTGATTGTAACCCCCTTATCTTCTTGTTCTTCTTTAGCACAGAAAAGTATTCCTTGTCTTCTTGATCATAGCGATTTGAAGGAAATTACTTGTTCTAGCTAGTCCTCTCCTCAAAAACTCTACAAACATCTCTCCTCGTTTGGCTCCAGATGGATTAATTAGAGGAAGTTTGTTTAATTCTTTTAAATCCTGCATAGGAAGTTTAATGATACTAGAGTAAAAGTGATAAACATCACAAACAGCATTTACTCTTTTAATCAAGAAAGCATAAAAAATATCATCATACTTCCATGCGATGATTTTGACTTGGTTTATGAGGTCAGGAGCAATCATTGCATTTAACAATTCAGCAACAGATTGTCCTTCCTGTAAGACATTTCTTACCAAGTCTCCAGTTGATCTAGCACTATCAAAGATTTGTCTCTGTTCAGAGGAAGCTTTATACACTTGCTTTTCTGAACCAGGAAACATCTTAATCAGCTCTTGTCATCTTTCATGAGCACTTGACTTCTGTGCCATTTGACTAATCTCTTGAGGTTTCAAAATTCTTGTTCTCTTTATGATATCCAAATACTGAGGATTATCAGTATCTAGAATGATCATTTTGTCAGATTGTTTCTCTGTTTTTTGGAGCTTTTAATAAGATTTCGCAATGAAACAGATTGAAGTCGTTTCAATCTCTTCCATGGATAGTTCCAAGCCTGCAACCAAGACCTTAAGGCAGGAATGCTCATTTCGTCTGGGTTTGGATGGTGCAGCTCTGATTGTGGAACTTCTTCAATATTTATGCTCTCTTGAGCTCGGTTCCATTCTCCATGCTCCATGACAATCTCATTAGGGTCAATTGGGGCAACAGATTCAGCAGCTATACATTTCTCATACTCATCATTGATTTAAGATACTATAAGCCCATCCAAAAATACCCTATTGTACTTTATCCTCACAAGATATTTGTATCTGTCTTCAAAATCTTGAGGGATATAATCATGCTCTTGAACTGGCTCGAATGAAGAATGAGTTTCAAATTGAGCTTCTTTGTAACACCCGGTTATTTTTAAAGATATAAAGAAAAGAATAAAAGTAAAGGAAAGGAAAGAAAAGCTATGACACGTAAGTTGAAGGACTAAAAGTGTCAAAAAGGACAAAAGGTTTGAAAGTTGGTAAATAAAGTAACATAGCCACCCATGTTGCTTATTCACATCAACAATTGGATTTTTAGAGAGAGAAACAATAGAGAATTCTCGGAGGTTGTAGAAGAAGAACGAAAGTTTGAAGTTTTGGTAAGAATTCTCAGTTTTATGATGTTTTAGAAGTTTCTAGTCTCGGTTATGTGCTTATAAATGTGATTGTGTGTTCGGGTTGTGTGTGTGTGGGTTTTATGTGCTAGAAACGTCTGGGAAGCTCAAAGAAGGGTTCAAACCCGAAAACAAACTAAGGTGAGTTCTAGAATCCATTTTTAACATGTTTTTAACAAATTTTGGGGCTGGAAAATGCATGTGTATGTGTTTTTATAAAATTAAGTTTCTACCCGTATGTGCGTGTGAATGTGTATGTGGATGGGTGTATGTTTTGGGGGTAAATGATGTGATGATTATGATTAAGAATGTGTTATTATGCTTAGAATGTTAGTACTAAGAATAGAATTTGATTTAGGATGAACTGGGACTGATTTCAGTTGTTTAAGTACAAATGAGATGCCCAACCGTCTAAACAGTGGACCATGCGTCCAACGGTTTGATTTTTCGAAGTTTGTGCAACCGTCCAAACGCCCAACCGCCTGAATAGTCCCATACGTCTAAGGTGAAAAACGGCTAAGTGTAGGCCCAGACATCTAAACGGTGCCCAACCGCCTAAGTGCTGTCTAAGTCAGGCCCATGCTTCTGAACAGTGCCCAACCGCTTGAAAAGTATTATCATTAATAAAGTGAAAGATTAATGATAAAGAAAAGTGGAACGTAAATGAATGAATGAAATTCTTGCAAGCAAATGTATAGAGGTGCACGGCCTTGTTGTCGTTAGCTCAACTGTGATGCGGGTTAGCTACCCCGAAGGATGCACACGGGGTCAATCATTGAGATTGACAATGAGGTGAGCGACCCTGTTGTCGCAAAAGACTCAGATAAACTGCAATCATTAAGATTGCCAATGAGGTAAGCGACCTTGTTGTCGCAAAAGACTCTGATAAAGTGCAATCATTGAGATTGCTAATGAGGTGAGCGACCCTGTTGTCGCAAAAGACTCGAAAAGATAATGATAAAAGTACGGAATGAATGGAAGTTAATAAACGAATGATGAAGATAATAATGATATTACCTAAGTGTACGTATGATGTGTGATCACATGCAAAAGTAAAGAATAGTTCTTAAACGAAAGTAAAGTATGTTTTATTATAAAAACTAGGACTCACTCAGCAACGCTGACTTTTATGCATTTTTCAGTTGGCAGGTAAAATGTTGCTGAGGATGGCACGCGGGTGAAGCTACTCGACGGGGCATGACTGATTCCCATTCATACATGATAATACTGTTGTTTTGTAATGCAATTGAATAATTATTTTGTAAACAACAGTGTTTATAATAAAATGAATGGCTTTTGTTAAATAAATTCCGCTGCTTAAAATTTGTAATATGTCACTTTTTATGTAATTATTGCTATGAATGACCAACTGTGAGGTGTCCTGGGTCGGGGCCTTACAAGTTGGTATCAGAGCCAAAGTTTAAGTGAAATAGGTAAATACATTCAAAAGAAACCTAAAATTAAACTAAAAATGGGATATAAAGAGGGATGTCAGCCTGAGTAGCTACGTGCCATTAGGTATTTCTTTTCTTAAAGTTAATTAGTATTATGTGCGTGTGCTATTTGACTTATGTGTTCTTAGTAGATATAGGTACTGATGTAGCCAGGATAGGAAATGCTTGGGGTGTGAAGAGTAAAGTAAGTGGTTAATCACAACTGGCCACTGTCATTAGGGACTTACTATACTGGACATAAACTGAGCTATTACCTTGAATGACTGTGTTAGTGTTTGAATCTTATAGCGTCTAGGAAATGGCTGGACAGAAGTCTTCCAAGGCTTCTAGAGGCAGAGGTCAGCCACGTATGACTAGGAGTAGTGCTAAGGCTCCTGAGACGGCTCGTGAGAACCTTAAGGTTCATGGCCAAAGTAAGGAGAATGAGAATGCCAGCCTGAACACCTCAGCTAGGGAGGCGATTGCTGATGAAGTACACCAGGTCATGCAGACAGTTTTACTATCTGTGGTGACTGAAGTCATTAGGGCTATGAGAGGCGAGGAGAGAAGGAGAATAAGAATAGGAAGGGATCAACGGGCAAGGAGAGCAGAGGGGATGAGGAATGACCAGAGCCTGAGACTGTATTGTCTGACGTGGAAGAGGATGATGTAGTGGGGGTGACTACCAAGGGGTGCAGCTATGGCGCATTCCAAAGGTGCAAGCCCCCGACCTTCGATGGCAATGGCAATGTTGCAGCCGCTCACTGCTGGGTAAGGGAGATGGAGGCGGTGTTGGAAATCAGTGAGTGTCGCGAAGACCAGAAGGTGAAGTTCGCGACCCACTCCTTTATCGACTCAACGTTGTGTTGGAGGGACAACATTGCCCAAGCTGAGGGTGCTAGAGCCATCGGGAAGATGCGATAGAAAGAGCTGAATCAATTGGTGATTGAGGAATTCTATCCTCCTCGGGAGTTAGACAAGGTAGAACGAGAGTTCTTGCAGCTAGAGGCGGGAACCATGACACATCAGCAGTACACCACCAAGTTCAACGAGATGGCGAGACTGGTACTGGATCAGGTGACGCCCGTGTCCCGAAAGATCAATCGGTACATCTAGGGATTGCCAGCTGACATTCGTAGGCACTTGATCGCTGCCCGACCAAGCACTTTTAGGTCAGCAGTGGATTTGGCCGGGAGGCTCTATGATAAAAGGGAGGTGACGGTGGTGGAGGTGAAGAAGACTGGTGGGGGTGACCGGAACTGGAATGGAAAGCGGTTCGGGCGTGGTGGTTTCATCCCGAACAACAAGAAAATAAGAATGGATGACCGTAGGGTGGGGTCATCAAGCTCGGGACCTAAGAGGTGTGGCAAGTGCGGGAAGGAGCATACGGGGGAGTGCAGGCTGGGGCTCAGCGTGTGCTTCAAGTGTGGGAAGCCGGGTCACATCTCCAGAGACTGCAAGGCGTTGAGGTGTTATACCAGCGGCGAGGAGGGCCATGTGAGCAGGGACTGCAGGAGGCCGATGGTGGAGAGTTCTGAGGCAAAGAAGACAGCCGAAACTGAAGGGCGGAAGACGAGCGCTAGAGCTTTCACCATGACCAGGGAGGAGGCTAGGACGGACCCCGATATTGTGTCAGGTACGTTTCTAGTAAATCAAACTCTTGCTTCTGTGTTATTTGATTCTGGTGCTAGTAGGAGTTTTATTTCTGCTACTTTCTGTGCTAAATTGCCTGTTAGTAGTAGACGTATTGATGAGCCCTTTGATGTAGAAACTGCTATTGGTAAGTCCACTAGAGTTACTGATATGATAGAGGACTGCGCCATAGAACTAGAGGGTCGTGGGCTTGCTGCTAAGTTACATGTGATGCCCCTAGGTGGATTTGATGTAGTACTAGGGATGGATTGGTTAGCGACCTATGAAGCAAACATCATGTGTTGAAAGAAGATGATTAGATTGATAGCGCCTGACGGAAGTTCGGTGACGATATACGTGATCGAGTTATGATGATTCCGAAAGTGATTTCGATGGCGGTGGCGGGAAAGTGCATGAGGCATGGATGTAGCACTTACTTGGCCTACGTGAAAGATGTGGACACGTCAACACCATAATTGTCTGATGTACCGGTGGTGTGTTACTTTCCCGATGTATTTACAGAGAACTTATCAGGTGTGCCACTGGATTGCAAAATCAAATTTCAAATTGATTTGATACCCGGTGCTCAGCCTATCGCTAAAGCACCGTATTGATTGGCCCCACCTGAGATGAAGGAGTTAATGGAACAACTGCAAGAGTTAGTCGATAAGGGTTTTATCAGGCCGAGTATCTCTCCTTGGGGTGCTCGGTCTTGTTTGTAAAAAAGAAGGACGGTAGCATGCGGATGTGTATGGACTACCGTGAGTTGAATAAGTTGACGGTGAAGAATGGGTATCCATTACCGAGGATTGATGACTTGTTCGATCAGCTCCAAGGTGCCAGTTGGTTCTCAAGGATAGATCTTCGATCTGGCTACCATCAGTTGAAGGTGAAGGAGCAACATATTCCTAAAATAGCTTTTCGCACGCGTTATGGACACTACGAGTTTCTCGTTATGTCCTTTGGTCTAACCAACGCGCCAGCTGCTTTTATGGATTTGATGAATCGAGTGTGTCGGCCGATGTTGGATAAATCAGTGATTGTGTTCATCGATGATATCCTGATTTATTGAAGGAGCGAAGAAGAGCATGCCAGTCATATTCGGGAAGTGTTGGAGACATTGAGAAAGGAGAAGTTGTATGCTAAGTTCTCCAAGTGTGCTTTTTGGTTACGAGAGGTGCAATTTCTGGGTCATGTGGTAAATGCTTAGGGAATCATGGTGGACCCAGCAAAGGTTGAGGCCGTGATACAATGGAAGTCTCCTAAGATTCCATCCGAAATTCGTAGCTTCTTGGGATTGGCGGGCTACTATAGGAGGTTTATTCAAGACTTTTCCAAGATAGCTTCACCTTTGACAAAGTTGACCCGCAAGGATGTGAAGTTCGTGTGGGGTCAAGAGCAAGAGGGCACTTTCGAGCAGTTAAAGGCGAGATTAACACAAGCTCCTATCTTGACATTTGCCGAGGGGAGTGAAGATCTAGTGGTGCATTCGGATGCATCTTATTCTGGGCTAGGTTGCGTATTGATGCAACACGGAAGGGTGATAGCCTACGCATCCCGACAGCTGAAAACCCATGAATTCAACTATCCAACGCACGATCTTGAATTAGCTGCGGTGGTTTTCGCATTGAAGGTTTGGCGACACTACTTATATGGGACGAAGTGCACAATCTTCACTGACCACAAAAGCTTGAAGTATTTCTTCGAGTAAAAGGATTTGAACATGAGGCAGAGACGATGGTTGGAGCTCATAAAGGATTACGATTGTGAGATCCATTACCATCCGGGCAAGGCCAACGTGGTGGTAGATGCCCTTAGGCGAAAGGAGAGACCCGAGCCGATTCGGGTGAAGGCTTATCAGCTGATTATGACCTCTAACATGATGACGCAGGTCAAGGAGTTTCAAGACGAGGCTCTGAAAGAAGATCGTCTTAACTCTGAAAGAAGGAGAGGTCTGGTCGCGGAGTTGGGTGAAAACACTCTCGGTGTTAGAACCCGATACGGGCGAATGTGGATTCCTCATTACGGGGATCTACGTGGAAAGATCAAGGACGGGGCTCATAAGACTCGATACTCCATTCATCCCGGTGCTACCAAGATGTATCACGATATGAAGAAAGACTACTGGTGGCCGGGTATGAAGCGCGACGTAGCGGAGTATGTGAGTAAATGCCTTACCTGTTTGCAGGTGAAGGCGAAACACCAGAAGCCGTACGGGAAAATCAAACCATTGGATATCCCCGAGTAGAAGTGGGAGCATATCACCATGGACTTCATTACGAAGCTACCACGTACCCCGAAGGGGTATGATGCTATATGGGTGATAGTTGATCGTTTAACGAAGAGTGCTCACTTCCTACCGATCCGAGAGACGTATTCTTCTGAGAGGCTCGCGGATCTATTTATCAAGGAGATTGTAGCTCGTCATGGTGTGCCGGTGTATATTGTGTCTGATCGCGACGTTCGGTTTACATCCAAGTTTTGGAAGAAATTCCATGATGCGATGGGGATGAGGCTATATATCAGCACGACTTATCAATCTAAGACTGACGGTCAGTCTGAGAGGACGATCCAGACACTCGAGGACGTGCTTCGAGCGTGCGTGATCGATTTCGAAGGAAGTTGGGATGACCATCTGCCGTTAGCCGAATTCTCGTACAACAGCAGTTATCATGCCAGCATTGGCATGCCACCCTACGAGATGCTATATGGTAGGAGATGTAGGACACCCGTTTGCTAGGGTGATATTGGTTAGAAGGAGTTAGGGATCATTGAAGTGATTGAGGCTACGACGGAGAAGGTCGAAAAGATCAAAGCCTTCATGAAAGCAGCTAAGGATAGACAGAAGTCGTATGCCGATAAGAGGCGTAGACCGATTGAGTTCGAGGTGGGCGATAGGGTTATGTTAATGGTCTCACCTTGGAAAGGTATCATTCGGTTTAGAAAGCAGGGCAAGTTGAGCCCAAGATATATACGGTCATTCCGAATAATTGATCGAGTAGGAGAGGTGGCCTATAGGTTAGAACTACCAGATGAGTTAAGTGGAATTCACCCAACATTCCATGTATCTCACCTGCAGAAGTGTTTAGCAGACGAGGATATGATTGTACCACTAGAGGACATCGAAGTGGATGAACGGCTCAATTACGTCGAGCAACCAGTGGCAATCATTGATCGTAAGGAGAAGAGTTAAAGAATAAAGTGGTTCCTCTTGTGCGAGTACAGTGGAAGCGCAGGAAGGGATCCGAGCCTACATGGGAGATTGAAGGAGAGATGAGGCAACATTACCCTCATCTATTTGAGGAATAACAGGTTTCGGGGATGAAACCTATATAAGGGGGGTGGACTTGTAACACCCAGTTATTTTAAAGATATAAAGAAAAGAATAGAAGTAAAGGAAAAGAAAGAAAAGCTATGACACCTAAGTTGAAGGACTAAAAGTGTCAAAAAGGACAAAAGGTATGAAAGTTGGTAAATAAAGTAACATGGCCGCCCATGTTGCTTATTCACATCAACAATCGGATTTTTAGAGAGAGAAACAACAGAGAATTCTCGGAGGTTGTAGAAGAAGAAGGAAAGTTCAAAGTTTTTGGTAATAATTCTCAGTTTTATGATGTTTCAAAAGTTTCTAGTCTTAGTTATGTGCTTATAAATGTGATTGTGTGTTCGGGTTGTCTGTGTGTGTGTGGGTTTTAGGTGCTTAAAACGTCTGGGAAGCACAAAGGGTTCAAACCCGAAACAGACTAAGGTGAGTTCTATAATCCCTTTTTTAACATGTTTTTAACAAATTTTGGGGCTGGAAAATGCATGTGTATGCGTTTTTATAAAATTAAGTTTCTACCCGTATGTGTGTGTGAACGTGTATGTGGATGGGTGTATGTTTTGGGGGCAAATGATGTGATGATTATGATTAAGAATGTGTTATGATGCTTAGAATGTTAGTACTAAGCATAGAATTTGATTTAGGATGAATTGGGAATGATTTATGTTGTTTAAGTGCAAATAAGATGCCCAACCGTCTAAACAGTGGACCATGCGTCCAACGGTTTGATTTTTCAAAGTATGCCCAACCATCCAAAGGCCTAACCGCCTGAATAGTCCCATACGTCTAAGGTGAAAAACGGCTAAGTGTAGGCCCAGACGTCTGAACAGTGCGCAACCGCCTAAGTGCCCATGCGTCTAAGTCAGGCCCATGTGTCTGAACAGTGCCCAACCGCCTAAGTTCCCATGCGTCTAAGTCAGGTCCATGCGTCTGAATAGTGCCCAACCGTCTCGAATATTGCTCAGGATGACCAAGTGCAGGGCCAAACGTCTGAATAGGGCCCATGCGTCTAAATAGGCCCGTGCGTCTAACTGGAAAATGGCTAAGTGTAGGCGCAACCGTCCGAATAGTGCCCAACCACCCAAACAGGGCCTATGCGTCCAACACTTGGAAATTATTTCAGGAATTTTATGAGAGCCTGTCCAATTAGGGTTTTGCAACAACGTTTGACTAGGGTTAATAAATGCTTAATTCCATGCATAATCATGATTGTCTTATGCTTCTTTATTATTATCATTGTCACGATTGTTAACTTTATTATTGTTGTTATTAATATTCTTATTGTTGTATGACTCTACGTGGTATGTTTATGATTGAAACTAAAAGTATTATCATTAATAAAGTGAAAGATTAATGATGAAGGAAAAATGGAACGTAAATGAATGAATGAAATTCTTGCAAGCAAATGTATAGAGGTACACGACCTTGTTGTCGTTAGCTCAACTATGATGCGGGTTAGCTACCTCAAAGGATGCGCACAGGGTTAATCATTGACATTGACAATGAGGTGAGCGATCATGTTGTCGCAAAAGACTCAGATAAACTGCAATCATTGAGATTGCCAATGAGGTGAGTGACCCTGTTGTCATAAAAGACTCGGATAAAGTGCAATCATTGAGATTGCTAATGAGGTGAGCGACCCTGTTGTCGTAAAAGACTCGGAAAGATAATGATAAAAGTATGAAATGAATGAAGTTAATGAACGAATGATGAAGATAATAATGATATTACCTAAGTGTACGTATGATGTGTGATCACATGCAAAAGTAAAGAATAGTTCTTAAACGAAAGTAAATTATGTTTTATTATAAAAACTAGAACTCACTCAGCAACACTGACTTTTATGCATTTTCAGTTCGTAGGTAAAATGTTGCTGTGGATGGCACGTGGGTGAAGCTACTCGACAAGGCATGACTGATACCCATTCATACATGATAATACTGTTGTTTTGTAATGCAATTGGACAATTTTTTGTAACCTGATTAAACCAAGGTGTATTGCTTAACAACAGTGTTTATAATGAAATGAATGGCTTTTGTTAAATAAATTCTGCTGCTTAAATTTGTAATATGTCACTTTTTATGTAATTATTGCTGTGAATAACCAACTGTGAGGTCTCCGGGATCAGGGCCTTACATTCTTCTATGTCTTCATCATCAAGAACCTCATCATACCATTCATCACCATATTCTTCTTCAATGTCCTCTAAGGCACCAAATTTCTCTTGAACATACTGCTCTTGTGCTTCTTGCACCTCTTCTTCACCAACCTTTTCAATACTTTGCACTTTTAAAGAAGACTCAGGTAAAACTGGAGCCTCTATTTCATCTAATTTTCTCTTACCTTTCTCCATCTCAGCACACTTTTCAACATCAATAGGAACCATTTCAGACACAATCTCGACTTCTGGAGAGTTTGGTTTCTGTGATTCCTTGGATTTACTTAATTCTTCTTTCAATTTTTAGTTTCTTCAAGTAATTTCTTATGTTTCTCTTCAAGAAGATCATAATCCCTTATCATCACTTCAAAATTCTTGATTACATCTGAAAGAATTGATCTGCCCAAGATACATATTAAATTGATGTGGCTAGTGTGATATGATCCAAGTCGGGTCATACCCAATAACAAGCCAAACAAACACCGATAAATATTTAGTCGTTGATAAGATCATACAAATAAATATTAGCACCAATTTAGAAACCGGCTTTTCTAAATCATTGCTTTTGTAAATGAACAAGATTATATATATAGATAATTTGTTCATGAGGGATTATTTGTTTCATTGCTTAAATTAGTTAAACAATGACATATAATAGTGTGCAAGTGCTATAAAATTAAAATGGTTTAATTTTATAAAAGTAGAATGCAAGAGTATGTATATTTTATAAAAAAATAGAATGAGAGGGAAACCAAATGGGGCCAAATTCGGCCGCCCATTTTGGCCTTGGAAAACCCCTTGTTTTATTTCAAGGGCATGCAAGACTCTTTGATTCTTACACTCTTTCACTTGCATTCTCTTACATACACACAAGAGCAAAAAGGTTCTCTCATCTCTCTCTCCATTCTCGGTTTCCTGGAGCTGAAAGAAGTAAATTTTTCAGCCTTAAAGAAGTGTTCTTGGCTGGAAAAATCTATCTTGAAGAGGGTTCTACAAGTTGGTGTTGAAAGACCTAGCAAGAGGGTGTTTGTACAAGTTTGGGGTATCACCTCTTGAGGACTTCTAGCTTAAAGTTTCAGCCACGATTTCATCTTCATTCACCTCTAAGAACTCGTTTTTTGAGAAGCTCCAAAGGTTGTATACTTCAAGTATCTTATGTTATTTTTATTGTATGCATTTGTATAATGATCCATGGTTTGGGGTTGTTTATTAAATGGGTTTAATAACCATCTTATTAACATGTTTTAAAACTTAAAATCCGCTGTGTTTTCATATAAACAAGGTTATATGAGCTTTGATAAACATGTTAAAACCCCTACAATGGCATCAAGAGCCACTTATACGAATGCATACATGTATTATACTTGCTAGTTCACGGTTTTGTGGTGT
The DNA here is from genome assembly GCA_024085815.1 of Flaveria linearis. NCBI lineage: Eukaryota > Viridiplantae > Streptophyta > Magnoliopsida > Asterales > Asteraceae > Flaveria > Flaveria linearis. Next base: position 71,718,080 of record CM044003.1, on the reverse strand, counting down.
TTGACACAACATACCCGTGAGTTAGAGGGCTGTATCGTACCCCCCTTTTTGATTTTTTAAAGATGTTACTTTATGCATGTAAGGATCTTTAAAAATCTAGATCATAAGTTGTTTGTTTGTATGGACTAAACCCATTTGTTCTTGGTTTATGTTGGCCAAAAACATGGGTTAAAAAAGGGGGCTGCCCTAAATCGTGACATAGGAAATGTTTGGATATGTTGTTTTGGTTATGCATAACAAAGCCTTGACCATATGGATTGATTGATTGGTTGTCATGTTATATTAATTTGGCTATGTAATAATTCAATTTTATGTTTCAAGTCTTGTCTTGTAATTTATTTATTCATATGGTTTGTAATAAATAGATTAGGAGTTTTTTTTTCCTTTACTAGAAAATTGTATTAGGATACATATTTTGTAAGGATGCTCAAGATCAAGACTTGAAGAAAAGATAGACAAAGAGGATGCTTGAAGATGTGGATTCAAGTGGGAGTCCTTTTGTCAACCTTGTGTCATGTTCTTAACCCTTAGGACAAGACTTTTTGACACACTTGTTTTGGCTAAACAAGTGTGCTCAACTTAGTATGCTTTGTTATGCATATGTGAATGTTTTGTTTATGCTTGGTTGAATGCTTATGATGATGTTTTGTTTTGAATATTTGGATGTGATTAACAAACCGTCAATTAAAACAAGCTATAACAAGAAATTGGTTCTCAAATCATTAAGCATAAATAGAATGGTTCTATAAAAGGAGTTAATGGTTTGCAAAACAAAATGGGTTTTATTTAAAAGAACAAATAGGATACCATATGGTTGAATGCATACAATCATATGGTATATAGACTTTTCTAAACAAGAATTGCGAAATTGTAAATCCCTTTTGAAAATAAGTTAAACACCATCCTTTTACACAACACTTAGGTTACTTGCAAACTCTTAGTGGGATAAAGGTCACCTAACCACTTTGAGGGAACTTGTAACTTAAGGTGAGAATACCATGTTTGTGGGATAAAGGTCACCTAACCACTTATGTAGTAAACTCACACGTGCGTGTAAGTAGGACGACTTGATTTGTAAAATATATTGAATGGATCACCTAAAATATGTTTTACAAAAGGTGTTGATGGGATAAACATGCCGTTATAAACATAAGATGTTCAAACGATCCCATACCACTAGAAGTTGCAATAGGTTGCAATTGTCATTCATGACTACCTTGTTTATTTAAATAATTGGATAAAGGTCACCTAACCAATATTTAAATATAACATTGGATTCTAAAATTTTATTTATTAATAGTCTATGAGACATAAAGGATATTAATAAATGAAATATAATTATATCAATGATTACTAAAATGGAACTTTGTAAAATCTTGTAGATGGCCGACAACAACAACGCTAATAACGATGTACCAAACAAAAACAACCAATCTCTAAGGGCGATCCTTCAAAGGGATCGTCTAACACCTAACAATTTCATGGATTGGTACCGCAACTTGAGAATTGTTCTCAAGCAAGAAAAGTGGGCCTACATCCTTGATGATCCCATCCCCGATGAACCTAACGAGGAGGATGTGGAGGCCTATAATGATTGGGTTAGATATGTGGAAGACTCCATCCAAGTCTCTTGCCTAATGTTAGCAAGCATGACACCCGAACTCCAAAAGGAGTATGAGCTCCATGGAGCTTATGACATGGTCACTCAGTTGCGGGAAACGTTCCAGCAACAAGCTAGGGTGGAGCGCTTCGAAATGGTTCGAGCGCTTCATGCATGTCGGATGGAGGAATCCCAATCAGTTTCATCTTATGTTCTTAAGATGAAAAGCCACATCGACCGCCTTCAAAGGCTAAACTGTCCTGTCTTAAAGGAGTTGGCCACGGATTTGATCCTTAATGGCCTAACTAAAACGTTTGAGGCATTCGTCATGAATTACAACATGAACGGATGGGACAAGAGCATAAATGAACTTCATTCAATGCTCAAATCAGCCGAGGCGGGAATGGGTAAAAGGGTTTTACCCGTTCTCACCATTAATGAAGGTGGGAGAAGGAGAAGGTCTCTACCCCCTCCGAAGGCAACTATTGCCAAAGGAAAAGGGCACGTTGGGGGAAAGGGGAAGATGGTTGTTAGGGCGGAACCTCCGAAGCCCAAGGAGAAGAAGCAAAAGGTTGCTGTAAACGATCCATGCTTCAAATATGGTAAGATAGGGCATTGGATGAGAAATTGTCCATTCTATCTCAAAGAGTTGAGAGAAAAGAGGGATGCGGGGCAAACCTCAGGTATAATTTACATGATACATGTTGAGCTAAATGTTATTTCTTCTAACACATGCGTATTAGATACCAGATGTGGAACTCACATTTGCAATTTGTTGCAGGGGTTTAAAAGAAATGAGCATTATGCAAAAGGGGAAATAAGTCTCTTCATGGGCAATGGTGCAAAGGTTCACGTGGAAGCCTAAGGAGACTACATTTTGAAGCTTCCAAGTGGTTTGGAAGTCATTTTATATAATGTATTATATGCTCCTAGTTTGACTAGGAACATTATTTTTGTTTCCCGTTTAAGGCAATATGATTATGATTTCAAGTTTGTTGACAATGATATTCATGTTTTTTAAATCATATGTTTTATTTTAAGGCTATACCTTGTAATGGTATTTATGAATTGGTTCATGAAAACGCAACATATGATAGCTTAATATACCAAGCAACCACCAAAAGGCTCAAATTAGATTTGAGTGATACCTACCTTTGGCATTGTCGTCTTGGTCATATAAACAAGAAACGTATACAAACAATTCAAAAGAATGGTCTTTTAAAAACAAATGAATGCGATTCATTTGATGTATGTGAATCTTGTTTACAAGGAAAAATGACTAAGGCACCCTCTAGTGGAACTAACGAAAGGGCAAAAGATTTATTAGGTATAATACATTCGGATGTATGTGGTCCTTTTAAGCCAATGACTAGGAATGGTGAAAGATACTTCATTACCTTTACCGACGATTATAGTCCCTATGGGTATGTGTACTTATTAAGGTACAAAGATGAAGCTTTTGAAATGTTCAAAATCTTCAAGAATGAAGTTGAAAATCAACTCAACAAGTCAATTAAAGTTCTCCGCATCGATAGAGGTGGTGAATACCAGAGTGATGTTTTTCAAGATCATCTTAGAAGTTGTGGGATTGTCTCGCAACTCACTCCACCTGGAACACCACAACTTAATGGTGTGTCTGAGAGGAGGAATCGAACCTTATTGGATATGGTTCGATCTATGATGGCTAGAAGCACATTGCCTCTATCATTTTGGGGTTTCGCTTTGCTCTCCGCGGCTCGTATTCTGAATATGGCCCCAACCAAAAAGGTGGAAAAGACACCTTTTGAGATATGGCATGGAAAAGTTCCATCCCTATCATACTTAAGGGTCTGGGGTTGTGAGGCTTATGTTAAGACTCCCACCCCAAACAAATTGGAAGTCCGATCCACCAAGTGTATCTTCATTGGATATCCTAGAGATTCTATGGGATATTATTTCTATGATCCACTGGAACAAAAGGTTTTTGTTGCCAGAAAGGGTGAGTTCTTAGAAACAAAGTTCCTTATGGAAGGAACTAGTAGTAGAACAGTGGATCTTGAGGAAGATCAAGAACCACAGCCCGATGCACGGTTGGTTGAAACTAGCACTCAACATGAGGATGTCGAAGATGATCAAGCAGTTGATCAATACAAACAAAACGTTCGCAGAAGTGGTAGAATTAGTAATCCACCTGAAAGATATGGATTTTTCATGGATGGATGCTATGTGGTAGATTCAGATGAACCAACCACATATCATAATGCAGTGTCCAATTTGGATTGTGACAAATGGCTTGAAGCCATGAACGTTGAGATGCAATCCATGTATGACAATCAAGTTTGGGAACTTGTTGTACCACCTCTTAATTCTAAAGTAGTTGGAAGTAAGTGGGTTTTCAAGAAGAAAACAGACATGCATGGAAACTTCGATACTTACAAAGCTAGAGTTGTAGCAAAGGGTTTCACTCAAACTCAAGGGGTAGATTATGATGAAACTTTCTCACCTGTTGCAATGCTAAAGCCTATAAGGATATTGTTTGCCATAGCTGCTCATTATGACTATGAGATTTGGCAAATGGATGTCAAAACCGCTTTCCTAAATGGATATCTTGAGGAAGATGTCTATATGGTTCAGCCTGAAGGTTTTGTCGATCCAAAACATCCTAATAAAGTATGCAAGTTAAAGAAATCAATCTATGGATTGAAACAAGCATCGTGAAGTTGGAATCACCGTTTTGATAAGGAGGTAAAGAAATTTGGCTTCATCAAAAACGCTGATGAGGCTTGTGTGTATAAGAAGGCTAGTGGGAGCATAATAACCTTCCTAGTATTGTATGTTGATGACATACTACTATTTGGAAACGACATTCCAACCATGGAAGGCATAAAAACCTGGCTTGGAAGTTGTTTTTCCATCAAGGATCTTGGTGAAGCTGCCTATATTCTGGGAATAAAGATCTATAGGGATATATCAAGGCGGCTAATTGGTTTGAATCATAGTGCATACATTGACAAAATCTTGAAAATGTTCAAGATGGAAAACTCTAAGAAAGGTACTGTACCTATTCAAAGAGGGACAATATTGAGTACGACTCAATGTCCAAGCTCAAAGGAGGAGCAAAATAGAATGAAGGCAATCCCATATGCATCTGCTATAGGATCCATCATGTATGCAATGATATGCACTAGACCGGACGTGTCATGCGCTTTAAGCATGACAAGTAGATACCAGCAAAATCCTGGTGATAGTCATTGGATGGCTGTCAAGAACATTCTAAAGTACCTAAGGAGGACTAAGGACATGTTCTTGATCTACGGGTCTGGTGAAGAGGAACTCATTGTAAAAGGTTACACGGATGCGAGTTTCCAAACCGATCGAGATGATTCACGATCTCAATCGGGGTACATCTTTATTTTGAATGGGGGAGCTGTTTCTTGGAAAAGCTCAAAGCAAGAAGTCATAGCGTTGTGCACTACAGAGTCAGAATACGTCGCCGCATCAATGGCAGCACAGGAAGCTGCATGGCTGAAGAAATTCATGTCCGATCTAGGGGTAGTCCCTTCCATTCAGGATCCCCTAGAGATCTTTTGTGACAACGAGGGTGCGATTGCTCAAATCAAGGAACCTCGTGCTCATCAAAAGACTCGGCACAGTGAACGGAGATTCAACTACATAAGGGATGAAGTTGAAAAAGGAAAGATATGTATTCGCAAAGTCCACACTGATAAAAACATTGCGGATCCACTCACAAAGCTCCTTGAAAAGGCAAAGCATGAAGGTCATGCTTGTGCCATGCGACTTAGATATTCAAATGACTGGGTTTGATGTTGTATTTTGTATTTGGATATTGGAACTTATGTTATTTGACTTAATTATATGGTTATAATTTTCATTTGTTCTCCTATTTTAGCATGTTTAAATCTGTGAATAAATAAGTTATTCTAAACGTCCGTAGTCGATCATACTTGTGGGAACAACTATGAATGTAAGACTATAATGAACTTGGATTGGTTAATATTCATAAGGTATGAATATAGAGCAAGAGGTTGCTACCAAGGTTCATTGATATCTATGGGATATGGATATTGGACCGACCCGCTCTCAATTATTTCTGCATGGAATCCTTGTGATTAGTCATAAGAGATATTGAGTAAAGGAGAATATCATTGTATCCTCAGACCTGAGATACATATTGGGTCTTGATATTCACCAAGTATTATACTTTGACTTAGTACTTTGCTGTTTTGAAAAATTGGCAGTACATAAGGCTGAGTTCAGGTATGATATGAGGTGATTGTGAGAGACGTATGTAATCAAGATGGAATTTGTTCTCTTATTCATTGAGAGTTAGATGTCTAAGGCCTGTTAAAGTTAAATCATCGGAGAATGACAATTCTGTGTCTCTTGTACTTAACATGACATATGTAACAAAAGGATAAATGATTAATTCACCTAAAACATATTCAAGTAAGGTACTTGAAAAGCATGATGTTATTGAATGGCACTTAGTCATATACATTAGGGGTAGCAAACCGTTGCTAGGCGTTATTTGCTGCTTGCATCAATCTTCTATGAATCTTGTGCAAGTGGGAGATTGAAAGAATTGATCTGCGCAATATACATATTAAATTGATGTGGCTAGTGTGATATGATCCAAGTCGGGTCATACCCAATAACAAGCCAAACAAACACCGATAAATATTTATTCGTTGATAAGATCATACAAATAAATATTAGCACCAATTTAGAAACCGGCTTTTCTAAATCATTGCTTTTGTAAATGAACAAGATTATACATGTATAGATAATTTGTTCACGAGGGATTATTTGTTTCATTGCTTAAATTAGTTAAACAATGACATATAATAGTGTGTAAGTGCTATAAAATTAAAATGGTTTAATTTTATAAAAGTAGAATGCAAGAGTATGTATATTTTATAAAAATTAGAATGAGAGGGAAACCAAATGGGGCCAAATTTGGCCGCCCATTTTGGCCTTGGAAAACCCCTTGTTTTATTTCAAGGGCATGCAAGACTCTTTGATTCTTACACTCTTTCACTTGCATTCTCTTACACACACACAAGAGCAAAAAGGTTCTCTCATCTCTCTCTCCATTCTCGGTTTCTTGGAGCTGAAAGAAGTAGATTTTTCAGCCTTAAAGAAGTGTTCTTGGCTGGAAAAATCTATCTTGAAGAGGGTTCTACAAGTTGGTGTTGAAAGACCTAGCAAGAGGGTGTTTGTACAAGCATGGGGTATCACCTCTTGAGGACTTCTAGTTTGAAGTTTCAGCCGCGATTTCATCTTCATTCACCTCTAAGAACTCGTTTTTTGAGAAGCTCCAAAGGTTGTATACTTCAAGTATCTTATGTTATTTTTATTGTATGCATTTGTATAATGATCCATGGTTTGGGGTTGTTTATTAAATGGGTTTAATAACCATCTTATTAACATGTTTTAAAACTTAAAATCCGCTGCGTTTTCATATAAACAAGGTTATATGAGCTTTGATAAACATGTTAAAACCCCTACAACATCTTCTTTGTCTTTAGCAAAAATAACAATCTTTTCATCCTTATTCTGATTTTCTTCCTTTAATTTCTCATTTTCTTCTTTCAACTTTTCCATCTCGTTTTCAAGAGACATATTCATCTCTTTCAGCTTTTCATTTTCATATTTCAAATCATTTATTATTTTCTCTTGAGTAATATTTTCATCTTTTAACTTTTCAAGCTCATCCACATCCAAGATGTCTTCAGTTTGTACAGACACATTTTGTGTTGTGGTAACTGGTATATCTTTAGTATCTTCTTGAGTAGTACTTTGAAACACAGGCTCTGAAAGCATTGCTTCCATAAAATCAAAGTCAAAAGTTTGATTTTGAGAGTCTTCATAATGCACTGTGGTTTCAACATGCTCATTTACATCTAACTCTTCATCTTGAGCTTCATTTTGAGTTTACTCAGGCATTATACAAGCAGATGTTCCTTCACCTAAGTCATGGGTCTCAGAAACAGTTCTTTCACTACTAACTCAATGATGTGCTTTAGCAGCACCATCATCACCATCATCATCATCACTATCATTATCTCCTTCAGATGAGCTCTCAGTAGCATCATCATCCTCATCATCATCTTCTTCATCAGAATCATCAATCATCTCATTCACAATATCTTCAATTAGATCACTTGGATCTATAGGCTCATCTTTAGTCAAGTGGAAATGTTGTTGATTGATGTTTACATTGTCCATTGCAACATTCCTAAGTAATCAAAGAGTGGAATGTTTGGATCACCTGTAATGACAGCAAGTCTTTTGTACACCACTTCAGACGTGTGCTCTAATTGCAATTTCTCCCCTTCCACACCATCAACATAAAGGTCAGGATTCTCTTCATTAATCAGCCGCTGAAAGAATGTAGGATACCTCAAGTATTTATGTCTCCTTTCCCTTTCTAGATTAAAGATAAATCCATTCATTATCCATCTTGCCATACTAAATCTCCTGTTTGTCGCTAAAGCAATGATTGGAGATGCAATATCCACAAGAAAGGAATCCCAGCCAACACTCCTTTTGGACATGCACTGCTAAAAGATATAGCACAATAGTTTCCAGTGATTATACACTCTTGCTCTATAAAATTGCTTCTTTGGGAAGTGATCAGGATGACCCATTTGTAAAAATACTTCCCTACATTCATTGAATGTATATTCAGCTAGATCTTCAGCTTCATTTTCTCCAAGTCTAAGATTTATACGAATGGCTTGCTCTGAGACTTCAAGCATTCTATCATTTGTGATAAATGCCCTCACCACTTTATGTCCAGCCTCATCTAATTCAACTTCGGCTGTTCTCCAAAATCTTTTAATTAGTCTAGCCTGAATCATTGGCCTAGCACACATTGCATAGACATATTTAGTCATTAATGAAAATCTGATCATTTCTTCATAACCATTGGCTTCTCTACAATCCTCATCTAAAAATGCAGCCATATTATGCTTGGGCTCAAACTTTAATTCTGCCATCTGCACAAACAACAAACAAGTTTAGTTAAGATGATGAATTTAAATAATTTGATTATTGTTAACTTTGAATTGATATACATGTACTATTATGTTTTAAAACACTTAGGTTTTATTTATCATCAAGTGTAATTAATCAATTTCTAGAATTAATAGCAATTCTGTTAAAATCATGTTGTTTACACTTTGTTGTATTATTGATTTAGAACATATTACTTCAATTAACATTGATCAAAGTTAATTTTCAATTAAGTTCTTATGAATTATTAATTAATTTTTATTTAAAAAATATGTTTTCAATTTTTGAAACTGTTCATCTTCTTCATTTGAATGAAGATGAACACCCTGAAATCGAAGTTCATGAAAACACCAGTTTCAATTGTCAAGCTGTTTGAAATTCAACGTATATCAATAATGTGTAATCAATTTCAGGTCTTTTGTTCAAATTAATTCATTATTTTCAAAATTTTCAACTTTTAGGGTTCAAACGTCCGAACAGACGAGAACCGTCTGACCTAGTTTGAGTCTAAGACTTTAAATTTGATGATTATACACTGAACTTACATTCGAAAATCACTGATATAACCTTTCGAATATGAATGTTTCAAGAACAAATGACAATTTTGAATGAAATGGGTGAAAATGGATCGACAGAGTTTAAGTGTTTAAGGCTGTGAGTTGTGAATGAATCGAAAAATGAGAAGTGTTCTTTATATACTAAGCGTAAAATTTAAGACGGATGAGCACTGTTTAGACGTTTGGGGTTAGATGCATGACAACTGTTCAGCCGCTTGGGAACTGTTTAGACGGTCTTGAACTGTTCAGCCGGATGAACTATTCAGCCAGTTGAGCACTGTTCAGCTGCATGAATCTATAGAAACGTCCAACACTTAGTCATGGACGCATGAGAATGATGAGCCGTCTAACACTTAACCAATTTGACTGATTTCTCAGACGGTTGACAACTGTTCAGACGCACGGGATCATGAGAACCGTCTAAACACTTGTGCAAATTCTGAAAACTCTTCATACACTTAAAAAGGACTTATGGTCACTGTTTAGACACATGATATTCAAAACACTTGCATTTTTCACATCTTTCATCCGAACACTGTTTAGACGTATTAGCACTATTCATGTACTAATATTCAAACAATTTTCAAGATTTTAAATTTTTCCCAAAAAATTACATTTTGACCCTCAATTTTCACTTATATCCTTTTAACCCCTTTTATTTTAATTTAAATTTTTGAAAGAAATTTCCTTTCATTTTAGTCTTAAAATAAACAAATTTTCTTGTTTTCAACATTTGAAAGAAGTTTTTCCACTTGCAAATGTATATAGGTTCATTTTATCATCATCAAAATTTTACATTATCAATCACACACATACTTTGAACATAAAGCATCATCCTTTCAATTCAACATTTTTATTTTGATTTTCTTAGACAATTCTTCTTTTATTACTCCCCCTAAACTTTTAAGTTTTTAAAAAAACTTAGAAGTTTCCCAAGGTAACATAATAAGATCACACTTATCATTGTTAAATTGCCTGCACACAAAAAAACTTGCATAAAATCAAAATTAAAGCAGAATGAAAATCTAATAGTTACAATAGAATCATTGTCTGCTGTGAGATCATATCAGTGAAGATTAGTACATTAAAATAAAATAAAATATGAATAGTCATAGACAATGAATAAATCCTGATCAAGTGTGTTCCAGGTCAGTGATATCACAGCAAGGAGACACAAGATCTAAGGACAGAAAATGAGTGTTTTTGACAAAAATATCAGCTCACTTACTTGTTCAATTCTTGGATTGATTAGGGTAGAGTTAGATATGACATGATGTGACTCATACAAAGACTTAGAGAGATCAACTATCATCAAGATATGCAGGTAAGAACACATTCTAAACTTATTACCTGACAAATATGCATAACCACAGCTCATGTTACTTAATGTAATAGAGAATGATCATGGATAACCATTTGATCAACTCTAACCATCCATTTGAATGGGTTGTGCATATTGGCATCTTTTGCATCAAAGGAGAATATCCAGGTCTGTAATGACTTACAACAAAGGATATCTCAGCACTTCAGGTCTATGATGACTCATAACAGAGAAGTGAAATGATGTTTGTAACAGATCTCATGATTAGTCACATCACCATCAGGTGTGAGTGTTGTAACTTAACAAGCAATTAATCTGATAAGCTAATACAACTCAAAAGTACTTAGATGAATACACATACAAGCATAGTGATTTAGTTTAATCACAAGAATCTACTTTTCAGTATACTAGCATGATATTGTCTACACATTATATCTAATCATGTCAGACTTTATTAGCGAGTGAAGTATGCAACTGATCTCACTAATGTACTATCATTTCTCACATGTTGCAAAAACAGATTCATTCCTAAAAATGAGATGACAAATAAAAAGGACTCTATTTTTGGAGTTTTTGTTTTATATTGTTTTATCTTTGATTTTTGAGTTTTCTACTTTTGTATTTTGTTTTTCTATAAAAGAAAACACACACACATAAAAACAATCAGGCAAATAACTATGAAGGTTCACTTATGAAGACCTTTTGTTTTAGGGAGGTTCTGATCATGTAAGATTCAAATAACTAAATTAAGAACCTAGAAACTAGGTTTACACATGGTTAATAAGGCCAATTGACTCCACTAAGTACTCAAACCTTCCTGGTAGGAAAGCTTTAGTAAATAGATCTACCAACTGTTTTTCAGTTGCAATTTGAATCAAAATGATTAAACCTTTTTCAGAGTTATCTCTTAGAAAATGATATCGAATTTTGATATGTTTTGTTTTAGAATGTTGAACTGGATTAACTGTAATGAATATAGCAGCAGTGTTATAAATGTAAATGGGTGTTTTAAGAAAATTGAACCCATAATCCAGCAGTTGGTTTTTGCAACCAAAGGATTTGAGAACATCCTGCTGATGCAGCTATGTACTCAGCTTCTGCAATTGAAACAGAGACATTTGTTTGTTTCTTACATTGCCATGAGACTAATCAGGGACCAAGAAACATACAACCACCCGTTGTAGATTTTCTATCTTGGCAGCATCCACCATAATCACTATCTGTATATCCATGTAACTCAAAGTTACCCTCATAAGGATACCAAAGCCCTAAAGCTAGTTTGCCTTTGAGATACCTGAATATCCTCTTGATAGCAATTAAGTGAGATTCTTTTGGGTCTGATTGATACCTGGCACTAACACAAACAGTATACATTATGTCTGGTCTTGATACAGTAAGATACATCAAAGAACCAATCATAGATCAGTATAAAGTTTGGTCTACTGATTTACCTTTAGGATCAGGCTCAATCTTTGTGTTTACGTCAGCTGGAGTTCTTATGGACTGACAATCATGCAGTTTGAATTTCTTCAAGAGTTTGTCAACAAACTTCTCTTGATTTATGAATATACCATCTGCAGATTGTTGAATTTGCAATCCAAGGAAGAAATTGATTTCTCCCATAGAACTCATCTGAAAACGAGACTTCATAATTTCTTCAAATTCATTGCATAGTTTTGGACTAGTAGAACCAAATATGATATCATCAACATACACTTGCACACATAAGAGATCATATTATCCTTCTTTATGAATAAAGTTGGATCGATTTTCCCTCTTGTGTATCCATGTTGGATCAAGTGTTGTGATAATGCCTCATACAAGATTCTAGGTGCTTGATGAAGTCCATACAAAGCTTTGCTAAGCTTGTACACACGATGTGGACCGTACAAGAATGCACCTTTGACATCCATTTGATACACCTTGAATTGCATGAATGATGCATAAGCCAGGAAAACACGAATGGATTTGAGTCTTGCAACTAGAGCAAATACTTCATCATAGTCAATTCCTTCTTCCTGTGTGTATTCTTATGCAACAAGTCTCACCTTGTTCATTATTACTATCCCTCGATCATCAGTTTAATTTCTAAACAACCATTTCGTGCCTATAGCATTTTCTCCTTCGGGTAATTCCACCAAAGTCCACACTTCTTGTTTGCGGTATTGAAGTAATTATTCTTGCATTGCTTCAATCCAACCATTGTCCTTTAACGCTTCGGTAATGTTTTTAGGAACAATTTGAGAAAGAAAATAAGAGTATAAGCACAAGTTTGCTTGTTCTGATTTACTCCTTGTTGTTCTCTCATTCAATGGACCGATAATCTGTGATGTTGGATGGTTCTTGTGAATACGAGATGTTGGAATCTCATCACCTTGAACATTAACATCCAGATTTGTTTGATTCAGGTTGGAGAGTTGATGCAGCAGGTTAGAAGAATGTGGATTGAAGTTTGGAACTTGAGTCGGTGAGTTGATGAAGTAATCAAAGTTACCAGTATCAACTGGATCACTAGAGATGGATGATGTTCCTGACTCAGGTTGCACAAACTTATTACCATCATTAGGAATGGGTTGTGATCCCTCTTGATCATATGAAACTAAATGATCCAAAGCTTGATTAGCTTGATCATTGTCATTGAATCTTATTGTTTAATCCTTGACAAATGAGAAGAATGGATAATCTGGGCTTGAATCATCTGGGTCGTCAGAATCCGAATCTTCACTGAAAGATCCAAGATCTCCTCTAGAGCTCTTCTTACCTGTAGAATGAAGAAAGTACGATTGATTAAACAAGTTAGATTGAAGAGAGTTTGACAATGAATCCAAATCAAACAACCAAGCAGGACCATTTGAAATTCGATGGAAAGGAGTTTTCCAAAAATTTAACATTGAATGTTTCATAAATTATATTTGTCCTAGAGTTATAAACTCGATAGGCTTTTGAAATAGATGAGTATCCAACGAAAAATCCATTATTAGATTTTGCTTCAAATTTTCCTAACTGATCACTTGAATTAAGAATCATAACCGGACAACCAAATGATTTTAGAAAGTTTATATTTGGTTTCCTGCCAAATATTAACTCATAAGGAGTTTTCATTTTATCTTTCACAATTAAAGTTCTATTCTGAACGAAACATGCAGTTGATATAGCTTCATCCCAGAAAGTGATAGGAATCTTTGCATTGGCTAACATAGAACGAGCAGCTTCAATCAGTGTTCTATTTTTCCTTTCAGCAACTCCATTTTGTTGAGGAGTTCGGGGAGCACTGAACTGATGAGCTATCCCTTTCTCTGCACAAAACATTTTAATGTTAGCATTTTTGAATTCTGTTCCATTATCACTTCTTATTATTTTTACTTTGTGTTCTAGTTGATTTTCAACTTTAATGATGAATTCTTTTACTAATTCAGCCGTTTCAGATTTAGCATGTAAAAAGAAAACCCATGAAAATCTTGTATAGTCATCAATGATAACTAGACAATATGATTTTCTTCCAATACTCTTAACATTTGTTGGTCCAAATAGGTCCATGTGCAATATCTGTAGAGGTTTGGAATTTGAGTTTATGAGCTTGGACTTATAAGACGCTCTGTGTTGTTTTCCCTTCAAACATGCTGAGCAGTGATCAGTCGTTGCAAACTTCTTGGATGGAAGTCCAATGACATGGTTTCCTGCTACAAGCTGGTTCATGTTCTTGAAGTTGGAATGTCCGAGACGTCTATGCCAAAGCTGGCTTTCATCATTTGAAGCTTTTGCAATTAGGCAAGTTATTTCTGTTGAAGGATCGACTTGAGACATATCCTGCTTGTATACATCTCCATCCTTTTCAGCTTTAACAATTACCCAATCCTTGCTTATCTGAAAACCTGGCTTTAACACATAATAGAAAGAATCATCAAATAGAATAGAGTATGATTTATCACATATTTGGGATACACTTAAAAGATTAAAGTTCAACTATGAACACAAGTTGACTTTGTCGAAGCTTATTATCCCATTTGACACTATTCCTTCTCCTGTTATTTTGCCACCAACATCACCACCAAAGGCGACGTGCGTTCCATCCTTTAACTTAAAATCTTGTAACAAGCCAGGATTGCTTGTCATGTGCCGGCTACACCCGCTATCCGCATACCATGTATTGAGTGGTCTCCTCGAGCGTACCTGCACAACAAGAAAACTAAGTTGAGATATCTACCCAAGCCGAGATGGTCTTGGGTTTTCCATATTTGTCAACAATGGTAAATTGTTTAAAATGAAGATTATTTAAATCAGGTTTATTTTTGATGAATTTACCAATCTTGTTATGAAAATTGTTAGGATTATTTTTGTGAACATTCATACCACTTGAGTGATCAATCTTTGAAGAGTATTGATGACCAACATTTTTATTAGTCATTCTCACTGATCTTGGTATGGATTGTTCTTGCAAAGTTTGTTTAGGCCTCACAAAATTGTTCTTTTAAGAAGATCTCAGACCTAAAGAGGGTTGGTTAGTTGATTGTTGAAATCCATCAGTTTGATTTCTCATATACTGAGAATTAACATAACCTTTGCTCATGTTTGAATTGGCAAATCCTCTAGTAGGTGAGCTCTTTCTAAAATAACAATTTTAGTATTGTGAGTTTTCTCATCACAATAAGTACATTATCTGTTAAAATAACAATCTGCTGTAGAATGATTTCTCATGTCACATATATGAATGTACTTGTTGAAATAGCACTCAGTAGTATTGTGATTTTTCATATCACATATTTCACAGTACCTTTGTGGTGTTCTAAACAACTGCTTGTTAACTTTTGAAGTTGACGCTATATTTGATTAATTTTAAAATTTTGGCGTCAAAAAGTTAAATTGTTGTTTCTGATTTGTCAATTTTGGCTTTTGTGACATTATTTTTCATCTTTTTATCATAAACCTCCTTCTTTAATTCCTTAGGAACAAATCTTTTTGTAACAGCGGAAGTCTTAGAATCTGAACCCGTTTTCATATCAGAGTGAGATTTGTTCACAGGACTTATTTTGTTTTAAAGAAGAGAGTTCATGTTTAACAAACCAGCTGACACAAATTTTATCGGTTTAAGTTTAGTTGTCTGATTTGTTAGATTACTTAGATTTTCTGAACTTTTGTTTTGTTCAGTTTTGGTTTTTGATGATTTCTTTCTTCTTCTCTTATTCTTTGCTTTTGATGAACTTGGTTCATTTTTAGATTGAACATCTTAAGATGAAGATTCCTTTTTATTAACTTTTTGTTTTAGATTAACAGAGTTTGAATCTTCTGATGTTCCTTCCTTAAGTTTAGCTTTATCTTTGCTTTGAACTTTCACTTCTGCTAATACAGAATGAATTTGATCAGAAGTGTTCTGTTTTGTCTGTTTAGGTTCATAAGATTTTATCTTGCTTGGATGACCATTTTTGATCTTTTCTTGATCATTTTCAATAAAGACTTTCATATTATCTTTTTCTTCTTTAGAATTTTTGTTTTTGTTCTGAAAGGCTTTGAGTTTAGCCTTATTCTCAAGAGAATGGTCATGTGTATTAAAGTTCTTTGGTAAAGTGTTAGTTATTGATTCAGGCATAGGTTCATGAGTGAATCCTAAACCTGATTTCTTTTTGTCTTTTCTCTCACTCACCAGTTTCTCAACTATCAATTTTGAACTTTTCACTTTAGCAAGATCCATTTGAGTAGCAGCATGTGCTATCTTCTCCAGTTCAAGATTTTTGGTCATCTCTTCCAATTGTTTAGACACAATTTCTAATTCCTTTATTGTTTTGTTCCATGATGTTTGAAGAGAGATGATCTTTTGATCTGCTGTTTTATGGTCAGATTTTAATTTGTTGTGCATTGACTCTTCTTGTTTCAATTTCTCACAAATTTTGTATGAATAGCCTCGATAATATTCGACATGTTCGAAGCATCATTTAGTGCACAGTTTTTCTCTCACTTCAGAAGGTATTTCAGGAAATTTAGGAGATGAGGTTTCAGATTTTGAGGATGAAGTGTCAACCTTGGGTTGATCAGATTATGCCATTAGAGCTACTTCATTTGTATCCCCCTTAGGATCAGATTTGTCACTCCAATCATAGTTATCTTCTTCATTCTCACCTTCCACCTTTGGATCATAATTCTCTGACAAGTCCTCCCCTTGAATTTCTACAACAAGAGACAAACTCGAGGTTAGATCATTAGTGAACTGTTCAGCATATGCACTCCAATCATAACCATCTTTAATGCTGACTACAAGAGCTTTCTTGGGCTCTTCAGCTGATTTTAATTCCTCTTTAAGCTCAGGCATAGGAGACTTTGATAAGGCTTTTGGAAAGTCTTCTGAGCTTGTTGAAACCTTTGATTGCCAGAACTTGATTGAGCATTTCCTCCATTGTTCCTTGGAGCATTGCATTCTCTGGAGAAATGTCCATAACTATTGCAGTTAAAACACCTTGACTTTGACTTGTCAAAACTAACAGTCTTGTTAGCACTTGGCTTGTACTTCCTGTTGACATAAGAGTGTTTTTGTGTTTTGTATGCAATCATCACCATCTGCCAAGTTAACTCCATCTCTTTAACATCTTCAGGATCCATCTCAAACAAATCCTACAAAACAAGATCTAATTGAGTTAAATGGCTACCTTGATATGCTTAAAAACTAGCCATAAAAGCAGTGAAAGCAGTTTTAGACTCTTCATCATCTAATAGGATGTTTATCACATCTTTAACTTTGCTAGATTTAGCAGAGTTAGTTGATGGAGTCTCTGTTTGAACATTTAAACTCTGAGATTTAGGAGGAGATTGAGGATGAGACTATGAAGTATAAGCAGGAACACTAGTGAATGATGAATCAGTGAAGAATCCTGCTCTAACAAATAAGTCTCCCTCTTCTTCTAGAACCTTCTCACTCTTTTCCATGAAAGCATTTTCAATAGAGTTTGCAGGAGTTGCAACAAACTAATATTGTGACATTGATGCTGCTCTGTCATTATTCCTTGAGCTTTCATCAATTTCAACAGACTCTATATTGCCAATAGGCAAATCTAAATCCATTGGAAACTTCTCAGTATGCTTTGGCAAAGTTACAGTTTGTTTCCATGAGGAGGGTAAAGCATTGAGTAGTCTAAGATTTAGCTCTTCAAGATCAGGCTTGATTTCAGCTGTTGACATCTCAGTAGCAAGCTGAACAAATCTGTTCATCATCTGGTTTACTGTTTCACCAGACAAATGTTGAAACAATTCTAACTGCCTTTTCAGCTTTTGTTTCTTGAGGTTTTGGATCTCTTTTCCTCCTTCACAGATGGTCTTTAAGGATTTGTACATGGTATATCCAGTCTGATATCCATCTAACCTTGCAAGAACTTCCAAAGGTAGTCCTTTACACATCAAGGAGTATGCTTTAGTATCATTCTTGACTCTTTTCTAATCATCTCCTTGTAAACTATCTTCAGGGTAGGGTTCTAGAGAATCTTTAGTATATACAAAACCCCTGTCAGGCCCATCAGTGGTTATTGGAATGTATGGTCCTTTTTCAATTGATTTCCAAAAATCAGTGTCAATGGAATTCAAATGGTGTTTTAATCTAAGTGACCAATTTTTGAAATCAGCTCTGTTTTTCAATTTAGGAACTCTATTTTTGAGTATTCTGATTTCACCATCTTTATATTTTTTGTTGATTTTAAATTTTTTGATTTTTAAATTTTTTATTTTTAAAAAAATTCTAAGGATTAAGTGAAGATGCGCCTGAACAGTAAAGAAACGTCTCAACAGTTGAGAAACTTCTGAGTTTGAACTAGAACCGTCTAAGGGATTGCCTTAGAAAAATTTCTAAAACCGCCTAATGTAGAAACGTCTGAACAGTTGCAAAACTTCTGAACAGTTGTCAGACGTCTGGAAGTTTCAACCGTCCAAACAGTTCTGATGCGTCTAAACAGTTATGAACCGTCTAGAATTACTTGAGCTCAAACAGTAGTAAAACTCTTCAACAGTTGTCAAACGTTAACTGAAAACCGCCTACACAGTGGTAAAACGTCTGAACAGTGGTCAAACGTCTAAACACTTGGGCAATTTTCAGTGATTCTCAACCCTCATGCGTCACATTCATCATGTTCTTATGAATGTAACGAACTCAATTTATCTGAAATCGATCAAAACTTGATGAATTGGATCGAAATCTTCCAATTTAGTAGGTTTAATGCCAATTGACAATCTTCTTTGTTCAACTTCTTTGATTATCAACAACAAATCAGTGAATCTTCCAAATTTCAGTTCGACAAAGTTGAGCACTTTTCGAACCAAATTTCGACTAATTCTCTGAAATCTGATGAATTCGACTGCTAATTGTGGTTCAATTCATGCTTATGATGATTAAACATAACTGAAAACCACAATATTTCAATTGAATTGCTAATCAATCACAGAATCAAGTGAATTTTGAGTTTTTAAAGTTCGATAAAAACTCGATTCACTCAACCAACAACTCTGATTCCATTTGATACGATCAAATGTATAGATCTGTGATGATATTAGCTAACAATTCAATGAAAACACAATCAAAGTAATCAAATCAAAGCACAGTATCAACAAAATTCAATGAGTTTATTGATATAAAGCAAAGACAATTACAAAGAGTGTAAGCAGATTCTCGTCTTTCTAACCTACACAAGTCTAAGCTATATATACTACCAATAAACACAAAAAGGAACTAACTAATTACAAGACTAGTCCCTATACTATTACAAAAGACAAAAAGACACATAAAGACAAAATGTTAATCTTTAAAGAAGCACTAACATTATGTGATTATTTCTTTATCTAGGGTTCTAAGTACATCATGAGTTTGACAGTCAGTTATTTGAATCCATTCAAAATCACCTTCTTTTGATATTACTATTGTTGAGAATCGAAATAGAGGTGAAATGATGCTTGAGGAACACTAGATTCAGACTGTTTGTGATGATTTTGGTGATGAATGAAGAGCAGTAAGAAAGTTCGCTCGTCGTACTTTAAAGTCTCTCAAATTTAAAAAAGTATTAAATGACTCTTGTTGATCTGTTTAAATAGTCAAATTAATTGCATTTGCAAATTTTACAAGTTACTTAACAAATGCGGAGGATTACTCTAGCAAATACGGAAGAATAAATCTGTCACCATTGGTGTACTATTACAAACGCGGAAGTGTAAAACTTGGCAGCATTTTGTGTTTTGTAGCAAATATGGAAGTTTTAATTTAGCAAGCATCTATGTACTGTAGCAAATACGAAAATTTTAACTTTGCAAGCATTTGTGTACTGTAGCAAATACGGAAGTTTTAACTTCCCTAGCATTTGTGTACTGTAGCAAATACGGAAGTTTTAATTTCGCAAGCATTTGTGTACTGTAGCAAATGCTGAAGAGCATTTTACTTGGCCATATTTACTTCAACAAATGCGGATAAATAATTTCCATGTTCGTATTTCTTGAACTTCTAACACACCATGATAGAAGTGTGTGAGCACACTTCTAGTTTATTTTGCTACAAATACAAAACAAGGTTTTTGTATTGAAGTCAACCACTTTTAAGAAATGCGGCAAAGTAAACCAATACGGATGAACAAGTGTTTCCGTATAAGTTTTTATACTTAAAACTTCTTGTAAGCATTTCTTGTGAGATTAATACGGAAGAGTTATCTTATCCGCATTAATTTCACTTGTGCTTTTCATGAATCAAAACTATTACCCGCATTGGTTATATGCTTGGGTTACCTTCACCTGCATTAACCGATGCTCTTACCTGCATTAAATTTTCAAATTGTCAAAAATTAACATTTCTGCTTTGGATAGTTTTGGCTGTTTGTGATCTGATGCTTTGTCTTTTTATGATGGTGTGTCTTTGTTTTTGAATGTTATAAGATGAGTCTGTTGATTTGATATTTTTATTGAAGTTTTGACTGTTGCGCAATTTGTCAATTCTTGCTTGGATGGAATTGTACACCAGATGTGATACAAGTTTCCCAATGTTGATTAATCTTGGACTTTTATGCTTCAAGATATCTGCATATACTGAGATACAATGATATAACTTCTGCAAGAACACAATTATTTTTCTGATTTTTTATAATTTTTTTAAAAAAGGTAAAAACTGTACATAATGTTCAAAATTTTAATTACTCCCCCTAAAGTTTATATCCGTATGGGATAAAACTTTAAAGATTTAAAATTTTGAAGAGAAAATGTTTTTGTGATTTTTGTTTTCTTATCTATACATGAAGAGGAACTATACCTAATTTGGGATCATATCAATCTTATTTTTCACAAGTGCAAGTAAATGTTAGTAAAACAGATATAATCATGAACATATTGATTGATCGTATGTTTGTCCTCTATTACTCTAGGATAATCACTTGAATCAAATATTAAGAAGATTTGTAAGATCAAACAATGATAATCACAATAAAACCCCTTTGATCTATATTGATTGCATATGATTTGTACAAAGTGGAAACCCCAATCAATTGGTCATTCAACCATTAACCAATTCTAATTACAATTAGGCTATTTATAGTCTAGAGTAACTTTCACTATTTACATTTAGCCCTCTAGACTATTAAACTTGACTAAAACAAGACTAAAACAAGATAAAATATATTTTGTTCACACAAAATATATTTAATACAATAAAGTTTCAAACACAATATATCTTCAGTATCTTCACTCGGTTCTTCGTCTCGAACTCGACGTTTGATTTTTCTGTTGACTTTGACAGAGACGTTGACTTTTGTTGACTTTGACTATGTTGATAATATAGACTATCTTGTACAGCTCCAACAATACTCCCCCTTAGTCTATCATTATCAACGTCTTCATACGAATTCAGCCCCGAGAAGTCAACTTTAGAAAGATCTTCAAATTGAAGCTTTCTGAATCTGATGAGAAAGATTATTCATCTCATATGCTCCCCCTATTTATATGCTCCCCCTTTTTCAGTGCATCCTTTCTAAAGATATTGGTACAACTTTCCCAATTCTCTAATACCGAGTGCTTCAGAAGATGTAGGAGGAGGATTCCTAGCTCTGTATCTTCTACAAACTTGAAGAACAGGTTCTCTTGTCTGGTACACTGCTCAACTGATGATCGGCCATCACTTGTAGCAAAAATCTGAAACACATTCTCAAACACAATTTTGACATTTGTAATTAGATCATTTCATTTTAACAAGATAAACCCGTGTTTATCTTTGTGTGAAAAACAAGTGAACCCGTGTTTGTTTGTGCAAAGTTTCTGTGAAATACATGAAAAGTGATAAAATTGTAACAGCATAATATGGAAGACCTAAGTTAATATTGAAATGAAAATTTATTATAATAATTTTTTTTATTTTATTTTATGTATATTTTTTATATTTTTTATATTTGTATATAATTATATATATTTTTTTAATTACCGAGAACTGAATCGATCATGAGATCACATCCTCAAGATATACTTTAGCATAAAGATGAATTTAATCATCGACCAGCAATGAGATCACACTGATAACTGAATCAATTCACAGTCTTTGAAAGATTTTGAAATTCTCAAACAGATCAATAACGATTGCAGATATGTTTTTCCACTTAAACCCTTGCCTTATCTTTTTCAACAAGCATCAGATGATTTGTTAAGGTTCAATTAAGCACTTTAGAATGCTAGGACCCCACTATCATTTGGCAAAAACCATCACCCAACCTCAGGATTTCTTGAATTTTATTACGATCTTTATGGAACAAGGCTTGTGCATTAGTGTGCAAGTGATTATCAACAGAATACTGTACTCTGTGATGAATTCATCATTAGATGATTTGACACAACTTAGATCAAAATGGTGAGAGCTCCAGGTCTATACTCACGTAAAACAAAGGAGATGACCATTTAATCATGTGCCGATGAGAGCCCCAGGTCAGTACTATCATACAGCAAAGGAGATCATCACTCCAGGTCAGTACTTCCATACAGCAGAGGAGATTAGCACAAACACAAGACACATAAATACACCAAACATGGCAAAGAGATAGAGATATAGCTTATATGATTTGCATCATGGTGGGTGAAAGATCAATTCTCAATCCAGTTTTTGTCGGGACTCAGTTTTTGTGCAGGCCAAAATGATTGCGTAAATCCAAACATCCTTGAACATATATTTAATTTAAATCATCATGCTGCTGTCTATTTATTCTTCAGGCTGAGCCGACCAAGCATATCATTAAAGAATTTGTTTGTTTTTCTATTATTTGCAATTAAAATAAGATGTAAATCAAATAACAGTATCAGTAACTATCATTTCTCATTTTAAAGCACAAGTCATGCAAGAACAAGCATTTCAAGAAGATATACAATAATTTCTCAATCATCTCGAATCAAGTTCCCAGTTCTCTTTTTTATTTTTTATCTTTATATGATAAACTCTCCCCCTAAATTTTTATTTTTGCAAACTACGTTTTTTATGTATATACATATATAATTTTTTTAAATTTTTATAAAACTGTACAAAAATAGAAATTTTCCAAAGGTATTCCAAACTACACTGATATGAAGATAAGAAATGAATTCTAAAGAAATGTGTAGAGATGGTGAAGTGAGAACTGTGATTGTGCAGATAGAAATCAAGATTATGGATAAAATACCATGACCTTAACCTGTTTGTTGCGCCTTAAATTTGAATTAGGAACAATCCCTGTCAGTAAACCGGATTACTAACAGTCCTCTTGAATTGTTCCTACACTCATAAACAGATTAGTTTGAAAGAGGAACCCAGGCCATCGTAGTCCTGGAAGTTCCTTTTTCATCAAGATAAGTAACAAGCTTCTGCACACAATCGTTTAAACAATCGGGGATTGTTGTATCCTTCTTTTTAAATTGCCAAATTTGTTTTGGTTCAATTAACTTGGATTTGAATGAATTAAATTTGGAAATCATTTCCTGTTTAAGACTAGAAGGAAAAGAATTTGGTTTTGAAGCTTTGGTCATTTTCATCTTTGACTCATGTGAAACCGGCTTCACGTGAAAAGGTTTGGATGGAGGGTTTTTCATCCAACCATTCAAAGATGTGTGATTTTTACCTCTTGATCCAGAGAAGCAACCCGTGTTGCCTTTACCGTCTGGAACATTATTTGTAGGCTTACATCCGGAGAAGCAATTCGTTTTGCCTTTACCATCCTTAGCAAGTCTTTGAGGACATTTCTTTACCACATGACCTTCTTTTCCACACTCAAAACAAGCCTTGAAAGGCTTTTAATGCTTGACTGACCCGTGTGATGCAGGTGGGGATGAGGATTGCTTTGAGCTTGTAGTAGATTCTTGCTTATTCTGAAGTTTCCCGTGCTGAAGAGGGAATGAGATCTTCACTGATTGACTGAGTTGTTTTGCAGTTGGAGAAGAGATCTGTATTGGTCTTGATTCAGCTTTTGGAAGCTTTTGAGACTTGACAATATCGGGGGATATCTTGATCTGTGAGGAACCAACAACATCCTCTGTGTTTGATTCATCATCTGAGCTTGTCCAGTCTCGTATACACAAATCTACTTCCAATGGATCTTGATTGACACCTCCTATTGTGTCAGCATCGATTATAGGATTCTGATTGTCTGACGATTTGACAACTGCTCCTTCTTTGACAAACCTGACAGGAACAAACAAAGGAATGTTACCTGTTTTGAATTTGTTGAAGAAGGTTGGAGAAGCAACTGATATTGGTTTTGGAGCATCAGAGGTGGAATCGTCATTAATCATCTTATCAGACCCCTGCCTGAGGAATCCCAAACCAACTGGAGAATCCTGCACATCTCTAACCTCTTGAAGATTAATGATGCTTAAACATACATTTAAACTATTAGTTTCTGCAGCTTCAATCAAATCATTTGTAGGATGAGGTCTGGGGATTGGTGAATAACATAAAGTAAAAGGGGGTGGAACTGAATTAAATACAGTTTCACCATCAGATTTATATCCAATCCCATGTTTTATCCACGCCCCTTGTTGTTTAGCAATAAGCTCATCCTTTTTCATTTGTGAAAGAGTCCATTTATCGAGTTTTGTTTGAAGCTGAGTCGTTTCAAATTGAGCTAGAACTGCTTTTTCTCTTAAAATATTAATTTCTAAATTTCTTTGCAAAAGATTTCTTTTCAAAAGATCAATTTCAGCCAATGCTTCATTAAGTTTCTTTGAAAAAGCAATTTCATTCTGCTTGAGTTCTTTGTTTATGGTTTTTAATTCTTTTTCGTTATCTAGCAATAACCTATTTGCTTTATAGATACCAAACAAACGAATTTTACAAGCAGAAGAACACATATCCTGAACTGTCTCATATGGAAGTCCCATGACAATTCTTTCCGCTTCTAAAGCTTTCTCGCAGTTGCAGACCCTTGTGTTTCTTTTATGTTCCTCTTCCTTACTCTTTAGCGTCTCTTCATCCTCAATTTCCTTCTTTCCTTCATCATTTTTCTCAGCTTCATTAGCATCAGTTCTCTCACAAACATGTTCACTTCCATTACCAGCTCTCAAAGCTTCACAATTCTCTTCTATAGTCTCTCTGATTTCAGTAGTTGAATTAGAATGAATTTCCATTGACTTTAACCTCTCAATCATCTCGGTTTTGTAATCAAGAATGCTTGTCGCAGAAGAGATAATAGATACATTCATTCTGTTAGTTTGAGATGGAAACACGGCTTCATGAAATTCTCTTCTCTTAAGATCCAGCTCAGCAGATTTTAGCTTGTTGATCACATCTATCAACTTGTAATCAAGAAAATTTCTTTCCTTCTTAAGGATTTTAACCTGAGAACTCCACTCGGGTGGAGGAGATTTAAGAAGCTGTTGAACTTGTTCATAGTTGGTGAGTTGGGGGTCATGCTTCTTCAGATTATTTACCATAAATATAAATCGATCAATGAAATCAGACAAATTTTCATTCTTCATACCTGCAAACAGTCAAGCCAGCTTTGAGCCGTTGTGAGATTATCTGATTGAAAGTCTTCTGAAGATAACAATTTATTAAAGATTTTGAACAGTTAAACGACCCAAAAAATATTTTTTCCAAAAATTTTAAAATAATTCTCCCCCTGGATTTTTTTTTAAAATGTCACTCTATACAATCTTAGCAACTGGGTCAAGCTGACAATAATTAATTCCAACTAGTTAATTTTCTTATTTTTTAATGAGCCTAACGTTGTTAGTCCTAACTTGATTATTGAGCCTAATAGTTAGTCCAATTGAAAACCCAGCTCACACATCAATTTTTTTTAATAAAATCAGCCCAATTTGCTTAACCCAATTGAAAACCCAATTTTACACAACCCAGCCCATTAGCACATATAAACCCTAACACAACTCTAACTTCCACACAAAACACACATTTAAGTGTGTTAGAGAGAGAGAGAGGCTGGATGAAGCTAAATCCAATTATTTTGCTTCTGCTTCAAAATTTCACCCTTCTGTTCTTCGAATAACCAATAATCATGATGAATCGCAAGAAGCTGAAAAACAACAATCAGACTCTCAACGGCCACAAAAGCAAGCGGTTCAAATCGAACAAACCAGACCCGCTTTTCGACGGTGATTCGAACTGCCAAAGAAAGTTCGAAGATGATGGAACTGACGACGACAACATCAAGAGCAGTGATTCCGACGAGTACGACGGCGGACGTGCGGCGGCGGCGGAGAACGGTGGTAAGGGGGCTCAATTGGAGAAAGAGAAGACCACGAGAGAGAAGGTGGCGGCGGCTAGGGTTTAGCCGTCGCGTTTGCTGCGGTTGTATGGTTGTGGTGGTGCTGCGGTTGTATGGTTGTGGTGATGCTGCGGTGATGCTTGATGGTGTAGGAGCTGCTGACAGTTTGTGGTGGTTGTGGTGGTGGTATGTTTGGGTTTCCGGTGATGGTTTTAGATGGTGGTTAGGGCAGTGGCGGTATGGATTAGGGTTTAGACCACCTTAGGCGGTGGTGGTAGATGGCTTGGTGGCTATTTGATGGAGATGGCTGCAGGTTCGGGTGGTAGTGGGTGCGGGTGGTGGTGGGTGAAGGTTGGGGTGTGTATGGTGGTGGCTACGGGTGCTGGTGGTTAGTGGAAGAAAGTTTTATTTTCACAGCAGTTTTTTTAATTTCGTTGATTTTTTTTTAATTTCGCAGGTTGATTGTTTCGCAGGAATTGTTGCAGTTTCGCCGGAATTGTTGCAGTTTCGCCGGAATTGTTGCAGTTTCGCCGGAATAGTTCAATTTCGCCAGAAAACGAGCGAAACTGCTAGTTTTGGCTGTCATTTCACAGGAAACATTGAACTTTCATTCAGAATGGTACAAATTTCGTTGGATGAAGATGTTGAAGCTCCAAGAACACCAAGAACACACACACACTAGTGTTTGTGAGAGAAAATCTCAGATCTAAAACTTCTCTTTCGATTTCTTGTATAAAATATGTTGTTGATCAGGATTTTATGCTGTATATCTTCACATTCGTAGTAGATTGTTGTAGATCTGATGAATTGATTGTGTTTGGGATGAAATTTGAATTTCAGATCTACTTTCTTTCTAAACCCCCACTTTCTCTCTCTAAAATTCTTATGAACACCTTCAAAAATCAGTAACAAATTCTTTAGATCTTCAATGAATTTGATCCAAAATGGCTCTGATACCAAATTGTTACTCCAGGATAATCACTTGAATCAAATATTAAGATGATTTGTAAGATCAAAAATTAAAATCACAATAAAACCCCTTTGATCTATATTGATTGCATATGATTTGTACAAAGTGGAAACCCCAATCAATTGGTCATACAACCATTAACCAATTCTAATTACAATTAGGCTATTTATAGTCTAGACTAACTTTCACTATTTACATTTAGCGTCCTAGACTATTAAACTTGACTAAAACAAGACAAAAACAAGATAAAATATATTTTGTTCACACAAAATATATTTAATACAATAAAGTCTCAAACACAATATATCTTCAATATCTTCACTTGGTTCTTCGTCTCGAACTCGACGTTTGACTTTTCTGTTGACTTTGACAGAGACGTTGACTTTTGTTGACTTTGACTATGTCGATAATATAGACTATCTTTTACAGCTCCAACATCCTCATAAACTCATGCTTGGTTAATATTTTTATGCTAGTGATCTTTATCATGTTTTTAGTGAATTAATTATTCAACATGTACCTCACACTCAGAAGCATTGCAATATTAACCACCCGCATGAAATGCCTGATGGAACTTTTTCATAACTTACTTGAGCATGTCATTTAAATTATGACATTTCATTTTGATTGATCCTCATTGGGATTCTCTTACTTTGATCCTTTTGTTTATTTGATCCACGTTAGGATTCTTTTTCACTTCACTTTGGAAGGTGATCCTCTTTGGGATTATTTTTAGTCATTCACATGGAATATATTTCTTTTATTGCTTCATCCAAGTTGGATGTGTTCCTTATTGGGAATCTTGTTGGATCATGACATCAGCACTATGTGCTTGTTTCTCCAGATCTTTGCTCAGCAAAACAGAGGAGAAACTGATTGAGTAATGAGATTCATAAGGCATCATTACCTGGTGTGTTTAGGTTACTACACACACTTACATTTGGATAAGCTAATACTTACACATACTTTTAGTTGAAAGCTTCATAGTTGAATATGAGCTTTAGTTCATCATAGCATATGTCTTCTTTTCCAAGCTGAGCCTACCTGCATATTAGATAAGTCAGGTCAGTCATTTAAGATTTAGAAATAAGTAGAATAAATGATACAACGACTGTAATTATATCATTTCCCTTGAAGTATAAAGAATATTCTCCAACAAAATAACTTCTTTTTGTGAATTGGTGTGTGAAAGAAGTTAAAACCATAGTCAAGCATCTTGTTTTGAATCTAGAGAACTTGAGAGCAACAGGCTGATACTACTTTGTACTCAGCTTCTGCTTTTGAAACAGACACATTTTTCTACTTCTTGCACTGCCTGGAGACCAGTCTGGGACCAAGAAATTGACATCCACCAGAAGTGGACTTCCTATTGAAGTTGCATCCCCCATAACACTGTCTGTATATGCATCGAGATTGAAATCTCCTTTCTTTAGATACTAAAGTCCAAGTCCAGGTTTGCCCTTGAGATATATGAATATCCTCTTGATTGCAATCACATGAGATTCCTTGGGATCTGCTTGATACCTGGCACAAACACATACACCAAACATTATGTCAGGTCTACTAGCTGTTAGATACATGAGTGATCCAATCATAGATCGATAGTGAGTCTGATCCACTAATTTTTCTTCTGAATCTGGACCTATCTTCATCTTTGTATCAATAAGAGTTCTAATAGACTGACAATCTATGAAATGAAATTTCTTCAATATGGTTTCCATATATTTTGATTGATTGATGAAGATTCCATCTGTTGTTTGTTGTACTTGCAACCCTAAGATGAATGTGAGTTCCCCTATTGCACTCATTTGGAACTAGGAATGCATAAGATCTTTAAAATCCTTGCAGAGTTGCTTGTTTGTTGAGCCAAAAATTATATCATCCACATAAATTTGGACTAGCAACATTTCTTTTCCTTTTCTTTTTCTGAAAAGAGTTTGATCAATCTTTCCTCTTTCATACACGTGTGCAAGAAGGAAGGATGATAGAGTCTCATACCACTTTCATAGAGCTTGATGTAGACCATACAACGCTTTGTCAAGCTTGTATACCCAGTGAAGGAAATCCGGGTCTTCAAAGAGAGGAGGTTGACTCACATAGACTTCTTTAGAAATTCTACCATAGAGAAAACCATACTTTATATCCATTTGGTGCACAGTGAATTTCATGGATGCAGAGTACGCAAGGAAAAGTCTAATGGCTTCTTATCTGGCTACAGGAGCAAATAACTCATCATAATCTATTCCTTCTTCTTGAGTGTATCCCTGTGCCACTAATCTTGCTTTGTTTTGGATGACAATGCCCTTATCATTAGTCTTGTTTCTGTACAGCCATCTGGTACCGATAGGGTATTGACCTTCGGGAAGATCTTCCAATTTCCATACTTATTGTTTCTTATACTAGAGCAACTCTTCCTGTATTTCCTCGATCCAGCTGTTGTCTTGAAGAGCCTCTTTTATGTTCTTGGGTACTGTCTGACATAGAAAGCAAGAAAACAAACAAATGTTTGCAATACTTGGCTTGCTTCTAGTCACCCGCTCATCTAGTTCACCAATGATACTTGATACTAGATGATCCTTATGTATCCTGGTGGTTGGAATAGAGTCACCAACAATTGTTGCATCAAGGTTGGAGACATTGAGATCATCTTGGTAAGAGACACGTTCAAGTTGTGATGTAGGAGAGTGATGAAAGTAATCAAAGGCTTCACCCGTTTCTGCTTCAGCATCTGCTGCACTTTGAAGACTATCATCATTTGTATTTCTCTTAGTTTCAGCTGGCACTTTAGCTAGTTCTGGATTCCTCACTTTATTTGATGGTTCTTTTGAAGGAGTAGGATGTGAACTAGGACCATCCTCAGTTGAAACACTATGATTTTATGATACTTGCATGACAGGATCAGCTTGCAATTGAACATATTCATCAAGTTGATCAGCATATGTAGGAGGAATCATGGGAAAATCATCTATTCTTTCTACTGGTCTAGAATTTCCAGCTGATTGTAGGTTACCTGGATTTGACAAGTAAAAATGATCAAAAGATCTAGTAAATGAGTCAATATCAAAAAGCCAGCATGGACCATTTATTGACTTAGGAAAAGAATGTTCATTAAATTGAACATTTGTTGATTCATCAATGGTGTTTAATCTAGGATTAAACACTATGAAATCATTTGAAGCTGAGGAATAACCTACAAAGAGTCCCTCATCAGACTTTAAAGCAAACTTTCCTAAATGATCTCGGGTGTTTAATTTTAATACAAGACTACCAAATGACTTGAAAAATCCAATGTATGGTTTTCTGTGAAAAAAAGTTCATATGGTGTTCTGTTGCTTTCTTTGACTATCAAAGTTCAATTTTGTACAAAGCAAGATGTGTTAACAGCTTCTGCCCAAAAGGTAATTGGCAGTTTAGCATCTGCTAGCATTGTTCAAACTTAGATCTTCATTTTTGAATTTTGTTCCATTATCACTTCTAATTTATTTTACTTTATGATCAAGTTGATTTTCAATTTTAGTGATAAAGTCTTTTATTATTTGTGATGCTTCGTTTTTATGAAGTAAAAAAGAAAACCCATGTAAAACGTGAATAGTCATCAATGATCACCAAACAATACTGTTTCTTTCCAATGCTCATAACATGACTTGGTCCAAAAAGATTCATGTGAAGTAACTTCAATGAAGTATTGTTTGTATTCACAAGCTTTGGTTTATAAGAAGACTTATTTTTTTCCTTTAAGACATGTAGAACAGTGATCAATGAAATGGAATTCTTTTTGAGGTAAACCAATTACATGGTTCCCTTTGACCAGTCTATTCATATTTTTGAAATTTGTATGTCCCAAACATCTATGATAAAGTTGTGACTCATCAAATGATGCTTTTAGACATAAGACATGTTTCTTCTGTCGGATGTGCAGAATTAAGGTTCAAGACATAGATGTGATTCTTCCTTGGAGTCTTCAAGACAACCCATTCTTCAGGAATTTGAAATCCTGGTTTTAGAATATAGCAATGAGTGTCAGTGAAGTGAGTGGAATATTTC
The DNA here is from genome assembly GCA_024085815.1 of Flaveria linearis. Taxonomy (NCBI): domain Eukaryota; kingdom Viridiplantae; phylum Streptophyta; class Magnoliopsida; order Asterales; family Asteraceae; genus Flaveria; species Flaveria linearis. Next base: position 71,686,897 of record CM044003.1, on the reverse strand, counting down.
TTGTCACAGATCTAAGACACACTAAGAAGATTAAAATTCAGCTGCTCGCAGTAGTTCACTCTATCAAAGTTTAGTAATCCATTTGTCATAGATCCTTCACCAGTAATTCTACCACCTTGTGAATCTCCCACCAAATGCTACAGTAGTTCCTTGGATATGCTTGAAGTCATGAAAGAGGGAACTGTCTCCTTTTATCTATCGAGAGCATCCACTATCCATATAACATAAGCTATTGGACCTGTACGAACGACCCTACAAGCAAAAAGAAACTAGTTAGAATATGGAACACATGCCATGATGGTCTTCGGTTGCTCGCTCCTATCCATGACTGAAACTTCTTGATATTTTCCTCTAGGTTTAGACATAAAGGATAATGCTTTGATGGGCTTGTTTTGGATTCTTCTTGGTTTCTTCTACTCAATTTCAACTGACATGTCAGAAGAGTAGTCAAACCTTTGATCCCTATTTTTAGATAGAAATTGGGCATGTTTTTATTTTTAAAAATCACTTTTGTGTTAGATCTTGGAAAAGAACTAAGTGATTGTTTCATATTTTTATTTAAATTATGTTTGACACTCTTTGACTGCCAATTGTCATAGAAGTCATCATCAGAATTTGAAATTCTTTAATTTTTATTATGTTACGGACTTCTAGCTTTGACCTTAACAGTTGAAATTGGTGAGATGGGCTTGTTTTGTGAAATTCTCAAGCCTTTTTGATTGAAGAAGCAATCAGATGTATTGTGATTTGTCATATCATATACAGAGTAATACTTGTTAAAATAATAATTTTTATTTGAATGATTGTTCATGTCAAAGACTGAGTAATGTTGGTTGACATAACACTCATCTGTGTTATGATTGGACATGTCACAGTTGTCATAGTACATCTGTTTGATATTGTTTTGGAGGATAAAGCTTCATTATGTTTAACTGGTTTTAGTTTTGACTCTTGTTTTACTTTTGTTGAAGAAGCAAGTTCATCCTTTTTGATATCAGTAGATTGTTTCATAATTCTACTGTGTTGTTTGTTTAAAGGATGTCTTTGATTCTTTTGAATCTTTCTCTCCTCTGAATCAAATTGATCAACATTCTTTTTGTTGAAAATATCAAAATCTATTCCTTGTTTTGATTTCTATGGTGAGCTCAGTTCAATTTTCATTTTTGGTGTTTGAATCTTGGGTGATTTCACTCCAAACAATGGAGAAGCTAATGCTTTTCCTTTAGTTTTCATTGAAACCTTTTCTGATTTGTTTGAATTTTTAGGAGATTTAATCTCACCATCAGATCTGATTTCAGCAGTGGGTTTCAAAGGGACTTTAGCATTCTCAATCATTTTGAGTCTTTCTAGAATGAATTTCACAAAAGGAACAATGGCCTTGACTAGACTCTTTTGTTTTTCACACTTACATGTTTGTCTATGCACTCTTTGATCTTGATTGGATGACCTAATCTGATTTTATCCTCATTTGTTTCAATGTAAACATTTGGATTATTTTGATGATTGATTATTAATAAAACTATTGTTTTTGTTTTAGTAACTTTAGGTTCATGTCATTTAGATGAAGTGAGTGGCTCGGGCACGATAGTGTAATTATCACTGTATGGTGGAGGAAAAGAATTATATCCTATTCCAGTCATGTCTTTGGGTTTCTTTTATGAATCAAGTAACTCTTATAGCTTGATAGAAGAGAATTGTGTTGGTACACATGTCCCTAGTTCCAGCTCTAATGTACTTAAATGTTTAAGGACTTTCATTTTGTTACACTGATGTAATCATTTGATATTTGTAATGAAAGACTCTTGAATGAATGAATATTTGTTATTGAATGTCTTGTATCTAATATTAGTGTTTATTACACGCATATATGAACATGTTATATGGGTTTACAATTGTTATACATAGTTCTGTGCAATAAAGATTCAGGAATGTGTTTAACTAAGTTTTATGACCCAGTCGCACAACTGAACCATGCGTGTGAGCCAGTCGCACGACTGAGTCATGCGAATGACTCAGTTGTACGAATGATTCAATCTTATTACTCATACGTACGTATGAATGGATTGTATGACTCAGTCGCACGACTGAGCCATACTCATGGCTCAGTCGTACGAATGAAGACTGTAACCTATAAATACCACTTAATTCGTAAAAAAATATGAGACTTCGAGAATTCACAACCCTAGCCGTCCTAGAACGTCCAAGTCGTCCCTTCCAACTTCATAGAGCGCTCCTGATCATTCCTAATCAATTCTTAACATTTTCTAATCATTAGTTTTGATTAGATTAACGTTCTCCCTGATTGGATTGCCAATCAAATAGGATTCCACACTATTTGATCTGGTTTTTACGTAGATTCGGTTAGTACCAGTCCATACTCGGTCCTAACAAGTGGTATCAGAGCCATGGCTCTCGATTCTATGTGGATTCAATCAAGTTTTTGCAAAAATCAACGTTTTTCAATCAAAGATCCATTCTTTTTGCATAAAAATTTGATTTTTACGAGTGCATGTGTTCAAAGGTTCGTATTTTTCAAGTTCTAGCCGACTAGGGTTCTCAAAATCGTGCTTTTAGTCTAATCGAGTGAAAATTTTTGAAAGATTTCGAAGTCAGACGTCTCAGTCGCACGATTGATCCAATCGCACGACTAAACTTCATACGCACAGCTCATTCGCATGATTGGTCCAATCGTCTGTTCATTCGCACGTTTAAGCTCGTTCATTCGGTTCAGCTCAGTCGTATAGTTCATTCGTACGACTGAACTCATACGCATAGATTCATACACACGGTTGACCTCAATTGCATGTGTGAATTCAGTCGCACATTTCAATCGCACGGTTAAGTCTCATTCGCATTCCCCCATCGCATCAGTCAGTTAGATTGTCAAGTTTTTCACACTAAGTCATGATGGACGAACAACACTTTGCTTTCTCAGCTGGGAAGGACTCCAGAATTCAGAATCTCCTGCTTTTAGAAAATGAGATCGGAAATCACAACAAAGCACCGACTCTAAGTGGAAGAATATCCTCAATGGAAGAAACGGTGTGAAATTCATTTGAATGGAATGGACACCAACTTATGGAGCACAATTGAGACAGGCTACACTATGCCAGTTGGAGCTGACGGTGTTCCTCTGACTCTAAGTGGTTTGAATGAGGCGCAAAAGGTTGCTGACAATGCCGAGAAGAAGGCCTATGCATTGTTGACACAGTCCATCCCAAAAGATATTTTTCATCAGTTCCCAGTGCACAAGCAGTGCAAGAAGTTATGGAAGGCTCTAGAGAAGCGGTATGAAGGAAATTCAACGCTTAAGTCTCTAAAGGCTAAAGATTTGAAGAAGGAATTTGATAACTTTTCGTCAATCGGAAATGATAGTCTGGACAACATTATCGATCGCTTCTATCATTTGATAAGTGAACTGCACACTTATGGAGTTAAAACGTCTATGGAAGATAAGGTGTCGAGTATAGCTAATGGTTTACCTGATAAGTGGGATTCATTCGTTTCCACTTTAAGACATAATGAAGTGCTAGAAACGTTGGATATAAATGACTTTATTCTGAAACTGAGAGAGGAAGAGCTACGACTGAAGTACAAGTCTAAAAAAGGAACCTACACTCAGAATCCTTCTCTATACAATGTGGCTCCTACTACTGCATCTTCAATTGCACCCTTGCAGACTGCTTTCGTGTCTAACACATCTGCAAACATTCAAAGTGCAACTTCAGGTTGTGAGTCAGGTGGTTCATCAAGTGTTCAATACAGTTCTATAGAAGCTCAACCAACGAAGTTAACGACATAGAATTTGAGCAACGTAACTGTGAAAGTTACTAAGGAGCATATGGATTTACTTGCTGGTGTGGTCCATTCGTATGACAGGTTAGTAGCAAGGAAGATTGGTAACTGTCACTTGGCAAATGAAGATTATGAGCAAGGGGATGAAACCGAGCTAAAGAGGATGGATATCATGGGTTAGTGCTGTGCGAAGAGCTTAGAAATTTGTCAAGAAAACGGGATAGAACCTTGTGGCCACAAAGGATACTACTTTTGGATTTGACAAGTCAAAGGTCACCTTTTTCAACTGTGGAGAAAAATGTCATTTCAAGAGAGAGTGTGTTAAACCTAAGAAAATAGGAAATGTAACCCGTTTTCATCAACCAACAGACAAGAAAAAGACAAGAAGATATCTCCAACAAGTCAGGACTCCAAACCAATGGTGGCACAAGATGATGAAGGTCAAGACTGGTCTTTTCGCTTCTTATCTGATGGTGAAGCTAATATCGTGTTGGTTGAGGATCTAAATGTCGACTCAGCAAGTGAGGGGGAGAACTTGGCTGAGTTTGATACTGTTGATGTAAATGACTCAATGGCTGCTGTTGATCATCTGGTAGAGGATGAACTGAATGATGCTTCTGAAACTCACCAGGAACCCCAGGTTGCATTTGTTGCTGGCACCTCAAACTCTGCGCAGGTAGAATCTAAAGAAACCCTATTCGATAAACATGCTTATGTTGAATGCAATCAGTTTAGGGAATGCATTGATTTAAAATTTACTAGGTTATTAGAACATAATGATAACTTGGTAAATGACTTAAAACTTTGCACTGAGGCTAACAGAGTGCTGAAGCAAAATGAAAGAAGTTTTAAAAAGAAAATTGAATTATTGAGAAAACAACTAAGGGAAACCGAGGTTGTGGCTTTTAACCAAGAAAATGACATTAAGTTTTATTTAAATTCAATAGAGGAAACTAAAAAGGAAAAAGCTATTCTTCAAGTGGAAAATGAGTCATTAAAACAAAGATTGCATAGTTTAGCTAGTTCCTTACATATCATAAAAAACTTGGTTAAAGAAAGAAACAATGGGGAAGGGGTGGTCCTTTTGAACACAAAATATCATCCTGTTAACAATAATCCTATCAAGGATCATGTGGTGAGTACTCCTTTGGTCAGTGATCCTGACACTGCAGTTAAATCTGCAACTCAGGAGACTGATCAAAAGGCATCAACTTCAGGCACAAAGGATGAAGTCTTAATTGGGGACTGGGTGGTAGAGGATGATCACGTGCCTCTTGGTTTGGGATCACTGACTGCTGTGTCAAAATCAAAAATTTTAAAAACAACTCAGTCTAAAACGGTCAAGCAAGATCTCAACAATGTGAAAAGACAAAACAACCAAAGTGTTAAACAAATCAAATTTGTCAAAGAAGGTGAAAAACCAAAGGTTGAGACCAAAAGGACCAATCCTGAAGTCTACTCCCCACCCCACAAAAGATCTCCTAGTCCTGTTGAGAGGAGATCATGTTATAACTGTGGACAAAAATGACACATTTCTTCATGTTGTCCTCGCTATCAGACACCTAAACGTAAAATTGAATTGGTTCAGGAAGTTAAACCTTCTTTTTCAAAACAGAGGTCTAAAACACCTCTTAGGTCTTACACCCCTACCCAACACCAAAGATAACACAGACAAGCCACAGGTAAGTCTGTGATGCCTGAGGCAAAACCGATTTTTGAAAATAGGCCTAAAGTTCAAACTGTTAATCAGTCACCGGTTTACCACAAACAAGCCTTACACAAGGATGGTCTGTGGAAAGCTAAAACATATAATGTGTCTGATAGTGGTGATAAGAAGAAGAATGAGGTTTCTCCAACTCCAAATGGACAGTGGGTGGAGTTTGTGATGTGCGATGCCTCTGGGAAACCCAAGCCTGTAAAGGCTTGGGTCCCCTCCTTAACTAATCTTTTTATTTTTTTGTGCAAGTTACCCGCTACAGTGCTTCTACCAACGCATGGATTATTAATAGCGAGGCATCCAGGCACATGAGTGGAAATCACTCTCTCCTTTTCAACGTCAAACAAATTAAAGGGCGACATGTTTCCTTTGCTGGTAACAAAGGTGGTTATATCACCGCTCAAGGAGAAGTAGGTAATGGGAAGGTAAAATTTGATAAGGTAAATTATGTTCAGCAGTTATAGAATAATTTACTTTCAGTTTCTCAGATATGTGACAAGGGCTTTAAGGTTATGTTTGACAATAGGAAATGTTACATTCTGAAGAAGGAAATTGATATCCCTGAGGAGCAGGTACTAATGTCAGCTTCAAGGTACAATGATTTGTATGTCTTGGACATGTCTAAAGCTTCTACAACTGAGTCCACTGCTCAGTACTTCTTATCAAGGGCAACGGAGAAGGAGTCCATTTCATGGCACAGGAGAATGGGACACATAAATCCTCGGAAGATGAATCATCTAATTCAGAACAACTTAGTTGAGGGAGTAACTGTTAAGAACTTCCAACTTCTGGATTTTTATGTCTCATGCAAGAAAGGAAAGCAGACCAAGAAGTCTCATAAGTCCAAGAACGTTAATTCTATTGAGATGCCCCTGGAGCTTCTGCATATGGACCTGTTTGGTCCTGTCAGCACAAGGAGTATAGCCAGAGACTGGTACTGCTTCATAGCCACTGATGACTACTCGAGTTTTTCATGGGTGATGTTTGTGAAAGCTAAGTCAGAGACATTTGAATCGTTCAAAGTGCTCGTGACTACACTGGAATCTCTGTACAAACTGAAGGTAAGGAAGGTTCGTTCAGACAACGGGACTGAATTCAAGAATCAGTGGATGGATGCTTTCTGCAAAGAAAAGGGGATTGTTCATCAGTTCTTCTCCGTATACATGCCACAGATAAACAGAGTTGCTGAATGCAAGAATAGGAGCTTGATAGAAACTGCATGGACGATGTTGGTAGATTCAAAGCTGCCAGTACAATTCTGGAATGAAGCTGTTGCCAATGCATGCTACACTCTTAACCGTGTATTGGTAGTCAAGCGACATGGTAAGACTTGCTATGAGTTGCTTCAGAAATGCAAAACAAATCTGAGTTATCTGGAACCATTCGGAGCTCCATGTATGTTATTGAGGAAAACTCGGGAGGGCAAGTTCAGTGAGAAAGCGGATGAATGCATCTTTCTTGGATACAACATACCTGACAAACGAGTCTATAACAATTTTACAGGTCAGGTAGAAGTGTGGTGCAACGTAGATGTACAAAGACACACCACCCCCCTGCTGGGAAAGGTCCATCCTCATTCTTCGATTATGATGGATTTTTCAAATCTTTCAACCTTCCTCCAGCATGTTCAGATGATGAGATTGCTGCACAGATGATGTACGACGTATTAAACGCTCCAAATCTGGATTTCAGCAATACAGTACCAACTACTGGTGCTTCTGGCTCTTCGGAAACTGCTCAGGATGTTTGTAATGTCTCATCAGATGATGAAGAAACAGTTGAAACATGTATTGAGAATAACGTCAATCAAGCTGGCAGTTCAACAAATGCTGAGAACGCATGAGGGAACCTGGATGCTGAACTTGTAGTCACAAACATGGATACTGAAGTGGTCGTTCCTATGACACCTATGACAAGGATTAGTGTGAATCATCCCTAGGATACCACCATTGGGGATCTCCACTCCAGTGTTCAGACGAGAAATCAGCTATACTCTGCTGGTTATGCTGCTATTATGGAAAAGGGTTACGTGAATGATGGTGCTTTTAAATGCTTTGCTTCTCAAGTCGAACCCAAACACGTAAGTGATGCCTTGAAGGATGAGGCCTGGGTAAATGCTATGCAGGAAGAGTTGCTACAGTTCAAGAAGCTTGGAGTGTGGACGCTCCTGGATAGGCCTAAAGGAGTTAAGGTGATTGGCACCAAATGGGTGCTGCGCTGCAAGAAGGATGACCAAGGTGTAGTAATCAGAAACAAGGCAAGATTGGTTGTTCAAGGATTCAGACAAGTCGAGGGAGTCGACTACAATGAAGTGTTTGCGCCTGTGGCAAGGATGGAAGCTATTCGTATTTTTCTGGCCTATGCATCCTACATGAAGATCAAGGTTTATAAGCTGGAGGTTAAAAGTGCATTCCTTCATAGGGAAATCCGTGAAATAGTATACGTCAGTCAACCTGAAGGATTTGAAGATCCTTACCATCGGGACAGAGTCTAGAAGCTGGACAAGGCTCTGTACGGGCTACATCAAGCTCCTCGAGCTTGGTATGAGAAGCTCTCCACCCACCTATTAAAACATGGTTTTCGCAGAGGTGTGATAGATTGCACGTTGTTTATCAAAGAGAAAGATGGAGATTTACTAATGGTGCAGATTTATGTGGATGACATAATCTTCGGTTCCCGAAATGAAGAATTATGTAAAGAATTTGAATCTGTGATGAAGGCAAAATTTGAAATGAGTGCCATGGGAGAGATGAAGTTCTTCCTAGGTTTACAGGTGGATCAGACACCTATCGGTATTTTTCTGCATCAGACTAAGTATGTTCGAGACATTCTAAGTCGATGATATGGAAAATGTCACTGTTGCCGGTACCCCACTTGCCACAAACCATGATGTGGCACCAGATGATAATGGGGATTTGGTGGATGCCACTATGTATCGTGGGATGATCAGATGTCTCATGTATCTCACTGGCTCACGTCCGGATATCATTTACGCCACATGTCTATGCTCTAGATATCAAGCCAAACCAAAAATAAATCATTTGATCGGGGTGAAAAGGATTTTTCGTTATCTGAAGGGTACTCCAACACTGGGGTTGTGGTATCCTCATGATGATGACTTTGAGCTAACTGCTTATAGTGATTCAGACTACGGTGGCTGCAAGATGAACTTCAAGTCAACATAAGCAGGGTGTCAGTTCTTTGGAAGGTGTTTAGTCACCTGGCAATGCAAGAAGCAGACATCTGTTGCTCTGTCAACATGTGAAGCTGAATACGTTGCTGCTGCAAGTTGGCGTTCACAAATCATTTGGATACAACAGCAAATGCGGGACTACGGTTTGTAATTTTCAAACACTCCTATCTTTGTTGATAATTCTGCTGCCATAGCTATAACCAAAAATCATGATCAACACCCTAAGACTAAACACATCGGCATAAAATATCATTTCATACGTGATTGCTATGAAAAACATTTAATTGATGTGATTAAAATAAACATGGATTTTCAACGCGCCGACCTCTACACTAAACCTTTTGATAAACCCCGATTTTTATATCTGTTAGAGGTCAACGGTGTGAAAAAGAAATGTGACGTGATTCCAGAAGATGAAAATGCTTAGTCCGACACCTGTTTAGTTTTTTTTCTTTTTATTTTCTTTTATTTATCTTATTTTAATTTCCTGTCTTAAAAATCCAAAAACACAAAAATATTTTCAGTTTTAGTATTTTAGGGGGAGATTAGTTTAGTTTCAGTATTTATTTACTTAAAAAAAATTAAGAAAGTGATTCAACACTATGGAAAGTGATAGTACACAGGCGTCGTGTTACTTGGAACACCAAAAAGATTTTCCACTTTTTCAATGTTTAATTTAAATCACATAAAATCATAAGTCTGACAAATTTAAGTCTAACATATTGGAAAAATGATAGTATGCTTGTCTGTTACTGTAATTACACGGAAAAAGTACGTCTAGGGAGGTGCTAGTCCATTATACGATGTGTCGGTAGGTTGAACACAAAGACTAGTAAACATCATTGGTGATTCACTTAAACCTAAATCAATTAACAAGTTGTGGGTTCCTATAGTATCCCTGGTTTGCACAATCAATCAATTTCCAATAAGGGGTGAGGAGCAATTGAAGGCCACAAATGTGTGCAAAGACCTGAAAAACAGAGCAAAATATGACAAATGTCATAAAAGCAGCAAAATAAGCAAAATGAAATAATGATAATGACAAAAGTCACAGCCGAAATGTATATTATAGTATATTGCTCTAAGAAGAAGATAGGTCTTGCGCCTCTCTGCTGTGCGATGGCACTTACCTGAGGCTTAGCATAACCTATCCGTTCTAAGAATTCAGTTTTGTTTGCATCTCTCTACTATGCGATGACACTGACCTGAGGCTTTGCATCTCTTTGAAAGCTCTTAGATACAAAATCTTCTTAACCACCGGACCGCTCAAAAATCTACAGAGGAAGATTGATTACCATATAGTAGTGGGACGCACAAACACTTGTTGGTCTAATCCACTTAATTATCACTGATGTGTGTCAAAAATCTATGTATGGACTTAAGTGGACAAGTATACTGAAAATCATCGTGGCTGGACCACCTGATGTTCAAAATCAATGTGTGTTACATAATAGACCAAACATGATTTCTAGTTGGCGCTCAGAAGTCTTAAATGAATGAGAAACTGTGATATGTAAATATGTTGTTTCCTCTTCAATATATCAACAAAAGTTCCAAGAAATTACGTTTATGCCTGTCTGATTCCATTTTGATCTGTCTTAGAAATGAAGTTAATGCTAATAGTGTTGGATTCTTTATGCCCAAGACACATAGAATATTGATGTGGTTAGTACGTCATGATCCAAGTCGGGTCATACCCAATAACAAGCTTAGCAAACACCAATTATTATTTAATTGATGATATGATCATGCAATTAAATAATTACACCAATTTAGGAAATGGATTTTCTAAATAAATTGTATGTGAGAAAGAACAACTTATAAGGATATTTTGTTCATGGACATTATTTGTAATATTATTTAAGTGTGTTAAATAACATCAAATAATAAAAGTGTGTGTGTTTAAGTTATATATTTAAAAGGTTAATTATATAACTAATAATAATACAACTAGTAACAATTTAAGTGGGTGTTTTAAAATGGAGGGGAAACCCATTTTAAAAGACAATGTGGCCGCCCCTTGAAGGGCACTTTTGGTCATTTTGTTGTCTTGAGAAAACACACCCATTAACACAAAAGACACACTCTCCAATTCAGCTCTCTCTCTCTCTCATACATGCAAGGGCCAAGAACACCATTATATTCTCTCCTTTCTTAAAGATTCTCGGCTGGAAATGTGTTCCAACAGCTTGTTCTTTGCGATTTTGGTGTACAAATCCTAGCAAGAAAGGTGTTTGCATCATGCTTATGGGTATGGAAGCTTGAGGACATCTACTTTGATGTTTTGGCCATTCAAAAGCAGCCCCATCTTCATCTAAATCACGTTTTTTAGCAGCCCTTATGGAAGGTGTTTCATTCATGATTTTCAGCAGCATACAAAAGGTAGTTTGTATGTCACACTTTGGTTGTTATTTCTTGTTGATAGCTAGTTCAAACACATATTAATGATCCTTATGTTCTTGGGTTTGTTGTTGTTATGAAATGAACCTTATTTTTCATATTATAAATGTACATATTAAGGTATTTATCCGCTGCGTTTGTCTTGTTTAAATGGTTAAACAACAATGATAAAGGTCCAACAAACCCAACATTAGCATCTAGAGCCGGATATGTGGATGAATAGCTTCTTTTGTCCTTATAAAATAGGTTTTATGGGAATTTAACAACCTATTAGGGGCTATTTTGTGATGATATGATGATACCCCAACCTTTCAAGGTTATATCTTGCATGCTTATGATTAAATCTTGAAAGGATGACATCAAATGGTTGATTATGTTATTTTGGACATAACCCTAAAGTTTTGGTTCATGTTGGCCAGAACTTTGAGGTTTTAAAAGGGGTTCATTTTGTTCTTGAAATGATGTATATGGATACATATTTTAGTGTATAACATAGCCTTGACCATGTGTGTTTTGGATTTGGCTGATTGTGGCATTGTCATGTTGGTTGTATTCAATCAAAGGGTTGTAATAATTTCTTTTGTTTTCTGTATTTTGGTTGTAATTTATTTATACATTTGGTTATTTAATAAATAGAATAGGTGCATTTGTTTTATTAGAAAATTGTATTAGGATATGATTTTGTAAAAGAAGATGCACAAGATGAAGACCCAAAAGGAAGGATACAAAAGACATGGACACTTGAAACATTTGGATGTAGAATCAAGTGGGAGCTCATGGACACATATGATGTGTCATTGTTAACCCTTAGGAAAGACCTTATAACAACACTTGTGATGGCAAATAAGTGTAGTCAACTTAGTGGCTATGGTTATGCACCTGTGTTTGTATGATTATGCTTGTTTGGTTGTTTGTTGTATGATTATTGTTTGATATTTGGATATGCATAACAAACTCATTAGCAAACTTAACAAGCTGAAATTTTATGGTTTCTAATCATTAAGTGGTTAATAAAAGGTTATTAAAAGGATTAATGATTTAATAAAAGAGGCTTTATTAAAATAAACTATAGGATACCTTGCATTTGAAAGCATGCAAATACAAGGTACATATAGTTTTCATAACTAGAATTGATGGAAACTTAAATCCCTTTGGTAACAAGTCTAACACCATCCTTTTACACGACACTCAAATCACTTGGGAACTATTTGTGGGATAAAGGTCACCTAACCACTTGTAGAGAACTTATGTGTTTGAGGTGAGTCTAACGTACTTGTGGGATAAAGGTCACCTAACCGCTTGTATGTGAAAACTCACACGTGTGTGTAAGTAGGATGACTTGAATTGGAAACCATGTGCTTAGGGTCACTGAAGCATGGCGTACAATGGTGTTGATGGGATTAAACATGCCAACCAAACATAAGATGTTTAACCGATCCCATAAAGGCTAGAAGTTGCAAAAGATTGCAATTGTCAAATGTTGACTACCTTGTTAATTTAAATAATGGGATAAAAGTCACCTAACCATTATTTGAATGTAACGTTGGATTATAGATTTTAATTATTAATTGTCTATGAGACATAAAAGGGTATTAATAATTAAAATGTAATTTTTCAAAAATACTAACAAGAACTTTGTAAATTTTGTAGAATGGCCGCAAACAATAATGCTACCACACCGTCCGTCCATACCCTATCACTGAGAACTATTTTAGAGAGGGATCGTCTGAACCATAACAACTTTATGGACTGGTCTCGAAACTTGAGATTTGTTCTCAAGCAAGAGAAAAGGCCTTTGTCCTTGACGATCCCATTCCTGACCAACCCGACCCCAAGGATGTTGAGGCCTATAACGATTGGCTTCAGTATACTGAGGATTCCATGCAGGTATCCTGTCTCATGTTGGGAACTATGATTCCCGAACCCCAAAAGGACTTAGAGCATCATGGGGCATATGACATAATTACTCAAATGAAGGAAATGTTCCATCAACAAGCTAGGGTAGAGCGCTTCGAAACGGTTCGAGCGCTTAATGCGTGTCACATGGAAGAAACCCAATCGGTATCATCTTATGTACTTAAGATGAAAAGCCACATTGATCGCCTCGAAAGGCTTAACTGTCCTGTCTCAAAGGAGTTGGCCACGGATTTGATCCTTAATGGCCTAACTAAAAGTTTGAGACGTTCATAATGAATTACAATATGAACGGATGGGACAAGAGCATTAGTGTGCTTCACGCAATGCTCAAAACAGCTGAGGCAGGGATGGGTTGAAAGGTTCTACCTGTTCTCTAGATCAATAAAAGGAGGCAATGGAAAGGCCATTCCCGATCCCAAGGCAAATGTTGCTAAAGGAGAGGGCCACATCAAAGGCAAAGGGGAAGGGAAGATTAAAGCGGAACCTCCAAAACCTAAGCTTATGAAGCCTAAGGTAAAGGAAAACGATCCATGCTTTGAGTGTGGTGAGATAGGACATTGGAAAGGGAATTGTCCAACCTATCTAAATGAGTTGAGAAATAAGAGGGATGCTGGGCAAACCTCAAGCACAACTTTCATGATCCATATTGACTTAAATATTATTTCTTTAAACACATGGGTATTGGATACCGGGTGTGGAACTCACATTTGCAATCTGTTGTAAGGGTTCAAAAGAAATAAACGCTTTAAGAAAGGAAACTATGTTTTGAAAATTTCAATTGGTTTGGAAGTTGTTCTTCAAAACATTTTATATGATCCTAGTTTGACTAGGAACATAATTTCAGTTTCCCCTTTCAGAGCAATATGGTTGTGATTTAAAGTTTGTAAACGATGGTATTTATGTCTATATGGATGATATATATTTTTTAAGGCTATGCCTTTTAATGGTATCTACGAATTGGTTCATGATGATTCATCCTATAATAACACATTATACCAATCATGCACCAAGAAACTTAAAATGGTTTAAGTGATTCTTATCTTTGGCATTGTCATCTTGGTTACATAAACAAGAATCGGATTCAAGCACTTCAAAATAATGGTCTTTTGAAAACAAATGAATATTGTTCATTTGATAAGTGTGAATCTTGTTTACAAGGTAAGATAACCAAGTCTCCCTTTAGTGGTACTAACAAGAGGGCAAAAGACTTATTAGGAGTCATACATTCGGATGTATGTGGTCCTTTTAAGATAATGGCAAGGAATGGTGAAAGATACTTCATTACCTTTACCGACGATTACTGTCGCTATGGTTATGTGTACTAGAATATGAAGCTTTTGAAGTGTTCAAAATCTTCAAGAATGAAGTAGAAAATCAACTCAATAAGAACTATCAAAGTTCTCTATTAAGATAGAGAAGGAGAATACCTCGATGGGGCCTTTTCAGGATCATCCAAGAAGTTGTGGGATTGTCTCACAACTTACTCCTCCCTGAACACCACAATATAATGGTGTGTCTAAAGGAGAAATCGAACCCTATAGGATATTGTTCGATCTATGATGGCTATAATCTCACTTCCTCTATCATTTTTGAGTTTCGCACTACTCTCCGTGGCTCGTATTTTGAATATGGCCCCAACCAAGAAAGTGGATTCGACACCTTTTAAAATATGGCATGGAAGAGTTCTGTCGCTATCATATTTAAAAGTATGGGGTTGTGAAGCTTATGTTAAGCTTAACACCCAAAACCAACTGGAGAGTCGATTCACTAAGTGTATATTTGTTGGATATCCAAAAGACTGTATAGGATACTACCTCTTTGATCCAACAGAGCAAAAGGTATTTATTGCTCGAAAGGCAGAGTTCTTGGAAGCCATGTTCCTTATGGAAGGAATGACGTATAGAACAGTGGAATTTGATGAGGATCAAGATCCACAAGCCGATACATGTTTGGTTGCCACTAGCAATCAACAAGAGGTTGTTGATGATGATCAAGAGGTTAAGCAATACACACAAAACGTTCGCAGATCTGGTAGAGTTAGCATTCCACCTGAAAGATATGGATTTTTCATGGATGGATGCTACGTGGTTGACTCCGATGAGCCAACTACATACCATGATGCAATGTCCAATTCGGATTGTGACAAATGGCTGGAAGCCATGAACGTAGAGATGCAATCCCTGTATGACAACCAAGTTTGGGAACTGGTTAACCCTCCACTTGACTCCAAACCAGTTGGATGCAAGTGGGTTTTCAAGAAGAAAACTGATATGCATGGAAACTTGGATACTTACAAAGCAAGACTTATATCAAATGGTTTCACTCAAACTCAAGGGGTTGATTGCAAAAGGTTTCACTCAAACTCAAGGGGTTGATTATGATGAAACCTTCTCGCCTGTGGCAATGCTAAAGTCTATTAGGATATCATTTGCCATTGCTTCTCATTATGATCATTTGCCTTTCTTAATGGACATCTCGAAGAGACTGTCCATATGGTTCAGCCTGAAGGTTTTATCGATCAAAAGCATACTAATAAAGTATGCAAGTTAAAGAGATCAATCTATGGATTGAAACAAGCATCGAGAAGTTGGAATCAACATTTTGATGAAGAGATCAAGAAATTTGGTTTCATCAAGAGCGCTGACAAGGCTTGTGTATATAAAAAGGCTAGTGGGAGTGTAATCACATTCTTAGTATTGTATGTTGATGACATGCTAGTATTTGGAAATGATATTCCGACCATGGAAGGTGTTAAAACCTGGCTTGTAAATTGTTTTTCCATAAAAGATCTCGGTGAAACCACCTATATTTTAGGAATAAATATCTATAGGGATAGATCGAGGCGGTTGATAGGTCTAAACCATAGTGCATACATTGATAAAATCTTGAAAAGGTTCAAGATAGAAAACTCTAAGAAAGGTATGGTACCTGTTCAAAAAGGGACAGTATTGAGTACATCTCAATGTCCAAGCTCAAAGGATGAGCAAGATCGTATGAAGGACATCCCATATGCGTTTGTTATAGGATCCATCATATATGCGATGATATGCACTAGACCGGACGTGTCATGCGCGTTAAGCATGACAAGTAGATATCAGTAGAATCCATGTAATGGCCATTGGATGGCTGTTAAAAGTATATTGAAATACCTTACGAGGACTAAGGATATGTTTCTAATATACGGATCTGATAAAGAGGAACTCGTTGTAAAGGTTTAACCGGATGCGAGTTTCCAAACTGATCGAGATGATCCTCGATCATAATCGGGGCATGTCTCCATTATGAGTGGGGTAGCATTGTCCACTACAGAATACGAATACATAGCCGCCTCATTAGCAGTTTGGGAAGCTGCATCGATAAAAAGGTTTATCGTCGATCTAAGGGTGGTCTCTACCATTCAAGACCCTTTAGAAATCTTTTGTGATAATGAGGGTGCGATTGCTCAAATCAAGGAACCCCGTGCACATCAAAAGATTAGGCAAAATGAGTGGATTTTCAACTACATAAGGGATGAAGTTGAAAAGGGAAAGATATATATATTCGCAAAGTTCACTTCGATCAAAAGATTGCGGATCCACTCACGAAGCTCCTCGAAAGGGCAAAGCATCAAAATCGTACTTGTGCCTTAGGACTTCGATATTCTAGTGATTGGAATTGATCAGTTTTAGTATTAATATTAAAAACATGGAACAATTGTAATATTTAACTCATCTATATATTTACGATATTTTGAGTTATGTTCCTTTTAGCATGTTTACATCCATGAATAATTTTATTATTCTAAATGTCCGTAGTCGGTCATATTTATGGGAACAAATATGAACGTAAGACTATTATGAACTTGGATTGGTGGATATTCATAAGGCATGAATATAGAGCAATTGGTTGCTGCCAAGGTTCATAGATATTCGTGGGATACGAATATTGGACTGACCTGCGTCTCAAATCTTACTACATGGAATCTTATGGATTGATCATAAGTAAATCTGATAAAGGTGAATATCATTTGGTATCCTCCGACCTGAGATACATATTGGGTTTTTATATTCACCAAGTGTTATACCTTGAGCTAGTTCTTCGCTGCTCTGAAATAATGGTCAGTATATAAGGCTATGTTTAGGTATGACATAAGGTGATTGTGAGAAACGTATGTAGTCAAGATGGGATTTGTTCCTCTTATTCGTTGAGAGTATGATGTCTAAGGCCTGATTAAGTTAAATCAACAAGGAATGATCATTCTGTGTCCTTGGATTTAACATGACATCTGTAACAAAAGGATAAATGATTGATTCACCTAAATCATTTCAAGTTGGATACTTGAAGGGTATGATGTTATTGAATGGCTTCTAAGTCATGCGTATTAAGGGTAGTAAACCGTTGTTAGGCGGTATTTACTGCTTGCATCAATCTTCTATGAGTCTTGTGCAAGTGGGAGATTGTTGGATTCTTTATGCCCAATACACATAGAATATTGATGTGGTTAGTACGTCATGATCCAAGTCGGGTCATACCCAATAACTAGCTTAGCAAACACCAATTATTATTTAATTGATGATATGATCATGCAATTAAACAATTACACCAATTTAGGAAATGGGTTTTCTAAATAAATTGTATGTGAGAAAGAACAACTTATAAGGATATTTTGTTCATGGACATTATTTGTAATGTCATTTAAGTTTGTTAAATAACATCAAATAATAAAAGTGTGTGTGTTTAAGTTATATATTTAAAAGGTTAATTATATAACTAATAATAATACAACTAGTAACAATTTAAGTGGGTGTTTTAAAATGGGGGGGAACCCATTTTAAAAGACAATGTGGCCGCCCGTTGAAGGGCACTTTTGGTCATTTTGTTGTCTTGAGAAAACACACCCATTAACACAAAAGACACACTCTCCAATTCAGCTCTCTCTCTCTCATACATGCAAGGGCCAAGAACACCATTATGTTCTCTCCTTTCTTGAAGGATTCTCGGCTGGAAATGTGTTCCAGCAGCTTGTTCTTTGCGATTTTGGTGTACAAATCCTAGCAAGAAAGGTGTTTGCATCATGCTTGTGGGTATGGAAGCTTGAGGACATCTACTTTGATGTTTTGGCCATTCAAAAGCAGCCCCATCTTCATCTAAATCACGTTTTTTAGCAGCCCTTATGGAAGGTGTTTCATTCACGATTTTCAGCAGCATACAAAAGGTAGTTTGCATGTCACACTTTGGTTGTTATTTCTTGTTGATAGCTAGTTCAAACACATATTAATGATCCTTATGTTCTTTTGTTGTTGTTATGAAATGAACCTTATTTTTCAGATTATAAATGTACATATTAAGGTATTTATCCGCTGCGTTTTTCTTGTTTAAATGGTTAAACAACAATGATAAAGGTCCAAAAAAACCCAACAAATAGACTGTTCTGCTCAGGGGAAGAATCATTTTAAAATGAATATTAAAATGTCTCAAACTCTACCCAAACAATATCACAAAAATATGTTTATTTCAGTAATTTAGTTTAGTTTTTCTAGTTTTCAAATTTTTCTATTTGTAGTGTGTCAGTGTCAGACTGTGCAACAAGATTTATCTTTGTGAATGTCACAAAAGGAACTGAACGTTAATCTTGAATCACCTATTTCTGAAGAACATTAAAAAGATCACGTCTGAGGTGATTAACGGTTTTCAAGTAAAGGATCACGTCTGAGCTGATCGGGTGGATAAATGGATCATGTCTGAATTGATCAAATGTTCTTGAATGTTTATCTAATGTAACTGAGATTATAACTGAGTTTGCCAAAGTTAAATCATGAGTATGGACAAGTCGTATGAATGAACCATGAGTATGGCTCAGTCGCACGACTGAAGGATGAGTGTGGACTAGTCGTATGACTGAACCATGAGTATGGCTCAGTCGCATGACTGAAGGATAAGTATGGCCCAAATGCACGATTAGATCATAAGTATGGGCTAATTATGCGAATGGCAAGGTCAGTATGGACCAATCGCATGAATGACAGGGTCAGTGAGCTTCAATCGCACGAATGGCCTATGCGTATAACTCCTTTGTACGTATGAGATATGCATATGGATCCATTCGCACGGTTGAATGTGCTGTGAGTATAAAATAGGGTCAGTCGTTCGCAAACCCTACATGCGCATCCGACCGATCCCCCAAACTTCGATTTACTAAGGACCCCCTTTTCGACTTTGTCGTTGATATACTTGTTTGCATTCGACTACTGATCATTATCGTAGCATTTGCAGGTATTATCATGTCGAAATCATGCCGAAACTGTTCGAATCCTGATCGTACAGTACACCGGACTTAAAATTCTTAAAAACGACACCTAAACTATCATTAAAGACAAATTAATCATGTCCTGGGTGTTTAAAATGTTAAGACGAGTCTGTGGATACAATGTTCAAGAAAAATGATAATAAATTGCTGAAAATTCAAAATTACAAGACGCGGTCTATTTGTGTGCGACTGGACGCCCCGAATGAACTTCAATCATACGATTGAATCATACGCATGATTCAATCGCACGATTGAACCAATCATCCATCCAGTCGTCCAATTGGCTCAATCGTATGGATTAACTCATGACTTAACGCAGTCGGATTCTCAATTGTACGATTAAGCTCAGTCATGTGGTTCAATCGCACGGTTGAATCACACTTGTGAAAATTTTCAAATTCAATCATTCTGTTTGTGTTCGTTAAATCTGACATGTTCCTTTAACTTGTTCTACAGATGGCTGATAGGTGGGTGATCAACCCCAAGCACAACATCTGTGCTCACATGGACCTGACATCGAGGAATGCCACAGATTTCACCAGGATTATTGACTTTCTTACTAGATCACGGATTCACACTGCTATCTCCAGTCATTGCACACCATACCGCTCCCATCAGCAGCTATTCTGGGAGAATGCTGCGGTTGATCGTTCAGTGGAGCCTTACAGGATTCGGAGCTCCATACTAGGTCAGGATATTGATGACAGTGAAGATGATTTCAGGAGAGTCTTGGCTTTAGGTGATGATGGTAGTCACCCCACCAAGTTGCACCCGAGGGTAGTGCGTGGTTGCTTTCTACGCATTAAGTATGCTGACGACATTAACGCCGGTGTGCTTAACAAAAGAAACATGTGCCCCTAATTCAAGTACCTCGCCAATGTTCTCCTAAAGTGCATTACTTCAAGGAGAGGAGGATTTGATGAGCTTAGCGATCAAATGCAACATGCATTTGTCGCTTTGGTGCTAAACGCGAGCTTCAGCTTCTCAAGGATGTTTTTCAGCTATCTTGTTAAAAACATTGAAGCTAAAGGGAAGGAGGGTTTTTGTATGTATCCGCACTTCTTGCAAATGGTCTTCAACAATAAACTTCCTGACCTTCCAAAGGGTCATGCCGATGAGGTGAAACTAGAGATCATGGACGACACCACACTTGGAAGGATAAAAGTGTATAGGGGCAAGACTCTAAAGCCCCCGGTTTGAAGGTTATTCGGGCATCTAGCGAGGGTTGATTATATTGCACCGAGAGGTAAAAAGTGGAGGCATAACGACAGTGATTCGGATGTGGAGAGTGTAGTGTTCTCGGATGATGAAGATGATGATGATGATGATGAAGAAATGGGGCCTTGGGCCAAGGTCAGGGTGGAGATGCATCAGCAGGTGCATCAGGTGAGAGTTCAGCTCACCCAGATCCATCCACAATGGAGGATCTGGGTAATTTTGATCTTGATGAGTTAGATGACTCAGAGGAGTTGGAGGAAGAGCCACTTGTCAGGAGGGTGGGCAGCAAAGTGGTGGCTACTGCTAGAGGATTGATGGATTTAGGAGCACGCCCAGGAAGCCCAAAAGGAAAGGAGACTGAGACTAATGACCCTTCCTATACACCAGAGCCTTCAGCTCCCAAAGAAAGAACTGGTGAGAACTGGAAAGAGAAAGAAAAGGATGGCTAAGGTGAAGGGCAAGCATCCCAGGCTGGTTCTAGGGAGCTCTCCGAGATCTTCACCATCTATTACTGCCACAGCCACAGTCACAGCCACAGCCACTCCCACTACTACCATCACTACCAATCCCACACCCGCACCTATACCTAGAACAACCACCACTACATCCACCACCACTGCCACATTCATACCAACACCAGTATTCACCACCTCTACCACAAGACCAACTACCTCACAAACCAATCCTTCCACATTCTAAACCCTAAGCTTTCAAGGTTTATATTCAGCAGCTAATAGCGTCAGAGGACTCAAGAACCACACAGATTCAGCAGCTAATAGCTGCTAACTCATCTCAGGCTGAGCAGATTGCTCAACAGGCTGCACAAATGGCCCAACAAGCTGAAGAGATGGTTGTGTTAAGATAAAGGAGCGAGGCCAATGAGAGGGCGTTGGTAACTACCCAGGAGGCCATTCGAACCCAAAACCAACTGCTATTCGCTTCGATTGGCAAGATAGAGGAGTTGGAGAGAAAGAATAGAAAGATATTGCTAAGGTTGAAGGGCAAGAAGGCATAGAATTTAAAGATCAAAGGAGATGGTGGTGACGGAGATGATAGAGATGAGTCTAGTGATGAAGAATCTGATGACGAAGAAGAGGATGATGAGCCAACAGAGGTTTCTGATGAAGAAAAGGACGAAGATGGTGATGAAGAGGATGATGAGTCTCCCACTAAAGGAAAGACATCACCTTCTCCCCAGCCTGAGAGAGAGGGGAGAACCAAGAAGAACCAGGACCGAGGTGCATCAACCTCAGGCCCTAAAGATCAAGATGCTACGTCTAAGGATGAAAGTAATGTTTGATTATCGATGTATCTTGAAATGTTATGTATTAATGTAAATTAAATCAATGAAAGGTTGAATTGTCATGTGTCATGTGCTAAATGTTTAATAATCATTAATGTGATTATTTACTCTCTTAACAGATACAACCAAACAGGTCGATGATATGACGTTACACCCCTTCACCAAATCAAGACTCAGCTGACAATGATTCTTGATTTGCAAGGGATTGTACAAGGATCAGTCAGTTATACACCTGAAGAAGGAGAAATCATCCATGACCTGACTGGCGAACAATTAGACGAGATGTTCCGCTTGAACCCGGACGAATTGGTCAAAGATGCTCCCGAAGTTGACGTAGTCAGTGATGAAGAACTTCAAGGTATTGATGAGGTCGAGATTGAAGATGTGACAGCTGACTATTATCCCCAGTACACTAACGCTGATGGCGATGTATTACCGGATCTGGGAGAGTCGTTTACAAACAGCGCTTTCGACAAAGTAGAAGAGAGGGTAGCCGAGAAAGAAGCCGCAGAAGACTTATCTCAGGCTGATGATGAAGACATGGTAAAACGTAAAGCTGAGTAGGAAGCTTGTTTGGAAGAAATAATAAAGCAGAGGGAAGATACAAAGTCAAACGCCTACACGAAGCTCTACGAGGTCAAGAAGCATCAGAAGGTGTCAGGAAAAATCATTAGCTAGGTGTACTTTGATGATCTAAATGTCTATGCAGTGAAAAGAGAGAAGGGAATTGAGTATTTCAGATTTCCACACGATCTAAAAACTCTCCCTGGATTTGAGCTCAACCGACTTGCTTGCTTGAACCTGCTTTATGCAGTTCCTTCAAACAAATCGGGATGGCTCGAGAAAGCATTAAAGAAAGAGTACCACACGAGGTGGGTCAACTTCATGCCACAACAGCCCAGAAGGTTTATACTCAAAACAGAAGTTGATCCAATCTTCGGTCGACCGAAAGCTGTCTTGAAATGGCAACCTCCACGCACGATGTCATGTATACCTATGAGGGTGATGCCACAAGACTTTACATCCCATTTTAAATGGTGGTACTATGACTGGCGTACTAGAGAAGCAGTCATTGTGTTGGATCGAAAGGGGACTTTAGAGACAATTAGGGTGTTCGACCCAATGTGGCTCACGAACATGTCAGTAGATGATATACATACTTTGTACAAGTGGCCACTGTTTTTTGATACGCAGTGTAACACCCAGAAGTTTGACTTTTTGGAGTGTTATGCAACTGAGTCTCAGCCGCATGAAATTCATGCAACTAGAGGTCCAATAGCATGATGCTCGGACGATTGAAGGATCAACCGCATGGAACTCATGCGACTGGAGGTCCAGTCGCATGGTGTTCATGCGACTGAAGGTCCAGTCGCCTGGATCTCGGGCGACTGAGCTGCAGCTATAAATAAGGGGCAGCCATCTTCTCTTCCCCACACTTGCACATTCAGTGGGGAAGAAAGAGCAGAGAGAGAGAGAATAGAGAAAGAAGAGAAAGAAATAGAGAAAGTGGTGATTCGGGCTCGAGATTTGTCGAGTGACTAGTCCAAACAAAGCTCTTCATCTTCTCCTTGATTATGTGAGTTCTAGGACCCCTCATTTACTTGTTTTCAAATGATTTTGGGGCTGGAACACATTTAAACCCGTTTTGAAAAAGTGTATGTTTGACCCAACTGGGTGAAATCTTGGGTAATGTGTTTACGGTACGATTTAGGACTTGCATATGCTTGTATAATGTCCTAGTATGAATCTCTGAGGTTTGGGAGGGCTAATTTAGGCTTGAAATGAGTTTGGAAGGGTTTGAAGGCCGTAGGTCACGGCTGCTGTTCGGGATGAACTCCAGTCGCTGCCCAGTTAGGGCTAGGCGACTGAAGGGCCAGTCGCATGACTGAGTAATGATTGATGGTCAGTCGTACGATTAAGGTTCAGTCGTACGACTGGGGCTCAGTTGCACGACAGACCATGCGACTGAAGGTTCAGTCGCATAAGTCCATTCGCATAGTAGTTCAGTCGCACGACTGAGGGTTAGTCGCATAGAAGCCCATTCGTATATTGTCCATTCGCATGATAGGAGACCCATTCGCACGATTGTATGCCCATACACATAGCTGCCCAATCGCAGGATCCAATCGCATAGAGGCCATGCGACTGAAGTATGTTCAATCGCCCAAATAGGGCTGATGTGAATGAGGAGAGATGTGTATGTAGGATGTATGTATGATAAGTATGATGTAGCCTTATATGATGTTGGACCAAAAGAACCAATGAGCCAAGATCAGGAAAACCTCTAAGTCCCACATGCCACTACAACAACAAGTGAAGACTCTCATCAGCTATTGTGTTCTCTTGCCGGAAGGTCAGAGAGGAACTGAGGACTCTCATCAGCTATTATGTTCTCTTGCCTGAATGTCAGGCTCGAGAGCATCTTAGTGCCAGCTCTCTGCTGAGATGATGAAGTCTGAAGAACAAATTCTGAAGATCAAACAACTGAAGATCATCAGCTGAAGATATCAAAAGGCTGAAGATCTAAAGAACTGAAGATCTTTCGAAGCACAAAGTCTGAAGACAAAGACTGAAGACAACAACTGATGATATCTACTGAGATCATCAGTTGTTACATCTTCCGAAGCTGTTCTATCTTCCGAAGCAAAGTCTGAAGAAAAGGACTGAAGACAACAACTGATGATATCTACTGAAGTCATCAGTTGTTACATCTTCCGAAGCTGTTCTATCTTCCGAAGCAAAGTCTGAAGAAAAAGACTGAAGACAACAACTGATGATATCTACTGAAGTCATCAGTTGTTACATCTTCCGAAGTAACATCTTCCGAAGTTTCATCTTCCGAAGCCAAGTCTGAAGACCAAGTATTGAAGACAGAGTTTGTCTCAACAACTGAAGAAGTCCTCTTCAGTTGTTGTGGTGGTTTTTTTCCTTTTCCGAAGTTTATTTTGTGTCAGTAGTTGTACAACAGCTGAAGAGAATGTTCTTCAGCTGTTATAGTTTCAGTAGTTTACTTTTGTCAGTACTTAGGAACTTTTGTAAGAGGATGTCAGTTGTTGACATCTTCAGTAGTTTTATGTTTTGTCAGTTGTAATTTGAATATTCAGTGATGTCAGAAAAAGGACATCACGCCCATCCTTTTGCCGCCTATAAAAGGATGGGTAACCATACTGTTTTAATTGCCGAAACGTGCGAACCAATAGAACATTTA
Organism: Flaveria linearis; assembly: GCA_024085815.1. Taxonomy (NCBI): domain Eukaryota; kingdom Viridiplantae; phylum Streptophyta; class Magnoliopsida; order Asterales; family Asteraceae; genus Flaveria; species Flaveria linearis. The sequence continues at coordinate 71,661,860 of CM044003.1, read as the reverse complement.
TTGTTTTGCAGAAACTCTTCTCTCTATGTTCATGCTTTAATTTGAAATATCTTTTATGTTCTTGCTTTAATTGCTAATTAATGAGCTAAAACCGCTGCAAACATAATCTAATTGATCAACACGAGAGGCTGAGATCCTGTCAAATGGTATCAGAGCGGGTTAATCATTGATCGATCTTACCATTGATCATTTGAAACTGCTCTTTTGATCTCTCAGTTTGATCGAATTAGCAATTTGCAAGAGTTAGTCATAGAGAGTGAGTTTCTGTTGTTTCCGGCCAAAACCTTGAGGTCTTTCGGTGGTTTCGAGTCACATTTGTCTGGTTTAAACTTGTTTTTGACTAAACCTGAGATGACAACACCAACTAATGATCCTCAAAATACTGGTTCCGCAACCAAGCCTCCGATGCTGGTTAGGAACGAGTATAACATATGGCAAAACGTATGCTGCACCACTTGGCTGTCAACAGTGCTGGTTGTTGGAAGTCAGTGGTGCATGGGCCATACAAGCCTATGGTGAACGTCCCGGAATCTAATGAACAGGTTGCGAAGAAACCTGAACAGTATTCGGACGAAGATCTAAAGCTGTTCGAAATTGATGCCAGAGCCCATGGAATTTTAGCCATGGCCATTCCAAACGAGATATATTCACGGCTCTTGCATCATGAGTCTGCTCATGACCTATGGGTTGCTCTAAAGGAACAATTTGGAGGAACTGATTCGGTCTTAGCAAACAATAGGGAAATCCTTGCCCAACAATATGAGACTTTCTCATATAGAAAGGGTGAGACTCTGACTCAGCAGTTTGAACGGTTCTCTTGTTTAATCTCTGAGCTAAAGATGGTTAAACAAGAGTACTCCAAAAGCCAGATGAACAATAGGTTCCTCAGGTCATTGCCTGAGAGATGGGACACATATACCATTGTCCTACGCTCTAGTGCTGACCTTGACACTCTATCTCTCACCCAACTTCATGGGAAGTTACTCACTTTTGAGAGAGAAGTAGAGCAAAAGAGGAAGTTGTCATCTTCTGGCAAACTTGCTGATGACTTTGTCCAAGGTAATACTGCCTTGATAAGTCATGAGTCAGAATATGCTTCATCTGAAAGTCCTTATGATGAGCATATCGATTTCTCTACCAACTCAGAACAAGCTTTTGTTGGTGTTAGTAGTTCAGGAGGTGGTGGTGACAACTTGTGTTTTCTGATGGAGGATTTGAAGGGCATTCCAGATGATGATCTGGAAGAGATGGATATTTTGAACCAAATGGCAATGATAAATATCCGATCTCAGAAGTTCTACAAAAGAACTGGTAGGAAATTCCCAGGACTCTCTGGCAAAACCAAAGTTGGTTTTGACAAGAGCAAGTTGAGGTGTCACAAGTGACAAAGGCTTGGACACTTTGCAAGAGAGTGTATATCATCTGGATCTAACTCATCTGCACCCTTTGTGACTTTTCCCAGCAATAGCTCACAGCACAAAGGGCAACCTTCCTACAGTTCTCCCCATCCATCTCAAGCATAAGCACCACCTGCTTATTTTGTGCCACAGGGTCATATGCCTTATTCTTACCCCTGTTACTACATGCCTCAGCCTGGTCAAACTCAAGTACCCCCGGCTCAACCACCTCATGCTCTTCCAGAGCCTCATTCTTCCCAATCTCATCACCACACACAACCTCAACAACAAAGCTTTTTCACCCCAACTGCTGTTGACTGGAGTAGTCTACCAGAAGAGCTATCTGGTCAGGAACCACTACTCCAAGGTGCTGGTCAACATGGTGGTGATCAACCTTTTGGAAATCTTGCTCTGATGGCCCTTGATTCTGCTGAAGGGTCATCATCCAATGCCTCATCTCAGGTATCCACTGAGGCAAAAGCCAAGCTTTGTTCAGAGTCATGCATAGCAGCATTTGCTTCTATTAGAGAAGCAAATGTAGCTTTAATAGATAAAAATCTTGAGCTTGAGCACACTATTTCCAAAAGAAAAGCTGATTTTGAGGTTGTCCTAAAAGATAAAAATGATGAGATTTACAAGCTCAACTGCCAAATCAAAGATAGTAAAGCTAGGGAAGATGTACTTCTAGAGAAGTACAAGGACCTCAAGGAAACTCTTGCAACCACCCAAGTTGAGTGTGATCGATGGGTGCAATCTTGCAAGGGTTTTGAAATGCTTCTTAGCAAGCAAACAGCTTCCAATGTGAAGTTTGGCATTGGTTATAATCACACTGCTCCTCCCACAGATTTCATTTCAAGAGCAGAAGTTGAATCTGATGGGGAGAGCAATAACCAATCCTTCTCATCATGTGACTTACTATCCTCTGAATCAGCATCATCAGAGATAGACTATCACATGACCAAAAGGCTGATCAACTCAGAAGTTGTCACTAGAAGTACTGAAGGTACTGGAGAGCAAGTGACAACATCTGAAGTTCAAACCTCAAATACTGTTAGCACTAAAGAGAAGAAAACTAACAGTAGGAAAGGTTTGAAGACAGCTAAAGAGGATACCAGGAAAGCAGGCACTAGGAAGAAAACTGCTAGTACTGATGACAAACAGCTGAAGAACAAGTCCTCAGCAGTTAAATCCTCTTCAGCTGATGATCAGCATAAGATGAAGAAAAAGCCATGTGAGATATGTGGCTTATTCAATCATCTCACTGATGATTGCTGGTACAAAAGGGGTTCCAAACTCAAACAGAAGGAGCAAATTACTGAGAGCATCAATAAAATGAAGAATGAGTTTGAAACCAAGTTTGTACTGGCAACATCCAAGCCTGAAATCCCTAGGGCCAAAGTTAAATCCAAGAAGGTAGGGATTACTCAGGCAACAGCTGAGGTTGCTCAGAAAAAGATGGTACAACATAGGAAGTCATCATCAGTAAACTCCAATATGTCTGAAGAGCTAAAGGCTTTATCACAAAACCAGACACAGTTGGTGATGATGGTTCAGCAACTAGTGGGAAGAGTCAACCACTTAGATGCTCCTATGTTGAAACCACAGAAAAGGAAGTCCAAGCCAAAAGCTTCCTCTTCTGTACCATCTTCTTCACCTCAAGCTGTCACACATAACACACCTGTTAGTGCTACATCTGTAGCTGAGATCAGACCCAAGTCCAAGCAGGTTTGGGTCTCCAAGACTAACTAACACATGGTTGTGTTTGCAGGGTTCTTCAACATGCCAAAGAAGCATCTGGTATGTAGACAGTGGAGGATCCATGCACATGACGGGAAGCAGCTCCCTTCTTAATGACTACTCTCAAGGAAAGAAGGGATTTGTTTCTTTTGGTAATGATGCAAAGGGTTACATCGTCGGAAAAGGCTTTGTTTCCAACGGTGAAATAAGGTTTGATGATGTTAACCATGTGGAGAATCTCAAGTACAACCTCTTGAGTGTCAGTCAAATGTGTGACAAAGGCCATGTTGCTTTTTCACAAGCCAGAACTATAGGATTCTGTCATCCAAAGTTCTGAGTTTGATTGACAAGGCATTGGATGAACACACTCTCCTGAAGGCCAACAGGACAGGAAGAGTGTATGCCTTAGATCTTTCTAAAAAGATGGATCTAAAAGGCCATCCTTGCCTATTCTCCAAGGCATCTCCTCAAGAGTCTACACTATGGCATAGAAGGCTGGGTCATGTTAATTTCAAGAACATGAATCAGCTTATAAGCCATGGTTTAGTAAGAGGATTGCCTCTGAAGGAGTTCAAGTGTGAAGATGATTGCACTGCTTGCTTGACAGGAAAACAACACAAAGTTTCATTCCCTTCAATAGAAGAACCTAAGTCCACTGCCTGCTTACAACTTCTGCACATGGATCTCTTTGGTCCTGTCAGAGTAATGAGCATGGCAAAGAAGAAATACTGCCTGGTAATTGTGGATGATTACTCCAGGTTTGTATGGACTTTCTTCTTGCACTCCAAGGTTGAAGCAGCAAAGACAATAATGAACTTTGTGTTACAAGTAGAAAAGCAGTATTCCCTACAGGTCAAGTGTGTGAGGAGTGACAATGGAACAGAATTTAGAAACCACACACTTGATGACTTCTACCTGTCCAAGGGAATTAGAGGCAGTTTAGCATTCCAAGAACTCCTGAACAGAATGGAGTGGTGGAGAGAAAGAACAGGACCCTCATTGAAGCAGCAAGGTCAATGTTGGCTGACTCAGGGCTGCCACTGACCTTTTGGGCTGAAGCTGTCAATACAGCTTGCTATGTACAGAATAGAGCCTTAGTAAATAAGAGGTTGATGAAGACTCCCTATGAAGTTCTCCATCATTTGGCCCCTCTTATTTCATTCTTTAGAGCCTTTGGGTGTCCTTGTTTCATTCTCAACACTAGCAACCCACTCCATAAGTTTGCTAGTAAGGTGGATGCAGGGTACTTTGTTGGTTATTCATCAACTTGCAAAGCATACAGAGTCTTCAACTGTAGAACCAAAGGGGTTGAAGAAACTTTGCATGTTAAGTTCAATGAATCTCCAAAGGACAAGATTCCACAAAACCCTGTGGAGCTGTTTGATCTGGACATACTGCAATATGTTCCTTATCAACCTCCATCTGTTGAGCCTGTCAACAGATCTCCACCTGGTGGTACTGAAGATGATGAAGTCAGTACTCACCTCTTCAAGTTCAGTGACAACCTGCCTAATTCCACTGAACCTGATGCTCCTGTAGCCTCAGCAGCTCCATCCACTACAAATGCTGATGAGATTTCTGCTTGCTCTACTTCATTTGAGCTGCCATCCTCTACATGGTTTCAGGAATCTCCATCACCATCTGTTGCTGCTGATGGGTCTACAAACACTTGCACAGATATCATAGTTTATCAAGAGCTCAAGAATCACCCCACTTCACAAATCATTGGTGATATTCATGCTGGAGTTTCAACCAGGAATCAATTGTCCAACTTCTGCTTCTATGCTCTCTTCATCAGTCAGCAAGAACCAAAGAACTATCATATTGCTTTAAGAGACAATGGATGGGTGGAAGCTATGCAGCTTGAGCTACTTCAATTCAAGAAACAGCAAGTGTGGGAGCTTGTTCCATTACCCAAAGGTAAGTGTGCTATAGGCACCAAGTGGGTATTCAGGAACAAAACAGATGAGAAGGGCCAAATTGTCAAGAACAAGGCCAGACTGGTTGTTCAAGGGTTTGCACAGGAGGAAGGAATCGATTATGATGAGACCTTTGCACCTGTGGCCAGACTAGAAGCAATTAGACTGTTCTTAGCTTATGCTGCCTTTCACAGTCTCAAAGTTTATCAAATGGATGTCAAAAGTGCCTTCCTATATGGAAAAATCAAAGAAGAGGTTTATGTGTGTCAACCACCAGGCTTTGAGGACAATAAACATCCTGATTGGGTGTACAAGCTTGATAAGGCTCTTTATGGGCTGAAGCAAGCACCTAGAGCCTGGTATGAGACACTTTCAACCTTTCTTCTAGAGAACAAGTTCACCAGAGGCACCATTGATAAAACTTTATTCATCAAGACTGTGGGACAACATAAGCTCCTTGTTCAGATTTATGTTGATGATATCATCTTTGCATCCTCTGATCCAAAGTTGTGTGATGAATTTACAAAGCTTATGAAGCTGAGATTTGAAATGAGTGCTATGGGAGAATTACAGTACTTTCTGGGCTTGCAAATCAAACAACTGGATGATGGAATCTTCATCCATCAGTCCAAGTATACCAACGAGTTGCTGAATAAGTTTGATTTACAATCCTGTAAGCCCTGTTCTACTCCCATGAGCAGCATCACACAACTAGATGTTGATCAGAAAGGTAAAGCGGTTGATGAACCCTTTACAGATGTATGATTGGGTCCTTGATGTACCTTACAGCTTCTAGACCAGACATCATGTTTTCAACATGTGCTTGTGCTAGATTTCAGGCTGCACCTAAAGAATCCCATTTGATTGCAGTCAAAAGGATCTTTAGATATTTGCAAGGAACCCAATCACTAGGACTTTGGTATTCAGCTGGGCATTCATGCAAATTAGTTGCTTTCTCTGATAGTGACTATGCAGGATGCAAAGTCACCAGAAAATCCACTTCTGGTGGTTGCCAATTCCTAGGCAATTGTTTAGTTTCTTGGCAGAGTAAGAAACAAACATCAATTGCTACATCCACTGCTGAAGCTGAGTATATTGCTGCTGCAAGTTGTACCTCTCAAATACTCTGGCTTCAGAACCAACTTCTGGATTATGGCATTACTGAGACTAAGACTCCATTATTAATGGATAGTGCTTCAGCTCTTTGTATTGTTAAGAATCTAGTCCAGCACTCTCGGACCAAGCATATTGAGATCAGACATCATTTTATCAGGGATTGCTATGAGAAAGGTCTGATTGATCCTAAGTTTATGCCTAGTGCTGATGAGCTTGCAGACATTTTTACTAAGCCTTTAGATAGTGCCACATTCCAAAATTTGGTACTAAGGCTTGGTATGCTGCAGCTTGATTGATTTGACCTATGCTGATGCTCTCAAACTCACAACTACTGAAGAGCAAAGGTCAAATACAAGTACTGATGAGTAATTTAGTCTTCAGCTCTTTCACAACTACTGAAGACTAAAATAACTCAAAGTACTGATGTACTTAATTTATTGTAACAACTGATGTAGTGAGGTGGATTACAACTACTGATGTATGATTTTCAATAAATAAGTACTGAAGAACGAATTTTGTTCACAAGTACTGATGTGTAATCTTACACAAGTACTGCAAAATTTGTTCACCAGCTCGGAAGACTATTTCATCAGCACTTGTGAACATCTGATCACAAGAGCTGAAGGCAAATATTCTCCAGAGCTGAAGGGTCAATGAAACATCTGAAAGACAGCCAAAAGGAGCTGATGAGTAAATGTGGAGGCCAGTATGAAACAACTGATTTGACGGAAACAGCTGATGAGAAATTTCACATCAGCTGATACCAACAGCTGCTGTTTCATATCCAAACAACTGAGGGACAATACCATGTCTTCAGTAGTTCACAACTACTGATGACTAACACCAAGTCCTCAGCTGTTTACACCTGAAGCAATACCATGTCTTCAGTAGTTCACAACTACTGATCTCAGTAGTTCACAACTACGGAAGGCTAACACCAAGTCTTCAGTTGTTACAACGTCTGAAGAAGACTACTAGGTTATCAGTAGTTCATAACTACTGAAGATAGTAATTCTTCCAACGTTTACAACTTCCGAAGGACAAAACCAAAGTCTCAGTAGTTTCAACTACTGAAGACTAATACCAAGTCCTCGGAAGTTACAAACACTGAAGGTTAAAACCACGTCATCAGGTGTTATAACAACTGATGACTAACACCAAAACCTTCAGTAGTTTTCTTTCAACCTTTAGCCTACCCTATAAATATCTTACTTTCAGAGCATTTACTTCACTTGCCCTAATCTTACCAAACCCTCTGAAATTCCCACACACACCATTAATGGCGTCCTTGCACATAAAGCCTAGACACAACTGTGTCGCACATCTCACTAAATCGCCATTATGGCCCAAGTTTCACAATGCCGTCGATCTCATGCACGACTCCCCATACAAAACGGCATTTCTCATCAACCCCACCATATACACCGACTCCTTGACGGAGTTTTGGACAAATGTGACCGTCCACACTGGAGAGCATGATGGCGAGGTCTCTCTCCGGTCCTCCGTCAACGGCCATACCGTGGTTATCAATCCAGCTACTATACGCCAAACCCTAAAGCTGGAAGATGCCACCTACCCAACCTCCTACCCCAAAGGTACCCTGGATCTATCATTCACATCCAACGACTACCAGGGTAACCTATCAGCCTCTACCTTGTTGAAGAAACATTTCCCTGACCCTCAACGATTGATCTTCCACATGGTAAATGTTTGTCTGGCTCCCAAAACCTCTTCGTGGGACCAGATGTCAACAAGGTGGCAACAGGTATTGTATTCTATCCTTGAGAAACAACCACTAAATTTTACTGATATTTTATTTTTGGAACTCAAGGACATGGCCACAAAATCTTTTTCCAACCGTTGGAACTTGTATCCACGGTTCATAATGGCCATGATCGAATACCAGCTTCAGGCTGAGGGACTAGTTGGCACTGGGGTCCCTGCCATGGCTGTTCAAGCCGAGGTATACTCCAGGCACAACACTGACCCCACACTCAAACAGGCTGGCCGGCTGCGAAAACCCACGCAGCTGGAACCCACAGCCTCCACCTCCAAATCCAAAGTCCCCACCAATCCAAAAGCCAAAAAGAAGCCCACAAAGGCTACTCAGGGAGATGAGTCCCCTGAGGATGCCCCTGCCACACAAAGGCAGGATGTGCCTGCTGGTTCGATTCTCCCAGCAGGTACCACGACTCCACCCACCACAACCGCACAGGCTTCCTCTCAACAGGAGCCTGATGTAACCAATTTTGGGGCAACCACATTACTGGGGTCTTCCTCACTTGAGGAGGCTGCCATTGAAGAGCACAGTCCTCCCCATGTGCATACTGCTTCTAGCCCACATACTGAGGAGACTGCCCCACTAAGCCCAACACTGGTAATAGCCAGAGTGCTGACTGATCTGAGCACTCCACCCTCTCCCCAGAAACCTATTACCACTGGGGAGACTCCAACCGAAGAGGGGGTGGGCACAAGTGCTGATCAGAGCCCACAGCACAGAGAATCAGTTCACTCTCCCAGTGTGGCTAGGGAGAGAGAACAATCTGTTGAGGCTGCCACTTCCCCTGCATCAACATCTGAGCAGGTGAAGCTGGTAACATCTCTAAGACCTCACCAGAGGCAATGGCCGATGATGGATCCAATCCGGAGGCCAGAAGTCCCCAGTACCATGAACAAGGGGCACATGTCATTACTGAGCCACACTCAGGACATGTTCATCCTGACAATGTCAGGAGGTCAGGTGATTCAGCTCATGCTGATGATGACCTGAGCTTCTTCTTTGATGTAGTTGCTCAAAACACTATCCTTGAGGATGAGATAAGCAGACTCAAAGAGCTGCTTGCTCAGATGACTCAGGATAGAAGTCCATCTGCCACCACTACCCAACAGATGGCACCTTCACCCGAAGGTCTCACAAACACTGAGCCAACCCACAAACTCGGCCACCAGCCCCTGCTTCTGGCACTAGCACTCAGGGTCAGAACCCCCCTGAGCAGCTGGATGCTATCTTCCAGAAATCCCTACCTCTCATTACACCCATGCTTCAAATATAGTAATTCAAACCCTTGATGAGAGGCTTCCCACATACATACAACCCTTGGTGGAGGTTGCCGTTTCTAAGGCGCTTGCTGATAGTCAAACCCCAACCAATGCACCCAAAAAGGGGGAGACATCAGTGCAAGCCAAGAGGAAGAGGGGTGAGGAAGAGGGAGAGGCAGAGAAAGAGGTGGTGGTTGAGAGGGAGTTGGTTGAGGAGACTGGGAAGGTGAGGGAGAAGGGGAAGAGGAAAGAGAGGGAGGTAGAGCCAATAAAAGTGACTGACATCCAAAAGGATTTCAGTGTCACTGATAAGAATAAGGGAAAGGGAAAGAAGGTGGCTGATCCTGATCTAGCAGCCCTTGTCAAGGAGGCTGATGCTGAACATACCCGTTCAATGAACAAAGTCATTGAACAGCTGTTCAGGCAAGGCTTTGACAAGGACACTGCCTTGCTAGATCAAGAGATCAGGAATATGGAGAAGAGGGAGATTGAGTACCGATGGACTACTCTTAGCCAAGAGGAAAGACAAAAACTTGAGGCTATGAGTAGGTTCACTTCGAAGTACCTGGGCAGACCAGTCCTTGATGTTAAGGCATGGACCAGGGACGGACTCTTGGCAATAACCACCAAGATCTGTTCAGCTGGTGATTTTACCAAGGGACTGGTCTCTGAGGCCCTATCTGAAGTCGGTGTTGGGAACAGGACACTGCTAGTAAAGCTAACCAAACCAGCCCTTATCTCTAGGCTGCTAGCGGTGCCTGCCAACATTCCCACACCAACCACCAAACCACAACCCACAAAACCAACTCCTTTACCACCAAAACCTGCAGCCAATGATCCACCCTTGAAGAAGAAGAGAAGGGTGCTGAGGCTGCAAGATGAAGAAGAGGAGGATGAGGAGGATAGTCTACCACTTTCAGCAGTTATACCTTTACCCAAAGCCAAATCACAAACCATCACTCCCACCTCACAGCAGGACACTGTGAGGGCTAAGTTAGAAGAGGAGGAGCAGCAAAAGCGACATGATGAGGAAATGCTGAAAGCATTGACAAATGTTATGCTGCTTCGACCTCTATAATAAATATGCAGAGAGAAGCTCTGAGGTTATTCACCCTCAGACAAACCTTTCAATATAAAAGGGAGAGGGTGAGAACTTGGCCTGACCCAAGGGTGGCTCACAGGATAGTCAAGAAGGACATGCCTGTGAGATACAAAAGCCAACTAAAGAGAATCGTAGATGAAGAGGTCTCTGTGGCTATTGTAATAACACCCTGGGAAATAGTAGATGAATTCGAGAAAGCTTATAGAGCCGGCCAACCACCCTTTTCAATGCTAGATAATAGGGTGGTTAGGAAGGGTCTGGTCTATAAGAAGCTTGAGAATTTTCATCGGAATGAGCTCACTTTGTTGTTAGAGGGTATACACCCTGATGAGTTTGCATATAGGCAAATCACAACACTTGAGCTCAAAAATGGAAAACAGGTCAAGTATCTCTCAGAGCTGTACGGTCGGGAGGGATTGTTTGAAGGTGAGCCTGAAGACATGTCCAAAGAAGAACAAATGATCTTTCTTCAGGCCTACACCCGAGAATCCTACCGGCTTGTACATGGGAGGTAGATCTCATGGATGGGGGAACAGCTCTGTGTCCAATTCCCCAAGACAGAGCTCCCATCCATACTTAGCCAAACAAACACTTGAGACTACCTCTCCGGCCAGTGCTTATCTGGGTCAACTCCTAATATGATCTAGGAGGAAATAGACCAATCTTTATGCCACCAATAAGTGGGACATCCAATAATTAGAGGTTTTGGCTGCATTGGTTCAGGGGGAGTTTGTTGGACCAAAAGAACCAATGAGCCAAGATCAGGAAAACCTCTAAGTCCCACATGCCACTACAACAACAAGTGAAGACTCTCATCAGCTATTGTGTTCTCTTGCCGGAAGGTCAGAGAGGAACTGAGGACTCTCATCTGCTATTATGTTCTCTTGCCTGAATGTCAGGCTCGAGAGCATCTTAGTGCCAGCTCTCTGCTGAGATGATGAAGTCTGAAGAACAAATTCTGAAGATCAAGAAACTGAAGATCATCAGCTGAAGATATCAAAAGGCTGAAGATCTAAAGAACTGAAGATCTTCCGAAGCACAAAGTCTGAAGACAAAGACTGAAGACAACAACTGATGATATCTACTGAGATCATCAGTTGTTACATCTTCCGAAGCTGTTCTATCTTCCGAAGCAAAGTCTGAAGAAAAGGACTGAAGACAACAACTGATGATATCTACTGAAGTCATCAGTTGTTACATCTTCCGAAGCTGTTCTATCTTCCGAAGCAAAGTCTGAAGAAAAAGACTGAAGACAACAACTGATGATATCTACTGAAGTCATCAGTTGTTACATCTTCCGAAGTAACATCTTCCGAAGTTTCATCTTCCGAAGCCAAGTCTGAAGACCAAGTACTGAAGACAGAGTTTGTCTCAACAACTGAAGAAGTCCTCTTCAGTTGTTGTGGTGGTTTTTTTCCTTTTCCGAAGTTTATTTTGTGTCAGTAGTTGTACAACAGCTGAAGAGAATGTTCTTCAGCTGTTATAGTTTCAGTAGTTTACTTTTGTCAGTACTTAGGAACTTTTGTAAGAGGATGTCAGTTGTTGACATCTTCAGTAGTTTTATGTTTTGTCAGTTGTAATTTGAATATTCAGTGATGTCAGAAAAAGGACATCACGCCCATCCTTTTGCCGCCTATAAAAGGATGGGTAACCATACTGTTTTAATTGCCGAAACGTGCGAACCAATAGAACATTTATTGTTTTGCAGAAACTCTTCTCTCTATGTTCATGCTTTAATTTGAAATATCTTTTATGTTCTTGCTTTAATTGCTAATTAATGAGCTAAAACCGCTGCAAACATAATCTAATTGATCAACACGAGAGGCTGAGATCCTGTCATATGATGGTAATGACTGATGGATTGTAAATATCTATGTTCCTTGTGTTGATGTGTCATTATCTTTTAGTGACTTTACGTGAATGAATGAATGAATGAAACGAATGTAATAAGAACGTAAAGTGAAAGATAATGAAAGAGGAACATGATGAATGAATGCATGCATTAATGAATGAATGAATGAATGAAGGAATGAATGTAAGAAAGTCTTGCATGGTCTAAGGGGCACGAGATGGATTTGACGGTTAAGAAGTCTTGGAAATGGTGCTTGGTTCTAGTAACTAGGCCTATTACGAGCCTTATGGTAGATTATGGACAGTGAGCCATAGTTGCCTTAAGAACAACGGGGCAGTGTCTTTGTGACCTGTCACGGGATAGTTGTTATAGCAGGAGTGGTGACCATCACTCGTGGGGTTAACGTGACCCCGTAAGAGGTGTTGTCGGTCTATGGACAGAGAGCCATAGGGGCAACAAGGTTGTTGGTCTATGGACAGAGAGCCATAGGGGCAACCAGGTGTCGGTCTATGGACTGAGAGCCATAGGGGCACCAGTATGTTACGAATTGCTTTGTCGGCTCATGGGTTGGAACCATGAGGGCAGAGAAGAGAGGTGACCCTTAGAGATTTGCATGCATGACGAATGAAAGTTAAAGAACGAATGATGAAGATAATAATAATATTATCTACGTGTACGTATGTTGTGTGATCGCGTGTATGTAAGAATGGTTTTTAATGGATGAAAGTATGTTTTATTATAAAACTAGAACTCACTCAGCAACGCTAACTTTTTATGTGTTTCCAGTTGACAGGTAGGGTTGCTGAGGATGGCACGAGGCGGCTACTCAGCTCTTTTGGGATGGCATTCTCCTTTTGATAATGCTGCCACACATTGTGTTGCATGCAAGTGCAAGATTCCTTGAGTAATCCCGATAAACGGGATTACCTAAGGAATCTTCTTTAAATTAGTTTTTACTAGAGGTCACTGTATATGACCCTATGATTATTGAGGATTCAAAGAAACGGGATTACTTAAGAACTCCCCGGTTTCATATGCTTCCGCAGCAATCATAGTAAAGTTAGGCAATGTAAAGAAAGCTTGTATTTTGTAATCAAGTCAACGATGTAATGCATTGTAAAAGCTTTTATGACGAAATGAGAATGTACTCCTTATCAATTCCGCTATGTTATTTTACTTGATATATGTAAATTATATGTTGAAGTGCGATGAATGACTAACTGTAAGCGTCCCGAGAACTGGGCCTTACAAGTTGGTATCAGAGCCAAAGTTTAAGTGAAACGGGTAAATTTTCAAAATAAACCTTAACTTAAACTGAGAATGAGATGGAAAGGGGAGGAATGCCAATCTGAGTAGCTGCATGCCATCAGGTATTTTCTTTAAAGTTAACCGGTATTATGTGCGCATGTTATGTGGTGTATGTGTTACTGTTAGAATTAGATACTAATGTAGTGAGGACAGGTAATGCTCGGGTACGAAGAGTACAGCAATTGGCTAATCACAACTGGCCACTGTAATTGGGGACTTACTATACTTGACATAAACTGAGCTATTTCCTTGAATGACTGTGTTGGTGTTTGAATCTTTCAGTGTGATAGAGAATGGCTGGGGGTATATCTTCCAAAGCTTCCCGGGGTGGAGGTGGTGGCGGACGTGGTACTGAACCACGAGCCACAAGAGGAAGACCTTGGGTAGAGAAAGTGGTTCATGAGGAAACCGAGACCCCTCATCAGGAGGGAGTAGACGAGAGCGGCAATCTGAGAGCCTCGGTAAAAGTGGCAGTAGTCAAAGAGGTGCATCAGGTCATGCAGACGATCTTACCGTCTGTGGTGACCGAGGTGATTAAGGCTGTCAGGGAAGGTGAAAGAAAAGAGAGGAACAGGTCCTCACGAAGGTAGGAGCAATCAGGACCGGAAACGGTTCTTTCTGATGAAGAAAAGGAAGAGGAGGAGGAGCCTGTGCATGAAACAGCACGAGGCTGTAATTATGGGGTATTTATGAGATGCAAGCCCCCTACTTTTGATGGTAATGGCAATGCTGCTGCTGCTCATCAATGGGTGAGAGAGATGGAGAGTGTCCTCGATATCAGCGAATGCCGGGAGGACCAAAAAGTGAAGTTCGCTACCCACTCTTTTACAGATTCGGCTCTATGCCGGTGGGACAATATAGTCCAAGCCGAGGGTAGCAGGACTATTGCCAAAATGAAGTGGTCCGAGTTAAAGAGGTTGGCGATCGAGGACTTCTGTCCTCATCGGGAAATGGATAAAGTTGAGAGAGAGTTCCTGCAGCTGGAGGTGGGGATGATGACCCACCAACAGTACACCACGAAATTCAATGAAATGGCACGTCTGGTGCCGGATCAAGTGACCCCCCTGTCGCGAAAGATCAAGAAGTATATTCAGGGCTTGCCGGCGGATATCTGCAGGCATATGATCGCCGCCCGACCAACTATCTTTAGATCGGCGGTGGACCTGGCTGGGTGATTGTATGATGAAAGGGCGGTGGTGGTGGTGACTGATGGTAATAGGAAGGGTGGTGACCGGAATTGGAACGGGAAGAGGTTTGGTCTGGGTGATGATTCGACGAGCAACAAGAAGGCCCGGGTGGACGATCATCGTGTGGCCACACCGGGTATGGGACTGAGGAGGTGTGGTAAATGTGGAAGGGAGCATGGTGGGGAATGCCGACTGGGGCTGAATGTTTGTTTTAGGTGTGGAAAGTCTGGTCATATGGCTAGAGAGTGTAAGGGCATGAGGTGCTTCAATTGTGGGGAAAGTGGCCATATGAATAAAGATTGCAAAAAGCCGAGGTCTGAGAGTTCCGGCGTGAAGAAGATGGGAAATGAGGGATCGAAGGCAAGCGCCAGGGCATTCACGATGACGCAGGAAGAGGCTAGGACGGACCCTGATGTAGTGTCCGGTACGTTTCTGGTGAACCAAACTTTAGCCTCTGTATTATTTGATTCAGGTGCCAGTAGGAGTTTTATTTCTGCTGCTTTCTGTGCCAAATTGCCTGTTAGTAGTAGACGTGTTGATGTACCGTTTGATGTAGAAACTGCGATAGGTAAGTCTACCAGAATTTCTGTGGTAATAGAGGGTTGTGATGTGGAATTAGAGGGCCACAAATTTCAAGTTACACCATTCGTGATGACTTTGGGTGGTTTTGATTTAGTGCTTGGGATGGATTGGTTGGCGGACTTCGAGGCAAATATAGTGTGTCGAAAGAAGATGATTTGTTTGATAACGCCTGACGGGAGTTCGGTAACTGTTTATGGGGATCGGGTCACCACAATTCCGAAGGTGATCTCAATGGAGGTGGTGGGAAAATGTATGAGGCGTGGATGTAGCGCCTTCTTATGTTATGTAAAGGATATAGAAACACCAACACCACAACCATCTGATGCTCCGGTGGTGTGTGATTTTCCAGATGTGTTTCCTGAAGACTTATCAAGGGTGCCACCTGACCGAGAGATCGAGTTCCAGATTGATCTGATACCAGGCGCCCAACCTGTTGCCAAAGCACCGTATCGATTGGCCCCGACGGAAATGAAAGAGTTGATGGAGCAGCTGCAAGAGCTGCTAGATAAGGGGTTTATTAGACCGAGTATCTCGCCATGGGGTGCTCCGGTCCTATTTGTAAAGAAGAAAGACGGTAGTATGAGAATGTGTATCGATTACCGGGAACTGAACAAGCTGACGGTGAAGAACAGATACCCCTTGCCGAGAATCGATGACTTGTTTGATCAACTTCAGGGTGCCAGTTGGTTTTCAAGGATAGATCTTCGATCGGGCTACCATCAACTGAAGGTGAAAGAGTAGGATATCCCTAAAACAGCTTTTCGCATGCGCTACGGTGACTACGAGTTTCTTGTCATGTCTTTTGGTTTGACCAATGCTCCAGCTGGTTTTATGGATTTGATGAACAGGGTGTGTCGGTTGATGTTGGATAAATCAGTGATTGTATTCATCGATGATATCTTGATTTATTCAAAGAGTGAGACTGAGTATGCCGGTCACATTCGAGAGGTTCTGGAGACGTTGAGAAGGGAGAAGTTGTATGCTAAATTCTCTAAGTGCGCATTCTGGTTGCGTGAAGTTCAATTCTTGGGTCACGTGGTAAATCCGGATGGGATTATGGTTGATCCGGCAAAGGTGGAAGCGGTGATGCAATGAAAGTCTCCAAAGACGCCATCTGAGATCCGAAGTTTCTTGGGTTTGGCGGGCTATTACAGAAGATTCATTCAAGACTTCTCCAAAATCGCTTCCCCACTAACCAAGTTGACCCGAAAGGATGTAAAGTTTGTATGGGGTCAAGCTCAAGAAAAGGCATTCGAAGAATTGAAGACAAGATTGACCCAAGCTCCTGTTCTATCATTACCCGATGGAAGTGAAGATCTGGTGGTTTATTCTGATGCTTCCTATTCGGGATTGGGGTGCATGTTAATGCAGAGGGGGAAGGTTATAGCCTATGCATCCCGGCAGTTGAAAGTTGGTTAATTACCCTACTCATGACTTGGAGCAAGCAGCCTTGGTCTTTGCATTGAAGATTTGGAGGCACTATCTCTACGGGACGAAGTGCACTATCTTTAACGACCACAAGAGCTTGAGGTACTTCTTCGAGCAAAAAGATTTGAATATGAGACAACGGTGATGGTTGGATCTTATAAAGGATTATGATTGTGAGATCCATTACCATCCGGGCAAAGCCAACGTGGTGGCGGATGCCCTTAGCCAAAAGGAGAGGCCCGAGCCGATTCGGGTGAAGGCGTACCAGCTGATCCTGACTTCCGACGTGATGAAACATGTCAAAGGGTTTCAAGATGAGGCTTTGAAAGACGAACATCTTAACTCTGAACAAATGAGAGGCCTGGTCGCGGAGTTGGGTGAAAACACGCTTGGTGTTAAAACCCGGTTTGGGCGGATGTGGATTCCTCGTCTTGGGGATCTACGAATGAAGATTATGGATAAAGCTCACAAGACTCGATACTCCATTCATCCCGGTGCTACCAAGATGTACCAAGACATGAAGAAAGATTATTGGTGGCCGGGTATGAAGCGTGATGTGGTGGAGTATGTGAGTAAGTGCCTTACTTGTTTGCAAGTGAAGGCCGAGCACCAGAAGCCGTATGGGAAGATTCAACCCTTGGATATACGGGAATGGAAGTGGGAGCACATCACCATGGATTTCATCACGAAGCTGCCACGTACCCCGAAAGGGTATGATACTATATTGGTGATTATGGACCGTCTGACGAAGAGTGCTTACTTCCTACCGATGCGCGAGACATATTCATCCGAGAGGTTGGCCGATCTTTTCATCAAGGAGATTGTGACTCGTCGTGGTGTACCGGTGTTAATTGTGTCCGATCGTGATACCCGGTTTACATCCAATTCTGGAAGAAATTCCATGATGGCATGGGGACGAGGTTACATATTAGCACGGCTTATCATCCTCAAACTGATGGTCAGTCGAAAAGGACCATTCAGACTTTGGAGGATATGCTCTGGGCATGTGTTATTGACTTCGGGGGAAGTTGGGATGACCACTTACCGTTAGCGGAATTCTCATACAACAACAGCTATCATGCCAGCATTGGCATGCCACCCTATGAGATGCTATACGGCAGGAGATGCAAGACACCCGTTTGTTGGGGTGATATTGGTCAGAAGGAATTAGGGAGCGTCGAAGTGATCGAGGCTACGAATGAAATGCTCGAAAGTATCAAAGCCTATATGAAGGCAGCCAAAGACAGACAGAAGTCGTATACTGATAAACGACGCAGACCGATTGAGTTCCAGGTGGGTGATCGGGTTATGTTGAAGGTCTCACCTTGGAAGGGAATCATTCGGTTCAGAAAGAGGGGAAAGTTGAGCCCGAGGTATATAGGCCCTTTCCGAACCATTGCTCGAGTAGGAGAGGTGGCCTATAGGTTGAATCTACCAGATGAGTTAAGTGGAATTCACCCGACCTTCCACGTATCCCATCTGAGGAAGTGTTTGGCGGACGACGATATGATCGTCCCACTGGAGGATATCAAGGTAGACGAACGGCTCAATTATGTGGAGCAACCAGTGGCGATCATCGACCGAAAGGAGAAAAGGCTGTGGAATAAAACGGTTCCTCTTGTGCGTGTACAGTGGCGGCACAGGAAGGGATCCGAGTCAATGTGGGAAACTGAAGAAGAAATGAGGCAGCATTACCCACTATAGTTTGAGGAATAACAGGTTTCGGGGACGAAACCTAAATAAGGGGGTGGACTTGTAACACCCAGAAGTTTGACTTTTGGAGTGTTATGCGACTGAGTCTCAGCCGCATGAAATTCATTCGACTGGAGGTCCAATCGCATGATGCTCGGACGATTAATGGATCAACCGCATGGAACTCATGCGACTGGAGGTCCAGTCGCATGGTGTTCATGCGACTGAAGGTCCAGTCGCCTGGATCTCGGGCGACTGAGCTGTAGCTATAAAGGAAGGGCAGCCATCTTCTCTTCCCCACACTTACACATTCAGTCGGAAAGAAAGAGCAGAGAGAGAGAGAGAACAGAGAAAGAGAGAAAGAAAGAGAGAAAGTGGTGATTCGGGCTCGAGATTTGTCGAGTGACTAGTCCAAATGAAGCTTTTCATCTTCTCCTTGATTATGTGAGTTCTAGGACCCCTCATTTACTTGTTTTCAAATGATTTTGGGGCTAGAACACATTTAAACCCGTTTTGAAAAAGTGTATGTTTGACCCAATTGGGTGAAATCTTGGGTAATGTGTTTACGGTACGATTTAGGACTTGCATATGCTTGTATGATGTCCTAGTATGAATCTCTAAGGTTTGGGAGGGCTAATTTAGGCTTGAAATGAGTTTGGAAGGGTTTGAAGGCCGTAGGTCGCGACTGCTGTTCGGGATGAACTCCAATCGCTGCCCAGTTAGGGCTAGGCGACTGTAGGGCCAGTCACACGACTGAGTAACGATTGATGTTCAGTCGTACGATTGAGATTCAGTTGCACGACTGGGGCTCAGTCGCACGATAGACCATGCGATTGAAGGTTCAGTCGTATAAGTCCATTCGCATAGTAGTTCAGTCGCACGACTGAGGGTTAGTCGTATGGAAGCCCATTCGTATAGTGTCCATTCGCACGATAGGAGACCCATTCGCACGATTGTATGCCCATACGCATAGCTTCCCAATCGCAGGATCCAGTCACATAGAGGCCATGCGACTGAAGTATGTTCAATCGCCCAAATAGGGCTGATGTGAATGAGGAGAGATGTGTATGTAGGATGTATGTATGATAAGTATGATGTTGCCTTATATGATGGTAATGACTGATGGTTTGTAAATATCTATGTTCCTTGTGTTGATGTGTCGTTATCTTTTAGTGACTTTACGTGAATGAATGAATGAATGAAACGAATGTAATAAGAACGTAAAGTGAAAGATAATGAAAGAGGAACATGATGAATGAATGCATGCATTAATGAATGAATGAATGAATGAAGGAATGAATGTAAGAAAGTCTTGCATGGTCTAAGGGGCATGAGATGGATTTGACGGTTAAGAAGTCTTGGAAATGGTGCTTTGTTCTAGTAACTAGGCCTATTACGAGCCTTATGGTAGATTATGGACAGTGAGCCATAGTTGCCTTAAGAACAATGGGGCAGTGTCTTTGTGACCTGTCACGGGATAGTTGTTATAGCAGGAGTGGTGACTATCACTCGTGGGGTTAACGTGACCCCGTAAGAGGTGTTGTCGGTCTATGGACAGAGAGCCATAGTGGCGACAAGGTTGTTGGTCTATGGACAGAGAGCCATAGGGGCAACCAGGTGTCGGTCTATGGACTGAGAATCATAAGGGCACCAGTATGTTACGGATTGCTTTGTCGGCTCATGGGTTGGAACCATGAGGGCAGAGAAGAGAGGTGACCCTTAGAGATTTGCATGCATGACGAATCAAAGTTAAAGAATGAATGATGAAGATAATAATAATATTATCTACGTGTACGTATGTTGTGTGATCGCGTGTATGTAAGAACGGTTTTTAATTAATGAAAGTAAGTTTTATTATAAAACTAGAACTCACTTAGCAACACTGACTTTTTATGTGTTTCCAGTTGACAGGTAGGGTTGCTGAGGATGGCACGAGGCGGCTACTCAGCTCTTTTAGGATGGCATTCTCCTTTCGATAATGCTGCCACACATTGTGTTGCATGCAAGTGCAAGATTCCTTGAGTAATCCCGATAAACGGGATTACCTAAGGAATCTTCTTTAAATTAGTTTTTACTAGAGGTCACTGTATATGACCCTATGATTATTGAGGATTCAAATAAACGGGATTACTTAAGAAATCCCCAGTTTCATATGTTTCCGCAGCAATCATAGTAAAGTTAGGCAATGTAAAGAAAGCTTGTATTTTGTAATCAAGTCAACGATGTAATGTATTGTAAAAGCTTTTATGATGAAATGAGAATGTACTCCTTATCAATTCTGCTGTGTTATTTTACTTGATATATGTAAATTATATGTTGAAGTGCGATGAATGACCAACTGTAAGCGTCCCTGGAACTGGGCCTTACACGTAGGATATCATGCAAGCATTTCACTTTCAACATGTTATAAACTTTTGCTTTGCATTTGATATTCATGCTGGGGTTTCAAACGAGGAGAGATTCAAGAGATATGAAGAGTTTTCAAAGAAAGTCAAAGAATAGGTAGAACTAGGTCCAAGGGGGAGTTTGTTGGTACGCATGTCCCTAGTTCCAGTTCTAATGTACTTAAATGTTTAAGGACTTTCATTTTGTTACACTGATGTAATCATTTGATATTTGTAATGAAAGACTCTTGAATGAATGAATATTTGTTATTGAATGTCTTGTACCTTTATATTAGTGTTTATTACACGCATATATGAACATGTTATATGGGTTTACAATTGTTATACATAGTTCTGTGTCAATAAAGATTCAGGAATGTGTTTAACTAAGTTTTATGACACAGTCGCACAACTAAGCCATGTGTGTGAGCCAGTCGCACGATTGAGTCATGCAAATGACTCAGTCATACGAATGATTCAATCTTATGGTTCATACGTACGTATGAATGGATCGTATGACTCAGTCGCACGACTGAGCCATACTCATGGCTCAGTCATACGAATGAAGACTGTAACCTATAAATACCACTTAATTCGTAAAAAATATGAGACTTCGAGAATTCACAACCATAACCATACCAGAACGTCCAAGTCGTCCCTTCTAACTTCATAGAGCGCTCTTGATCATTCCTAATCAATTCTTAACGTTTTCTAATCGTTAGTTTTGATCAGATTAACGTTCTCCCTGATTGGATCGCCAATCAAATAGGATTCCGCACTATTTGATCTGGTTTTTATGTGGATTCGGTTAGTACCAGTTCGTACTTGGTCCTAACAAATTGAAACTTTTCAAGTTTCACTTCAGTAGCTGATTGCTCAGCTTTTGTTTTGGTTAACAATTTAGTTAACCTCTCATTCTCAGCAATAAGAGTATACTTTTCACCATGCATTTTTCTCATATCTGAATACAATGACTTAATTTGATTTCAAAGCTTTTCATTTCATTTCTTAACATTTCAGATTTTACTTTTTCTTCTTCGATTTTAGCAGCCAGTTTGTGATTGTGTTCTCTGTATCCCTTTAATTCATTAATGCATTTTTCACCATAGAGATTTGATTTTACCTCAGATGGCATAAGAGTTGGACTATAATTGATATGAGCCATGAGTGCATGATTTTAAAATTGAGGTTTGACTTCCTCTACATATAGGCTCCAATCACAGACTCCATCTTGTCTGATGACAAGTGCATTTGAGGTTGATTGGCTGTTTCCATAGGCTTACTGAGTCAATTGTTGCTGACTTTGATGAGATTATTGATGGTGATGCTGATGTTGAAACTGATTCTGATGACTTGATTGAGGAGTTGAAGTTGATTGAGAAGATGGTTGACTGTGTGAGTTTCTCCGGTAGTGGTTGTTGCTTCTACGGGGTGCATTACGTTCCCTTGAGAAGTGACCAGTCATACGACAGTTGAAACACTTCACCTCGGATTTGTCATATCCAAGCTTTGTGTTTTCATTCAAGCTTAGCTTCTTTCCCTTTCTAAAAAGTTTCTTTGCTCTCATAGCAATCATGGCCATTTGCCATTTTAAATCCATTTCTTCAATATTGTCTGGATCCATTTCTTCCAGATCTTCTTGTAACACGTGAGCTGAAGTGAGTCTTCCTCCCAAGTATGCCTCAAAGCTTGCAATAAAGGCATTGTAAGTAGCCTTTTGTTCTTCAGATTTTTTATCAATAGGCATGTTAGTAGGTGTGGAAGTGGATGGATTGGGTGTTGATTTCTTGTGTTGTTGAGATGATGCAATGAATCCAGTGGTTCTAGATTGACCTCTAGAGGATAGAAAGTCATCTTCTTTAGTTATAAAGGCATTTTCCACATAATGAGTTTCTGAAGGAAATTTGTATGCCTTAATAACTTGAGGTCCACACAAGTTTTTGCTTCTTTCATCCAACTCAAGAGCATCAGTTTTTGCTATCATGATACCTAAGCTTGTGTTCTCCAAATCAAGTGCATTCTTCAGCATGGTCACATTCTACTTCCAACTTTCTAGCAGACTATGCGGCATTTTCTTGTTCATTTCTTTTTCTTTGTAAGTGACTCCCATTATCTTCAAATCATTTACCCATTGGATAAATCTATGAAGTTGTTTTGAGATAGATTCTTGTTTGGTGTGGTGGAAGGTTTCATATTGATTAACCTGTTTGTCTTTGTTAATCTCAGTCACCTAACTGCTACCTTCACATATGATCTGCAGTGCATCCCATAACCTTTTGTCATGCCATATTTTTCTAATCTTTTAAGGACATCTATCTTTAAAGCCTAAGTCAGAATGGAGTAGGCTTTAAGGTCAATCTTAATCTTCTTATATTCATCATCATCATGATTAAGACTTGGAACCTCTATGGGAAATCTTACTGTCTTGTATTGTGAAGCTTGATCAGCAGTCAAAGCAACTGGAATGTAAGGCCCCTTACATATAGATATCCAAGATTCTGGATCTACACCTGTAATATAGTTACTAAACTGGATTTTGCATTGCTTAAACTCAGATTTATGTTTAAGCATTGGTGGTTTAGAAGCATGACTGGGTTTAGCAAAGTTAATAGAATCCATGCTTAATAAACTGATTTAGAAGGTTTGAATATGGTTTAAGTTGATTTTATGTCCAACAGTTTAAACAGTCCACAGTTCAGTATATTGTATATCTTCTATGAATAGTAACAGCAGTAGGGTTTTTCAGATCTGTAATTTTTGTATTTTGAGTCATTTTTTTGTTGATTTAATGTGATTTTGGTTGGGTTTAGACACCGATTTAGAAGTCGAATGATGTTTTTTAGTTGGTTCAACTGGAAGATCAGTGAAGGTTAATAAAGATCTTCGGGATTTTTTTAGCGGTATGCTTATTAACAGTAGAAACTTGTTAATAAACAACTCAACCACCAAATTAATCGATTTCAGTCAAGATCCAGGCAGCTCTTGAGATGAATCCAAGAGTCAAAGCTCAGATACCAAATGACTGGATCCGAGAATGATATTCTCTGTTGATGTGACTTCAACAAGTATCGAATATGATAATTGAGTGAATGATTAAGTAGCAAAAATATAGAATCAAAGAACATTAAATAATGAAATAATACTCATAAATGCTTTGTCTATTGATTGGTGATAAACAAGATACAGTGGATACTAGGGTTTTCAATATCATGAGTTGACAACCTCAGAACCTCGTAACTTGAGTACTAGGTTTCTTACAAAACAAAAAAAAACTTACATAAGATGGATATTTAGTTCTATTTATAGGCTGACATAAAGCTTGTACAAAATGACTAAACTACCATGATAACTATAACATAATACTAGTCTAAGTACAAAAGGCTTCATTAACATTTGTGTTTGACCATCCGCATTAACTAATGCGGATGCCTTGGACTTCATCGGCATTTCTTCTTTGTCTTCAACATTAAGTGTTAGATCATCAGCATTGACAAATACGGATGAGCAAACACTTATCAGCATTTCTTCTGTGTATCCGCATTAGTTAATTCGGAAGAACAAATACTTAACAACATTTGTTCAGACTGTTCTTATTTTGTATATGCGGAAGAACAAACACTTGTCAGCATTTGTTCATTGGTCATCCGCATTAACAAATGCGGATAGCCAACACTTGTCTTTATTCTTCACCCGCATATCTTCATGGACTTATGGGAATTAACCAGCAGAACAACCATCAACCACCTCTTGAATTAGCATGTATCATCGTTTCAGGGTCCAACATATGTTAATTTTAATTTGTAGATGATAGTATGCAAACCTTTCAGTTTTTAGATGATAGTATAAAGCTAGTGTTTATTACTACGATTTATTGATGAACACACTTGTTTGATACTGCTATAAATTCAAGCACCAACAAACCTAGGGGATTCAAGAGGGCTGCACCCCCTTCGTATGGATTTGGGGAAACAGGCAGGATCCAAGGCTGCAACCCTTGATTGGGGTCTCATTGCCTAGTTAGTGAGCTATGAACATATTAAAAAATAATTCTATAATATTAGTGAAATGATATTGGAAGTTAATTTCGATTTTTATAGTTTTTGGAAAGTTGTATGGAAACTGATCATCGATAACATGTTTGCATTAATAGTAAGTTATTGTTTACCACATATAACATCTCGTGTATTAGCAACTACATGGTGTAACACCCAAAACTTTAGTCAAATAAAAGAAAAGAAAAGCAATAAGAAAAGAAAGATAAAAGTATCTTGAAGAAAATGAGAAGGAGCAAAAGTGGAGGGGCTTTGTGTAAAAAGTGAAAAAGTCAAAATATTTTATTATATTATGAGAATGGCCGCCCATATCAACTTATCACATCTTTTTTTGTTAACCAAAAGAGAAGAAGAAGAAAAAGAAGTAGTGTTCTTCGGTTCTAGAGAGAGAAAGCAACTGATCTTGGCCTAGGTAAGTAATCCTTGCATATTGGTTCGGTTTTGTTTGGTCTTGGACCATGAAACCGAGTTTTACATGTTCTTGTGTGTTTATGTGTGTTCGGGTTCTTATGTTCTTGGTGTTTAGGTATTAGAAACATCAAGACTTCTGAAATTTGAAGGAGTGGTGTTTGGAAGCAGTCAAGGTGAGTTCTACACCCCGGTTGTGTGTTTTAAACTTCTTTAGGGCTAAAAATGCGTATCTGAAATATTTTACAACTGTTGCTTATGTTACCGTATGTATTTGTGCATGTATGTTTAAGTTTTAGGATTGTTTATGTGTTGTTGATGCCTAGAATGATAAATATAAGTCAAGATTGGGACTAAGAATAATTTAGAAACATGTAAAACAGTTGGTCATGCACCCAAATAGGGCTCATGCGCCTGAATTATGCCTTAGAAAAGTTTAAGTGAGTCCATGCACCCAAACAATACCCCATGCGCGCAAAATTTGTGTCCAGATGCCTAAGTGTAGGTCATGCTCCCAAATAGTGCTCATGCGCTTGGAGTGGCACATGCACCTAAGTGTTGAAATGCCTAAGGCTCATACACCTGTATAGTGGAAAAACGCCTAAGCAGTTCTCATGTGCCTGCATAGTTCTCATGCACCTGCATAGTGCTCATGGGCCTGCATAGTGCTCATGCGCCTGAAAACTTAGAAAATTTTCTGAGATTTTGGGGAAAATCAGAATTTTAGGGTTTGACCCTGGTTTTGACTTGATGCTTATATATGTTTATTTTAAGCATGTTAATGGTTTGTTTTTATGTCCCATATTATATATTATCATGTGACTTTACGTGGTGTGTTTATGCTCGTATACGTAAAGTATTATCATAATGAAAGTGAAAGATTAATGATAATGATAGTGGAACATAAAGAATGAACAAATGAAAAGTTTTGCAAGCATAATGAAAGGAGGTTCACAACTCATTGAGATGTAACACCCGGTTATTCTTGAAGATATCAAGAAAGAATAAAAGTAAAGGAAAAGAGAGAAAATGTAAGTTAACTGAAGTAAAGGGGTTAAAAGTGTCAAAATGGCAAAATGCCAAAAGTTGGTACAAAAGTGGGCATGGCCGCCCACTCTTGCCTGCACACTTATTTCATTTTGTTCTAGAGAGAGAGAGAGAGAGCAGAAAAACTCTAGGAAGTTTTAGAAGAAGCAAGAACTTCGAAGTTTTTGGTAAGAATTCTTAATGTTTGTGATGTTATAAATAGTTCTAGTCTTGGTTATGTGCTTATATATTTGTGTGTGTTCGGGTGTGTGTGTTTATGGTGGGTTTTAGGTGTTCGAACTCATTGCACACGGGTTTAAAAAGGAAGTCACACCCAAAGTTGCACAAGGTGAGTTCTAGACCCCATATTTTACTTGTTTTAAACATTTTGGGCCTGAAAATGTATGCAAAACTATTTTTACAAAGTTATTTGAATACCCGTATGTGTCTATGTATGAATGATGATGTTTCTATGATTGTTACATCATAGCTATGCTTTAAATAGTGCCACTAAGCCTAAAACATGTAAGAAAAAGGATTGGGATTTATTATACGTAAGAACATGCTAAACAGGTTGCCCAACCACCCAAACAGTACCCCCCGACCGTCTGGAATTTGCCTTAGAAAATGCTAAGTAAGCCCAAACGTCTAAACAGGTCCCAACCGCCCAAACATTGCCCCAGCCATCTAGAAATGCCTTAGAAAATCTTAAGCGCATGCCCAACCGCCTAAACAGTGGTCCATGCATCCTAATAGTGACCATGCGTTTGTACTTTCCATGCGCCTAAGTGATTCATGCATCTGGGAGGTCCATACGACCTAACAGGGCCCATACATCCGAACAGGACCCATGCGTCCAAACAGGCCCCATGCGTCCGAACAGGGCCCATGCGTCCAAACAAGGCCCATGCGCCCAACACTTAGAATTTATTTTCAGGAATTTTATGGGAGTCTGTGCAATTAGGGTTGGAACGATGTTTGACTAGGGTTATTAAATGCTCAACTCCATGATCATGATGGTCTCTATGATTCCTTATTATTATTATTATTTACTGTCATCTTTATTATTGTTGTTATTAATATTACTAATGTTGTATGACTTTACGTGGTATGTTTATGATCGTAACGTAAAGTATAATCATTAATAAAATGAAAGATTAATGATAAAGAAAAGTGGAAAGTAAACGAATGAATGAAAGTCTTGCAAGCAAATGTATGGAGGTGCACGGCCTTGTTGTCGTTAGCTCAACTGTGATGCGGGTTAGCTACCCCGAAGGATGCACACAGGGTCAATATATGAGATTGACAATGAGGTGAGCGACCCTGTTGTCGTAAAAGACTCGGTTAAAATGCAATCATTGAGATTGCTAATGAGGTGAGCGACCCTGTTGTCGCAAAAGACTCGGAAAGATAACGATAAAAGTACGAAATGAATGAAAGAATAAATAAGGTTACACCTTGTCGTATGTACGATGTGTGCTCATGTATGGAAGTAAAAAGGAAAGGTTTTATGAAATGAGTATTTTTATATAACAACTATACAAGGAATTTTTAATACTTTTAAAATAAGAACTCACTCAGCAACGGTGACTTTTATGCATTTTCTGTTGGCAGGTAAATTGTTGCTGAGGATGGCACGCGGGCAAAACTAGTCGATAGGTCATGACTGACATCCATTCTTACATGATAATATTGTTGTTTCGTAATGCAATTGAACAATTCTTTTGTAATCTGATTAAACAAAGGGTGTATTGCTTAACAACAGGATTTATAATAAATGAATGGCTTTTGTTAAATTTAATCCGCTGCTTAAATTTGTAACATGTCATGTTTTATGTAATTATTGCTATGAATGACCAACTGTGAGTTCTCCGGGATCGGGGCGTTACAAGTTGGTATCAGAGCTAAAGTTTAAGTGAAACGGGTAAATTTTCAAAATAGACCTAATCTTAAACTGAGAATGGGACGGAAAGGGAAGGGATGCCAGTCTGAGTAGCTACGTGCCATCAGGTATTCATTTTTCCTGAAGTTAATCAGTATTATATGCGTGTGCCATTTGACTTACGTTTTCTTAGTAGATTTAGATACTGATATAATCAGGACAGGAAATGCTTGGGGTGTGAAGAGTAAAGTAAGTGGCTAATCATAACTGGCCACTGTAATTAGGGACTTACTATACTTGACATAAATTGAGCCATTGACTTGAATGACCGTGTTAGTGTTTGAATCTTATAGCATCTAGGAAATGGCTGGACAAAAATCTTCCAAGGCTGCTAGAGGCAGAGGTCGGCCACGTGTAACTAGGAGTAGTGCTAAGGCTCCTGAGACGACTTGTGAGAACTCTGAGGTTCATGGCCGAAGCAAGGAAAACGAGAATGCTAGCCTGAACGCCTCAGCTATGGAGACGATTGCTGATGAAGTGCACCAGGTCATGCAGACAGTTTTACCATCTGTGGTGACTGAAGTCATAAGGGCTATGAGAAGCGAGGAGAGAAAGGAGAAGGAGAATAGGAAGGGATCAATGGGTAAGGGGAGCAGAGGGGTGGAAGGATGACCAGAGCATGAGACTGTATTGTCTGACGAAGAGGAAGATGATGTAGTAGGGGTGTCGAACAAGGGGTGCAGTTATGGGGCCTTTCAAAGGTGCAAGCCCCCGACCTTCGATTGCAATGGCAATGCTGCTGCCGCTCACCGCTAGGTAAGAGAAATGGAAGCGGTGTTGGAAATCAGTGAGTGTCACGAAGACCAGAAGGTGAAGTTCGCGACTCACTCATTTGTTGACTCAGCGTTGTGTTGGTGGGACAACATTGTCCAAGCTGAGGGTGCTAGAGCTATCGGGAAGATGCGATGGAAGGAGCTGAAACAACTAGTGATTGAGGAATTCTGTCCTCACAGGTAACTCAACAGGATCGAGAGGGAGTTCCTGCAACTTGAGGCGGGAACCATGACCCACCAGCAGTACACCACTAAATCTAATGAAATGGCCAGGCTGGTACCGGATCAGGTGACGCCGGTGTCAAGGAAGATCAAGAGGCACATCCAAGGACTGTCGGCTGATATTCGTAGGCATTTGATTGCTGCTCAGCCAGGTACCTTTCGATCAGTGGTGGACTTGGCGGGCAGATTGTATGATGCGCGGGAGGAAACTGTGGCGGAGGTGAAGAAGACAAGTGGTGGTGATAAAAGCTAGGATGGGAAGAGGTTTGGGTGTGGTGGTTTCACCCCAAACAACAAGAGGATGAAAGTGGATAATCGTAGGGTGTCATCAAGCTCGGAACCCAAGAGGTGTGGCAAGTGCGGGAAGGAGCATATGGGTGAGTGCAGGTTGGGCTCAACGTGTGTTTCAAGTGTGGGAATCCAGGCCATATCTCCAAAGATTTAAGGCGCTAAGGTGTTATAGCTGCGGCGAGGAGGGCCACATGAGCAGGGACTGCAGGAGGCCGAGGGCGGAAAGTTCTGGGGTAAAGAAGATGACCGGGACTGAAGGGTAGAGGGCGAGCACCAGAGTTTTCACTATGATCAGGGAGGAGGCTAGGACGGACCCCGATGTTGTGTTAGGTACGTTTCTAGTAAATCAAACTCTTGCTTCTGTGTTATTTGATTCTGGTGCTAGTAGGAGTTTTATTTATGTTACTTTCTATGCTAAATTGCATGTTAGTAGTAGACGTATTGATGAGCCCTTCGATGTAGAAACTGTTATTAGTAAGTCCACTAGAGTTACTGATATGATAGAGGACTATGCCATAGAACTAGAAGGTCATAGGTTTGCTGCTACGTTACCTGTGATGCCCCTAGGTGGATTTGATGTGGTACTAGGGACGGATTGGTTAGCAACCTACGAAGCAAACATCGTGTGTTGAAAGAAGATGATTAGACTGATAGCGCCCGACGGTAGTCCGGTGATGATATACGGCGATCGAGTTACGACGATTCCGAAGATGATTTCGATGGCAGTGGCCGGAAAGTGCATGAGGCGTGGATGTAGTGCTTATTTGGCCAACGTGAAGGATGTAGACACGTTAACACCATAATTGTCTGATGTACTGGTGGTGTGTGACTTTCCCTATGTGTTTCCAGAAGATTTGCCAGGCGTGCCACCGGATCATGAAATCGAATTTCAGATCGACCTGATACCCGGTGCTCAGCCCGTAGATAAGGCGTCGTATCGGTTGGCTCCGACAGAGATGAAGGAATTGATGGAGCAACTGCAAGAGTTGCTCGATAAGGGGTTCATTAGACCGAGTATCTCTTCTTGTGGTGCTCCGGTCTTGTTCGTGAAAAAGAAGGACGGGAGTATGAGGATGTGTATTGAGTACTGTGGATTGAACAAGTTGACGGTGAAGAATCGGTATCCATTACCAAGGATTGATGACTTGTTTGATCAGCTGCAAGGTGCCAGTTGGTTCTCGAGGATTGATCTTCGATCTAGTTACCATCAGCTGAAGGTAAAGGAGCAAGATATCCCTAAGACAGCTTTTCATACGCGTCATGGACACTACGAGTTTCTCGTTATGTCTTTTGGATTAACTAACGCGCCAGCTGCCTTTATGGACTTGATGAACCGAGTGTGTCGGCCGATGTTACATAAATCAATGATTGTGTTTATTGATGATATCCTGATTTATTCTAGGAGCAAGGAAGAACATGCCGGTCATATACGCGAGGTATTGGAGACACTTAGGAGAGAGAAATTATATGTTAAATTCTCTATGTGTGCGTTCTGGTTACGCGAAGTTCAGTTCTTGGGTCATGCGGTAAATCCCAAGGGGATTATGGTTGACCTGGCAAAGGTGGAGGCGATGATGCAATGGAAGTCTCCAAAGATGCCATCCGAGATCCGTAGCTTCTTGAGGTTGGCGGGATATTATCGAAGATTCATCCAAGACTTCTCCAAGATAGCTTCTCCATTGACTAAGCTGACCCGTAAAGTTGTGAAGTTTGTATGGGGTCAAGATCAGGAGAAGGCTTTTGAAGAGTTAATGATAAGGTTAACTCAAGTTCCTGTTTTATCCTTACCCGAAGGAAGCGAGGACTTGGTAGTCTATTCGGATGCTTCTTACTCGGGGTTGGGTTGCGTGTTGATGCAACGAGGGAAGGTCATAGCCTACGCATCCCGACAGTTGAAAGTTCATGAGGTTAATTATCCTACGCATGACTTGGAGCTGGAATCTGTGGTCTTTGCCTTGAAGATTTGGTGGCACTACCTATACGGGACGAAGTGCACCATCTTCACTGACCATAAAAGCTTGAAGTACTTCTTCGAGCAGAGAGATTTGAATATGAGGCAGAGGCGATGGTTGGAGCTCATAAAGGATTACGATTGCGAGATCCATTACCTTCCAGGCAAGGCCAACGTGGTGGCAGATGCCCTTAGTCGGAAGGAGAGACCCAAGCCGATTAGGGTGAAGGCTTATCAGTTGATTATGACCTCTGATTTGATGATGCAGGTCAAGGAGTTTTAAGATGAGGCATTAAAAGAAGATCATCTTAACTCTGAAAGGATGAGAGGCCTAGTCG
This sequence comes from Flaveria linearis, assembly GCA_024085815.1. Taxonomy (NCBI): domain Eukaryota; kingdom Viridiplantae; phylum Streptophyta; class Magnoliopsida; order Asterales; family Asteraceae; genus Flaveria; species Flaveria linearis. Next base: position 71,630,114 of record CM044003.1, on the reverse strand, counting down.
TAGAGTTGGGTGAAAACACTCTCGATGTCAGAACCCGATATGGACGGATGTGGATTCCTTGTTACGGGGATCTACATGGAAAGATCATGGATGAGGCTCATAAGACTCGATACTCCATTCATCCTGGTGCTACCAAGATGTATCATGATATGAAGAAAGATTACTGGTGGGCGGGTATGAAGCACGACATAGCGGTGTATGTGAGTGCAGGATCGATTATTGGTCACTTAACAGATAGTTTTTCTCTCAAACTCACCCTGTACAACACTCAGCAAGAGTCTAAGAAGAGTTGATCACAATATAACAAGTAACAAGCACTAAGTAAATAAACACAGAATGTAAATTTTCAAGGTACTTTTATATATTGCTTCTCAACTCAAAGGATTACAAGACTCTTGGACTCAAATCACTTATCTAATGAGTTACATGGAGAAGATATATATAATACTACCTACAGTCGGAGATACTTTGATACCAGCTGGACACCTCTAACCTTACATCTATACTACAAGACTCTAGGTGAGGTCTTTCAGACCTTTTGCCTGAGAGTTGGTAGTCAGGACATGTCCCTGACTTACCTTTTGTCACCAACTAAAGTTGGTAACATGTACTATCATAAAAAGGTGAACAGTAGAATAAAGTATGGTCAACAACATGGCTCTTTAGGAAGATGCCATGTTGTATCAGAGGTCTGCGGCGGACTGTCAGGGACCATACTTTTATCTACTGGTCATAGCAATGTCTTCCGAAGAATAAAGTACTTCGGAAGAATAACTTCTTCCGAAGCCACTTTTACTTTGGAAGACTGCTTCTTCCGAGGCTTGGAGTCTTCTTTGTCTTCGGAAGCTCAGACTTTGTCTTCGGAAGCTCGAGATGCTCCCTGATGAGCTGTTCAGTGATGACCAACTCTTGGCCACAAATATGGGTTCTCAGTACTTGAACCCCATTTAGAACTGCAGTTTGACTGTTACTCCAGAATTCGGACGTATGGTTGGAGTATACGGTGGGGTTAACTGTAAGTGCAGTAAGGTATGTGGATTCGGTAAGAAAGGTGATGATTTGGGTGAAGTCGGCATCCCTTGACGAATCAAGTAATGCGACTTGGTTGTGCTGAGGGTTTAGCGCCATTGAATTGAAGGTAAGCTTAAATTTGGGTGAAATTGCAGGTTTTACAGAGAAGGGAATAGTTAGGGCAGTAAATTGGTAAAAGAAGATGAAATTGATCAGTCAAGATTATTGAAAGGGGATGAATTGTGGTAGTGGCGGTAATAGGGTAACTGTTTGGGGTTACTGTGGGTGGTATGGTGGTTTACGGCGGAGAAATGACAGTGGCGGCAAAGGATAATTTTAAATAATCTGACATCATGAACAAAATCTTTACCTTTTACAGAGTGGGGCCTAAAAGATATCCGTTACATATAAAAACCTTTACTTCCGAATGTAAACATTTCCGAAGGTAATTTTCTTCCAAAGGCAATTTCTCTTCCGAAGCAAATCATTGCTTCCGAAGGTAAAATTGTCTTTTGAAGGCACTTTCTCTTCCGAAGCAAGGCATTGCTTCCAAAGGTAAAGTTGCCTTTCCGAATGGAGAGTTTTACAAGCTTCGAAAGTAGATCTGATGTGAAATCAATCACTTCTTCCGAGACTAAAAGCTCTTCAGAGAAGAAAATTTGTATTGAGAAATTTGGCTTCGGAAGATATTCAAGAATATCTTCCGAGAGTTAATTCCTCTTCGGAAGGAATTTACACTTAGAATAATTTAAAGATCTTTTGTAACAGGGCTTAAATTGTATTGACACAAGACATTACACATTTAAAAAGCCTTTTCAAAAGAGGTAGTTAATCAATATTTATCATCCCAATAGCTGATATGAGATACTTAAATCTTTGTTCATCAAATGCCTTTGTGAACTAATCAGCATATTGTTCATTTGAGTCAACTTTGATTAACTTGATCAGATGTTTCTCATGAATATCTCTAATGAAATGATACCTGATATCAATGTGCTTTGTCTTGGAGTGCTTCACCGGATTCTCAGTAATGGAGATAGCACTATTGTTGTCAATATGGATAGGAGTAGTCATGAAGTTGAATCCATAGTCTAACATTTGATTTTGAATCCATAGTAGTTGAGCACAGCAGCTAGCAGCAGCAATGTATTCAGCTTCAGCAGTTGATGTAGAGACACAGGATTGTTTCTTGCATTGCCATGAGATAATCCTTCCACCAAGAAATTGACATCCTCCTGATGTTGATTTCTTGTCAATATTGCAGCCACCATAGTCACTATCAGAGTATCCATAGAGATTGAAATCACTATTTCTTGGATACCATAGTCCTAGTTTAGGTGCTCCTTTGAGGTATATGAGGATTCTCTTAACAGCAGCTAGGTGAGACACCTTTGGAGCAGCCTGATATCTTGCACAAATGCATGTGGCAAACATGATATCTGGTCTACTAGCAGTGAGATACATCAGAGAACCAATGATTGCTCTATACTGATGTTGATCAGTATCCTCCCCCTCAAGGTCAGGGCAAAGATTATGGTTTCTGGGTATGGGTGTCTTGGCTGGTTTACAATCCTTCATTTCAAATCTATCTAAGATGTCTGAGACATATTTAGATTGACTTATGAAGAACCCTTCCTTCATCTGTTTCACCTGAATTCCAAGGAAAAAGTCCATTTTTCCCATGGAACTCATCTCAAAGTTCTGCTCATGATGCTTTCAAAGTCCTTGCACATTTGGTCATTTGAAGAACCAAATATGATGTCATCAACATAGACTTGTACAAGCAAAGTGTCTTCTCCACTCTTTCTGATGAAAAGAGTCTTGTCAATGGTACCTCTGGTGTAGCCATTCTTCAGGAGAAACTGAGACAAGGTCTCATACCACAGCCTAGGTGCTTGGTGCAGCCCATATAGAGCTTTATCTAGTTTGTACACATAGTTGGGGTGCTGTGGGTCTTCAAATCCTGGAGGTTGACATACATAGGTTTCCCAATCTATATCCCCATATAGAAAAGCACACTTGACATCAAGTTGGTAGACTGTGAAGTTCTTGGATGCAGCATAAGCAAGGAAGATCCTAACTACCTCAAGTCTTGCAACAGGTGCAAAGACATCAGTATAATCAATTCCTTCCTCCTGGGTGTACCCTTGAACTACTAGTCTTGCCTTGTTCTTGATAATCAAGCCTCTATCATCTTTCTTGTTCCTGAATACCCATTTAGTGCCTATGGGTACTTGACCAGATGGTAGTGGGCATAGATTCCAGACCTTTTGTCTTCTGAATTGAAGCAGCTCCTCCTGCATCGATTCAACCCAACTACTATCCTTTAAGGCATCTTCTACCTTCTTTGGTTCCATCTGAGACAAGAAGCATGAATACAAGCAGACATTCCCATGATGAGTTTGTCCTCTTGTTCTCACACCCTCAGAGACATTCCCTATGATGTTCTCAGTTGGATGAGTGTTGTGAATCCTAAGACGAGGAATCACTTCCAGTTGTAGAGATAAGTCTAGGTTAGACATATTCTGATCAGGAACTGGATCACTCTGTCCAACTACTGTTTCAAAGTCATTCAATGAGGACTGATTGAATGATTGAGAAACATCATCAATGGTTGGTTGTGAAGTAGGATTAACAGTTGCCGGTTCCTTCAGAATACTACTTCCCTCAACCTGGTGTTTTAATGGATCACCTGAAGAACTTTGAGGTTGATCAAGTGATTCACTTGTTGAAGCTTCACTATTCCTGGAGACAGTTACACTGTCAGATCTGTGAAAGGTTGAAGCTTGTTGCCTTTCAGCTCTTGGAAAATTTGGAAGAGGTCTGGGAAGCTCAAATAGTTGACCTGCATCAGTATCAGCATCATCTTGAGCACCTGTTCCAGCTGAAACATTCTCACAAGATGGTTTAGAATAGTTTGGAAACAATTCTAAATCAAAGATATACTCAGGTCCATTCCCCCTAACACAAGGAGTGTGCTCATTAACAACTATATTGGATGACTACTCAAATTGTTGATTCTTTATATTGTATACTCTATAAGCTTTGGAGCTAAAAGAGTATCCAACAAAGATAGCATCATCCAACTTCTCAGCAAACTTTGCTAAGTTGTCCTTTGTGTAAAGTATGGTACACCTGCAGCCAAAGGACTTTAGAAAGCCAATGAACGGTGGCCTCTTGTTCCATAACTCATAAGGGGTTTTTCCATGGGGCTTAACTACAAGAACCCTGTTCTGCACATAGCATGCAGTGCTGACTGCCTCTGCCCTGAATGTTAGAGGAAGCTTTGAATCAGCTAACATGGTCCGAGCAGCCTCAATAAGTGTCCTATTCCTCCTCTCAGCAACACCGTTTTGTTAAGGAGTTCTGGGAGCACTATATTGTCTGGCAATCCCTTTTGAGTCACAGAATGAGTCAAGAACAAAGTTCTTAAACTCAGTCCCTTGATCACTTCTAATGATCTTAACCTTGTGATCAATTTGATTTTCTATTTTAAGAATAAAAGATTTTAACGTTTCAGCAGTTTCATCTTTACTTCTTAAAAGAATACCCATGTAAATCTTGTAATCATCAACAACCACAAGGCAGTATGATTTCCTTCCAATGCTCATTATAGTTGTGGGACTAAAGAGATCCATGTGCAATAAGTGTAATGGAGTAGTGATAGAGTTAACACATTTGGATTTATGAGATGATCTGTGTTGTTTCCCTTTCAGGCATGCAACACAGTTATCTTTGCAGAAAAATTCCTTTTAGGAAACCATGTACCAAGTTATTTTTAGCCAATTTATTCATTGTTTTAAAATTCACATGACACATGCGTTTATGCCATAGTGTTGACTCATCACTATCAGCTTTGGAAAGAAAGCATGATACTTCACCCATAGGAGAAGCATTGTTCATATCTAGCTTGTACATATCCCCTTTCCTGGGAGATCTAAGAAGCACCAATTCCAGAGGAATTGTCATCCCTAGTTTGAGGATAATGCACTCATGTTCTGTGAAAAGCATCTGATGCTTCTGGTCACAGAATTGAGAAACACTTAACAGATTGTGTTCAAGCTGTTTGACAAAGTGAACTTTGTCAATGTTTATTCTGCCATTGGATATACTTCCTCGGCCAGAAATATATCCTCCGGCCTCACCTCTAAATTGGACAGGCCCTCCATCAAAGTTCTGGAATTGTTGAAGGAGAGATATGTTCCCTGTCATGTGCCTGGAGCATCCACTATCTACAATCCAGACATGTTGTTCTTGTCAAATGGATGTCCCTGCATATAAGATGAGATGGTTAGTTTTGTTTGGAAGCACAAGCCTTGCAGGTCTTGTGCTCTTCCAAAGATAGTGACATAATTGAACCAAAGGATATGCATTGGGGTTCAATAGAGGTCGTTGAAGAAGAGGTTTGGGCTGCAGAAACTTCTTTGATCTTCCAATCCATCACTTGGTTGATCTTTGAGGATGAGCTTGTTGAAGCTTTTGCAGCATGGTCTTCTTCCAAAGCTTCTTTCTTTTCGGAAGAAGCCTTCACCACCTTTTCTTCCGAAGTAGTCCTTTTCTGAGATGGTTTCAAGGGAGCCTTCTTGTTCTTCCGAACCTTAGAAGGTTTGGCTTCCGAAGCCATTTTCCCTTCGGAAGAAGTACTTCCTTCCGAAAGCAACTTGGCTTCCGAGATCAATTTTCCCTTTTTCATCATTTGGACCGTTTGAAGTGGTCCAACTGAGAAACCTTCTCTGACTTCTTCTCTTCTAACATTATTTGCATAATGTGTGCTTGCTGGGTTGTAGTAACAATCTTTAGCCATGTGATTGTGCAGACCACATATTATGCATGCAATGTTAGCCTTCTGGGAACTAGCAGGTTGCTGTTTTTTGGATTTCTTCTCTTCATCAGCAACTTTCCCTTTCAACCTCTGATCCTTTGATAGGACAGGAGTGTTGGCATTACACTCCTTTCCTGAATCAGAAGTACCTACCACTTGAAATCTGGCAAAAATGAAGACACCCTTTTGCTTTGGGTCAATCTTAAGCTTGGACTCTGCAACCTTCTTGGCAGTCCTTCTAACAGCTTTAGCTCTGCTTCTTCTTGCCTTGGTGGTTAGGATTTGGTCTTCACAGGTGGAGATGAGTGTATCCCCCAGTTTCTCCCCTGTGGTGGCCACTATTGTTGCCTCATCCTCTAGTTCCAATGGAGAAGGGTCATCAGTTGGAACCTCTTGTTCTTCAGTACCACATCTAGGTAGTCTAATAGACTCATAAGAGTATGGTGGAGCTATTTCATTGGTTCCCAACCTTTCTTTGTTTTGATAAAACATTTTGAATGGAGAGGATGATGCAAGAATAGCTTGGAAGCTTTGCTCAGCAATAGCTTGCTTCCTGGCCTGAGCCTCAGCAGTGACTAATTGGGCTTGAACTTCAGATAGTTTGGATATCAGATCTTTGATTTGAGTCTTATAATTGGTCTTTTCATGTTTTAAAAGAGACACAGTTTTCTCTAACTCTTCAATTTTCTTTTGATAGTCAGATTCAGCTCTCTTAAAATCAGATTTTAACACATTTAAAGACTCAACCTCAGATCTGATTTCCGAAATCTGATTTCCGAAATGTAATCCTTATAAAGTTTAACTTTAGCAATACAGGCAGCAGTACAAAGATGTTCATATACCTGATCATCATCTTTTCCGGCCATGAGTGCTTGAGCGGGAGTCACATCCTGAACCATGAAGCTCCAGTCAACTTTTTGAGCCACAGCAGCTGTTTCAGTTGACTTTTCTTCATGCTTTGAAGCAGTGGGATGTGTGGAGGCCTGTGGGGTTCCCCGATTGTTTTTTGGGAGCCTTGCGTTCCCAAGCAAAGTGACCAAGTTGGTTGCAGTTGTAACACTTTGTTTTGCTCTTATCAAACCTAAACTTGCTATTGACTGGGTTTTGAGGGAATTGCCTTCCAGTTCTCTTGAAGAACTTCTTCGCTCTGTAAGTTAAAAGAGCCATCTGCTGGACAATGTCCATATACTTTACATCATCTGGACTGAAGCACTCAAGATCATCAAAGCAGTATTGAAAATCACTAGAGTGTCCACTTCTAGAGACAAAGGCACAACTATCCTGAGAGGAGTTGTGTTGAACCTTTTGAGACTTTGGAGTCTCAGGTAGAGTAATATAGGGTCCACTGTGTGAGTTGTCAGGGTAACATAGCAACTGATGTTGTGGTTCTATGATTTCCCTTTCAACCACATGAAGGGCTGAACTCAGTTGGTTATTGGAGTGACCAGAGGAGTTCTGCATGTTCATCTCCATCTGGAATGCACTTAGGATACCATACAACTCTGTCAGAGTAAGAGTCTTAAGGTCCGAAGTTCTCTTGATTACAACATAGTAATGTATCCATAGTTTAGGAAGTGAAGACATGAACTTCCTAACTATGTCTCTATTCTCAAGAGTTACTCCAATATCCACCAGAGTATCTACTAGCTAAACATACCTGAAGTATTGTTGAGTCAAGGTCTCACCAGCCTTGAAAGTAAAGTTCTCAAACTGCTGCTTCAAGAGATCCTTCTTGTTCTCTTGGGTTTCCTTGGATCCTTCATACATCAGCTTCAATGCTTCCCATAAATCTTTAGCAGTTTTGCACTTCTTGAAGCGTCTGTAGACGCAGTTGGGGAGAGCAGTTTGGAGAGAAGTCATAGCCCTTTGATCTAGCTCTATTCTCTTCCTATCTTCTTCTGAGTAATCATCAACATCTTTTGGAATGATGCGATTACCAAAGGCAGAAGTGGTGCTTGGTATGAAAGGACCATTGACAATGGAGTCCCACATCCTTGAATCTTGACACTTGATGAAGCCTTCCATTCTGATACACCATGTGTCAAAGTCTTCAGGGGTGATCAGTGGGGACTTGGTCATGGTACCGGTTTCCATATCAGCCTTGGAGAGAGCAGCCATTTGAGTGAGTGGTTTGTAGTGAGGAGTGAAAAACAGGTTGATTTGGATGGTAAGATCTCACAATCAAGAGCCTGGAGCTCTGATACCAATTGCAGGATCGATTATGGGTCACTCAACAGATGGTTTTTCTCTCAAACTCACCCTGAACAACACTCAGCAATAGTCTAAGAAGAGTTGATCACAATATAACAAGTAACAAGCACTAAGTAAATAAACACGGAATGTAAATTTTCAAGGTACTTTTATATATTGCTTCTCAACTCAAAGGATTACAAGACTCTTGGACTCAAATCACTTATCTAATAAGTTACATGGAGAAGATATATATAATACTACCTACAGCCGGGTATACTTTGATACCAGCTGGATACTACAAGACTCTAGGTGAGGTCTTTCAGACCTTTTGCCTGAGAGTTTGTAGTCAGGACATGTCCCTGACTTACCTTTTGTCACCAACTAAAGTTGGTAACATGTACTATCATAAAAGGTGAACAGTAGAATAAAGTATGGTCAACAACATGGCTCTTTAGGAAGATGTCATGTTGTATCAGAGGTCTGCAGCGGACTATCAGGGACCATACTTTTAACTGCTGGTCATAGCAATGTCTTCCGAATAATAAAGTATTTCAGAAGAATAACTTCTTCCAAAGCCACTTTTACTTTGGAAGACTGCTTCTTCCGAGGCTTGGAGTCTTCTTTGTCTTCGGAAGCTCAGACTTTGTCTTCGGAAGCTCTACAGGATCGATTATGGGTCACTCAACAGATGGTTTTTCTCTCAAACTCACCCTGAACAACACTCAGCAAGAATCTATGAAGAGTTGATCATAATATAACAAGTAACAAGCAGTAAATGAACACCGAATGTAAATTTTCAAGGTACTTTTATATATTGCTTCTCAACTCAAAGGATTACAAGACTCTTGGACTCAAATCACCTTTTTTTAAAGAGTTACAAGGAGAAGATACATATAATGCTACCTACAGCCGGATATAATTTGATACCAGCTGGACACCTCTAACCTTACATCTATACTACAAGACTCTAGGTGAGGTCTTTCAGACATATTGCCTGAGAGTTGGTAGTCAGGACATGTCCCTGACTTACCTTTTGTCACCAACTAAAGTTGGTAACATGTACTATCATAAAAAGGTGAACATTAGAATAAAGTATGGTCGACAACATGGCTGTTTAGGAAGATGCCATGCTGTATCAAAGGTCTACAGTGGACTGTAAGGGACCATACTTATATCTGCTGGACATAGCAATGTCTTCCGAGGAATAAAGTACTTCGAAAGAATAACTTCTTCCGAAGCCACTTATACTTCGGAAGACTGCTTCTTCCGAGGCTTGGAGTATTCTTTGTCTTTGGAAGTAGACTTTGTCTTCAGCTCTTTCATCAGACTTTGTCTTCGGAAGCTCTTTCAGACTTTGTCTTCGGAAGCTCTTTCAGACTTTGTCTTCGGAAGCTCTTTCATCAGACTTTGTCTTCGGAAGCTCTTTCAGACTTTGTCTTCGGAAGCTCTTTCATCAGACTTTGTCTTCGGAAGCTCTTTCAGACTTTGTCTTCGGAAGCTTTTTCAGACTTTCGAAAGATCTCTTGCTTGGCTTCGGAAGCCCTTCAATGTAGCACAAAAAATGACTATAAAGTGATTTTGGTTGCACCAGCCTTATCATGATCCAACAACTCCCCCTAGGCTGATGCTACCAAAACTTCACTTCCCTCTTCTTCTCAAAGTTCTCTGCACCATGGAAAGTAAGTGTTTATCTGTGTCTTTATTCCTTCCTGATGTAGTGCTTAGAATCTTGTACAAATCCTTGGTAGACAGAACCTCTACTCTATCACCTTGGATTATGTGTACCCTCTGTTGTGGCCCTCTGAAAAGAGTTAGTTGATGGGAACTATAGTCATATTCCCATCTAACTATTGGTTCCAATTCAGGACCTTCCACCATCTGTAGAAAGGCTGTGCCTTTGGTGGTTGGTCTTTACTTGTCTTCCACTCTTTTCAGCTTCAACTCTTCTTCAATCTTGGCTCTTCTAATTTGTTCAGCCAAGTGGAGACCGCTGATATGATTTCTGATGTGTGCAGCAGTCTCAGAGTTGGAGGGATTGGAGAATGGCTTCTCTGCAAGCTCAGCAAGATCAAATCTGCTGAGATGCAGTAGAGATGTGGCATTAAGCCTGTTGGTTTCACCATTCTCCCTTTCCATAACAAAGTTGTGAGAAGGTTCATCGAACCTCCACTGGATTATAGCATTCCTAGGTCTAGGAGATTGATTAGAAATCCTATCCTCCTTCCTTGTATCCAGTAGAGTCACCAGCCTCCTTCTTAGCCTCTTCTCCTCAGCATTGAGGGTATCGGAATTGAGACCAAGAAGTCTTGCAGCCTGGCCCAAGGTATCTCTAGGCAACTCAAGAAATTTGCCTAGGGTGAGGGAGCTTGAAGAGTTATCAACATAGGTGATGTTGATAAGGTCTCCCTCACAGGAGATGCTGCTCAAAGTGGTGCAGTTGGTTAGCCTTGTCTTGAACTCCTTTATTTCTTCAAATGAGAGATGTTGAGGAGGGTGAAGGGATGGTCTTGGTTTTTGTTGGGTAGGCTTAGGTTTAGTGGTTTTGGGTTGTGTTTTGGGTTTTAGGATGCGTAGTTTGGGTGGTTGAGGTGATGTGGTAGGTTTGGGTAGAGTTGTGGGTTCAGGGGTGAAGGTTTCATCAGTGGGTTCGGTTTTGATGGGGAATGGGGTTGCTTCTTCTGGTGTGGGTTGTGGTTTAATGGTTGGCTGTGGTTGAGTGGCTGGGGTGAAGACCATTCCCTTTACCCTCCTGTACATCTCCTTCCTTTTCCCCAAACGGATATCAGCTTTAATTTCACTGACTATCCGCTGGAGTGTCCTTTCGGACATAGGTCCCACCTGCCTACCAGAGAAGCCATGAGCCCGGAGATAGTCTTTCATCCAGGCTTTGTCATTGGACTTCTTGGTGGCAGTGACCCCCTTCTCTTCTTCCCTACTGACTATCCGCTGGAGTGTCCTTTCGGACATAGGTCCCACCTGCCTACCAGAGAAGCCATGAGCCCGGAGATAGTCTTTCATCCAGGCTTTATCATTGGACTTCTTGGTGGCAGTGACCCCCTTCTCTTCTTCCCTCCTCTTCTTCTCCCTCAACTTCTCCCTAGCAGCTCTCTTCCTTTCCTTCTCCATTTGATCCTGCTCTGTGTTATGGAGCAGCAGGATCATGTCATCATCATGAGGAGACAGTTCAGGAAGACTGAAGCCTCTTGAGAGTAGGAATTTGATCCTATCCTCTCTCAGCTTCAGAGCTGCTTCTCTTTTCTCTTCTTCTTCCCTCTCTAAGGCCAACCTGGCTTGTTTTTCTTGCTTTAGCCTGGTTGACCACTCCAAAATCACCAACTCCTCTAGTGGTAGCAGGAGTACTTCCTCATTGACAGCTCCTAGGCTGATGAGCTGGTCAATGAGTGCTGTTCTTCTCTTTTGGTTGATCTCTTCCTGATTGGCTGCAGCTGCCTTAGAACTAGCAGCTAGCAGCTTTTCAGTAGGAAACCTACCTTTCTATTTGAGCTTCTCAATCCTCTCCTCCTGAAGCTCTTCCGCAGTCAATTTTCTTTTTCCTTTTCTTTGGCAATGCTTGACTGTGGTGGTTCTTGGATGGAGGGTTGTGATTGAGAGAGAAGTTCAGCTGGTGTTTGGGTTGGAAGAATATCAGAAATATCCTCCCTGCTCACCTCAGATGCTATCTCAGCAATAACATCTGTGATGGTCAGTTCCTCGGACATCTGAAATAAGCCTTCCGCAGCTTCTATTTCGGCCTCGGAAGACTTGTCTTGTTCTTCCGAGGCTTCAATGTCAGCTTCGGAAGCTTCAGCTTGAGCTTCGGAAGATGAGACTGCTGCAAGTTCTGTCCCAACTGTTTTAGTTGCTGGGCCATCAGTCCCCATTTCCCCTTCGAATCTAATCTCAGGTTCCATGTAGACCTTAGGTTGACCAACTTCTTCCACAGTGGTAGAAGGTGCAGTCAGTCTTTGAAGCTCCTCAGCCCCAAAATATATAAGTGTGGTGTCGGGGCTGGGCTGTTTTAAGGATGATCTCAATACAAACTTTGTGAAAAGTCTGTAGAGATCTTGAAGCATCTTTGAGTCAATCTCTAGAAAAGATTGAGATGACTCAGGTAGTGTGATGAGTTGGGAAGTAAGGGATTGGGTCTATGGTTCCTCAAGTGTTTGTCTCTGAACTTTCTCCCCCTTTTTGGTAGCATCATCTTGAGAGCTAGATAAGCTAGAGGAAGAAGTCATTGAGACTTGAATAGGTACATGCCTAACAGACCTCTCCGTCTGTTTCTCAGCTAGTTTAGCCTTGAGGTTGTTAATCTCAAGTTGTTGAGTGGCAGTCCTTGATTCTAAGATCCTCACCTGTGATTCCAGGTTGGAGACCTTAGAAAGCAAGTACTGAAGTGTTAGTTGCATACTTCCCTCATCTTCATGAGAAGAATCACGGGGAGATGAGATAACATACCTAGTATGCTCAGTCTCACCACCAGATGTGGCTTCTTGTCACCCTGGATACCTTTGCTCAAAGTAATCTCTTTCAGAGATGTCAGTGGGCAAAGTTGCCGTAGACTCAGTCCTAATGATGTTACCACTATCCTGAGAGCTCAATGAGAGACTCTGAGTAGTGGCAGCTGAGCCTACATGAGTCCCCTCCACATCAGTGGGACTCACCTCAGTAATTGGCTTCTGATGGGGGCTAGAGACCAGGGATCCCTCTTGGCTCTGTTGATCTTTCAGAGGGTGTTGTAGATCAACTTCATGGCCATGGAGAGATGTAATCTCTTCATCAGTGCGGAGTAAAAGGTCAGTGAAAGATAGGGAAGTTAAACCTACTGACCCGGGACCTAGATCAATGTCTACAGGCATTGAGCCTATGGTGGGGCTGTCCCTAGAAGGCTGCACAGAGGAGTGTAGAGACTCACCCTGGGGATTAAGGCTTGGGGTTCGAGCTCTTGGGTTTGAGACTGAGGAGGCTCAAAACCCACATTGAGGTTGAATGTGAAGGAAGGTGTGACCTCGGACTGAGTGGGAGCCCTTGATTCCACTCTAGCCCTTTTGGTTTGAACTGAAGGAGCTTATTCAATCAGAGTAGATTGAACAAGGGTTCGTTTGGGTCGTCTCTGGTATGTAGCTTTGATGGGTAAAGAAGATTTTGGCATTGTGGTGAAGGTTGCTGGTGTGGGTTCATCACCTGTGGGGACAACAGGGATGTCACCAGGAGCTATGCGCTCAGTCATCTCTGGAGGTAATGGAGTGTACCTTCCAGTGAAGTTGATGGAAACCTTCTTCAGTATTTTGAAGATGGTAGGCCTCATTTGTGGAACAGTAAGAGCAGCTGCGCAGACAAGCTTGCTCGGTTCGAGCTCACAGTTGATTATGTGTTGAATAAATCTGGGATACATGAAGAATGTATCCCTGCTCAGATTGCTGATAAGGTTGGTCAACACAAATCGTGAGTAGTTGAATCGGAGACCACTCACCAACCCATGAATTAGGCATCCTAGTTCATATGGGATTTGATCCCAGCCCCCTGATTTGTTGGAGAGGCAGTGCAGGATAATGTGCAGCAGGAACTTCCAATGGTAAGAGAAGTTAGACTTGTAGACGGTGGATCTGCTCACATCCCCTCCATATCCCATGAGGATATAGGTGCCTTCCAAGTCTTCTTTGGGGAACTCAGTAGGAGCCCCATCATCATGAAGCTCGAGATGCTCCTTGATGAGCTGTTTAGTGATGACCAACTCTTGGCCACAAATGCGGGTTCTCAGGACTCGAACCCCATTCACAACTGCAGTTTGACCGTTACTCCAGAATTCAGACATATGGTTGGAGTATACGGTGGGGTTAACTGTAAGTGCAGTAAGGTATGTGGATTCGGTAAGAAAGGTGATGATTTGGGTGAAGTCAGCATCCCTTGACGAATCAAGTAATACGACTTGGTTGTGCTAAGGGTTTAGCGCCATTGAATAGAAGGTAAGCTTGAATTTGGGTGAAATTGCAGGTTTTACAGAGAAGGGAATTGTTAGGGCAGTAAATTGGTAAAAGATGATGAAATTGATCAGTCAAGATTATTTAACGGGATGAATAGTGTAGTGGTGATAATAGGGTAACTGTTTTGAGGTTACTGTGGGTGGTATGGTGGTTTACGGCGGAGAAATGATAGTGGCGGTAAAGGATAATTTTAAATAATCTGACATCATGAACAAAATCTTTACCTTTTACAGAGTGGGGCCCAAAAGATATCCGTTACTTATAAAAACCTTTACTTCCAAATGTAAAACATTTCCGAAGGTAATTTTCTTCCGAAAGCAATTTCTCTTCCGAAGCAAGTTATTGCTTCCGAAGGTAAAATTGTCTTTTGAAGGCACTTTCTCTTCCGAAGCAAGGCATTGCTTCCGAAGGTAAAGTTTCCTTTCCGAATGGAGAGCTTTACAAGCTTCAGAAGTAGATCTGATGTGAAATCAATCGCTTCTTCCGAGACCAAAAACTCCTCCGAGAAGAAAATTTTCATTGAGGAATTTTGGCTTCGGAAGATATTCAAGAATATCTTCCGAGCGTTAATTCCTCTTCGGAAGGAATTTACGTTTGGAATAATTTAAAGATCTTTTGTAACAGGGCTTAAATTATATTGACACAAGACATTACACATTTAAAAGCTTTTCAAAAGAGGTAGTTAATCAATATTTATCATCCCAATAGCTGATATGAGATACTTAAATATTTGTTCATCAAATGCCTTTGTGAACAAATCAGCATATTGTTCATTTGAGTCAACTTTGATTAACTTGATCAAATTTTTCTCATGAATATCTCTAATGAAATGATACCTGATATCAATGTGCTTTGTCTTGGAGTGTTTCACCGGATTTTCAGTAATGGAGATAGCACTATTGTTGTCAATATGGAAAGGAGTAGTCATGAAGTTGAATCCATAGTCTAACTTCTGATTTTGAATGCATAGCAGTTGAGCACAGCAGCTAGCAGCAGTAATGTATTCAGCTTCAGCAGTTGATGTAGAGACACAAGATTGTTTCTTGCATTGCCATGAGATAATCCTTCCTCCAAGAAATTGACATCCTCCTGATGTTGATTTCTTGTCAATGTTGCAGCCACCATAGTCACTGTCAGAGTATCCATAGAGATTGAAATCACTATTTCTTGGATACCAGAGACCTAGTTTAGGTGCTCCTTTGAGGTATATAAGGATTCTCTTTGCAGCAGCTAGGTGAGACAACTTTGGAGCAGCCTGATATCTTAAACAAATACATGTGGCAAACATGATATCTGGTCTACTAGCAATGAGATACATTAGAGAACCAATGATTTCTCTATACTGATGTTGATCAGTATCCTCCCCCTAAAGGTCAGGGCAAAGATTATGGTTTCTGGGTATGGGTGTCTTGGCTGGTTTACAATCCTTTATTTCGAATCTATCTAAGATGTCTGAGACATACTTAGATTGACTTATGAAGAACCCTTCCTTCATCTGTTTCACCTGAATTCCAAGGAAAAAGTCCATTTTTCCCATGGAACTCATCTCAAACTTCTGCATCATAATGCTTTCAAAGTCCTTGCACATTTGGTTGTTTGAAGAACCAAATATGATGTCATCAACATAGACTTGTACAAGAAAAATGTCTTCTCCACTCTTTCTGATGAAAAGAGTCTTGTCAATGGTACCTCTATTGTATCCATTCTTCAGGAGAAACTGAGACAAGGTCTCATACCACAGCCTAGGTGCTTGGTGCAGCCCATATAGAGCTTTATCCAGTTTGCACACATAGTAGGGGTGCTGTGGGTCTTCAAATCCTAGTGGTTGACATACATAGATTTCCCTATCTATATCCCTATATAGAAAAGCATACTTGACATCAAGTTGGTAGACTGTGAAGTTCTTGGATGCAGCATAAGCAAGGAAGATCCTAACTGCCTCAAGTCTTGCAACTGGTGCAAAGACATCAGTATAATCAATTCCTTCCTCCTGGGTGTACCCTTGAACTAATAGTCTTGCCTTGTTCTTGATAATCAAGCCTCTATCATCTTTCTTGTTCCTGAATACCCATTTAGTGCCTATCGGTACTTGACCAGATGGTAGTGGGCATAGATTCCAGACCTTTTGTCTTCTGAATTGAAGCAGCTCCTCCTGCATCGATTCAACCCAACTACTATCCTTTAAGGCATCTTCTACCTTCTTTGGTTCCATCTGAGACAAGAAGCATGAATACAAGCAGACATTCCCATGATGAGTTTGTCCTCTTGTTCTCACACCCTCAGAGACATTCCCTATGATGTTCTCAGTTGGATGAGTGTTGTGAATCCTAAGGCGAGGAATCACTTCCAGTTGCAGAGATAAGTCTAGGTTACACATATTCTGATCATGAACTGGATCACTCTGTCCAACTGCTGTTTCAAAGTCATTCAATGAGGACTGATTGAATGATTGAGAAACATCATCAATGGTTGGTTGTGAAGTAGGATTATAGTTGCCTGATCCTTCAGAATACTACTTCCCTCAACCTGGTGTTGTAATGGATCACCTGAAGAACTTTGAGGTTGATCAAGTGATTCACTTGTTGAAGCTTCAATATTCCTGGAGATAGTTACACTGTCAGATCTGTGAATGGTTGAAGCTTGTTGCCTTTCAGCTCTTGGAGAATTTGGAAGAGGTCTGGGAAGCTTAAATAGTTGACTTGCATCAGCATCAGCATCATCTGGAGCACCTGTTCCAGCTGAAACATTCTCACAAGATGGTTTAGAATAGTTTGGAAACAATTCTAAATCAAAGATATACTCAGGTCCATTCCCCTAACACAAGGAGTGTGCTCATTAACAACAATATTGGATGACTCCTCAAATTGTTGATTCTTGATATTGTATACTCTATAAAAGATAGCATCATCCGACTTCTCAGCAAACTTTGCTAAGTTTGCAGAGTTGTCCTTTGAGTTAAGTATGGTACACCTGAAGCCAAAGGACCATAGAAAGCCAATGAACGGTGGCCTCTTGTTTCATAACTCATAAGGGGTTTTTCCATAGGGCTTAACTACAAGAACCCTGTTCTGCACATAGCATGCAGTGCTGACTACCTCTGCCTAGAATGTTAGAGGCAGCTTTGAATCAGCTAACATGGTCCGAGCAGCCTCAATAAGTGTCCTATTCCTCCTCTCAGCAACACCGTTTTATTGAGGAGTTCTGGGAGCACTATATTGTTTGGAAATCCCTTTTGAGTAACAGAATGAGTCAAGAACAAAGTTCTTAAACTCAGTCCCTTGATCACTTCTAATGATTTTAACCTTGTGATCAATTTGATTTTCTATTTTAAGAATAAAAGATTTTAACGTTTCAGCAGTTTCATCTTTACTTCTTAAAAAGAATACCTATGTAAATCTTGTAAAATCATCAACAATCACAAGGCAGTATGATTTCCTTCCAATGCTCATTATACTTGTGGGACCAAAGAGATACATGTGCAATAAGTGTAATGGAGTAGTGATAGAGTTAACACATTTGGATTTATGAGATGATCTGTGTTGTTTCCCTTTCAGGCATGCAACACAGTTATCTTTGTAGAAAAATTCCTTTTTAGGCAAACCATGTACCAAGTTATTTTTAGCCAATTTATTCATTGTTTTAAAATTCACATGACACATGCGTTTATGCCATAGTGTTGACTCATCACTATCAGCTTTGGAAAGAAAGCATGATACTTCACCCATAGGAGAAGCATTGTTCATATCTAGCTTGTACATATCCCCTTTCCTGGGAGATCTAAGAAGCACCAATTCTGGAGGAATTGTCATCCCTGGTTTGAGGATAATGCACTCATGTTCTGTGAAAAGCATCTGATGCTTCTGGTCACAGAATTGAGAAACACTTAACAGATTGTGTTCAAGCTGTTTGACAAAGTGAACTTTGTTAATGTTTATTCTGCCATTGGATATACTTCCTCTACTAGAAATATATCCTCCGGCCTCACCTCCAAATTGGACAGGCCCTCCATCAAAGTTCTGGAATTGTTGAAGGAGGGATCTGTTCCCTGTCATGTGCCTGGAGCATCCACTATCTACAATCCAGACATTGTTGTTCTTGTCAAATGGAAGTCCCTGCACATAAGATGAGATGGTTAGTTTTGTTTGGAAGCCCAAGCCTTGCAGGTCTTGGGCTCTTCCAATGAGAGTGACATGATTGAACCGAAAGATATGCATTGGGGTTCAATAGAGGTCGTTGAAGAAGAGGTTGGGCTGCAGCATCTTCCTTGATCCAATCCTTTTTGATCTTCCGAAGTAGTCTTCTTGAAGCTGAGAAGGTTTCAAGGGAGCCTTCTTGTTCTTCCGAACCTTAGAAGGTTTTGCTTCCGAAGCCATTTTCCCTTCGGAAGGAGCATTTCCTTCCGAAAGCAACTTGGCTTCCGAGATCAATTTTCCCTTTTTCATCATTTGGACCGTTTGAAGTGATCCAACTGAGAAACCTTCTCTGACTCCTTCTCTTCTAACGTTATTTGCATAATGTGTGCTTGCAGGATTGTAGTAACAATCTTTAGCCATGTGGTTGTGCAGACCACACATTATGCATGCAATGTTAGTCTTCTGGGAACTTGCAGGTTGCTGTTTCTTTGGTTTCTTCTCTTTATCAGCAACTTTCCCTTTCAACTTCTGATCCTTCAGTAGGACAGGAGTGCTGGTACTACACTCCTTTCCTGAATCAGAAGTACCTACCACTTGAAACCCGGCAGAAATAAAGACCCCCTTTTGCTTTGGGTCGATCTTAAGCTTGGACTCTGCAACCTTCTTGGCAGTCCTTCTAGCAGCTTTAGCTCTGCTTCTTCTTGCCTTGGTGGTTAGGATTTGGTCTTCACAGGTGGAGATGAGTGTATCTTCCAGTTTCTCCCCTGTGGTGGCCACTATTGTTGCCTCATCCTCTAGTTCCAATGGAGAAGGGTCAGCAGTTGGAACCTCTTGCTCTTCAGTACCACATCTAGGTAGTCTAATAGACTCATAAGAGTGTGGTGGAGCTATTTCATTGGTTCCCAACCCATCTTTGTTTTGATAAAACATTTTAGAATGAGAGGTTGATGCAAGAATAGTTTGGAAGCTTTGCTCAGCAATAGCTTGCTTCCTGGCCTGAGCCTCAGCAGTGACTAACTGGGCTTGAACTTCAGATAGTTTGGATATTAGATCTTTGATTTGAGTCTTATAGTTGGTATTTTCATGTTTTAAAAGAGACACAGTTTTCTCTAACTCTTCAATTTTCTTTTGATAGTCAGATTCAGCTCTCTTAAAATAAGATTTTAGCACATTTAAAGACTCAACCTCAGATCTGATTTCCAAAATGTAATCCTTATAAAGTTTAACTTTAGCAATACAGGCAGCAGTACAAAGATGTTCATATACCTGATCATCATCTGTTCTGGCCATGAGTGCTTGAGCGGGAGTCACATCCTGTACCATGAAGCTCCAGTCAACTTCTTGAGCCACAGCAGCTGTTTCAGTTGACCTTTCTTCATGCTTTGAAGCAGTAGGATGTGTGGAGGCCTGTGGGGTTCCCGGGTTGTTCTTGGGAGCCTTTCATTCCCTAGCAAAGTGACCAAGTTGGTTGCAGTTGTAACACTTTGCTTTGCTCTTATGAAACCCAAACTTGCTGTTGACTGGGTTTTGAGGGAATTGCCTTCCAGTTCTCTTGAAGAACTTCTTCGCTCTATAAGTTAAAAGAGCCATCTGTTGGACAATGTCCACATACTCCATATCATCTGGACTGAAAGGAGTTGTGTTGAACCTTTTGAGACTGTGGAGTGTCAGGTAGAGTAATGTAGGGTCTACTGTGTGAGTTGTCAGGGTAACATAGCAACTGATGTTGTGGTTCTATGATTTCCCTTTCAACCACATGAAGGGTTGAACTCAGTTGGTTATTGGAGTGACCAGAGGAGTTCTGCATGTTCATCTCCATCTGGAATGCACTTAGGATACCATACAACTCTATCAGAGTAAGAGTCTTAAGGTCCAAAGTTCTCTTGATTACAACACAGTAGTGTATCCATAGTTTAGGAAGTGAAGACATGAACTTCCTAACTATATCTCTATTCTCAATAGCTACTCCAATATCCTCCAGAGTATCTACTAGCTCAACATACCTGAAGTATTGTTGAGTCAAGGTCTCACCAGCCTTGAAAGTGAAGCTCTCAAACTGCTGCTTCAAGAGATCCTTCTTTTTCTCTTGGGTTTCCTTGGATCCTTCATACATCAGCTTCAACGCTTCCCATAAATCTTTAGCAGTTTTGCACTTTTTGAAGCGTCCGTAGACGGAGTTGGGGAGAGCAGTTTGGAGAGAAGTCATAGCCCTTTCATCTAGCTCTATTCTCTTCCTATCTTCTTCTGAGTAATCATCAACATCTTTTGGAATGATGCGATTACCAGTGGCAGAAGTGGTGCTTGGTATGAAAGGACCATTGACAATGGAGTCCCACATCCTTGAATCTTGACACTTGATGAAGCCATCCATTCTGATACACCATGTGTCAAAGTCTTCAGAGGTGATCAGTGGGGACTTGGTCATGGTACCGGTTTCCATATCAGCCTTGGAGAGAGCAGCCATTTGAGTGAGTGGTTTGTAGTGAGGAGTTAAAACAGGTTGATTTGGATGGTAAGATCTCACAATCAAGATCCTGGAGCTCTGATACCAATTACAGGATCGATTATGGGTCACTCAACAGATGGTTTTTCTCTCAAACTCACCCTGAACAACACTCAGCAAGAATCTATGAAGATTTGATCACAATATAACAAGTAACAAGCAGTAAATGAACACCGAATGTAAATTTTCAAGGTACTTTTATATATTTCTTCTCAACTCAAAGGATTACAAGACTCTTGGACTCAAATCACCTTTTTTTTAAAGAGTTACAAGGAGAAGATATATATAATACTACCTACAGCCGGATATACTTTAATACCAGCTGGACACCTCTAACCTTACATCTATACTACAAGAATCTAGGTGAGGTCTTTCAGACATTTTGCCTGAGAGTTGGTAGTCAGGACATGTCCCTGACTTACCTTTTGTCACCAACTAAAGTTGGTAACATGTACTATCATAAAAAGGTGAAAAGTAGACTAAAGTATGGTCAACAACATGGCTCTTTAGGAAGATGCCATGCTTTATCAGAGGTCTGCAGAGGACTGTCAGGGACCATACTTATATCTGCTGGACATAGCAATGTCTTCTGAGGAATAAAGTACTTCGGAAGAATAACTTCTTCCGAAGCCACTTATACTTCGGAAGACTGCTTCTTCCGAGGCTTGGAGTCTTCTTTGTCTTTGGAAGCAGACTTTGTCTTCAGCTCTTTCATCAGACTTTGTCTTCGGAAGCTCTTTCAGACTTTTTCTTCGGAAGCTTTTCAGACTTTGTCTTTGGAAGCTCTTTCATCAGACTTTGTCTTCGGAAGCTCTTTCAGACTTTGTCTTCGGAAGCTCTTTCATCAGACTTTGTCTTCGGAACCTCTTTCAGACTTTCGGAAGATCTCTTGCTTGGCTTCGGAAGCCCTTCAATGTAGCACCAAAAATGACTATAAAGTGGTTTTGGTTGCACCAGCCTTATCATGATCCAACAAGCTCTTTCAGACTTTGTCTTCGGAAGCTCTTTCAGACTTTGTCTTCGGAAGCTCTTTCAGACTTTGTCTTCGGAAGCTCTTTCAGACTTTGTCTTCCGAAGCTCTTTCAGACTTTGTCTTCGGAAGCTCTTTCAGACTTTGTCTTCGGCTGTTGTTATTCAGACTCTCGGAAGATCTCTTGCTTGGCTTCGGAAGCCCTTCAATGTAGCACTAAAAAATGACTATGAAGTGGTTTTGGTTGCACCAGCCTTATCATGATCCAACAGTAAGTAAATGCCATACATGTTTGCAGGTGAAGGCGGAACACCAGAAGCCATACAGGAAAATCTAATCATTGGATATACCCGAGTGGAAGTGGGAGCATATCACCATGGACTTCATTACGAAGCTACCACGTACCCCGAAAGGGTATGATGCTATATGGGTGATAGTTGATCGTTTGACGAAGAGTGCTCACTTCCTACCGATCCGAGAGACGTATTCTTCTGAGAGGCTCGCGGATCTATTTATCAAGGAGATTGTAGCTCGTCATGGCGTGCCGGTGTCTATCGTGTCTGATCGCGACACTCGGTTTACATCCAAGTTTTGGAAGAAATTCCACGATGCGATGGGGACGAGACTACATATCAGCACGCTTATCATCCTTAAACTGACTGTCAGTCTGAGAGGACGATCCATACACTCGAGGACATGCTTCAAGCGTGGGTGATCGATTTTGGAGGAAGTTGGGATGACCATTTGCCATTAGCAGAATTCTCATACAACAACAGTTATCATGCCAGCATTGGCATGCCACCATACGAGATGATATACGGTAGAAGATGCAGGACACCCGTCTGTTGGGGTGACATTGGTCAGAAAGAGTTGGGAAGCATTGAGGTGATTAAGGCTACGACTGAGAAACTAGAAAAGATCAAATCCTTTATGAAGGCAGCTAAAGATAGACAGAAGTCGTATGCTGATAAGAGACGTAGACCGATTGAGTTCCAGGAGGGAGATAGAGTTATGTTGAAAGTCTCACCTTGGAAGGGTATCATTCGGTTCAGAAAGCGGGGTAAGTTGAGCCCGACATACATAGGGCCTTTCTGAATCATTGCTCAAGTAGGAGAGGTGGCCTATAGGTTGGAACTGCTGGATGAGTTGAGTGGAATTCACCCTATGTTCCATGTATCTCATTAATGAAAGTATTTAGCAGACGAAGATATGGCCATACCGCTGGAGGACATCGAAGTGGATGCAAGGCTCAATTACGTGGAGCAACCAGTGGCGATCATTGATCGTAAGGAGAAGAGGTTAAGGAATAAAGTGGTCCCTCTTGTGCGTGTACAGTGGAAGCACAGAAAGGGATCCGAGTCTACGTGGGAGACCGAAGAGGAGATGAGGCAGCATTACCCAAATCTGTTCAAGGAATAATAGGTTTCGGGGACGAAACCTATATAAAGGGGGTGGACTTGTATCACCCGGTTATTTTTGAAGATATGAAGAAAGAATAAAAGTAAAGGAAAAGAGAGAAAATGTAAGTTAACCAAAGTAAAGGGGTTAAAAATGTCAAAATGTTAAAATGTCAAAAAGTTGGTACAAAAGTTGGTATGGCCGCCCACTCTTGCCTGCACACTTCTTTCATTTTGTTCTAGAGAGAGAGCAGAAAAACTCTCGAAAGTTTTAGAAGAAGCAAGAACTTCGAAGTTTTTGTTAAGAATTCTTGGTGTTTGTGATGTTATAAATAGTTCTAGTCTCGATTATGTGCTTATATATTTGTGTGTTCTGGTGTGTGTGTTTATGGTGGGTTTTAGGTGTTCGAACTCATTGCACACGGGTTTAAAAAGGAAGACACACCTAAAGTTTCACAAGGTGAGTTCTAGACCCCGTATTTACTTGTTTTAAACATTTTTGGGCTGAAAATGTATGCAAAACTATTTTTACAAAGTTATTTGAATACCCATATGTGTCTATGTATGAATGATGATGTTTCGATGATTGTTATATGATAGCTATGCTTTAAATACTGCCACTAAGCCTAAAACATGTAAGAAAAAGGATTGGGATTTATTATACGTAAGAACATGCTAAACAGGTTGCCCAACCACCCAAACAGTACCCCCAACCGTCTGGAATTTGCCCTAGAAAATGCTAAGTAAGCCCAAACGTCTAAACAGGGTCCAAACGTCTAAACAGGGCCCAACCGCCCAAACATTGTCCCAGCCGTCTAGAAATGCCTTAGAAAATCTTAAGTGCAAGCCCAACCGCCTGAACAGTGGTCCATGCATCCCAATAGTGACCATGCGTCTGGACTTTCCATGCGCCTAAGTGATTCATGCGTCTGGGAGGTCCATACGTCCAAACAGGGCCCCTACGTCCGAATAGGGCCATGCGTCCGAACAGGGCCCATGCGTCCGAACAGGGCCCATGCGTCCGAACAGGGCCCATGCGCCCAACACTTAGAATTTATTTTCAGAAATTTTATGCAAGTCTGTGCAATGAGGGTAGGAACGATGTTTGACTAGGTTTATTAAATACTCAACTCCATGATCATGATGGTCTCTATGATTCCTTATTATTATTATTATTTACTGTCATCTTTATTATTGTTGTTATTAGTATTACTAATGTTGTATGACTTTACGTGGTATGTTTATAATCGTAATGTAAAGTATTATCATTAATAAAGTGAAAGATTAATAATAAAGAAAAGTGGAACGTAAATGAGTGAATGAAAGTCTTGCAAGCAAACGTATGGAGGTGCACGGCCTTGTTGTCGTTAGCTCAACTGTGATGTGGGTTAGCTACCCCGAAGGATGCACACCGGGTCAATCAATGAGATTGACAATGAGGTGAGCGACCCTGTTGTCGCAAAAGACTCGGTTAAAGTGCAATCATTGAGATTGCTAATGAGGTGAGGACCCTGTTATCGCAAAAGACTCGGAAAGATAACGATAAAAGTACGAAATTAATGAAAGAATAAATAAGGTTATACCTTGTTGTATGTACGATGTGTGCTCATGTATGGAAGTATAAAGGAAAGGTTTTATCAAATGAGTATTTTTATATAACAACTAAGCAAGGAATTTTTAATACTTTTAAAACAAGAACTCACTCAGCAACGTTGACTTTTATGCATTTTCAGTTGGTAGGTAAATTGTTGCTGAGGATGGCACGCGGGGATAGCTACTCGGTAGAGCATGATTGACATCCATTCTTACATGATAATACTGTTGTTTCGTAATGCAATTGGATAATTCTTTTGTAATCTGATTAAACCAAGGGTGTATTGCTTAACAACAGGATTTATAGTGAAATGAATGGCTTTTGTTAAATTTATTCCGCTGCTTAAATTTGTAACATGTCACGTTTTATGTAATTATTGCTGTGAATGACCAACTGTGAGGTCTCCGGGATCGGGGCTTTACATGAGAGTTGCTAGCTCAACTGTGTGTAATATAGCGTGCGATTTTGGCTAACATATGAGGGTTCACACACAGGGGGATCAGTCTTCGTGACTGATCCATAATACAAAACGGGATCCTTGTCAATTTACCCCGGGAATGAGGCGGCTGTGTACCGGGAATGAGGTGGATGCGTGCCCAACGATGGGGTTAAAGTTATGAGAGGATCCAGAAACAGTGAAAGACAATGATAAAGTACGAAACGAACGAATACGTGTGATAATGAATGATTAATAAGGTTATACCTTATTGTATGTACAATGAATACTCACATACAAAAGTAAAGAAAGTATTTTATTAAAAAAGGTTATTTTCATACATAAACTATACAAGGTATTTAACGCTTTTAAAACTAGGACTCACTCAGCAACGCTGACCTTTATACGTTTTCAGTTGGCAGGTAATTTTACTGAGGATGGCATGAGGGTGAAGTTACTCGGCAGGACAAGACAGGCATCCATTCACGCATAATATTATTGTTGTTTTGTAATGCAATTAATTGATGCTTTTGTAACTTAAACAAGTTGTATTGCTTAACAACAGTAATTATCAATAAAATGAATGGTTTTAGTTAATGTAATTTCGCTGCTTAATCTTATGAAATGTGTATTGTTTTATATGATAATGCGATGATTGTCCAACTGTGAGGTCACCGGGAACGGGGCCTTACACATGGGGATTAATAACAGCGACTGAGTTACTACTAACGGTCCAATTATCAACAATAACTGAGTATCCTTGGTATATATCAACTTGAATTAGCATAACTGAACTCTAAAGAAAAAAACCAAGTACTAAGCTTCAATACTTAAGTTTAGATGATCATAAATTTCAATAATATCAACAAGTACTTTAATTTGAAACTTAATAACACCAGCTACACTTAAGTCAGAAGCATTCGTAACAATGCTATATAACATAATAGCATTCGTAACAATGCTACCCACAACGGAATAATAGCACCACTCCAGCTGTAGTCAATGTTGAAGTTAACAAGGTGATTACACGTCTTGTTAATAACCATTTATAACCCAATTGGAATCATTACAATCCTAAATTGAAAATCTGCATTTTGATGTTCATAACATAATAGAAAACCTAAAATCAAATAATAAAAAACTTTAAAATACACTAAAAAATTTAGTAGAAGCAAAGATGTTTCCTTACAACAAGTAATTAAACATCTGCCAAATAGTTAAACTAAAATATCCATATTGCACTATATAAGGTATAGACATTACAAGTACAATGCTCATGACACACTTATGTAAGTATGTGTTTATATTCTTAAGAGAAAGCAAAGAAGAATGAATGCATATACAATAACCTGAGTATAAAAGCTTGGATGCATACTTTTCACACTCAAGGGTGAGGTACTTTAGTGGTACCGCGATCAACCGATGCCAATCTTTTTCGAATTTTATGTAGTGAGTATAATAGCGGGATTCAATCGACACAAATATTTTTCTAACGAATGACACCAAATGAAATTACTAAAAGTTAATATAAACATTTAACTACAAGGAGTATCGAATGACACGTGGGTTTGATTTTGAAGATTGAAATTGAAGCTTGAAGTATATCCATTTATCAATATACAGTTTAATTCTTGATTTTTGTGTGTTTGTTTAAAAAAGCTTAGTTTTAGATATTAGGCACTAGTGCATCATTTAACTCATTCATTTGAATTTTTTTCCGATTGGGCTGATAATTCTTGGTAATTTTTAGGGACCTGATGAGTTTAATGTTTTGAAAGTGTTAATTTTAGAAATAGTAATTAGTACCTTTTCAAGTATTTGCTATGATATTGATTTGTCTTTGTGTATATAATAATTTGCATGTTACATCGTTTCTCCTTTCGACCTTATATCTCCTTTCAGGTAGTTTATTTTTTTTTTGTCTATTAAAGCTACTTGTGAAATTTCTATGATTTTAATAATTTTTTACTGAAATTTTAGTAATAAAACCCCACAGGCCTGAAAATTCTAAGGATGTATTGATAGGTGTCTAGCTAGACATCTAAAAGTTCAACATCAGTAGAAAAAAAACCTGCATACAACACTGTGCACACGGCTTAATGCACACACGGTTCGGTTAAGCTAACCATGCACAACTAAAATAAAATCCATATTTTCACTATCTAGTATTACGTTTATGATTTTTTCAGTACATCACACTTAGTTAATAACAATATTGATTATTTTCTTTTGTCTAATGTTATTTATGATATTATTTGTCGTGTGGGTCGAATATAAGGGTATAAAGAATAAATCTGTAAAACCAGAAATTGGCAAGCAGAATATCTTGTATTGTGGCATGAAAAGATAATGTTATGTTGCTTAGAATGAAAGCAGGTGGGTTTTTTAGAAGGAGGGTGGCATCTAAAATCGTCGGTCAAAAAGGTGCAATCGATGGTGTGGTGTGGTATGGTGAGCCTGCCTATATGGAAATGGAATGGTGGTGGGGTGCTACACGCTCCACTCCTCTCTTTTTGTAAATTAAAGTTGACGCCATCATATCATATCATCCCTTTAACTTCACTTTCACAATATATTATATTGCATCGAAAGCCATGAAAAAGGCTGTCTTTCCTTTTGAAATGGTAAATAGAATTTTGATCTTTTTTATTTATTTTTAGTTCAAACGTTGCTTTCATGGAAGACAAGATAAATCAAACAAAACACCAACTATGTCTTTCTTCTTAATTTATATCAGTTGTAAAAATCAATTCCGTGTGCCTCCTGCCTCGATCGTACAACCTGTTTTCTAACCTCTTACTTTAGTGCTTTTTTCTGCACAACTTAATTTACATTACATTACATTACCTTTTGCTATTAGTGAAACTTAAAACACTCATCATTTGGAAGGGACTTAATTTACTCCTTCTGTACTAACACCAAATTTTTGCTGCAAAATATATATGAAATGCGAGTATATGTTCGCAACCATTCACTTTTTTCCTACATAAAATTTTAATTTGAATTATTCATTTTTAGTTAGCTAAAACAAGTATACAAACAAATTTCAGTTATTGACATAACATATATGTAAGTGATGTCTAGCTTATATTACTTACATATACCTTACATAATTAGCATATGTGCATAAGAACCACAAATGATGGTATTTACCGATAAGAATCTTTTTTCGATGCTACATAGGAAATATGACCATGGGTTATATAATTTTTGACAGATAACCCAGAAAATATTACCAATAGGCAATAGATTAGATTAGCAATAGATTAGAAATAGATAGCTTACCTGTTGGCTTTTTCTCTCCCCCTGCTCTGCTCTCTCCCAACGGATCTCTGACCACCGATCTCTGACCACCGACGGCGGATCTCCGCCCAGGTAAGTTCGCCTACCACCGATCTCTGACCACCGATCTCTGACCACCGATCTCTGACCACGGATCTCTGACGGCGACCACCGGCGACCACCGCCCAGGTAAGTTCGCCTACCACCGCCGACCTAAGCCAACAGTAACCATCGCATCAGTTCTCGTTCTTGGTCTCTCGAGGTCAAGACGCTGCTTCTTGATTGTTGTTCGAAGTCAAAAATCAGTGGTGCTCGGGTTTCATGCTGGAACCCTTTCGGATCTGACATCTGAGGAAAGTTCATCACGGTTTGTGTAATCCTAAGTGAAGGTTACATAGTCCGCATCGGTTGGTATATCATCGTTTTCTTCTTCTCGGTCTGTGTAACCCTAAGTGAAGGTTACATACTCCGAAACTCACTTTGATTGAAGCCCCCGCTGTAAGACTTTCTGTTCCTTTTTACTTCTGTTCCACGATTATTATCGTTTCTAGGCAAATTTTGGCCGGGTTAGGAGTACCGGTTATGGATTATTCTGGTATCTAGGCATATATTCTGGTTTTGTGTTGCATAAGTTGGTACTCAGTAGCTTCATCTGTGTAAGTTTCTGTTATCTTGTTCAACTTATGTTCTGTGTGCATTCACTTGTTTGCTTGCTTGTATATGTAGTTCTGTGTTTTGCGCCTAATTGATTAGTTGTTATAACTTGCTGATTAGTTGTATAATTGTTAGTGTTTTGCTATTAATTGCTGAGTAAGTTGTATATTGTTGGTTGAGTTTGTGTGTTGAGCATTTGTGGCTTGTTGTCTTCATTTCTGGTCAATCTTAGAACGGTTCTCTAGATAGGTTTTATTGGCTTATTTGAATCTATACTCAGGATAGTGTGTCATTGTGTGAAGTGGTGATCATTGTTGCTATTTTTGATTAAGTTCTTGTGGTCTTTGTTAGGGGTGCCAGTATCGTGTGATTTGATTTTTTTCTGTGTCTTGATCGTGTTTGTGTGCTCTGAGCGTATTGTTGACCTCGTGGGACTGTTCCCTTTTGATTGTGCTATACTTGTGCTGCGTTTCTTTCTTCTGTGTTGTCCGGGTTTTTCTGGTACTTTTAGTGGACTCTGTCGGGTATAATAGATAGCAGGAGCTATTATGCTGCCTCGAGATCATGTTCGGTGACGAGAGGTGCGAAGACAGGAAATAAGGTTTGTAGATTAAGGGTGGCATCGTGGAATGTAGGAACCCTAACTAGTAAGTTACTCGAGTTAATTGATGTGCTGAAGAAACATAGGGTTCAGATAGCGTGCCTTCAGGAGACTAGATGGCGGGGTGGGAGAGCAAAAGAGCGTAATAGTTATAAACTATGGTATTCAGGGTCTGATGGAACAAAAAACGGTGTAGGTTTTCTAGTTGCTAAGGAACTTCATGATAATGTTGTGGAAGTGAGAAGATACGATGATAGAATTATGTTGTTAAGAATAGTAATAGGGATGAGGTAGTGGCAGTAGTTAGCGCATATGCACCCCATGTTGGACTAGGGAAACGGAAAGAAAAAAGTTCTGGGAGAGTTTAGATCACGTTATGGGCGACATACCGAGAGAAGAGAAGATATACATAGGAGGAGATTTTAATGGACATATCGGTAAGGATAATGAGCATTTCCAACTGGTGCATGGAGGCTACGGGTATGGTCTTAGGAATGACGGCGGTAGGGAGCTTCTCGATTTTGCAGTAGCGCATGACCTAGGCATCATTAATTCGTTTTTTAAGAAAAGAGAATCGCATCTAATCACGTTTAGCAGCGGTGGAAGACACACGCAGATAGACTATAATTGACGAGGAGAGAAAATCATAGCTCGTGGAAGGACTGTAAAGCAATACCGGGAGAGTCAGTTGTGACACAACACCATATGTTGGTGGCGGATATACGCCTCAAGAGACAAAGTGCCCTACCGAACAAGAGAGTCAGACCTACGATCAGATGGGGCCAGCTCAAAGATGAAAAGATTACCATTTTTAGAGATAAGGTCATACCACTGAACCAGACTGGACCACAGGAAGATGCAAACCAAAAGTGGGAGGATATGGCAACTAGGCTTATCCAAGCAGCTAAAGAAACGCTTGGAGTTACAACAAAAAGGACAGTCGGTCATAAGGAATCCTGGTGGTGGAACGAAAATGTACAGGAAAAGATACGAACCAAACAACAAAGTTTTAGAGAGCTTATACGTTGTAACAATGAGGAAAAACACGCAGAGCTAAAAGAAAAATACAAAGAGGCGAAGCGACAGGCGAAAAAATCGGTGTCAGAGGCAAAGAACACGGCGTACGAGATGATGTATAAACGATTAGAGATGAAAGAAGGAAAGCATGACATGTTTAAGATAGCCAAGGCAAGAGAAAGTAGAAGAGAAGACTTGAGAATGGTGAAGTTCATAAAGGCTGTGGTTGGAAAGGTTTTGGTGAAGGAGAAAGACATCAAGGTGAGGTGGAAAACAATAACCTTTTCCACATAAGGTACCCAAATCAACAGAATGAGATAGATAGAACAACACAAACAACGCAACAAAACAACTGCTATTGTACAAGCATCACAGTTGACGAAGTTACAAGAGCTATGAAGAAAATGGGAAGGGCTAAAGTAGTGGGGCCAGACAACATACCGATTGAAGTGTGGAAATGCCTGGGTGATGAGGGTCTCCAATGGTTAACAGACTTATTCAACACTATCTTTAAGACAGGGAAGATGCCAGACCAGTGGAGAACCAGTGTCATAGTCCCCGTATATAAGAAAAAAGGAGATGTTCAATATTGCGAAAACTACAGGAATAAAGCTATTGAGTCACACGATGAAATTATGGGAAAGAGTTATTGACACGAGAATTAGACGGGAAACTCAGATAGCGATA
Organism: Flaveria linearis; assembly: GCA_024085815.1. NCBI lineage: Eukaryota > Viridiplantae > Streptophyta > Magnoliopsida > Asterales > Asteraceae > Flaveria > Flaveria linearis. The sequence continues at coordinate 71,598,833 of CM044003.1, read as the reverse complement.
AACCAATTTGGATTTATGCCAGGACGCTCTACAACAGAAGCCATACACGTCGTAAGGCGATTAATGGAGAAATATAGAGAAAAGAAAAGGGACCTTCATATGGTATTTATCGACCTAGAAAAGGCATATGACAGTGTTCCGCGACAACTAATCTGGGAAAGTCTACGAGTTAGAAGGGTAACAGAGAGGTATATCAAAATAATTAAGGATATGTATGACGGGGCAAAAACGTCTGTGCGAGCACCGGTAGGAGACACAGACACCTTCTCAGTGGAAGTGGGACTACACCAAGGATCTGCGCTGAGCCCATTTCTCTTCACAGTAGTGTTGGATGAGATGACCAAATCTATACAACAGCCAGCCCCGTGGTGCATGCTTTTTGCGGATGATATTGTTTTAATATCAGAATCCAAAACGATGCTTAACGACAAGCTAGAGCAGTGGAGAGCAGCACTAGAGCACAGAGGATTAAGGATAAGTCGCTCTAAGACGGAATGCATGCATTGCAACTTTGGTGACGAGGCGGAAGACGACACCCAAGTCAGTATCCAGGGTATGCCGGTCCCACGAACGTCTAGGTTCAAATACCTGGGCTCGTACCTGCAGGAGGACGGAGAGATACATAGCGATGTAACGCACCGCATTCAAGCAGGATGGTGCAAGTGGAGAGCAACATCAGGATTCTATATGATAAGAGGTTTCCAGCGAAACTAAAGGGAAAACTATACAGAGTGGCGGTATGCCCAGCTATGCTATATGGAACAGAGTGCTGGGCCATAAAGAAATCACACGAGAAACGAATAGAGGTTGCAAAAATGCGAATGCTGAGGTGGATGTGTGGAAACACAAAAATGGATCGGATATGAAACGAAGTGTTTCGTCAGAAGTTACAAGTGGCTTCTATTGCAGATAAAATACGAGAGGGAAGATTAAGATGGTTTGGGCATGTCAAGAGAAGACCAATGGCTGCACCGGTTAGAGCAGTCGAGAACATCATATTAGAGGGTAGGAAGTGCAGAGGAAGA